>CM038147.1:557618268-558317905 GCA_021437245.1 Aegilops speltoides | reverse complement strand
AGGCGAAAGTGAAATCCTCCATCGTTTTCATCCACGTACGGGGTTTGGTTTCTACCAACGGCCTTCCAAATCAGAACCGTGCTCCCAGAATCTACTGATTAGTCCTCTGCGCATCTCTCACAATCTTGCTCCTTCCCCTCTTCCGGTGTGCTAGAGAGGTCCGAGGTCGAAGATTGGCTCTTTTGGGTCGGTGTCATGCGGATCTGATGTAAGAATATTCAAAATTCAACGTGTGTAATTTATGGGAATAATTCAAATAGTATACCGTTTGGCATGATGGTTATACTTGGACATAAAAGAAGTAAATTATGGTCAACATTCAGAATGGTTCACGGGTCTTCGGCTTGTCCATGGCTGCCACCCCGTCCCTATCATTAGGCTGGAGTCTTTCAAGGCAACTCTAGGAATCGGGCAGGGAGACCCAATGCCTCATATCTGTTTTTTCTAGCAACACAGAGCCTTTTATGTCTATTAGTGTGAAACAATTATTATTAATTCGCTATTCGTGGTGTCAAGATGGCACTTACGGCTTCAGCGGTGAATCACCAGCTCTTTGATGATGATAGCCTGTTGTTTTTCAAGACGGGTGATGAGACTGCCCTCCATGTACACAAGTTTCCTGGATGTATATTGGCAAGCTTCGGTTAGAGTATTAATCGAGATAGTTCATCGATTCTCTTTAGCAAGGGGTTGCGGAGGGACGCTGGAAATAATAATAGTATCAGAACGAAACTCTAATGAAGAAGTATTTGAGTATGCCCACTAACGCAAGGAGAGACAAGAATGGGAATTCATACATCAAATATAGGTCATGGATGAAATTATAGGGATCGATAGAGAGAGCCATGGAAATATGTGCTCATTAAGTCGGTGGCACAAGCAATTCTGACTTATTCCATGTCATGTTTGGGTTATCACTTGGACTCTATTCTTTGTAAGTTCTGGTGGGGGAGGAGGATTCCAGCCATGACTTGTAGCTTCATCAAAGGGCAGTTTATCCTGTTTGGCTTTCAACTAGCTTTGATTCAAGAATGTGGAAATTTAGTTTGAAAGGCCTGATTGGATACTTGATATGGAAAAAATGAAGGGGTATCAACTTACCGATGACAGTTGTGGGTTATCCCCCCCCCCCCCCCAACTCCACGAGGACTATTTGAACAGGAGTTTTTGAAGTACCGCGTGAAGAGCTTCACGAAAAACTGGGAGTTATACTCCAGATTCTAGTTTTGTATGGAGCGGGACATCATGGAGCTATCCCGTTTGGCTTGTGTTTTTTAGAGTAGAGCTGAATTTTAGTGAGCGGAATAGTCCCAAACAGGCCCTAAAAGGATCAACACATAGGTCGGGACAAATTCACGGAACGACAATTGGTTACCTTAGGGTTTTTTAGATGTATGCTGAGAAGAATGCATGATGATAAGAATGGGTGAACTTGGATATGAAGTCCTATGATGTGGTGGAGTGTTTTTTTAGTGTATGATGATAAGAATGGCTTTAAGTTTGTAGTGGGTGGAGCTGATTATGGTATGTGTATCTTCAGTCAGCTACAGAGTTCAGTTTAATGATATTGAGACTGGGGAGTTTTTGCCCACTAGAGGCATAAGACAGGGGGGACCTTCAAGTCCTCCCACCCCTCATTTTTCTTTGTTCCCAAGGCCTCTCAAGCACTCTAGCTCATCAAGAGAAGGTGGGAGGACTCAAATGTATTCATGTTTGTTGAAATGCACCATAATTATTATTTGCAGACAACTCATGGATACTTATGAAGGCAAATACAATGCAAGTACTTTGAAAAAGTTGTTGGACACATATTGCAGTAGCTCAAGGCAACTTGTGAGTAATGCTAAGTCTAGTATTCTTTTTAGTCCCGATAAGCACTTTCAAACACTTGCCAGGGGCTCCCTACCATGGTCGGGATTCACAGAAGTGATTGCTTTCATCGTCTTGTTGATAAAGTTGGTCAAAGGTTGAAGGGATGGAAAGAAAAGACACTATCTATTAAGGGTATGGAGATACTGATAAAATTAGTTGCTCAAGCAATTCTATCTGATGCAATGCATGTTTTCAAGTTACAAAGGGGATTTTTAAATCCATAAATGATAATTGGTGGTTTTTGTTGAGCAGACTATGAGGAGAAAAAAGAAGATGCATTTGTTACCTTGGTGGAAGTTGAGCATTCCAAAAGAAGAATGGAGGATTAAGTTTTAGGGACCTTCATAGTTTTAAACTTGCTATGTTAGCAAAACAATGTTGGGGACTAATCTAGAACCCCGACTCTTGGCAAAATATTACCCAAATGGCAACATATTGAAAGTTGGACCCACGAGGAGATCCTCATATACTTGGCAAAGCATAGTTGTTGGGAATCAAACCTTTTAGAGGGGTTGTATTGGCGGGTTGGAACTGGAGCACAAATTAATATTTGGCAGTTGGATTCCAACCAGTGTTTCTCGTAAAGTTATAACGTCAAGAGGTGCAACCATATTGACTAAGGTGGAAGAGCTGATAGATCTGCATTCAGGACAATAAGATGAAACACTTATTAGGGATGTTTTCTCTCCGTTTGGTGTTCAAAGAATTTTACATATTCCTCTTCATGTTCAAGGCTTTGACGATTTTGTTGCATAGAAGCATACCTACTCAAGAACATCTTATGATCGGTCTTCATACCACCATGATCTTGAACAATGACATGGGTTGAGGTTGGAGAGACGAGATGGTAAGGAAATGTTCAGCTAAATTTGGTGCGGAAAGATACATGGCATATGAGACTGCCTGGTAAAATCAAACACTTCTTTGGAAAGTGTTGTGAGGAGCTCTGTCCTACTATGGAATCCTTGCTAACAGGCATAACCCTGTTGGGGAACGTAGCAGAAATTCAAAATTTTCCTACGTGTCACAAAGATCTATCTATGGAGAAACCAGCAACGAGGGGAAGGAGAGTGCATCTACATACCCTTGTAGATCGCTAAGCGGAAGCGTTCAAGAGAATGGGGTTGAAGGAGTCGTACTCGTCGTGATCCAAATCACCGGAGATCCTAGTGCCGAACGGACGGCACCTCCGCGTTCAACACACGTACAGCCCGGTGACGTCTCCCATGCCTTGATCCAGCAAGGAGAGAGGAGAGGTTGAGGAAGACTCCATCCAGAGCAGCACGACGGCGTGGTGGTGGTGGAGGAGCGTGGCAATCCCGCAGGCTTCGCCAAGCACCGCGGAGAGGAGGACTTGGGAGAGGAGGAGGGCTGCGCCTGAACTTCGTGTGAAGCTCGGCGCGCCTCCCACTATATATAGGGGTGGAGGGCTGGTTTCTTGCCCTCCAAGTCCATTGGGGAATTGGCCAAGGTGGGAGGAAAGAAATCCCATCATTTCCTTCCCCACGATTGTTATCCCCTTTTTAGGGATCTTGATCTTATCCCTTCGGATATGATCGTATTCCTTCTAAGGGGGATCTTGGTGCGCCTTGACCAGGGGTGTGGGGCCTTGCCCCACTACCCACGTTCATGTGGGTCCCCCATGCAGGTGGGCCCCACTCCGAACCTTCTAGAACCTTCCCGGTACAATACCGAAAAATCCGAACATTTCCGGTGGCCAAAATAGGACTTCCCATATATAAATCTTTACCTCCGGACCATTCCGAACTCCTCGTGACGTTCGGGATCTCATCCGGACTCAACAACATTCGGTAACCACATAAAACTTCCTTTATAACCCTAGCGTCCATCGAACCTTAAGTGTAGACCCTACGGGTTCGGGAGACATGTAGACATGACCGAGACGTTCTCTGGTCAATAACCAACAGCGGGATCTGGATACCCATGTTGGCTCCCACATGTTCCACGATGATCTCATCGGATGAACCATGATGTCAAGGACTCAATCGATCCCGTATACAATTCCCTTTGTCTAACGGTATTGTACTTGCCCGAGATTCGATCGTCGGTATACCGATACCTTGTTCAATCTCATTACCGGAAAGTCTCTTTACTCGTTCCGTAACACATCATCCCGTGATCAACCCCTTGGTCACATTGTGCACATTATGATGATGTCCTACCGAGTGGGCCCAGAGATACCTCTCCGTTTACACGGAGTGACAAATCCCAGTCTCGATCCGTGTCAACCCAACAGACACTTTCGGAGATACCTGTAGTGCACCTTTATAGTCACCCAGTTACGTTGTGATGTTTGATACACCCAAAGCACTCCTATGGTATCCGGGAGTTACACGATCTCATGGTCTAAGGAAGAGATACTTGACATTGGAAAAGCTCTAGCAAACGAACTACACAATCTTTGTGCTATGCTTAGGATTGGGTCTTGTCCATCACATCATTCTCCTAATGATGTGATCCCATTATCAACGACATCCAATGTCCATAGCCAGGAAACCATGACTATCTGTTGATCACAACGAGCTAGTCAACTAGAGGCTCACTAGGGACATATTGTGGTCTATGTATTCACACGTGTATTACGATTTCCGTATAATACAGTTATAGCATGAATAAAAGACAATTATCATGAACAAGGAAATATAATAATACTTTTATTATTGCCTCTAGGGCATATTTCCAACAGTCTCCCACTTGCACTAGAGTCAATAATCTAGTTCACATCGCCATGTGATTAACACTCACAGGTCACATCACCATGTGACCAACATCCAAAGAGTTTACTAGTGTCATTAAACTAGTTCACATCATCATGTGATTAAGACTCAATGAGTTCTGGGGTTTGATCATGTTTTGCTTGCAAGAGAGGTTTTAGTCAACGGGTCTGCAACTTTCAGAACCGTATGTACTTTGCAAATCTCTAGGTCATATTGTAAATGCTGCTTCCACGCTCCACTTGGAGCTATTCCAAATGGTTGCTCCACTATATGCATCCGGTTTGCTACTCAGTCATTCGGATAGGTGTTAAAGCTTGCATCGACGTAACCCTTTACGCCGAACTCTTTATCACCTCCATAATCGAGAAACATGTCCTTATTTACTCCAAGGACAATTTTTGACCGCTGTCCGATGATCCATTCCTGGATCATTCTTGTACCCCTTGACTGACTCATGGCAAGGCACACTTCCGGTGCAGTACACAGCATAGCATACTATAGAGCCTATGTCTGAAACATAGGGGACGACCTTCGTCCTTTCTCTCTTATCTGCCATGGTCGAGCTTTAAGTCTTGACTTCATACCTTACATCTCAGGCAAGAACACCTTCTTTGACTGATCCATCTTGAACACCTTCAAGATCATGTCAAGGTATATGCTCATTTGAAAGTACCATCAAGCGGTTTTTGATCTATCTTCATAGATCTTGATGCTCAACGTTCAAGTAGCTTAAACCAGGTTTTCACTTGAAAAACACTTTTCAAATAACCCTATATGCTTTACAGAAAATTCTACATCATTTCTGATCAACAATATGTCAACAACATGTACTCATCAGAAATTCTATAGTGCTCCCACTCACTTCTTTGGAAATACAAGTTTCTCATAAATTTGTATAAACCCAAAATCTTTGATCATCTTATCAAAGTACATATTCCAACCCCGAGATGCTTACTCCAGTCCTTAGAAGGACTGCTAGAGCTAGCACACCTTTTAGCATCCTTAGGATCAATAAAACATTTCTGACTGTATCATATACAATCTTTCCTTACGAAAACTGGTAAGGAAACTCGTTTTGACATCCATCTGCCAGATTTCATAAATGCAGCCAATGCTAACATGATTCCGATGGACTCAAGCATCGCTACGGATGAGAAAATCTCATCGTAGTCAACTCCTTGAACTTGTGAAAAACTCTTTGCCACAAGTCGAGCTTCATAGATGGTGACATTACCATCCACGTCCGTCTTCTTCTTAAAGATCCATTTATCTTAATGGCTTGCCGATCATCGGGCAAGTCCACCAAAGTCCATGCTTTGTTCTGATACATGGATCCTATCTCGGATTTCATGGCTTCTAACCATTTGTCGGAATTTAGGCCCACCATTGCTTCTCCATAGCTCGTAGGTTCATTGTTGTCTAGCAACATGACCTTCAAGACAAGATTATTGTACCACTCTGAAGCAGTACGCATCCTTGTCACCCTACGAGGTACGGTAGTGACTTGAACCGAAGTTTCATGATCACTATCATAAGCTTCTACTTCAATTGGTGTAGGTGCCACAGGAACAACTTCCTGTGCCCTTCCACACACTGGTTGAAGTGATGGTTCAATAACCTCATCAAGTCTCCACCATCCTCCCACTCAACTTTTCGAGACAAACTTTTCCTCGAGAAAGGACTCGATTCAAGAAACAATCCCTATTGCTTTCGGATCTGAATTAGGAGGTATACCCAACTGTTTTGGGTGTCCTATGAAGATGCATTTTATCCGCTTTGGGTTCGAGCTTATAAACCTGAAACTTTTTCACATAAGCGTCGCAGCCCCAAACCCTTAAGAAATGACAACTTAGGTTTCTCTAAACCATAGTTCATACGGTGTCATCTCGACGGAATTACGTGGTGCCCTATTTAAAGTGAATGTGGTTGTCTCTAATGCCTAACCCATAAACGATAGTGGTAATTCGATAAGAGACATCATGGTACACACCATATCCAATAGGGTACAACTATGATGTTCGGACACACCATCAAACTATGGTGTTCCATGCGGTATTAATTGTGAAACAATTTCCACAATGTCTTAATTATGCCAAAGCTCAGAACTCAGATACTCATCTCTATGATCATATCATAGACATTTCATCCTCTTGTCACGATGATCTTCAACTTCACTCTGAAATTACTTGAACCATTCAATAATTCAGACTTGTGTTTCATCAAGTAAATATACTCTACATCTACTCAAATCATCTGTGAAGTAAGAACATTACGATATTCACTGCATGCCTCAACACTCATTGGACTGCACACATCAAAATGTGTTACTTCCAACAAGTTACTATCTTGTTCCATTTTACTAAGGCTTTTTAGTCATCTTGCCCATGTGGTATGATTTGCATATCTCAAGTGATTCAAAATCAAGTGAGTCCAAACGATCCATCTGCATGGAGTTTCTTCATGCGTATACACCAATAGACATGGTTCGCATGTCTCAAACTTTTCAAAACGAGTGAGTCCAAAGATCCATCAACATGGAGCTTCTTCATGCATTTTACACCAATATGACTTACATGGCAGTGCCACAAGTAAGTGGTACTATCATTACTATCTTATATCTTTTTGACATGAAAATGTGTATCACTACGATCGAGATCTTTAGGTGCAAGACCATTGAAGGTATTATTCAAATAAATAGAGTAACCATTATTCTCCTTAAATGAATAACCGTATTGCGATAGACATAATCCAATCATGTCTATGCTCAACGCAAACACCAAATCTCGATGGTAGAGAGAGCGTGTGATGCTTGATCACATCAACCTTGGAAACACTTCCAACACATATCGTCAGCTCACCTTTAGCTAGTCTCCGTTTATTCCGTAGCTTTTATTTCGAGTTACTAACACTTAGCAACCGAACCGGTATCTAATACCCTGGTGCTACTAGGAGTACTAGTAAAGTACACATTAACATAATGTATATCCAATATACTTCTATCGACCTTGCCAGCCTTCTCATCTACCAAGTATCTAGGGTAATTCCGCCTAGTGACTATTCCCTTATCACGTAGCACTTAGTCTCGGTTTGGGTTCAACCTTGGGTTTCTTCACTTTGGAGCAGCAACTAATTTGCCGTTTCATGAAGTATCCCTTCTTGCCCTTGCCCTTCTTGAAACTAGTGGTTTCACCAACCATCAACAATTGACGCTTCTTCTTGATTTCTACTTTCGCGGTGTCAAACATCGTGAATACCTCAAGGATCATCATATCTATCCCTGATATGTTATAGTTCATCACGAAGCTCTAGCAGCTTGGTGGCAATGACTTTGGAGAAACATCACTATCTCATCTGGAAGATCAACTCCCACTCGATTCAAGTGATTGTCGCACTCAGACAATCTAAGCACAAGCTCAACGATTGAGCTTTTCTCCCTTAGTTAGTTGGTTAAGAAAATCGTCGGAGGTCTTATACCTCTTGACGTGGGCACGAGCCTGAAATCCCAATTTCAGCCCTCGAAACATCTCATATGTTCCGTGACGTTTCAAAAACGTCTTTGGTGCCTCAACTCTAAACCGTTTAACTGAACTATCACGTAGTTATCAAAACGTGTATGTCCGATGTTCGCAACATCCACAGACGACGTTTGGGGTTCAACACACCGAGCGTGCATTAAGGACATAAGCTTTCTCGTCTCGCATAATCGCCATCACAACTTTCAACTATATTTTCTCTAGGAACATATCTAAACAAGTGGAACTAAAGCGCGAGCTTCGACATAATTTGCAAAGATCTTTTGACTATGTTTAGGATAATTAAGTTCATCTTATGAACTCCCACTCAGATAGACATCCTCTGGTCATCTAAGTGATTACATGATCCGAGTCAACTAGGCCGTGTCCGATCATCACGTGAGACGGACTAGTCATCATCGGTGAACATCTTCATGTTGATCGTATCTACTATACGACTCATGCTCGACCTTTCGGTCTCGTGTTCCGAGGCCATGTCTGTACATGCTAGGCTCGTCAAGTTAACCCTAAGTGTTTCAAGTGTGTAAATCTGTCTTACACCCGTTGTATGTGAATGTAAGAATCCATCACACCCGATCATCACGTGGTGCTTAGAAGCGACGAACTTTAGCAACGGTGCACAGTTATGGGAGAACACTTCTTGAAATTTTTGTAAGGGATCATCTTATTTACTACCGCCGTTCTAAGTAAACAAGATGCATAAACATGATAAACATCACATGCAATCAAATAGTGACATGATATGGCCAATATCATTTTGCTCCTTTTGATCTCCATCTTTGGGGCTCCATGATCATCATCGTAACCGGCATGACACCATGATCTCCATCATCATGATCTCCATCATTGTGTCTCCATGAAGTTGTCTCGCCAACTTATTACTTCTACTACTATGGCTACCGGTTAGCAATAAAGTAAAGTAATTACATGGCGTTGTTCAATGACACGCATGTCATACAATAAATAAAGACAACTCCTATGGCTCCTGCCGGTTGTCATACTCATCGACATGCAAGTCGTGATTCCTATTACAAGAACATGATCAATCTCATACATCACATATCATTCATCACATTCTTCTTGGCCATATCACATCACATAGCATACCCTGCAAAAACAAGTTAGACGTCCTCTAATTGTTGTTGCATGTTTTACGTGGCTGCTATGGGTTTCTAGCAAGAACGTTTCTTACCTACGCAAAACCACAACGTGATATGCCAATTGCTATTTACCCTTCATAAGGACCCTTTTCATCGAATCCGTTCCGACTAAAGTGGGAGAGACTGGCACCCGCTAGCCACCTTATGCACCAAGTGCATGTCAATCGGTGGAACATGTCTCACGTAAGAGTACGTGTAAGGTCGGTCCGGCCGCTTCATCCCACAATACCGTCAAACAAGATTGGACTAGTAACGGTAAGCATATTGAACAAAATCAACGCCCACAACTACTTTGTGTTCTACTCGTGCAAAGAATCTACGCAATAGACCTAGCTCATGATGCCATCATTGAGGAACGTGGCAGAAATTCAAAATTTTCCTCGTGTCACAAAGATCTATCTATGGAGAAACCAGCAACGAGGGAAGGAGAGTGCATCTACATACCCTTGTAGATCGCTAAGCGGAAGCGCTTCAAGAGAATGGGGTTGAAGGAGTCGTGCTGTCGTGATCCAAATAACCGGAGATCCTAGTGCGAACGGACGGCACCTCCGCGTTCAACACACGTACAGCCCGGTGACGTCTCCCATGCCTTGATCCAGCAAGGAGAGAGGGAGAGGTTGAGGAAGACTCCATCCAGCAGCAGCACGATGGCGTGGTGGTGGTGGAGGAGCGTGGCAATCCTGCAGGGCTTCGCCAAGCACCGCGGGAGAGGAGGAGGACTTTGGAGAGGAGGAGGGCTGCGCCAGAACTTCGTGTGAAGCTCCCATGCGCCTCCCCACTATATATAGGGGTGGAGGGGCTGGTTTCTTGCCCTCCAAGTCCATTGGGGCATTGGCCAAGGTGGGAGGAAAGAAATCCCATCATTTCCTTCCCCACCGATTGTTATCCCCCTTTTTAGGGATCTTGATCTTATCCCTTCGGGATATGATCGTATTTCTTCTAAGGGGGGATCTTGGTGCGCCTTGACCAGGGGTGTGGGGCCTTTCCCCCACTACCCACGTTCATGTGGGTCCCCCCATGCAGGTGGGCCCCACTCCGGAACCTTCTAGAACCTTCCCGGTACAATACCGAAAAATCCCGAACATTTTCCGGTGGCCAAAATAGGCTTCCCATATATAAATCTTTACCTCCGGACCATTCCGGAACTCCTCGTGACGTTCGGGATCTCATCCGGGACTCCGAACAACATTCGGTAACTACATACAAACTTCCTTTATAACCCTAGCGTCATCGAACCTTAAGTGTGTAGACCCTACGGGTTCGGGAGACATGTAGACATGACCGAGACGTTCTCTGGTCAATAAACAACAGCGGGATCTGGATACCCATGTTGGCTCCCACATGTTCCACGATGATCTCATCGGATGAACCACGATGTCAAGGACTCATTCGATCCCATATACAATTCCCTTTGTCTAACGGTATTGTACTTGCCCGAGATTCGATCGTCGGTATACCGATACCTTGTTCAATCTCGTTACCGGCAAGTCTCTTTACTCGTTCCGTAACACATCATCCCGTGATCAACCCCTTGGTCACATTGTGCACATTATGATGATGTCCTACCGAGTGGGCCCAGAGATACCTCTCCGCTTACACGGAGTGACAAATCCAGCTCGATCCGTGTCAACCCAATGACACTTTCGGAGATACCGTAGTGCACCTTTATAGTCACCCATTCGTTGTGACGCTTTGATACACCCAAAGCACTCCTACGGTATCCGGAGTTACACGATCTCATGGTCTAAGGAAGAGATACTTGACATTGGAAAAGCTCTAGCAAACGAACTACACGATCTTTATGCTATGCTTAGGATTGGGTCTTGTCCATCACATCATTCTCCTAATGATGTGATCCCGTTATCAATGACATCCAATGTCCATAGCCAGAAACCATGACTATCTGTTGATCACAACGAGCTAGTCAACTAGAGGCTCACTAGGGACATATTGTGGTCTATGTATTCACACGTGTATTACGATTTCCGGATAATACAGTTATAGCATGAATAAAAGACAATTATCATGAACAAGAAAATATAATAATACTTTTATTATTGCCTCTAGGGCATATTTCCAACAAACCCATGCTCTCATTTATATCTTGTTTGCTCGGTTGGGTTGGACGACATTCAGCATTGCTTACTTACTTAGCGTCGAGCACAAGAGGTATGGAGGGGATGGGCCTGCGAGATACTATTTAGGCAAGTTGTTATGCAGGATGGGTCAGGCTCGGTCACAATGGATATATTGTCCAATGTGGAACCAGACGTTGGAGAAGCTCCACTGCCAGAGTTGATTGTCGTTGCAAGATGGTATATATGATGGCAGGGTCGTCAAATAGTAAAAGGCAAGTTGATTAAAGAACCGGCGAGAACAACCCTTTCAAGTAAGGCCATAGCGACGCATTTTGTTTTTAGCATCGAATTCCAAAGGGACATACAAGAATATTGACTAGATGTGGAAAAGGCCTTTCCGTGGTACAGAGAAAATCAATGTCAACGCGTCTTTCTTCTCGGATACACTCGATTGTGCAACGGGGGTTGTGTCCTGCGATGCAGAAGGATAGTTTGTTGTTACTGCTTGTTGGGTTTTGCCAACTGTGAGTAATATTGATTTTGCCGAACTTAGCCATGAAGCATGGTCTTTAGGCCCTGTTTGGTTCGGCTGTTGATTTCTAAAAACAGCTGTGAAAAATCTGCTGTGGAAAAACAGCTGTGGAAAATCTGATGTGAGAAAGATGTAAGTCATTTGGCAAACCAGCTGATAAAGCTTTTTCAGATTTTGGCCCGCAGCGGAATCAGATTTTGGAAAGCACGTCCTGGGCTGCTTTCGCTTTTGGTTCAGATTTTGGTAGCGGATTTCTGGAATCGAATTCTACTGGATTCGCCCTTTGGTTATGATTCTGCTGCGCGGCAGCGGAATCCATCGATAAAAGCTGAACCAAACAGGGCCTTAGTTGGCTGCTAGAATTGGATGTAGTTCAATCCAGATTGAGTCTTATTCCAGCTTTACTGTTGAGATTATTCGGCACCAGGAGGATTATCAAGGTTGCAACTATCACGGAGTGCAACTTTCTAAAGTTGGATTTATGAAATTTTCCTTCTCCCATTGCTTTAGATAAGCAAACAAAGTAGCAGGTGATCTAGCTAGTCATTCTTATACCACTATGTCCTCTGATTTCTGGGATAGCTTGATCCAGGACTTTATCTCTCAACTATTTGTAAATGATATGTCTATCAGATGAGAATAAAATTGTATTGTTGTAAAAAGGATCGGCGAGAAGAAAAGCAATGGACTAATTTTTGGCATACACAAGTTGCAACAAAAAAATTGTCATCTTGTGGAGGGTAGCAAAATTGTCCCTCCCGTCAGGGGATGTTCTTCAACACATAATATGGTTCCGTCGACATATTGTGCAGTCTGTGACAAGGATGATATGTGGAGACTTTCTCAATTGGACTACACTATGGCACGACAGGTGTGCAAGGTCGCCGATGAATATATTGTAACACATTTGGTTAGAGGTTGGAGTCATTCCAGCAAATCATGGAAACTCTTAGGGAGACTCGGTATCTCCACTAGAAGACATGAACTTTCTAAGAAGAGTAGCAAATTGTCCATCACTCAGGGAGCGGGGGGAGTGTTCTTCAACACAACATATGGTGGGTGGGTGGGTGTGTTCGCTCGTTGATGAAGATACTATTCTAGAACTCCCCCGGTTGTAGGAAGTGTGCGCAAAGAACTGGTTGTTCAACAAGGTACACCATAAGCATATAAACAAAATTGTGGTAATATTGTGGGCCATCTAGGATGGCAGGAGGAGAGCTATACATGAGGATATCTTCCAGTCACTATTTCATAAAAAGGCTTCTAGTTGACCTAGCCTTGGTCCAGCTAGTAGTGAAGATCTCTATGAGGCATGGTGTGGCTAGTAGCCCGAATTCTGCCTCCCATTGAGTAACAAAAGATCGTCATAGATGGAATTGTGAGCAATAACATTGATCAGTGATCCGTCACTAAGCAGCTTGGGATGACCATGGTCATTTCATTGGTGCCTCATCGATTTGTTTCTCTGTCATAGACGACTTGGAGACGTTGGAAAACCGTGAAGTGTTTTCTCTAGGAGGTGATCTCTCTATCTATGGGCTATGATCGCTAGCGATTGTCTATGAGTTATCGGCACACTTTATATGTGAATTGAGCGTACCTCAGCTAGTTATGTTCCTTGTGGTGGAGCCAGCTCATCAGGGTTCAAGTCCTAGACTTGGGACTGATGCTTGCATTTTCCTGAATTTATTTGAGACTTTTCGGCACCGTGCGTTCAGTGGGAGGGGACATTTTCGTCGACTTGGAGACGCCTGCGGTGACTTCGTTAATTTTAAAATGATGTGACAGCTCAGTCTCTCGGAGGTGTTCATAAGGTAGGGTGTGCATGCGTGTGTTGATAGGGGTGAGATTATGTGCGTTTTCATGAGTGTCTGCGTACATATTGTGTTACAATAAAATCAACACACTGCATATACTAACTACAGGTAGTTGTGGCATCAGCATGGTCATAAATTAATGAGGACAAGTGATAGTTCATCATTTGCAGATTGCCCTGTGTGGAAAATTTGTGGGATCTTCATGTCTAGCAAAAGTTAAACTACATTGTTGGAGAACACTGCATGGGACTTTACTTTACCGACTAATAGCGTTCTAGCTAATCGACACATCCCAGTGTTTGCTACTCCCTCCGTCCCATAATGTAAGACGTTTTTCGACACTAGTGTAGTGTCAAAAAACGTCTTACATTATGGGACCGAGGGAGTACTTGTCTATGATTTCGTGAGCTGTTGGCTTCTACAATATTCCTATGCCGTCTCACCTGGGATTTCGTGAGCTGTTGCTTCTACTATTCTGTACACATGGTGGCAGAGGAGGCAGGTTAAGGATGGGGCGGCGGTTCAGTCTCCCTGCTCAGACGGCTTTGTCATTCACTGCTTTCACTTCAAACCACATGAAGGCTATGGACAGGAAGAAGTCTTCCAAGAAACATGGTTGGGCGAAATCTCCTGGGGGCTATGTTAAAATGAATATCGATGCTTCTTATTGTCTTCAGAAGGAGAAGGGGGGGAGCTGTTCTCAGAGATGATCATGGGCACATTGTGGCGGCGAGTAACAATAGAATTGTACATGTAAGCTCAGCAGCTACTGCTGAAGCTAGAGCATTGAAAGACCGGCTCATCCTGCCCAGGTCAAGTTGGATGCGAAAAGATAATTATCAACTCGGGTTGTCTAGACGTAGTCAAAACTATGCATGATGGAGATTTTTCAGCGAGATAAGCTTCGGCAATATACGAAGAGTGTGTGTTTTTAGCTAGGAATTTCCCTCGTGTGATCATGGAACATTGTCCGAGAGAGAGGAATATTGTAGCTCATATGTTAGAGCATCTTCAAACGCCCCTCCCCGCCGAGCCCCCCAGGACCACTTTTTTCACCCCGACGCTAAAAAAATGAGCCAGTAGGACCCTCAAGATCTCGTTTTGCGCCGGATTTAGTCAAAAACACAGCCGGCGATCGCGGGCGAGACCTAGGAACCTGGGGGCAGCTTGGGGGCACCGGTTCTCTTTTCCTTTTCGGCCCACTATCGGCCACTTTCCCCTCTTTCTCTCTCTCCTCTCTCCTCTTTTTCCACCGAACACAACACACAAGCCGTGGAGACAGGTGAAGCAGGAGCGGCAGCCAGCCACCGTCGACGTGCTCGCCGTGGCCAGCCTCCTCCGCTCCACCCCCCGTCCGCTCCGTCACGGTCGATGCCGGCGAGAAGACCTGGGGACGCTGTCGTGCCGCCACGGGTGCGACCAGGACGGCCTGGACACGGCGAGCCTGCGGGCGCGGGGCGGGCGTGGCCATGGCCTGGACAGACGTGATACCTGGGCTCGGCCGCGGGAGCTCGCGGACAGCCTGGGTGAGCTCCTGCTCTGGACGGCACTCGTCGCCATGGCCCTCCACCACCGCCGCCACCTCCCGCTCCTACCCGTCCGTCGCCTCTCGTGGCGGCCTCCCTCTCGCCGTCTCCCCTCCCCGAGGCCGCGCCTCCCGACCTCCTGATCTGCTAGACAAGGGCATGGCCACGCTGCAGCACCGCATCCGCGAGGTGGATGACGGGGAGGACGACGAGGAATAGCCACACGAGGAGGAGGAGGGTGGCGTCGACGTCTTCGTGCCCCCGGTCGAGTAAACGGAGCTGGAGCGGCGGCACCACCAGCTGTACGTCGCGGCGTGCGCGAGGCGCGCGACATTCTATTCGCAGGTGCGTGCACGGCCGGGGGTCGTGGCGCTCGTGCTGCTCGGCATGCCATCCTCCACGAAGAGCAGAACGCCGGCGCCGCCGACGGCTATGGCGGAGGAGGAAGGACGGGGTGGCCTGGAATCGTCACCGACATGCTCGAATCTGGCATGGTGGTATGCCCGGAAGGTGTTTGTTGGAATGACTCGACACTGTATTTGAAAAAAAAACAAAGACTATGTGTTGGGGGAGGGGGGTCGACGGCTGGAAACATATTCACCCAAATGCAAAAAAGTTCGCCGGATGAACCCCAAAAGGCTGGATGAAGACCTCCTGGTGGCGCAACGGGTGGAGATGCTCTTAGCTACCCATGTAGAGGGATTCTAGGCTTGTGTCTGGACGGCAGATGCTCCGGCTTTTATTGTACTATCTCGCTTAGTGGACGATGTAACTATATTTGAAAATTAATGATGTCGCCATGATGGCTTTTTCTAATCCCTCTGTCTAGATGAGTAAGTCATTTTAGATTATGCACCGTGACCAAGGAGGAGGAAAAAATGAGAGACGTTAATGTTTATTTTAGATTATACATACCGCAAGTCTACCACTATCTGGTCTAGGGATTTTTGCATCCTGCTTGCTTACCCTGCTGTCGACATCTTCTTGCTCTGGATTTATATTGGGAGGCGACCAGAAGAGAGACCCAGTCGCACGGCGCATGCGGAAACTTCATGCATGCACCGATGCACGCATGCATGCCAAGACGCCGGTCAGTCCAGAGGCCATGCACGCGCGCAGCGCAGACCGTAGAGAATAGTTGCAGCGGGAGCGACATCCTCCGTCGTTTTCGTCCACGGGGTTCTCTTCTTCCACCAACTGCCTTTCAATTTGAAATCAAAACCATCTTCCCAGGATCCATTGAGTCCTCCCCCGGATCTCTCGTAGACTTGTTTCTCTCCGCTGGTGCCGGGTGTGGTAAGGACGACCGCACGTGCGGCGAATGGTCGGACGTCGGAGATGTGTGGATCCGGTCAGGATACGGGAGCGAAATCGCGGCCAGGTGCCGGGTTGACCAGAGAGACGATGTTTGCATGGCCTGTTAAAGCATCTTCAGCCGTTGGCCCCCCCAGAAGACGATGTTTGCATGGCCTGTTAGACCGTAACGGCGGGACTTGCTATTTCTGGCTTGCAACGACTTCTTTTTTTTTTCAGAAACACTTGCAGACACCTATGATCGGTGGGAGCAACTAGTTGACGAGCGCTCCTTCGCGAGCCTTGCAACGATCACTTGCTGTTGGGCTGGGAGCGGAACACTTGGCGCGCTCTCAGACGTCGCCACGTGTCGCTCTCTAGGCGATACCTCCGTATTATTTTTGCGCACGAGTTTTCGACTTTTGAAATGGTTTTTTTCAGGGGTTTTCGACTTTTCAGTTTTCTACCGGTCTTTCTTAGCTTTTGGACCAAAAAACTTTTTTAATTATTTTTTGCGTGAAAAGTCTTTTCTGTTTTCTTTCTCCCTGGCACGGTTTTGCTTCCGCGAGAGGTATGGTTGTGATTTCACGAGAGGCACGGCTGGGCCTCTCGGAAACAAAAAAAAGTGTTTTCTCTTTTTCTTTTCTTCCGCGAGAGGTATGGTTTTGCTTGCGCGAGAGGCACGGCCGCGCCTCTCGCAACGAGAAAACGCGTTTTCTGTTTTTTTTTCTTTCACTAGAGGTACGGTCGTGTCTCTCGGAAACAGGAAAAAAACGTGTTATCTGTTTTTTTTCTTCTTCCGTGAGAGGCACGGTTGTGCCTCTTTGGGAAAGGGAAAAAACTGTGCTCCCGATTCAGTTTTTTCCGGGTTTTTTCCTTCGTTTTTTTTGTGAAAAAAAGTTCGTCAAAACCTACCAACAAAAGACCTGGTTTTGAAGATCTTGACGCGAGGAATCCAACGGTGTAAACAGTTCGAGATTTGGACTCACGATTTTAAGAGATAAAATGTTTTGAATAAATGAATCTACGAAAAAAGGGAAAACTCACGGGTTGCGACAAGTGGTGCACTTGTAGGGCGCCACTTGTCACAACCTCCTCAATTAGTTTTTTTTAGGCAAACAACCTCCTCAATTAGTGATTTCGATGACCGTTCGCCTGCTACGCACGCGTACCGGGCTAGGCCCAACAATCACATAGGAGGGGCTTTGTCTCGCTTCTAGCCTTGGCTCTCCAGCACACATTTTTTCTAAATTAATTTTACTTATGTTTCTGAAATGGAAACATATATTAGTGAAATTTAAAAGAGCATTGTCGCGCGTTAAACCAAATTTAACACAATGTTAAAAACTATCTATGCAACTTCTAGAAAATGTTGATAGCATTAAGAAAATGTCCGTGACATGTAATAAAAATGTTCCCACGTGTCAAAAAAAAATGCAAGTGACATTTTAAAAAAAATTGTACATATACGAAATGTTTGTGTAATTAAAAAAAATAATACCAGTCAAAAAATGTAAGTGATCTTTTTTTAAAAATTATTCATATAATTCAAAAAAATTGTTTGTGACTTTTTTAGAACATGTTTATACAATGTAAAATGTTCACATAGTTGAAAACAAATGTTCGTATCATTCAAAAAAATGTATAATGTGTATTTGAAAAAAATAAAATTACTCTACTGAATAGACACATCAACTGCCAAGATGCAGATAGGCCCTAGACACCTTATTTCAACACGCTATAGCCGCCATCACCTCGTTGATGTCAGAGGGAAACAAATCCTAAGAATAAGAAAAACAAAACGAACAAGACCCCCGCTCCTCTTACCATCAATGAAGTTGTCAGGCAGGAGGAGGAGGGGAACAGAGACAGCGTCATGGAGGAGACCTTATGTAGTGGCAACTAATGTTGAGAACGGATGCATCTGAATAAGACTATGACACGACTCATCAGGAAATGGTTCGATATGCAAGATTACGATGGAAGAATCGGACAACACATTGGGGGTAGGGAGGATGATGATGGTGTGCAAAATGACCAACTGGGCAAGATACCGAAGTTCCAGACAGCGACTATTCTCATCCCCCCCCCCCCCCTCATTAGGGCCCTCACCCTCTTGGCAACACCTCTATTGGTGTTGAGATCTCATCTCTCCCATCACTTGATCCCCACTATATGGTGTTTGCTCAGACTGATCAAGGGGCGATCCTGCATCGCCGCTTTTGTCTTGGCTAATGATTTGGGGCATGGTTGGTGTAGGGTTTCAAGCCCGGAGGAGTTGGGCTAGATGACAATCATGGATTAGCAGGCGATGGGATTAGACACTAACTTGAGTAAGGTGGGAGCATGATGAAAGAGCTCGAACTGAGGGAAAAGAAGATCTCGAGGACATGATCTTCAAATAGTAGGTAGTGTCGCCGACAGGTTACACCCGGTGGATGGGCATAGCTTGGGGTTCACATGGACAAACCCTATATCCATTATTGTTTCTTCAGGAACGTGTGTGTGGTTGGGACCTTGCTCAAGTCATAAAGATTCGACCTGCAGAGGACAATCTGTATACGATGCAATTCCCTTGTCCTTAATTGTGCTAGGGACAAGTTGGTTGTGTCTCTTATCTGGACGAAATTATTATCGAGGAAGGCATAAATATCACCTAGTTGTTGCTACCATAATAGCTTGCATTAATTTTTTTATTTGAGTGTTGTGTGGATAAAGTCTAACCTTATATGTTGAAAAACTATTGGCATACATCGAACCATAAGAGTAAAATGTGTGGTGCCTATTCATTCCTCATGTTGGCTACCCCTCCTAGATATGGGTTTTGGTATTCTATCATTTTGGTTTTCCCTCTTAAATTTTTTATATCATAATGTTCTATTCTGTTCCAATAAAGGTGAAGGAACATGTGGTTGATGTTCGCACAATACCACTACAGAATTACACCACATCATATTATCAAACTTCAAACTTTATGCCATTTCACATGAGTAGCAACAATGGGCTTCTCCTACATCCTCAAGAACATGGTAATTTACTTACAAAAAATAATAATGAACATGATTATTGAAGTATGAATATGATAAACAATGTGTAAGTACAAATCATTCACCAATAACACAGAAAACATCAACTACTAAACATCAATTAACTCCAGGAAGTGATAACCATAACCGATATGTATCAATTGTTCATAAACAGGGTGGAGTAAGTGTTGTCGATGGAAATAATAGTGATGAAGTAGATGAAGATGTTCCCCACGATGCCTTGGTGTTGAGAACGATGATGGCGTCGAATTCTTTTGTTTGTAGGCAAATTCCGGCGAAATCGACCCTTTGAGAAGAGGTAGTTTTCTCCCTTCCGCCGAGGAGAAGAGATAGCCCCCCATGATGCCTACATGTTGAGAACTGCGATAAAAAAAACCTCCATCAATTTTAGGGTCATCCAACATCATATGTTGCAGAGAGGTGGCTAGTGGGGCTCTATGCGCCCCACACGTCATAGCCATGCAGAGCGTGTGGGCTCCACATGTCACCCCATGGCCTTGGAACCGAATCCTCTAACATACAGAAGGAAAGTGAGAGAAGCCACAGTAGACCTTCTTTCAATCCATATGATTGAGCCTAAAATGATTTAAATTAACTTCTAAATTACAGATCTACTTGTATATATTTATAGTATTTACATACAAACAAATTGATAGTAAAATAAAATTAATTTTAAAGTATTTATATCTACAGTAAACAACATGCTAACAATCCTTAAATTTTCTTCTTTATTTTACACTAGGTTAGCACTGTAGCATCATGACTTTCATTCTCTAAGTTAAGTCAAGGATCCGGTTCCCATGGCCCCAGTTTGAGTGTCCAGGATTCATTTCCACCAATAATGGCATGTACTAGTATTTTCTTCTTCCTTTTTTCCTCTGAAAAATTGTTTTCCTCATGTGACTATATTCTCCTATGCTGGCAGATTTCCGGTCAAGCAACTGGGATCCGACCAGAGAGCGCGGAGACGAGTGCAGCCTTGAATCCGGGGTCCCTCGTCAGCGTCGCCGCCATCTGCTCCACCAAGTTCTTCCTATCGGCCACCTGCTCCGCCGTCGAAGCTTCCTGATTCCGCTGCTGCTGAACAAGGACCGGTACGCGGACGGCGGCTGCGTCGCCGCTCTTCCTGCCACCGGAGCGTTGTTGCTTGGGCGGCGGTGCGTGGTTGTGGTCGCCGTCGTACGTGGCCACAAGCACGGTCTTGTCATCGGCGCTGCGCTGCACCTTCTTCTTCACCTGGCACGACGGCGCGAACGAGCACCGGAAGTAGGCCCTCGGGCACGGGTTGTCCTTGGTCACCTTCTGCCCGTACTTCCGCCATTGGTACCCATCATTCACGACCTGCTCGTCAAAATCAATCGCAAATTAATTAGCTAATTGGTGGCTGCAGAGAACTTTCGTCGCGATCGGTAATCACGAGGAAGACGATGAACGGACGTTGCTGGGTGTTCGTTACTTACGAGGCTGAGGTCGGAGGGGTCGGCGTGGACGTAGAGCTTGGAGACCCTGCTGGCCTTGACCTCGTCGGCGCGGACGCGCTTGCTGTTGCACGGCTCGTGGACGGACGTGCACTCCGCCTGGTCGGGGCCGACGTTGACACTGATGGCGAAGCCGCCGCTGGCGACAGCGGCGAGCGGCGGCGAAGGATCGCGGCCGGCGGTGTCGAGGCTCTCGCTGCGGGCGCGCTTCCTGGACGGCGAGGCCGCGGAGCCGCCCTCAGACGTGGAGGACGACTGGTGGTTGTTGGCGGCCGCCGCTGCCGCCATCATGCCGCTGACCCTGCCCTGCAGGTCGGAGTACTTGGCCACCAGCGCGCGGAGCATGTCGCTGAGCCTCCTGTTCTCCTCGCCCACGCGCCGGAGCTCCGCCTCCAGCGCCTCGACCTCGTGGTTCTTCCTGGAGGACATGAAGTCCTCCTCCACGGTGACCGGGGGAGCACCTAGCCGCGCCGTCGGCCGGGTGATGTTAAGGCCGAGGCTCAGCGAGGTCTGCCCGATCATCCACTGCTCGTCCATGTCTTCCTTGAATTCGCAGTAGCTCAAGAATGGGAACGAATCTACGGCGGCCGGGGAAGAAGTCGGAGAAGACCGGGAAGCTAGATGGGCAGCTTGGTTGAGAAGTGGTCGTGGGTGGCAGGAGGGGCGCGCGGGCATCAATATATAGGGAGGATGGGGGACATGCGAGGGTGGGAGTTTGGTAGGAAGGAGGCGGAGGGAGGAGGAGGAAGCATCTTGGGGTGGGCCGGGCTCGTCGTCGTCGTCGCGCTTCTTTTGGTCGCCGTGACCGCGATAGATTATTTTTGGTGAAGCTGGCAAGAATTAGTACTACTAGGATTAATTTTTGTGGATGGCACTGACAATCAGCATGAGGGAATCGATGTATGGATGGATGCGTATTTGGTGGGAATTTTTTGATTAAAGCACTTGTCTCCTTGGGGTCTCCGTTTGGTCGAGGAGAGCCATCGCGTGCCAACAACTAGGGATTCTTTCGTGCTTACATTTTGGCACCCCAACAAAGAAAATTGCATGCGGCCTGCCTTGATGTTTTTCAATTATTATTATTATTTTGCAAGAAAACTTTTAATCCATCCATCTTCAGTTATAGTTATACAACGATTAGCATAAAAATAAAAATTACATTCAGATCCATACACCACCTACGACGACTATAATCACTAAAATGAGCCGAAGATGCGCCGCCGTCGTCGCTGATCCCTCGCCAGAGCCGAGCAAAACTTGTTGTAGTAGACAATCGATAAGTCGCCGTACTCAGGCCCCATAGGACCAGTTAGCGCACCAGAACAGCAACCACCGCCGTTGAAGAGTAACGTATATCAAAGGGATCTGTCTGAAGACACATGAATATAAACGAACTACGACTAGATCCGAGCAAATCCACCAAAGGCAAATCCGCCAGAGACACATGTCCACACGCCCTCCAATGATGCTAGACGCACCATTGGGACGGCGGCTAGGCGAGGAGAACCTTACCTACCCAACGCAATAGCCCTGACCTGCCTTGGGCCCAGACATGGCCCGCCTAAGTGTGAGCCCTAGGTCAGAACCACCACCTCCTCGCATGCCGTAGGCACCAGCAGCACCTACCAGTTCTGCGCGCCGCCGACTAGGACCCAAGAGAGCGGAAGCCGCCACCGCCCCTGCAACGTCTACAAGACCATGACCACCACAGGACAACCATGCTGCCCGGCCCGGCATGGTCGCCCGAACGCTGGCCGAAGGCCCATCGCTGTCGTCAGGCAGGGCAATCGACCAAAGGCCTCCGCCCATCCATTGCCTTCGCCTACACGCAACATCCGCGCCGCCCCCACCAGCCATGACATCGCGAAAGCTCTAGCCGCCATGCCATGACGCCCTGCGTAGCACCACGCCTCTGCTCGAAGTAGCTGTCTCGAGCCAGCAAGCCACGCAAGGAAAGGAGAAGGGGCCCCACCACTACCTACGTCGGTCGGGCTTTGCCAGACGGCGCCGCTAGGGTTCGCACTCCGGCTCGCGAGAGTGGGTCGGGCAATGTCTATTTTTTCTCACCATGTTAAAAAAGACACCTACTTCAAGATGGAATTTTACCGATTTCATTTTTTCTCTGTCCCGTGCATGCTTTTCGGATTGATTCCGTATTCCAAATATGCTCTTTCCCCTCGGTTCCCACACATGCAGGGGCGGATCCAGACTTAAAATTACCCGGTGTCCACATAAAGAACACATTCCTACATATCAAACAATTCAATGACCTACATACTAAACCAATAAGTAAGTGTAAATTGCACCCGGTGCCAGTGACGCCGGGTAGCTATACGTAGCTCCGCCCCTGCACACATGTCGACGATGACGTTTCAAAACCTACGATTTCGATTTCTGCCTGGAGATATACACTGGACCTGGACCCAGCCGGAACCAAGACTTCGAGTTGACGTGATCTTCGGAAGAAGAAGGATTGATACGCAGTGACCGAACCAATATAGAAATCGAACTCTCAGCAGGCAGGGCCTGGTTTGGACCTAGTGTACGCACACGGTCCTGTCAAACCAAATGTGGCTTGATCTCTTCGCACCACGTATCTCCGCAGCCGGCCATCCCTAATTAGCTACTCCCTCCGTTCCAAATTACTCGTCGCTGAAATGGATCTATCTAGAACTAAAATACATCTAGATACATACATATGTGCGTCAAGTAATTTGGAACGGAGGGAGTAGCAGAGAATTGGCAAGTCGACCAGGTCACCTTTGTTGATTGGATCGTCACAGCTGATTACAATTCATTAACTGTGTATACAGTCCATAGACTTCATCCACAGGACATGTTTACCTAGTAATTTAATATGTGAGTCTATGCAAGGCACCTCTCGTTTCAGACATCTGTCACATCTCTCTTGAACCGGCCAGTGCTGAGTTTGTCCGGAATTTCCCGGTTTCTTATGAAGGCAAGTACTAGTAACTAAGATTTTCTTATGTGCGGAAGTGGCGAAGTTGGCGTTCTTCAACATTCAGGAAACAATGAACACGAAGAAGCAGAGAGGTTGATGCAGTAGTTTGTAACCATACTTCCTATCCAACATATTGGTCAAATTGTTAATATATCCAAGGTCAACTGGGCTCAACGCTAATTAAATCGGCCGCATCTGGAAGAATGGTGCGGGCACGATCGACATGTACACACTTGTTTGCTCTCACGTGTGAACTCGGGGTGGGTGTGCGGGACTGCAAAACTTGTGATTAGTATACTACTGTATTCTCGGGTTGTTGTTAGGGTCCCTTTTTGGTTGGCAAGCAAGATTACCATATCCAAGTTCAATGTGATGGGGGGCATGTGGATATCGAAGCATCGAATCTCCAGTAGTACTACTAGTACTGGTAGCTACGTTTGCTGCACATTTAGCACGTGTTGTAGCATGTCTGCATAAAAGCATATGCATGTAAGACACACCTGGAAAATGCAGCTACTGATCAAGCTCACCGACGAGAAGATATGATTCGATCAACATTGGCAAGATAGCCACCAGATGTTTGGTCAAGTGGAACAAATTTGTCCCTCAGATGCAACTCCAACCGTTGCTCTATCGATAAATTAACCGTCATTTATAGGAAGTTGAGGCAAAATAAACTCTCCAACAGATCTCGTAAACCTCCCTTATTTTCAGAGAATCCGGTAAAACTACCTCAAGCTTACGCGAAGATGTCCTTCCCATATCTTTCTGGCAGGCTAAAATTTCACCAACCGCCACAGCCGCACCCTCTCCCGCCGCCCTCCCTTGCCTGCAACGCTGCCGCCTGCTGCCAACTCACCCACGTTGTTGGCTGCACCTGGCTGCCAAGCCACCTCTCCCGCGTCCGCTGGCATGCCCCTAGCTAGCAGCTACCGCCCCATCCGTTGATGTCACTAACTGGCGTGTCCTAGCAATTATCTATTTATTGATTAATTGAAAATAAAATAAAGATGGATTTACGGAAAGAAGTTTAGAAAATGTGACAAAAGTTACTTTCAGAAAAATTCTCCTTACTTTTATCGGAAGGCCAAACAAATCAGTTTTACAAGAAGATTTTGAAGGGAGCTGATGGAGTTTCTCGAGTGAATTGCATGTACCGTCCCTGTACTCGTCGGTTTGGTCCATAACGGTCCTCGAGCTCGCGCGCTGCCTCGTTACGGTCCTCATACTTGCGAAAAGGATCCATCGACGGTCCTGGGCCGGGTACCACATACGTACGCGACTACAGTCAACGCCAAAACGAGTCGGGCCGAATCGGTATCTTCCCTGGCCCAAGCGAGAGCCGAAGGAAAACCACTCGATCAGTCGGTCCCCAATTCGCAGCAACACCTAACCCTACAAAGCGGCGGTAGCGACTAGCTCTATTACCGGCGACGGCGGGAGCAGGAGCGTCGCGTCCTCTCCGGGCCGAGGCGGTGCTGTCCCGATTGTACCTCTCCTCATCAGCTCTTAACCTCAATGCTTCCATATCATCTAGCCTAGTTGTTGAACATTGAACCCTATTAACCCTCTCTTCCCTTGCTGGAGGAACTTCAGCCCTAGCCCTACTAACCTCCTCACATGTTTTGTCTTTAATTTTCATCTGCAAATGCATCTGCTCCCTTGCCTTCTATCGCGTCCCTGATTGCCGCCGATCAAGCCTGTCCCCAGTTCGAGAGTTTGTACTGCCGGCAGGATTCTACTAAAAGGGAGGGGCCACTGTGCAAAAAATGAAAAGCCACGACTCGTTCTGTGCTTACGTGGCGTTGACTGTAGTCGCGTACGTACGTGGTACCCGTCCCAGGACCGTCGATGGACCCTTTTCGCAAGTATGGGGACCGAACGAGGCAGCGCGCGAGCTCGAGGACCGTTCTGGACCAAACCGACGAGTACAGGGACGGTACATGCAATTCACTCGAGTTTCTCTAACGAATTCGGGACAATCTCCCTAATGTTCAGCCCCGAGGGAGGGCTATTGTACAAGAAACAGCTGGTAAGAGTATCTACAGTCGGAGGTTGCTAATTTGGGCCATCAAACACCTGGGGACGCGCCCGCGGACAGTGACCGGACGTGCCTCAAATTTTACAATTTACAACCACATATCCTATTTTCAAAATATTTGTTACATGCGGTGACATGCACGTCGATCATTCTATCCGTCCTGGGCCGGCGGGGCACCCAAGATTACTCATACTTTAACATTTTCACACCCGTATTAGTCTCACCTCGCCGAGTGAAATATCAGGGTCGTCCAAAAGGGATAAGCGTCCGACATCATTGCATCCTTTGTTAAGCATATGGACTCTTACTATGAATCTTCTATCTTTATCACATAAGATAGAAGATTCATAGTCAGGGTCTATCTTCTTCACATAGGGAACATTCGTGTCGACTTTTTAGAATCACTATGTGTTTATGCATCAAAATAAAATAAAAATCTACTGTCATTTTAGTAGATGTATCAATGTATATGATCGAGACAAACTTGACACTCGATGAACACTCATCAGTCAATGAAAGGCAATCTAGTGTCAAATTTATCTCGATCACACATGCGAAAATTGATAGACCTACACAACAACAACCAAGATTGCCGCCATCCGCTGGCGCAACTATTTAAGCTGGGCGGTGTCCGCCTCTCCGGCCGATGTGGGACTAAAATTTGGTTGCACCAATGAGAGAGGGAGGAGTTTCGGTCGCTGCAGGTGGAACCGCTACGACCTGCAGCGGGTCGGCGGGCGAGCCCGGGCGCCCCTATATCCGCCTTATGCCGGTCAATTCCGGCGTTTGAGCCCCTTTTGAGATGTTTGTCTAGGTCAGATTTTCGCGACCGTGCAGTAACCGGGCGGCGGCTGTAGATGCTCTAATTGATGGAACAAAAAACAGCGGAGGCGATTGCGGGCACATGGAACACGGGGGCCGCCGCGGCGCGCCTACGGTGGAGCAGAGCCCTCCACCCGCAAAACAGAGGGCACGCTGCTGAGCGAAAAGAGACGAGTCAAAGCCAGACGCGAGGACGCGAGGGATCTCAAAGTAGACCAGCGAGGTCAAACCCCAAGGGATATCATTGGATGCGGTCTATCGTCCGGCATGACGGTAGCCGCCCCCGGCCTCGCGCGGGGTCAGATCGTCGGAGCTTGACTTGGCCACTGCCTTTGTGGTCGGAGATGCATGCAGAGGAGCATGCAGTGGGGTAGGCTCCACGCCTCCACCTCGATCTATTTTCTGGTGGCCCGCCGGCGGCCGAAGGTGATTTTGTGGTGGACCTTGACTAGCTCCATGGCTGGCGCCACGTTTCCTTCCGAGAGCCTTCTCTTTCTTTTCCGGTCGGGGCTACTACCCATACAAAGTCATGTGCGTGCGTACCCACGGTGGTTTCATCGCGTTAGGGCATCTCCAGCCGCGCCCCCAAGAAGGCCTCCCCAGGTGATTTTTTCGCGCCGGCGCCGAAAAAACAGCCCAGTCGCGCCCCCAGGAGCCCGATTTTCGCCGGCTTGGGCCGAAAACAGCGCCGGCGGACCCAGCCCGAACCCGGCGCGCTGGGGGGCGCCCGGGGGCGCCGGAGCGAGTTATTTTGGTGCGAAGAAGCCGCGGGCCAGCCGCGTCAGCGACTCGGCGCCTCATCTCCCCCCAACGGCCTCGGTTTCCACGGGGAATCAATGGCAAGGCTGCCGCCGGTCAGCCTTGCCATTGATTATTTCACGGGCGGCGCTTCACGGGGCGGCGCCGACGCCTCCCCTCCCTCGCACGCATACACATGGGCGCGGCCCGGCTATAAAAGCCGGCGGCCTCCACTCCACTCTCCTGTACCCACACCAGCCCCGCCCGCCCCTCGCCGCCGTCCAGCCCCTCCCTCTCCCTGCCCCTCCCGAGCACCGTCGCCGTCGCCATGGCAGAACGTTTCCCCGGAAACGAGGCGGCGGCCAACGGCTTCGGCCGCCGTTCGCTCCGTGTTCTGGAGTCCTGGCTCCTGTTCCAGGCGAACATCCCGGCGCCGCCGGACATGCGCGCTGGGCCATCGGGATGGAGGCTCGGCCGGGAGTGCCCATTCCCCTGTTGCCCGATGCGCGCGGCCGAGTACTTCGCCGAGGAGGTCGAGATCGTCCGCGCGTCCCTCACCGACGCCCAACGCTCCCTCCCCCAGTACGCCGCCGACAACCACGCGGCCTGGGCGGCGTATTTCGAGCGCCGCCAGCAGCAGCGTTTGGCGTCCACCAACGGCGCGCTGGTTATCGGCGGGCGGTAGAATAGCGAGGGGCGCCACCTCTGGTGGGGCGTCCCCGGCCGCACACTCGAGGGCGTGCTCATGCACCTCGAGGGCGGCAACGACCCACCGTTGGCATACCCCCCGGCGACGCACCGGCGCGTCGGGACATGGGCGCCAAGGCGGTTCGGGTCTTCCTCCTTCTCTTCCTCCTCCCGATCCTCCTCGCACTCCTCCGGCACTCCGGCCCTGCTCGCCGTCAAGGCCGAGCCTGCGGCGGAGTCGCCGCTCGGTCGGCGCTTTTCGCAGCGCCGCATCGCTATCAACGAGGCGGCGGCGCGCCTCCTCTCGGCTCTTCGCGCTTCGTCAAGCGAAGACGGGCCCGGGACTGGCGCCGGTGAAGACGGAGCCGGGGCTGGCGCCGGTGAAGACGGAGCCGGGACTGGCGCCGGTGAAGACGGAGCCGGGACTGGCGCTGGTGAAGGCGGAGTTCGTCGACGACGACGCGGCCCTAGAATGGGCACGCCAGGACTCCATTGCGATGGAGAAGGCGCGCCGGGAGAAGGCGAAGGAGCACCAGCGCGCCGCCCTGCGCCGCTTCGAGGAGCGCCGACGCGGCCACGACAAAGACGGAGTCGTCGTCCTATGCGACAGCGACGACGACGACGCGCCGCCGCCAGTCCACCATGGCGACGTCGGGTCCAGCTGGGGCGTCCGCGTCAAGGAGGAGAAGGCCGACGACGACGATGGCGGCGACGACTTCAGCCCTTTTCTTTTTTAGGTTAGCTTAATAATTAATCAAAATGGGCGAATTTGGCCGAAATTCGCCATGTTCAGACGAAATTTAACTACTCTTTGTCATAACTTCGCCGAACGGCCCCTTTTTTTTACACTCGCCTGTGGGAGGCCCTGGGGGCCGACGGCTGGGCGACGACTCGCCCCCAGGGTCTTTTTTTCCGCCGGCTCACCCCCAGGCGGCGCTTTTAGACGCCCCCTGGGGGGCCAACGGCTGGAGATGCCCTTAGTCCAAAACAAGACACTTACTACCGGCATTACTTGCGTTTAGCATGGATCCACCCACACGAGTAATTAAGCATGTGATGGCGTTCGTTCCTAACAAGTATTCCCTTCGTCCGAAAATACTTGTCTGCAGAATGGATGTATCTAAATGTATTTTAATTCTACATACATCCATTTGTATTCATTTCTATGACAAAGTATGCGTCTAAGTCTATTTAACAAGCCGCTAGAGGGCGGGGCGATCTCCAAACCACGCACGGTGAAGCTCGTTTTTCCCCTGCCCTAGCCGCCGCCACAACCAGGCGACTAGGGAGGCGGATCTTTTTCCACCGATCTCCACCGGCCAGAACGTTGGCCCCCTCTCCCTCCGGCTGCTGCTCCGGCAGCAGGAGGGAGGGGGAACCCCGTTGCTCCGCTCTGTAGTTAGAATTTGGATTTGTAGGTCGTGGTGCGTCGTTGGGATGGTGGGAGCGACGCCGGGCGAATAAATCTGCCTCAACTCCATTCCCACACTGGCGGTGCTCATCATGGCGGCGTCTCGGAGTTGATGGCATTGTGTGTTTGCCGATCCTTCAGATCGGCGGTGTTAGGGTCCATGGATGGTGTCGGCGAGGCGGCGACAGTGACTCCATCAGGTTTGTCTTTCCTTCTGCTCTGTCCCCCTTGATGCGGCGTTGTCTTCGACATCATGGTGGAGCAGGGAGGTTTTGTGGTCCAGGAGTACGTGCAGACGGTTGTCTGCGCAAGTGACAGCTGGAAAATGGTGCATCTTGTGCTGGGTTTGTGGTTGAAGGCTGACAGTTCTGGTTTCCTCCTCCGGCGTCATAGTCGTGTGGGGGTGTCAGTTCTGGAGTTCGATGGCGTGTCCAGGGACATGTTGCCCTGGTCTGATTATTTCGATGGTAATGGTTTTGCTTCAAGCAAGGTACTTTGGAGGCCCGTAAAGCTGCTGATCAGCGATGGAGCCGCGTCGAGCTCGAGTGAAGAGGTGATCTGTCTCCTTTTCCTTAGTGGAGAGGGACAGGCGCTGATTTTTTGCATAGGATTATCCTATCTTTTCAGTCCTATAATGTCGATGTTTATGTGGCTTGTAACTGAATCTTTATTTTATTAATGAGAAACATATTATCATGAAAAAAAACAAGTCGCTAGAGTACTTTGCCATGGCTGACTCCCAAAAGCATGCGCCTAGTTTGGCAAACCACTGGAGGAGTAGTGATGAAGAATCTCATGCGAGATCCTCGCGTCATGACTTCATTGGGATCCCCGGGTGGACGGTACCAAGAAAGAAACGGCAGAAGCCGCGCATTTCCTAGCTGTAAGGATTGCGGATCCGACCTTTGCATGCCGTGGGCGTATGTATCAACGGCACGGACCAATCTCAGATCACGAGAGCCTCAAATCCCCTTCAAACATCCAGCCTAACCGGCATAACTCATATGCAATCCAACTATGTGGCGGGTATAAGAATGATCGGCGCTTCCGCCACGTCGGACCCGGTCCACGCTGGCCCAGCTGACCCAACATATATTCCACACCATCCGTTTCCATAACCAAATCCTAACAGCTCCACTCCGCCCCCAAGCTCTTGTTCGGTGATCTCCGGCATTCTACGGCATGACAGGCAGCGGGCTGAGTCCTATACTTCCAGATCCGACGACCCCGAGCTCACCCCGCGCGGCCTCGAGAAGGAGATGACCGTCCGGCTTGCACTCCGCCGTTACTGAGAGGAGGCCGCCCGACGGCAGCGTTCGAACTCTTTCCACCAAAAAACCATTGCGTGCGCCCAAATGGCGCATGGATCTACCGCTAGGTGTGCCACCGCTACCTCTTCGAAGGCGGTGCGGTCCGTCTAGCGTCCGAACGGGGTGAAGGACAAGTAATCCATCCGTTGGCATTTCAAGGCGTTGCACACACCTTGTGACGTGTGAGGCAGCGGAAACCCTTGCGGCGGTGGACGTTGGCGAGGCCGAGTCGCATTTTCCAGTGCCCTATGTGGTGCACCAGTCCGGACGCCGCAACCACGTCTTGGTGTATGTCACCGCCTCGTCTCAAGATGGATCCATCATCAATCCATCATCGATCTGACGTCCACTGGCAAAGTTAGGGTTCTGAGCTCGAACGAGTTAGAGTAGGGCATGGAAAACGGCGGCGCCTTGTGTCCCGAGAGCCGTCTCGTGTCTCATGCCCTACCATACCTCGCCGGCGACCGGACCAATACTCTGGGATGTGCAGCCAGCCACCGGGCATGGGCACGGCGGAGCTAGACGAGCTCTGCTTAACAATTGGTTTACGTTGCATTTTATAGTATGGATTTGAGGTTTGTAATTTAAAATATTCGATTGTAGAACGTATTATTTGATGCGGCCGTGCGGGTGCTGAACCTCCTGGCAGATTCGTGTGTGGAGCCCGTACCCACCACACATTGTTTTCACCGCCGGCGGCGCGCCCGCCTTGGTCAGCCGCCGGTGCAATTTTATATTAGCAGCTAATTATTTTATGTATTTGCCTTCTTCCTTGCTCAGCTTACGCAGCTAGTATTAGTACACTTTATGTGCGTGTCTTTGTTGCCGACTGGACACGGAAATGTACTTTATTCCTCTAGGTTCAGGTGAAATTATACATAGAGACTGTGTACGTACGCGACTGCATCGCAACTTCAGTGTATGTGTCCGGCCGTCGCTCGTCCGCTTCGCGAATTAATTAACTGAGACACTGACGAGCTACAAGCAAACGACGTAATCATGCCGATCAGTACGGCTCTGCTCTAACAGCTATCCAGATAGATAACCTGGCCATGCACGGGCATGAGATACACATGTTAGTTAAGTCCTGCCTCGTCCTGTGCCTTTTCCGGCCGGGAGCTAGTTTTTTCTCAGGATTACTTCCGATCTATTCATCTACCGTCGAGGCAGTACAAGAAGCACCAGAAGTAGAAAATATATCTAGGTCCGTAGACCACCTAGCAATGACTAGTTGACTACTAGGACCTGAGCGAGCCAAAGGCGTGTCGCCATCTTCACTCCTTCCTCATCGGAGCCGAGCAACCTTATTATAATAGACAGTCGGGAAGTCGTTGTACTAAACCTCTGTAGGACTAGCGCATCTGAACAGCAACCGCCGTCGATGAAGGTTGGAATAGGTCTTATCCCGATCTGACTAGATTACTTTATGCTACATGCGTGTTTTACCTAGTTAGCGGTTCTAAATTTAGCAAAGATGAGGATTAACGATGACAACTGTGTAGTAAGAGTGTAGTATAGCAGTAGTATACATTAGAAAGTTTGTCTAATTCAGAAGCTGACGCTGTTCGTGGCCGTTGGACTATTCAAGTCTCTCTCAAGGCTTAATTGGTCGAATGATCGATGGTCTTGATGCATGGCAAGTCTCTTTCATAACAGTAATACGTACTTTGTATGCAATACTGCGAAATGGGTACCAAGCAGCCAGAATTGTACAGTTCCAAAGACCGATGCATGGGACGTCCGGGATGCACCGGAGGAAACAGGTAAACACCATTTGAAGCTTTCTTTGACATTTTTTGAAGTTCGTTCGCTAGCTACGCACGTTGAGTTCCTGACTTTCTGGAAGGTTGACTTTTCGTGCGGACTTTTCCACGGGTCAACGCAAGCTCATGAACAGAAGATGGAAACAATTTTCTGATGGGTTTGACGACTTTCCATTGTTTCTTTCCAATAGTAAGCGTGCACGTGCAACGCACATATAATCGTAGAAAGAAATTTCTTGAGTCATCGTAGTTAAGACATAATTATCTGGTATCAAACATTCACAGTGTACTTCTCAAGCAGACAACCATATAGAATTAACAAAACCCATTAATTCAACAGTACCTTAGCCAAACTACAAATCAGACCAGAGATGTACAGCAGAACCAACTCCAACTCTACCTAATGACCGGCAAAGGTATTCGTACAATATAATGGTTTCAAACGTGCAAGGTAATATCACAAGCTATATCAAACTGCATGATGAGTGCTGTGATGGGAGGGGGATCTGAAAACAGTTTCCCTTTACTTACAGAATCACAAAATAATCACGAAAAGAGAGTGGAAAGCATGGAACATTGGGTACTATTTTCTCAAAGCAGGTTCTACCAAGGGAACATCAGATTGCACCTGGTTTGTGGTTCTGCATATCTTGCATGTGTCCATGGACTGAAAGCAGAAGATGCAGATAAACAGAACTAAGGAACTAAACATATTATGACATGTAACACCGTTGGTAAACTCATCATTTTAGGCTGCATATACCAATGTTAGGATTGACACAATATATATAACTCAATACAAATTACAGCTTCAACAGAATCAGTGGTGAGAGAACTAAATCTATAGCTATTCTGCTTACAACCAACACAATGGCTGGCAAAAGTTATCTTCTGAAAAGAAACACAATCCACTCTCTTTCTGTACAAGTACAATCTGTGAAACCACTCTCCCCATACCATAAATTTGTTCTTCTCTCCATTATCTACAATCACAATCCTCTTTCTTTCTGTACATCTAAAAGGTTCTAAATTCACAATCTTCTCAATCCTGCAAGAAAGAAAGGGTGGGTTCTGAACCTTTCTCTAACAAAGTCAGCTTCTACAGTTCAGCAAATTAAATTTTATTGCGAGTAGTAAATTTCTTCCTTTTTATTCTCACCACCAAAGGAGAGCCTTCTTTTTTGTAGCACAGAGCAAACATATATGTACAGAGGTCTAATAATGAATCCTCCTATACATGTTCACCAGTAAAGAAATTAGCTTTGATGGCTTTACTGATTGTACAAAGCTCCAGAAACCTCCTATACATATATTTACAGAGGTCTAATACGCTAAACCACAAATCCTCCTACACATGTTCACCAATAAAGCAATTGGCTATGATGCTCCAAGAACAATATTCAGTAGAATAGCAGTAGAGACATATCTCGACAGATAGGAGAGAAACTGCGCAGTGATGGAGCAAAGCGAAGATGGGACTCAACCTGGGAGCCCCATCCGATCATGACAGAGGACATGACGCCCTTGATGCCTCCGGGAGCAGTGGGAAGAGGTTGCACCCGCCCGCCACCATATACTGAAGAGGCACACATAAAACAAAAAACATCAGAAAACAATTCCTGGAGAGGGAGAAGGAATAGGAACGGGAGTGCAGGTGCAGACCTCATCGTGGCTGGCGAGGGAGATCTTCTCCTTGTTGAAGACGCCGATGTCGAAGTCGAGCGTGCAGCCCTCCGCCGTGCAGCCGCCACGACACCATGAGCATACAAAATAATCTCCATCACCAGCCATAGTCTCCTCGGGATTCTAGCATCAATGTTGCATTTTTCCAAGCAATATATGACCTGGAAAAAATCATGTTGTTCGTATTATATACAACGAAAATAAGATTCTAGCATCAATGTTATGCATTTCAATACTGATTAACAAAGTCTCTTTTTTCATAACTACCTTAGCTAAAAAAATGTTTTTAGTATGTCTTAGACTCTTGGCTAATTCTGGGCATAATAATCTCACAGTGCATCTGTGGTTCTTTGAATCTCGAAGCGGAACACAATGCTAGTAAATAAAAAGACTAAAACCATAAAGAGTTGTGGACCACCATCGCAGCTGATAAATTCGCTAAAATAAGGTAGAAGAGATAGTAATGGAAATATATTGTCCAAAATGGAAAAGTTGAATGAAAGTTTTAGCAAGATGAGAATTGGTAGTGTAGCTTCGTACAAGTTGGGCTTCTATAAAAGCAGCAATTAGAACTGTTGTACATACGTGAACTTGTTTAGTAGCTTTCTTCAGCATTCAGAAAAGAAATCACACGATGATGATTGATTGCTCACCTTGCTGCATGCCACAATCCGACTGAGAGAACATTATGTGAGGACAAATCCATGAGATTCAGTTAGAAGTTGTCCTGCAATGAAGGTTGCAGTTTTATTGGTGCAAACATTACCTATGGATTCACCCGTCGGTCTAAAGTAACAAACAAACTGTCAGCAATTGATGGGAGGTGTCCACTGTTGTTTTTTCTCGCATCATGCCAGTTGCCAAACTTCGAATCACACAGAAAACATACCAGTGGCAGATTTCGTGTCCCCTGACTGGGAGAACCGGCGGCCGCGGCGCATGCGTCCTCGGCGTTCCACAACAATAGCAACAGAATGAGAGCAATGTCTGTCGTGGATTTCAGAGCTGTAGTGTTTGCGTCCTCTTCGCGGACCAACATCGTGGCAGCAGCGGAGCTTGGGTTATGGGCGCAACGGCAATGGTGGTGTGAAGACATGCATATATCTTATTTAGAAAATAGCACCAAAAGGCATTGTCTGTCTCCCACCACCAGAGGCAGATCTATCTCTTGCTACAAATGGGTTAAAAATTGTACTGAATCTGACATGGTAACTGGCAAGTAACCAGGGGAGGGGCACATACCTCATCCTCAAGCTGGAAGAGGTCCAAAAATTAAAGCACATACCTTGTCCTCAAGCTGTAATGTAAATTTAAACAAATCTGCATTCAGTATGTAAGCAAAAAATCAATGAAACACTTTTGAAACAGAAGAATGATGGTAGACTGATAGGAACCCATTCCTAGATTTTGTACCAACCTATGATTTATAAGGGAGGATTAGTAGAATCATACAACTTTTGATCTTTTACCATTCATTCATCTCACAAGCGAGCACATGAAAACCCAATGGGCTGGAACTATCAGGTAACATAGCAGACCAAAAGCTTGAAAATCCATCTGTTGAACTAATCAGAAGACACACTAACATATTACCTGCAGAAAAGGTTGTGGCACATTGTGTGAACAATGAAGCAGCAGATTGAAAAATTCTTTAATATCATGATAAAAGATCCAATAAAGTTGTGGAATTGTCAACTTCAAGGCTCCTTTAATATGCTAGACATCTTCAAGAATCTGAATACTTGTTTGGGATAGCCCTACATATTACAGAATAGCCTCATGCTAACGCAACTCTGCTGGAGGCATGATCGCCATAAAACACAGAGCATAGAAACGATCTGTGTAGAAGCCTAAGCACACACAGTCAAATCGACTAAAGGCAAAAGAAAACTCGCCAAGGGATTAAGATTCCTCACCATCTGCCTGCCTACGGCGAGGGAGGAGCGACTAAATCACGGTGCTGCCGTGCTTGCAGTGGGACGGACTCGGTGGCGAGCAGTTCTCTCAGGTGCGCGAGGAATGACGCCGACAATAGTTGCCGCCGTTCGGCTGGGATCTTGGCGCGGGGTGCGCCAACGACGCTAGGAGGGAGGGGGAAGCCGCGGTGCAGTGGCACTGAAGGGAGGGAGGAGGCGGCGGGAGAAGATGGCCATCCTTGCAGGGGCGGGGAGAGGGATGACGCGAGGAGGGGAAGGGAGGAGCAGCGGCGCATGATCCGTCCTTCTCGATCGGGGCTCTCAGATGAAGTCGATCCACAAATTTAGGCCTTGCGGGCGGGGCCACGGGGATTAGCAGACCATGGCGGCAGAACATTTGATCTGGAGCGTTGATCAAAGTGGCAGACCATCAACGTAATATGGACGGTAGGATCTGTTTAACTTGATTTGATCGGAAGGTCCTGGTTAGTCCGCGTACAATTTGTTGGGTGGCCTTAGGGGGGTTTATGTTTGCTTTTTTAATAGTAGTATAGATGACGTGGCCATGCATGCATGCAGATTATGCAGATGCAGGTTAAGTAATTTGGGAGGTCAACGCAACCGAAACCAGCGGTGGCAAACCAAGAAAGTGAGCAGCAGTGCATTAGTTGCCCGTACGCGGCCACCGCAGCTAGAGCTCAAGCGAGAGACTCGGTAGGACTTGCACATTGCCACGTCGAGCACGTGGAGTGGGACTTGTCCATTGCTGGCATCCTTGTGGATAGCGGAGTGGAGGTAGACTCCACTTCTCACGTTGTGGTGGCCGGCCGGCCGGTGACTTGTCATGGACCTTGACTCGTGCCAGCTAGCCAGCTTTTCCTAGCGAGACTCATGCCATGCAAGTGCTACACGAGTCATTTGCACGAGCACACCTCACGTGAGTTGGAACTTGGAAAGAGGCAGTCGGTCCGGTATTTACCCACTTGGCCACTAGTAGATGACAAGATTAAGACCAAACGATCAAGCACGTGCTAGTGTAAAAGTATGCAGTACTGCTCGGCCGGCCCGGCGACCCCGACCAAGCATGTAACCACTGTGTTTGGGTACACGTGGCCGATTCGTCAGGTCCATACATGGACGAGCACGGGAAGAACTAGTCCGTCGACGAATCTCCGGCTCGTAGAAAAGAAGTGACGCGAGATCCGTGTCCGAGATCCGGTCGAAGACTTGTTAGCTTCTCCGGGACCGACGATCGATGTGGATGGAACAGACGGAGGGTCAAGGCATAAAAGAGTTACCGAGAAACAAGACGCGACATATTGCCCGCGCGCGGCGGCTGTGCAAACTAATTTCTTGAGATCGGCCCGTGGCAAATCCATGGGTATATCAACATGGCATCAAAGTCTATTCGCAAAAAAAAAAACAGGTTTGCTATTTCACATCTAGATGTGAAATAGCTATCTCACATCTAAGTCCACAGCCATTGGATCTCGTCCTATCTTTATGATTCGCGCAAGTTGTTTTTCTGTTTTGGTCGTGCGTTTCGCTCGTGTCTCGCGTCGTTCCTAGGTGCGCGCGGCCCATCTTTTTAGCGAGTTTGGGTTGTTTTTTGCCTGTTGTGGGCCGCGTTGCTTGTTGGGCTGGCGGGCTGTTTGACTGAGATCTGTTTTGCCTGTTGCGGGCTGGCGGTGCTTGTTGGGCTAGCGGGGTTGTTTTGAGCAGTTTTGATGTTTGAAGTAGCGAAGTCTCAACTGACCGGCTGTGTAGCTTGTGCGTTCAGATAATTTAGTGGGATTTCCTTTTTTTCAGCACTAGTTGATCTTTTTTGTTTTTTAGTGATTATGATAGTTTTAGTGGGGGTTGGCACATATTATTTTCCCCACATGAAGTGTCTTGTCTCTGTAGGTAGGAAATGGGGCATTAAGCATGCGGTCTTTAAGTTTGAGTACAAGATGAAGTGTCTTGTGTCTTGCTAAGCTAATTTTTCACATAGAGCTAGTTTATATTTTGTATGAAACAAGGTTTTCATTTTGTTCTTTCTTTTTTCAGTTTATATCCATGTTTCGTGACAGTTTCTTTATCAGATTTGCTATTTCACATCTAGATGTGAAATAATCAAGAACCGTTGGATCTTGTTTGTCTTTAATATTCGTGCAACTTGATTGTGTCGCTCGCGCGCTAGCTCGTGTGGCGTTGTCGGCCGCGACGGCCCACATCCGTGGCCATGCGAGTGGGAGATGGGCTGTTGTTTGTTTTTTTCTTTTCGCGATTTTTTGGCTGGTGGGCCATTTTACTTTGTCTCGGTTGTGGGTTATTGCCTCGCATTTTCTCTCAGCACCCGTTTTGTTTGTTCTATTGTGAGGGCAGGGCCATTCCTTTGGTCAGTCCACACCATGTCCTCTCCGAAGGGGTTCCAGGCGACGGCGTTGTCGAGAGTGAGAAGGAAGGAGAGACCCCCGCAGCAAAGTGAGAAGGAGGAGAGACGCCCGCACTAAAGTGAGTAATTTCCCCTCCCTTTTTGTGTTCCTGTTCTTTGTTCTTCTTTTGTGCATCCATCGATCTAGGGTTTGCCCCAATCGACTAATCTTGTGTAGGGATTCAGTGGGCCGGTAGATTTTTGTGTCTAGAGATTCAATGGGTGGTAGGTCCGGGAGTTGATACATGTTGTAGTGTTTGCCCCAAGTCAAACAGAGAGATTCAGTGGGGGTGAGCGTTTTTAGTTCAGTTGGTGTATTTCGACAGTGGGGATTAATGTTGTTTTTCTTAGTAGTGGGGATGGGGGATGGGTGGGGGATTAGTATAGGGTTTTTCTTGTGTGTTATGCGACCAGTGATGACTTTTTTTTGTGCTTTTGTTATTGTGTAAGAGTGTTTAACAGACAAGGGAGATCCATTATGTGTGATTCAGTTTGTATCTCTGAAACTAGGTTGTGTTCGATCCATCATGCGTGATGTTTGTTTGTTGTGTACAAATTCCAGAGCATCTTACTCTTATGTGTATTCATGTGAGTTGTAATAGGAGGAGAAATTCTCAGATATTTACTAGATGTGTTTGTAGTAATATGAGTCTAAATCGTTGTGAAGATAGTGGTAAGCTGTTTTTGAATGTTTTTTTGTGGATGCATGCCTAGGTAGGCTGACACCGGTAGTAGGCACATGTTGGTGATTTATCATATAATCCACAAAGTATCAGTTTGTTAGATTTGAATATTCCCTATTTTTAATGGTGAATTTTCTGATGTACTAGAGTGATGTGTCTTGTGCAACTTTGCGTGCCTAGAATACAAAACTGACTGCTATTCAAGTGTCTCTAGATCTGGTACAGCCAAAACAAGCAAGTGTTGTCCCGAAAAAACAAGCAAGTGCTGAACTTTCTGTTCCTAGAATATAAACGTGTCCGGACTATTTTTTTTCTAGTTACTAGTTGTATTGTATCTACTAATGGCCTCAAGTACAGTAGATGGGTTAGTAGTCCTGGTGGTAGTCAGAGGCAGCCAGGGGGAAACAGGATAAGCAGAGTACAGTAAGTCATAGCAGAGGCAAGGGAGGTCACTTAGGTTCAGTATAGTGTTGAAGTAGGCGAGTATATGTATGCGTTGATGTAGGTTGAGTGTACTGTGTTGTCTGTAGTTCATGAAGTTTTCAGTGTTGTTGTTTGATGTAGTTCTAAAGGCTTTTCAGTGTCGTGGTTTTTTTGTACAAAAACATGCTTGTAGTTCATGCCATGAGACTAGCCAGTATTTTTGCATCTCTCTTTTGTGTGTGAGCTGCTTGCTTGCTGTAATATTTCTTCCATACTAGGGGTCTATAATTTTGATTATCTGAGAGGATCAACTTCAGTTTTGAAATTAAGCAATTCGTTTTGCCGACAGTTCTGCCATAGTCTTTTTTTAGTGTTCAACCAGCAAATTTACATGTTGTTTTGATGTATGTTCTTGATTTTTCTGTCGCTCATGCTTCATTTATAAATGGTTCTATTTATTTCATTTTTTGGGTCATTTTTTCTGACTGTTTTGAAATAGGATAAGTGGAGTTGTTTATATAGTTCTAGCAGATTTTGCTTATACTATAGTTTTTTATTTAAAAAATCAGTGTAGTAATCTGTACACAAGCATGTTGTATTTCTTTTATAGTTGTTGGTCAAATTCACTTTTTAATTTTAGTGTTTTGATGGTAAGGGATGTTAGCATCCCCCAGGAGTATAATTTTATTTCTTATGTTTAATTGGGACAATTGTATTATGACACCACATTTTTTTTTGTTGCTTGACCAGGATGCTTCGCCCGGTTTGCTTTTCGCATTGTCAGAGTGACAATGGTGAGAGCTTCGACATGTATCTTCGCGATGCTGACGAAACCTTCATAGTAAAGTTTCTGCCATGTTTTTGTCCTTTTGCCCCTAGTGTTACAATCATTTTTCGGTTTGTTTTTTAATTTTCTTTTACCTGTCTTCGCGATGGCTTTTTTTCTGGATGTTAAAGATGGTATGCACAATTGAATACTAGTTGTGTAATACACTCCTAGCTTTTTTGCTTATATTTTTTGTACACTGTTTGTTTGTTACTAATCTCTAATTTCTAGTTTCTAGTTGCTAGTATTCAACAGTTTTGCCATAAGTACTTTTGACAGTTTTCCATAGTTACTAGTTACTGGTTTCAACAGTATCATTAGTGTAAGCATCAGTATGAGCACCATCAGTTACAGTCTTGCTCTATGTTGATTTTTTTTTTGCTATGATTCAGGATGATGTGCCCAGTTTGTTTTGCTCATTGTGAGGTGGACAATGGTGAGAGCTTTGGCATGTTTTTTCGTGATGCTGACGAAACCTTTGCGGTAAACTTTTTGTTTGATGCCACTTGCAAGTTGATCCTTGACGTGCAACTGGGTTTGTTTGTTTGCTGCCACTTGCAAGTCGACCGTCGACTTTGCAACTGGGTCTTTTTGTTTGATGCCACTTGCAAGTGGACCCTCAACTTGCAACTGGGTTCCTTTGTTTTTCATGTGACTTGCAAGTGGACCCTCGACTTGCAGGTGCTTTTTGTTTGATGTCACATGCAAGTCGACCCTCGACTTGCATCTGGGCCTTCTATTTTCGTGCCACATGCAAATCGAGCCTCGACTTGCAACTGGATTTTTTTGTTTGATGCCACTTGCAAGTCGAGCCTCAACTTGCAATTGGGGTCTTTTGTTTGATGCCACTTGCAAGTTGACCCTCAACTTGCAACTGGGTCTTCTTGTTTGATGCCAGTTGCAAGTCGACCCCTCGACTTGTAACTGAGTCTTCTATTTTTTTATGCCAGTTTGCAAGTCGACCCTCGAATTGTAACAGGTTCCTTGTTTCATCGACTTGCAAGTGGACCCTTGATGTGCAACTGGGTCTTTTTATTGATGCCACTTGCAAGTCGCCGCTCAACCTACAAGTAGGACTTGTGCTTTCATACCACTTGCAAGTGGACCCTTGACTTGTAACTAGGTCGTCTGTTTTCATGCCACATGCAAATGGACCCTTGACTTGCAGCGGTGTCTTCTTTTTTTAATTCCACTTGCAAGTGGACCCTCGACTTGCAACTAGGTCTTTTTGTTCGATGCCACTTGCAAGTGGACCCTCGACTTGCAACTGCGTATTTTTTATGCCCGCTTGCAAGTTGAGCCTCGACTTGCAATTGGGTCTTTTATTTTTCGTGCCACCTATTGGGTCTTTTTTGTTTGATGCCACTTGCAAGTCTACCCTCAACTTGCAACTGGGTCTTCTTGTTTAATGCCACTTGCAAAGTCGACCACTCGACTTTGCAACTTGGTCTTTTATTTTTTATGCCACTTGCAAGCGGACCCTCTTTGCAACCGGGTTCCTTGTTTCATTCCACTTGCAAGTGGATCCTCGACTTGCAACTGGGTCTTCTGTTTTCATACCACTTCCAAGTGGACCCTCGCCTTGCAACTGGGTCTTTTTGTTTGATGCCACTTGCAAGTTGATCCTCGACTTGCAACTGTGTCTTCTATATTTTTTGATGACACTCGTAAGTGGACTCTCAACTTGCAACCGGGTTCCTTTGTTTTTCATGCCACTTGCAAGTGGACCCACGACTTTCAACTGCGTCTTCTATTTTTTTGATGCCACTTTCAAGTGGACCCTCGACTTGCAACCGGGTTCCTTTGTTTTTCATGCCACTTGCATATGGACCCTCGACTTGCAACCAGGTCTTTTTTATGCCACTTGCAAGTGGCCTCTCGACTTGCAATCAGATTCCTTTGTTTTTCTTGCCACTTGGAAGTGGACCCTCAACTTTGCCACCGGGTTCCTTGTTTCATGCCACTTGCAAGTGGACCCTCAACTTGCAACTGGGTCTTCTGTTTTCATACCACTTGCAAGTGGACCCCTCGACTTGCAACTGGGTCTTTTTGTTTGATGCCACTTGCAAGTGGATCCTCGACTTGCAACTATGTCTTCTATTTTTTTATGACACATGTATGTGGACTCTCGACTTGCAACCGGGTTCCTTTGTTTTTCATGCCACTTGCAAGTGGACCCTCGAGTTGCAACTGCGTCTTCTATTTTTTTGATGCCACTTGCAAATGGACCCTCGACTTGCAATCAGGTTCCTTTGTTTTTCATGCCACTTGCAAGTGGACCCTCGACTTGCAATCAGGTTTTATTTCTTGATGACACTTACAAGTGGCCCCTCGACTTGCAACCGGGTTCCTTTATTTTTCATGCCACTTGCAAGTGGACCCTCGACTTGCAACTGGGTCTTCTGTTTTCATACCACTTGCAAAGTGGACCCTCGACTTGCAACTGGGTCTTTTTGTTTGATGCCACTTGCAAGTTGATCCTCGACTTGCAACTGTGTCTTCTATTTTTTTGATGACACTTGTAAGTGGACTTTCAACTTGCAACCGTGTTCCTTTGTTTTTCATGCCACTTGCAAGTGGACCCTTAACTTGCAACTGCGTCTTCTATTTTTTTGATGCCACTTGCAAGTGGACCCTCGACTTGCAACCGGGTTCCTTTGTTTTTCATTCCACTTGCATGTGGACCCTCGACTTGCAACCAAGTATTATTTTTTTGATGCCACTTGCAAGTGGCCTCTCGACTTGCAATCGGGTTCCTTTGTTTTTCTTGACACTTGCAAGTGGACCCTCAACTTTGCAACCGTGTCCCTTGTTTCATGCCACTTGCAAGTGGACCCTCAACTTGCAACTGGGTCTTCTGTTTTCATACCACTTGCAAGTGGACCCTCGACTTGCAACTGAGTCTTTTTGTTTGATGCCACTTGCAAGTGGATCCTCGACTTGCAACCGTGTCTTCTATTTTTTTTGACGACACTTGTAAGTGGACTCTCAACTTGCAACCGGGTTCCTTTGTTTTTCATGCCACTTGCAAGTGGGTCCTCGACTTGCAACTGCGTCTTCTATTTTTTTTGATGCCACTTGTAAGTGGATCCTCCACTTTCAACCGGGTTCCTTTGTTTTTCTTGCCACTTGCAAGTGGACCCTTGACTTGCAACCAGGTCTTGTTTTTTTGATGCCACTTGCAAGTGGCCCCTCGACTTGCAACTGGGTTCCTTTGTTTTTCATGCCACTTGCAAGTGGGCCCTCGACTTGCAACCGGGTTCCTTTGTTTTTCATGCCACTTGCAAGTGGACCCTCAACTTGCAACCAGGTCTTCTTTTTTTATGCCACTTGCAAGTGGAACCTCGACTAGCACTGGGTTCCTTTGTTTTTCATGCCACTTGCAAGTGGACCCTCGACTTGCAACCATGTCTTCTTTTTTTGATGCCACTTGCAAGTGGACCCTCAACTTTCAACCGGGCCTTCTGTTTTCATGCCACTTGCAAGTGGAACCTCGACTCGCAACTGGGTTATCTGTTTTGATGCCACTTGCAAGTGGAGCCTCGAGGTGCAACCGGAATTGAATTGTTACTCACTACAGTCAGACGATTTGATGATGTTCCAAACTAATGGACCGGATAGGAGAATTAGTAAGTTGGAATCATCTGCACAAAATTAACTCCATTGCCTTGCATTTGAGAAAGCCTCGGGTCAAACACCATTCCAGGGTACTAGGAGCGCACATGCTACGATCAAAACATACAAGTAAGTTTATCTTTATTTCTGTCCTCAATCAGATTTTTCTATGCTGGATCGTACCTGACTACCAGGTAGTCGCCTGCATAGATACCTTCATTTGCTGCAAATGCAATGTTACAATGTATCAAAAAATTTGTTGGAATAGATATTCAAAAAGTTTATGCTTGTGTTTTGTATGTGAAGACTGAAAGTTGTAGCTGCTTTCTTTTTTTCAACTTAAGATTTTGATGAGATGTAGCAGTCATCACTTTTATGGTGAAGACAAAAATTGGAACCACAACCTGATACACACCATTTTTTTACCTTAGAACAGGCAAACCGATGTTATATGATCCTATTTTTTGCTTATCAGATATATGAACTTTTATTTTGATTTTTTTGTCAACATGATACAACACACTGTGATTTAGTTATCTAAGGAATTCTAACACAGTTGATTTTAGTTAGTTTCAAAGTTTTTTCTCTCTTTTTTTAGTTGAGAATGGAGTGTTTCATTTACAGAATAAGCAATTTTTCCTAACAAGTTAAGTATGCTTTGTCATTTACTCCAGTCTGCAGATTTCTATGGATGGACTATGAATGTGATTGCTTATGGCCATTTTTGTCATCATGCATTTCCCCCATTCTAAATATAAATTGCCCTCTCAACAATGCAAAATACAGTCATTTTTTCAGACTTTATTGCCTGATCAGTTTATGAAACTAAATCAAATTTTCCTACACTATAATACACTGACTTGTACTTATTAATTGGCACAGCACCAAAATTGTGTTTGTTTGCTCTTACACATATACTCTGTTTTTTGCCCTGTTTTTTTGATTGAGACAACAAGACAACAGAATTGATGCCAGCCAACTGATGTGTGTTTTTCCTACACACCAGCCTCTGTTTGTTTCTCCCATCAACAGATGGAAAAAGAGAGAGAGGTCAGAAGTATCTACAAGGTTGTACAAGACCAGCCTCTGTTTGTTTCTCGTTTGGAGCAGAATTTAAGATTGTACACTATAATACACTGTGATTCTTTGTCAATACACTGTGATTCCCTCTGTTTGTAAAGTACGAACAAAACCTACATAAACCTTGTCTAGGTTTTATTTTCCCTGCCACCAAAACTCATTCTACAAGCAAGCAAGTGTTCTCTGTGGACAAACAAAGCTAGTCCTTTTCTTCTGTCAAACAAACAAACAGGCAAAAAAAGTCCAACAAACGAAGCCCAGGAGGCGGGGTAATTGGGCTGGGTGGGAGGGACAAAACAATACAAGTCAAAACATACAAACAAGTCCACGTGAAGGGAGGGAGGGTGGGCTGGGAGGGATCGGGAGCAAACAGTTTGTTTTGCTTGTCAATGAGGAGTTTCTAGAGGTGACGTCACATTTAGATGTGAGATATTATCTCACATCTAGATGTGACATAGACAGACCCAAAAAAAAATGTCATCATAGTCTCCAAAATTTTACGGGTCAAGCAAGATTTTTAATCCGCCAGCTCCCCGAAGACGAGACTGGCACGGATGGGTCGCCACGCTGTACGCCACAGCAAGAAAGGGATTGGGTGAGCGTGCGTTCAGACGGCCGCCGGTCCTTAACTTCCAAGACAGATTCAACCTGTGCCAGTTTCATCCTTCTTCTCCCTCCCGGCGGCAGCGCGCGGGAGGCCGGCCGGGGTAATCAACGTCGTTACACAATGGCCAAATTAATCTGTTTGTTTTCCACTCTGCTTGCGCACGCATTAAGAAACAGTATGACTGAGCGACCTAGGAGCCTCCACAGGGCTTTGCCGTCGCTCGCCGTCCGATTGCATCGATCGCAAGTCGTCTGGTTGTCCTCGCTTGTTTCTTGGGCCGCTGCTCCGCAAAACTCTCTAGCTCTGTTGTGGTTGACTGGGCTGGTATTGTGATCGGACCGGTGCACTAAATCCATTGGCCTGTTTAGATGGCCCACACCTTCTTTCATCCCCGCACCCCTGTCCCTGCTCTCCGGTCCATTTTCGGCCATAGACGTCGTCGTTCCCATCCTCTCCGCCAGCACCACTCAGGCAGCCACCTCGCCTAAAAAATAAGATCACGAAAAAAAATCTCAATCGGTGGCAGGCATCTCCTCTAATGCTCCCGTCATTGGCGGGCTTCGAATACAGAGCAGGCAGCAACGGATCGGCCTGGGCGGGGAAGTGCGGCCGACCAGTTTACGCCATTGTGCCCGCCTTGAACAATCAGGTGGAGGATGTGGCTCGATTTTTCTGGTGGGTGCCCGGTGGACCTATTCCGCTGCACGGCATTGCCACCAGTGTGGGAGGGCAGTTACACTCGCGTTGGTGTAAGAAGGCAGAGCTTCCGAGAGCGATAGGATGGCGGTTCCCCTAGGACGTGCGAGAGAGGAGAGGTCAACGTCGAGGTGCACTTCCACTCCGGCCGCCCACAGCTCCCACACGTCTGCCTCCGTCGGGCGCTTCTCTGTGCTGGGTGATGGGAAGATGAAGATGTGAGATGCGGATCATGGGAAGGCAAGTAAAACTGGGACTGGGTTGAGGACTTATGCTTGCCGCAACTGTCCGCGGCCAACGTCTCCTACTAACGTGCTTGTGTGGCTTGCGGGCAGACACATGTTCAAATACCCATTGACTCATATATCACGGGCAACAAGGAATCATGGATGACAATGTTGTACTAGGCGTGAGGTAATTTTATTCTGCACCTATTCGACACTTCAGTTCTAGCAAGCATTTTTTGTAAGCATGGACGTTTTTCAGTTTTATGGCTCTTGCCAGGGGGTCCATGTGGCCAGTCACATGGCTTGATCGAGCGGCTTCCCATAGAACTTGCACTGCCTGCGCCTAGATTCCTTTCTTGGTGATATATCATATATCTACTTCCAATCCCTTTTTATTCACAAATCCATGTCTCCGTAGTATTTCTATTGGTAGCTACATAATGTATGTATCTATCTTGATATATATTATGTAGATGAAACATGTCAAATATTCTTACACTATCTGTTTAATTTCCTCTCAAGCCAATCGATCACTTCATTTTCTGCTTTGCTTGCCTATGTCAGATGCAAATGTTGAGGTAAACGTAAGAGCGGAAGATTGAGCTATTTGATTTTTTATCTTATATGCTACTCATAAGAACATGCATCAACTTATTTTTGGCCTCTTGTTCTTGTTGAGAAGATATGGTAACTGATAAGTGACGCCTCTTTGTTCTTCTCTGAAAATATACGGGATGTCTCTTCTTTTGCCCTTAGAATGTCCAATGATGAATAGAAATTTGAAAAATGATAAAATAGGGCAAGAGTGTACGTAATAAAAATATTTACAAAAGCTTTGATTTTTACATTCTAAAATTGGGCGGGCGCGACAACGCGCGCTATCATGTTCTAGTATAGAACCCCTCGAACGTACGGATTTCGCATGCTACGGCTGGTGCTTTTCCCGCTCGCCCATGCATGCATGCATGCATGTTGTAATCGTGGAGTATTTTTTCTTCCCTTCTTTATTCCCTTTTCCGCGGCAGCCATGAGTAATTTAGGTTTGGCCGATTCAGAAGGAGGTGACGTTCGTGATGGTGGCTGTTGGAGCAGGTCTCTCCTTGAGAATGTTCGATAGTCATGCATGATGCATGCCAATTCTTCAGAATTTCTTCTGAATTAAACGATGTAAGACCATTTGAAGCTTTCTTGGACAGTTTTAATTAGCTATACTAGTAGTACTACGCCCCCAGAGTTGCCTTGACAGTTGACTTTTATGGGCTGACTTCCCTACGACCATTTTGTTTTTTTGCGAGAATAACTTCCGATCTATTTATCTACTGTCAAGGTATTACAAAGAAATCAAAATTTAAAAAAACAAATCTAGGTTCGTAAACCACCTAGCGACGACTACTAGCACTAGAGCGAGGCGAAGGTGCTCCGTCATCTTCGCCCCTCACTCATAGGAGTCGGGCAAAACTTGTTGTACTTGACAGTCGGGAAGTCATCATGCCAAGGCCCCATTGGACCAGCACACCAGAACAGTAACCGCCGCCGATGAAGGAGTGTAGATTGAAAGATCCAATCTGTAGTAACACGAACACAAACGAACGAAGATAGGATCCACGTGGATCCACCGAATAGAAACACCGACCAAATCCCGCGATATTTGACGGAGACAAATATCCTACGGCGAAGCAGAGCACTCCATCTGTAAACCAAGGACATGCTAAGCGTAAAGAGCCGAAACAAAGTTAGACGCCGAACTGAAGGCCAGACCGGCCCGCCTGCTCGATCAGCAGGGCAGAGCCCCGTTGGGTGTTGTCACGTCGTCGTGGACCCGATCAAGCATCCGTTGTCACCCCCTCGCCCTTGCGCTGTGCCGGCCGGAGCGTCGGAGCTCGACCGGACCCGGTGACGGTGTGGGGGCATGAGCTTGACTTGGCCATCGCCTTTGTGGCCGGAGATCCACGTTTTCTCCCAAACATTGTTTTCCAATCGAGGCTCACTCATGCATAGTAAAAGTAAGTCGTGCCCAAGGTGTTTTCCTCGCGTTAGTCCAGAGCAAGTACTCATCCGACTATAAAATCAGTTGGTTCAGCACGGATCCACTCACTCGATTATAACATAGAGTACTTCTACGTGGATCAACTAATTAAGCACGTGATTGATGGCGTTCGTTCGTGAAAAGTGTATTATGCGTCTAGTCTAACCAAAGCACTGGAGTGTACTATATACTTTGCTAGTATGGCTGTTTCGCAAAGGCATGCCCCTAGCTAAGTCTAACCAACCAATGGAGAAGTAATGAAGAATCACACGCGAGATCCTTGCTGCTTGACTTCTTTGGGATGCGGATATAGAAACTATCCGAGTGATAGCAACGAGGAAGACAGAGCGGCACAAAGCATGCATTTCACGTACTACTACGTGCCGGACATTTACATGCCGTGGGCGTAATGTATCAACGGGCCGGACCCATCAGACCATCAAAGTCTCACCGCCGGACTAATAATCGGACGGGCGCGCTCGCGGAGACCGAAAGTGACGGTCGCGACGCCGTACGCAGTAAGGAGAAGGCCGGAGATGGGGATGGCAGCCGGGCCATGCAGGCGTGCGTTCACACGGCCGCCAGTGTTGAACCTCCAGGCCGGCTGATTCATGCATGGAGCCCGTACCGAGACCACGTCGGTTTCACCGCCGGCGGCGGCGCCCGCCAAGGGCAGACGCCGGGGTTTTCTTTTTTATTTACAAAACCGCAAATTAGTTAGTTGAACTGTTTGCAATCCTCTCTACTAATCAGTTTACGCAGCTGTTTTCTGTGCCTGTCTCTGTTGCCGGCCGGCCTTGGAAATGTACTTTATTCCTCCATCTTCGGTTGAAATTATAGAGTATGTACGTACGCGACTGGATCACACCTCTAGTATTCAAGTAGTTCAAGTATGAACTATTTAACAGATAATAATAATGTTGTGTACGTGTCCTGCCGCAAAATAATTAACTCGGATACTGACTAGCTACCAGCAAACAGACGTAATCATGCATGTCGATCAGTACGGCTAGGCTCTAATTAACAGCTATCCGGATACATATAACCTGGCCATGATGCACAGGCACGAGATTCAAAATGTTAACTAGTCCCTGGCCTCTCATGTACGGATGTATCTTTCCCGGTCGGGCGCCATATGTATACTCCATTTCTGAGCACGCGAAGCTTGTGATTCTCATGCCACAGCGCTAAGCTTTTTCGCGCACATGCTAACTACTCCCTCCGTTCCTAAATATTTGTCTTTCAACTAGTGACTACATAAGGAGCAAAATGAGTGAATCTATACTCTAAAACATGCCTATATACATCCGTATGTGGTAGTCCATTTAAAACTCTAAAAAGACAAATATTTAGGAACGGAGGGAGTAGTACCGTAAGCGTATCACATTCTGACAAGATTACTTCATGGTCCATGCATTTATACCATGCCTAGCAAAATGAACATGTAAAAAAAACACTATATACACATGCAGTTGCTAGCTACTCCCTCCGTTGCTAAATATATATAAGACCTTTTGAAGATTACACTATGGACTATACACGGACGTATATAGAAATATTGTAGAGTGTAGATTCACTCATTTTTCTTCATATGTAGTTTATAGTGAAATCTCTAAAAGGTCTTATATATAGGAACGAAGGGAGTAGTGAGTCATATTTTGACCATGACTTTGATTGTTAAAACATAAGAGCATCTACAGTCGGGCATCAATTTCGCCTTATACTCCCGGGCGGGCCGCCCGATCACGATTTTTTGATCCAGACGGGCCCTCAAACGGCCCTCAAACGCCCAGGCTGACCGGCACCCTCCATATCCAGCCCAAATATGGGGGCACACGGACAAACCCGCCACGTCTGACCCGACATCCCGACCTCACCTGAAATTGCACCAAATCCACCCCGTGGATAAGATGGATCCATTTGCCATCTCCTCTCTTCTTCCTCTGCGTCGTCTGTCTCGCGTTCCACCGCCACGCCCGCTCCACAACCGTTCCCAGACTCTTCGCCGCCAGCTCCGGAAGAGCACTTCCGTCCTCGCCGCGGGGGACTTCGTCACCGGCCGGACGCCACCGTGGTACGTCCGATAACTCTCCGGCTCCGCCTTGCGCTTGATGTGTTCGACACATTGACCGACCGGAATTATTGTGATTTTGTTAGGTAAATGATGGATTATGATACTTTATCGAATGAGGAGTATGGACCGACCGAGCTTGACCAAATGATTCAAGATGAGTTCTTCGATTCGTCTAATTCGGACGAAGAAGTGGGAATGATCATGCTCATTAGCATGCAGGGGGAAAGGATCGGCAAGTGGAGCATATTCTTAACTTCAATGGCTCAATCAGTGGGAGAAGAGTGATCAACTGGGACAGGGTGTCCTTAGCAAAGCTAATGTACAATGACTATTTTGCTCCTACACCTACTTTCCTGGATGATCCATTGTTCCGTAGTCGTTTTCGCATGCAGAAACCATTGTTTGTGCGCATTGTGGAGGGAGTGGAGGCACGCGGCGACTACTTCAAGGTCAGAAGGGATTGCTGCGGCCAACTCTATTTCCCGGCCAAGCAGAAGTGCATGGCAACTCTGAGGATGCTTGATCTTAGTACTGCTGTAGATGCCGTTGGCGAGATGGTAAGGATGGGGGACAACACGTGCCTGAAGACTACTGTCAAAGTTGCCCGCGCCGTCGTTGAGGTGTTTGGACCTGAGTATCTCAGAGAACCAAATGCGCACGAAGAAGCTGTTGGCTATTGGAGAGGCAACGGGGTTTCCAGTAATGCTCGGATCAATTGATTGCATGCATTGGCAATGGAAGACCTGCCCCAAAGGTCTGTGGGGAATGTATCAAGGTCACACTAGAGAGGCTACCATCATACTAGAAGTGGTGGCATTACACGACTTATGGATTTGGCATACTTTCTTTGGAATGCCCGGTTCTCACAATGACATCAACGTGCTTCAACGATCTCCGGTGTTCAGGAGGCTTTCCAATGAAGAATCACCGCCGTGCAACTACACCGTCAACGGCCGGGAGTACAACATGGGGAATTGTGCGGAGCGCTGCAATGATGTGGGAATCATAAACTCTATGGCAGGTGATGATATGTTGTGTTATTCTACACAATATGATTGTCGAGGATGAGGGTGATGGTGTAGCCCAAACCCGTGATTTCGAAGCACTCGGAGAACAAGTTGAAATCCCGCGGCTCAACTTATGAACTTTCTGCAGATGCATCAGAATCTTGAAGATCAGCAGGTGCACATGCAGCTACTCAATGATTTTGTGGAGCACATGTGGATCCACAATGGCAACCAACAGAGGCGGAGCTAGAGTACAGCTGTTGGGTTCAGTTGAACCCAACGAATTTCCGTGCCACGTACTAGTACGTTTGTAGTTTTTGGGTATGAACCCAGTAAAATATCAAGGCTGCACCCATCAAAACTACAAAACCCAAGCGAGAAGCCTTTTGGTCCATTTAAAACGCTTTAACGTAACTGGCCCGACTAAAAGCCCACGCGAGTAGCCCGGTTTGACTCGACTGATCGCTTCCCAATCTCAGAGATGTACGCTCCCAAGTTAAGTTAGATGATACTATGTTTTATGAATTATGATATGTGTGTTGATCGGAAGATAATGTCAGACCACACAAGAAATTCTAAGAACCAAGGTGGGATAGACAAAGATATTTAACCGATAGACCTTTCTGGCAACCAACTAACTTTGACAGATGAAACTTATTTTGAACTTGTCGAAGAAATTTATATTTTCAATTTTTTTTCAGGAATGTGAGAAGTCGTACATGAAGCTGTGAAGTTATTTTGGTACTGCTCTATTTAAATTCATCCAACCGGTATGTATTGCGTTTTCAGTTTTTAATGTAACAACTATATGTGGTAAGCGATAAAATATTTCTATTGATTATGCTGCCTTTTAGCGCTATACTTTTTTTGTAATGTGGTGTGAATTTGGACTTTACACTATAGTTAATTCATACCCAAAAAAAATATACTGAATCATGTCAATCCTGATGATTCGTGAATGAACCCATTGGCTAAATTTTCTGGCTTTGCCCCTGGCAACCAAGGAGGCAATGCTTGAATTTGGCACTTTCAATAAACTTTATGTAAACGCTATCTATGCGTGATCAACGTGCATGTATTTGCATGGGTTTGATAGTCCGGATTTGAGAGATATGGATGCCCGGAACGAAATATGAGGGCCCGTCCGGATGCGTCCGCGGGCGTGCCCGGTCGCGTCCGGGGGCATTTGAGAGGCCGGATTTGCCCGGCTGTAGATTTTCTAAGTTATACGCAGCAAAACTAATATCGTTGAAAACTATGTTCAAATATGAATCCAACAATGTAATATTTACTAACATGAAAAGACATTTTATTGCTCAAATGCGTGGTCAAAATTTGACCAAAGCTACAATCAAGACTAGTAATAAACTCAAACGAAGGTAGTACTGTACTATTCGTAGAAAGTATGTCCAATTGAGAAGCCGATCTCTTTGTAGCCGTTGGACTATTGGAGAGCAGGTCGCTCACAAAGATTAATTGGTCGAATGTTCGATGGTGAGGATGCATGCCAAGCCTCCGTAAGGGCGGTGTACTTCTCTCAGTAACAATTCAAACGAAGTTAATTTGACCATGAGACGGCCGGAATGTAACGGAGGAACACATGAAAGAGCTAGCACTTGAACTTTTCAAGCTTTCCTTGTCATCATTTTTACGTTGGTTCGCTAGCTAGCTAGGAAGGGAGGAACCTTGGGTTCTTCGACGGTTGACGTTTCGTGCTGACTTTTTCATACATACTCTGGGTCGGACACTGGCTCGTTCATATCAGGAACAGCTTCTTCAATAACTGGGGGAGTCGGGACACGTACGTCTTCTTGATTCTCATCGGCTGATGCAGCCGGAATATCTTCAGCAGCTTGGGCTTCAGACGTGGAGACATTCACAGTTGGAGTGGGTTCAGAAAATATTTGACATGCAACAGGTTGGCGTTGCCCTTCTCCTTCTGGAACGCTCGACAGAGGGACTTGAGGCCTTTATCCTTTGCAAAGCCTGCGAAATGCTGGCAACGCTTTTGGAGATGGAGTTGGCTGGGCCTCAAAGTCTTCATCTTCTTCTTGCACGGGAGGTGTAGCTTGTTGTTGTTGCTGGGGAGTACTGGGGGAGTCTTGTTACTGTGGGTGATCAGCCCACGATGCATCCTGAGCAGTTGGCGTCAGAGGACGACCAATGCTGATGAGTTCGTTGTTCGTGAGAACAGGCGATGATACCACGTTGTGTTCGATCTGAGGAAGAACTTCATCATCTTCAACATTGTCATCATGACCAATGTCTTCAGCAGCGGTGGGTTCAGCTGCTGGAATATCTTCAGCTTCATGAGCCTCTGTGGAAGCAGGCTCATGAACTATCATCCTTCTTTCTTGATGTTCTGACGCAGGGCGAACCACTGAAATGGGTTCAACAACTAAGGGCTCTGTGGGAGCAGCCCTAGTCTTCTTGGTCTTGCGCTTCTTCTTGGAGGGAGCAGCATCAGAGGCTTCAGGATTCTTCCTCTTTCTGGCTTCAGCCTCGGCAGCCCTCGTCTTCTTCTGTTCTGAAGCGGTTGACAGGACTTTTGGCTTCGAGCCAGTCATGCTGCTTGGGAAGATAATGCGAGGGGCTTCTTGGCTTGAAGGTGCAGGCTGGTCAGTAGAAAGCTTCTTCTTTTTCTTTGCAGCCATCCTGGGGTCAATGCCAGGACGGCCAAGTGACTTGCGCTTCTCAGCCTCATTGTAGACAAGCACACACTTGTCAGCCAAACTCTTCATGCGCTCACGAGAGCCTTGAGCTTCTTCACGCTTCTTAAGAAAAGCTTCTTTAAGCTCATGCAGCATGACCTTGAAGTTTCTGACATCTTGCACACTGAGCTTCGCCACATGCTTCTTGAACTGAGCCTTCTCATAATCAATTTTGTTCTTTAGCTAGCTCGGAAGCAATGGCGCCATTGAAGGAGAAGCTGAGGCGAATGGGAGGCTGCAAATCTTCAAAGCTGAGATTGGGGGTGTTGAACCACTCATCAATGAAGTTGTGGATGATTGCCACATCGAAGAGAGGCAAGTTGTTGAAGATTTCTGCTTCTTCCTTGCTCTTGATCAGTTGCTCAAGGGCTTTGAGGGAGTCCTGGACTAGGGGGTGTCCGGACAGCCGGACTATCAATATCCGCCGGACTCCCAGACTACGAAGATACAAGATTGAAGACTCCGGCTCGTGTCCGGAAGGTACTTTCCTTGGCGTGGAAGGCAAGCTTGGCAATACGGATATGTAGATCTCCTACCATTGTAACCGACTCTGTGTAATCCTAGCCTCTCCGGTGTCTATATAAACCGGAGGGCCTTAGTCCGTAGGACGAAGATACATCTCAACAATCATACCATAGGCTAGCTTCTAGGGTTTAGCCTCCTTGATCTCGTGGTAGATCTACTCTTGTACTACCCATATCATCAATATTAATCAAGCAGGACGTAGGGTTTTACCTCCATCGAGAGGGCCCGAACCTGGGTAAAAACATTGTGTCCCTCGTCTCTTGTTACCATCCGCCTAGACGCACAGTTCGGGACCCCCTACCCGAGATCCGCCGGTTTTGACACCGACATTGGTGCTTTCATTGAGAGTTCCTCTGTGTCGTCGCTGATAGGCCTGATGGCATCTTCAACCAGCAACGCTGTCCAGGGTGAGACTTTTCTCCCCGGACAGATCTTCGTATTCGGCGGCTTTGCACTGCGGGCCAATTCTCTTGGCCATCTGGAGCAGATCGAAAGCTACGCCCCTGGCCGTCAGGTCAGATTCGGAAGCTTAAACTTCACGGCCGATGACCGCGGAGACTTGATCTTCGACGGACTCGAGCCACAGCCAAGCGCGCCGCACTGTGACGATGGGCACGATCTAGCTCTGCCGCCGGACAGTGCCTTGGTGGCCGCACTCGGATCCGCTTCGGCCATTAGCCCGGAGCCGATCGCCCATATCAAGGGCCGGTGGATAGACGCCGCCCTGGGGGCTTCAACATCCACGGCGATGGAGCCGAATACTAAACTTGTCCCCTGCGAAACTCGTGATCCCGAGGCGCTGGACTCCTCACCGGACTCCGAACCTCCCGCGCCCCTACCAATTGATCCGGATTGGGCGCCGGTTATGGAATTCACCGCCGCGGACATTTTCCAACACTCGCCTTTTGGCGATATCCTGAATTCACTGAAGCGTCTCTCGCTATCAGGAGAATCCTGGCCGGACTATGGCCAGGACGGTTGGAGTTCGGACGATGAAGAAATTCAGAGCCCACCCACCACCCACTTTGTAGCCACTGTCGAGGATCTAACCGACATGCTAGACTACGACTCCGACGACATCGACGCCATGGACGACGATGCCGGAGACGAACAGGAACCAGCGCCTACAGGGCACTGGAAGGCCACCTCGTCATATGACGTATACATGGTGGATACCCCGAAAGAAGGGGAGGGCGAAGAAGCAGCGGAGGCAGACTCTTTAAAGAAGCAGCCCAAACGCCGTCGTCAGCGGCGCCGCTCTAAATCCCGCCAAAGCAAGAATGGAGATTCCGGCACAGGAGACAACAACACTCCAGAGAGCGCCGAAGACAATCCCCTCCTGCACGACTCAGCGCAGGAGGATGCGGAAGCAAGCCCCCACGAGAGGGCGGCAAACGAAGGGGTTGAGGATGATAACTACATGCCTCCCTCTGAAGACGAAGCAAGCTGAAGGAAATATGCCCTAGAGGCAATAATAAAGTTATTATTTATTTCCTTATTTCATGATAAATGTTTATTATTCATGCTAGAATTGTATTAACCGGAAACATAATACATGTGTGAATACATAGACAAACATAGTGTCACTAGTATGCCTCTACTTGACTAGCTCGTTTATCAGAGATGGTTATGTTTCCTAGCCATGGACAAAAGAGTTGTCATTTGATTAACGGGATCACATCATTAGGAGAATGATGTGATTGACATGACCCATTCCGTTAGCCTAGCACTTGATCGTTTAGTATGTTGCTATTGCTTTCTTCATGACTTATACATGTTCCTATAACTATGAGATTATGCAACTCCGTTCATCGGAGGAACACTTTGGTGCTACCAAACGTCACAACGTAACTGGGTGATTATAAAGGAGTACTACAGGTGTCTCCGAAGGTACATGTTGGGTTGGCGTATTTCGAGATTAGGTTTTGTCACTCCGATTGTCGGAGAGGTATCTCTGGGCCCTCTCGGTAATGCACATCATTATAAGCCTTGCAAGCAATGTAACCAATGAGTTGGTTACGGGATGATGCATTATAGAACGAGTAAAGAGACTTGCCGGTGACGAGATTGAGCTAGGTATTGGATACCGACGATCGAATCTCGGGCAAGTAACATACCGATGACAAAGGGAACAACGTATGTTGTTATGCGGTCTGACCGATAAAGATCTTCGTAGAATATGTAGGAGCCAATATGGGCATCCAGGTCCCGCTATTGGTTATTGACCGGAGACGTGTCTCGGTCATGTCTACATTGTTCTCGAACCGTAGGGTCCGCACGCTTAAGGTTTCGATGACGGTTATATTATGTGTTTGTGTATTTTGATGTACCGAAGAAATTCGGAGTCCCGGATGTGATCACGGACATGACGAGGAGTCTCGAAATGGTCGAGACATAAAGATTGATATATTGGAAGCCTATGTTTGGAGTTCGGAATGGTTCCGGGTGAAATCGGGATTTTACCGGAACACCGGGGGGTTACCGGAACCCTCCCGGGGGTTAATGGGCCTTAGTGGGCCATGAGGGAGAAGAGGAAGGGCCGGCCAGGGCAGGCCGCGCGCCCCCTCCCCCCCTAGTCCGAATAGGACAAGGAGAGGGGGGGCGGCGCCCCCTTCCCTCTTTCCCTCCCCCCAAGTCCTAATCCAACTAGGAAAAGGGGGGGAGTCCTACTCCCGGTGGGAGTAGGACTCCTCCGGCGCGCCTCCTCCTAGGGCCGGCCGCACCCCCCCTTGCTCCTTTATATCACGGGCAGGGGCACCCTAGAACACACAAGTTGATCCTTGAGATCGTTCCTTAGCCGTGTCGGTGCCCCTCCACCATAATCCACCTCGGTCATATCGTGGCGGTGCTTAGGCGAAGCCTGCGTCGGTAGAACATCAAGATCGTCCCACGCCGTCGTCTTGACGGAACTCTCCTCCCAGCTCTCTTGGATTGGAGCCCGAGGAGCGCCATCGAGCTGTCGTGTGCCAAGAACTCGGAGGCGCCGGAGTAACGGCGCTGGGATCGGTTGGATCGCGAGGAGAACGTCGACTACTTCCTCTACGTTGTGATCGCTTCGCCCGGTCTCACGAGGGTGCGTAGACAACACTCTTCCCTCTCGTTGCTATGCATCACCATGATCTTGCGTGTGCGTAGGAATTTTTTTTGAAATTACTACGTTCCCCAACAATGGCATCCGAGCCTAGGTTTTTATGGTTTGATGTTTTGCACGAGTAGAACACAAGTGAGTTGTGGGCGATACAAGTCATACTACCTACCAGCATGTCATACTTTGGTTCAGCGGTATTGTGAGATGAAGCGGCCGGACCGACATTACGCCGTCGCGTCTGAGACTGGTTTCACCGCCACGAGCACTCGTTGCTTAAAGGTGATTGGCGGGTGTCTGTCTCTCTCACTTTAGTTGAACTGAGTGTGGCTACGCCGGTCCTTGTGAAGGTTAAAACGGAGTCTATTTGACAAACTATCGTTGTGGTTTTGATGCGTAGGTAAGAACGGTTCTTGCTAAGCCCGTAGCAGCCACGTGAAATTTGCAACAACAAAGTAGAGGACGTCTAACTTGTTTTTGCAGGGCATGTTGTGATGTGATATGGTCAAGACGTGATGCTATATTTTGTTGTATGAGATGATCATGTTTTGTAACCGAAGTTATCGGCAACCGGCTGGAGCCATATGGTTGTCGCTTTATTGTATGAAATGCAAACGCCCTGTAATTGCTTTACTTTATCACTAAGCGGTAGCGATAGTCGTAGAAGCAATAGATGGCGTAGACGACAACGATGCTACGATGAATATCAAGGTGTCGAGCCGGTGACGATGCTGATCACGACGGTGCTTCGGAGATGGAGATCACAAGCACAAGATGATGATGGCCATATCATATCACTTATATTGATTGCATGTGATGTTTATCTTTTATGCATCTTATCTTGCTTTGATTGACGGTAGCATTTTAAGATGATCTCTCACTAAAATTATCAAGTAGTGTTCTCCCTGAGTATGCACCGTTGCCAAAGTTCGTCGTGCCGAGACACCACGTGATGATCGGGTGTGATAGGCTCTACGTTCAAATACAACGGGTGCAAAACAGTTGCACACGCGGAATACTCAGGTTAAACTTGACGAGCCTAGCATATACAGATATGGCCTCGGAACACGGAGACCGAAAGGTCGAGCGTGAATCATATAGTAGATATGATAAACATAGTGATGTTCACCATTGAAACTACTCCATCTCACGTGATGATCGAACTTGGTTTAGTTGATTTGGATCACGTGATCACTTAGAGGATTAGAGGGATGTCTATCTAAGTGGGAGTTCTTAAGTAATATGATTAATTGAACTTTAATTTATCATGAACTTAGTCCTAGTAGTATTTTGCAAATTATGTTGTAGATCAATAGCTCGCGTTGTTGCTTTCATATGTTTGTTTTTTGATATGTTCCTAGAGAAAATTGTGTTGAAAAATGTTAGTAGCAATGATGCGGATTCGATCCGTGATTAGGAGGTTTATCCTCATTGCTGCACAGAAGAATTATGTCCTTAATGCACCGCTAGGTGACAGACCTATTGCAGGAGCAGATGCAAACATTATGAACGTTTGGCTAGCTCAATATGATGACTACTTGATAGTTTAAGTGCACCATGCTTAACAGCTTAGAATCGGGACTTCAAAGACGTTTTGAACGTCATGGACCATATGAGATGTTCCAGGAGTTGAAGTTAATATTTCAAGCAAATACCCGAGTTGAGAGATATGAAGTCTTCAACAAGTTCTATAGCTAAAAGATGGAGGAGAATCGCTCAACTAGTGAGCATGTGCTCAAATTGTCTGGGTACTTCAATTGCTTGAATCAAGTGGGAGTTAATCTTCCAGATAAGATAGTGATTGACAGAATTCTCTAGTCACCATCACCAAGTTAGTAGAACTTTGTGATGGACTATATTATGCAAGGGATAACGAAAACGATTCCCGAGCTCTTCGTGATGTTGAAATCGATGAAGGTAGAAATCAAGAAAGAACATCAATTGTTGATGATTGACAAGACCACTAGTTTCAAGAGAAGGGCAAAGGGAAAGAAAGGGAACTTCAAGTGGAAAAGACAAAGCAAGTTGTCACTCCCACGAAGAAGCCCAAAGCTGGACCAAAGCCTGAAACTGAGTGCTTACACTGCAAAGGAAATGGTCACTGGAAGCGGAAATGCCCTGAACATTTGGTGGATAAGAAGGATGGCAAAGTGAACATGGGTATATTTGATATACAGATTATTGATGTGTGCCTTACTAGTGTTTATAGTAGCCCTGAGTATTTGATACTTGTTCGGTTGCTAAGATTAGTAACTCGAAACAGGAATTACAGAATAAACAAAGACTAGTTGAAGGGAAAGTGACGATGAGTGTTGGAAGTAGTTCCAAGATTGATATGATCATCATCGCACACTCCCTATACTTTCGGGATTAGTGTTAAACCTAAATAAATGTTATTTGGCGTTTGCGTTGAGCATGAATATGATTTGATCATGTTTATTGTAATACGGTTATTCATTTAAAATCAGAGAATAATTGTTGTTCTGTTTACATGAATAAAACCTTCAATGGTCATACACCCAATGAAAATGGTTTGTTGGATCTCGATCGTGTGTTACACACATTCATAATATTGAAGCCAAAAGATGCAAAGTTAATAATGATAGTGCAACTTATTTGTGGCACTGCCGTTTGGGTCATATCGGTGTAAAGCGCATGAAGAAAGTCCATAAAGATGGATTTTCAGAATCACTTGGTTATGAATCATTTGATGCTTGCGAACCGTGCCTTTTGGGCAAGATGACTAAAACTCCGTTCTTGAACAATGGAACGAAGCTCTCGACTTATTGGAAATAATACATACTTGATGTATGCGACCAATGAGTATGAAGACTCGTGGCAAGTATCGTTATTTTCTGACCTTCACAAGATGATTTGAGCAGATATGTGTATATCTACTTGATGAAACATAAGTCTGAAATAGTTGAAAGGTTCAAAGAATTTCAGAGTGAAGTGGAAAAATCATCGTAACAAGAAAATAAAGTTTCTGCGATCTGATTGCGGAGACGAATATTTGAGTTACGAGTTTGATCTTCAATTAAAACAATGTGGAATAGTTTGACAGCTCACGCCACCTGGAACACCACAACTTTATGGTGTGTCCGAACATCGTAACCGCACTTTATTGGATATGGTGCGATCTATGATGTTTCTTACTGATTTACCAATATCGTTTTGGGACCATGCATTAGAGACAGCTGCATTCACGTTAAATTGGGCACCATCTAAATCCGTTGAGACGACACTATATGAACTGTGGTTTAGCAAGAAACCCAAGTTGTCGTTTCTTAAAGTTTGGAGTTGCGATGCTTATGTGAAAAGTTTCATCCTGATAAGCTCAAACCCAAATCGGAGAAGTGCGTCTTCATAGAATACCCAAAGGAAATTGTTGGGTACACCTTCTCTCACAGATCCGAAGGCAAGATATTCGTTGCTTAAGATGGATCCTTTCTAGAGAAGGAGTTTCTCTCGAAAGAAGTGAGTGGGAGGAAAGTAGAACTTGATGAGGTAATTGTACCTTCTCCCTTACTTGAAAGTAGTTTGTCGCAGAAACCGGTTTCTGAGACATCTACACCAAATAGTGAGGAAGTTGATGATGTTGATCATGAAACTTCAGATCGAAGTTACTACTGTAACCTCGTAGATCAACCAGAGTAAGATCCGCACTGAGTGGTACGGTAATCCTGTTCTGGAAGTCATGCTACTAGATCATGATGAACCTACGAACTATGAAGAAGCGATGGTGAGCCCAGATTCCGCAAAATGGCTTGAGGCCATGAAATCTGAGATGGGATCCATGTATGAAAACAAAGTATGGACTTTGGTTGACTTGCCCGAGGGTCGGCAAGCAATAGAAAACAAGTGGATCTTCAAGAAGAAGACTGACGCTGACGGTAATGTTACTGTCTACAAAGCTCGACTTGTCGCAAAGGGTTTTCGACAAGTTCAAGGGATTGACTACGATGAGACCTTCTCACCCGTAGCGATGCTTAAGTCCGTCCGAATCATGTTAGCAATTGCCGCATTTTATGATTATGAAATTTGGCAAATGGATGTAAAGACTGCATTCCTGAATGGATTTCTGGAAGAAGAGTTGTATATGATGCAACCAGAAGGTTTTATCGATCCAAACGGAGCTAACAAAGTGTGCAAGCTCCAGCGATCCATCTATGGACTGGTGCAAGCATCTCAGAGTTGGAATATACGCTTTGATAAGTTGATCAAAGCATATAGTTTTATATGGACTTACGATGAAGCCTGTATTTACAATAAAGTGAGTGGGAGCACTACAGCTTTTCTGATTAGTATATGTGAGTGACATATTGTTGATCAGAAATGATGTAGAATTTTTCTGCAAAGCATAAAGGAGTGTTTTAAAGGAGTTCTTTAAAAAGAAAATACCTCAGTAAAAGTTACTTACATATTGAGCATCAAGATCTATTGAGATAGATCAAGACGCTTGATAAGATTTTCAATGAGTACATACCTTGGCAAGATTTTGAAATAGTTCAAAATGGAACAGTCAAAGAAAGAGTTCTTGCCTGTGTTGCAAAGGTATGAAATTGAGTAAGACTCAAATCCCGACCACAGCAGAAAATAGAAAGAGAATGAAAAGTCATTCCCTATGCCTCACCATAGGTTCTATAAAGTATGCTATGCTATGTACTGGACCTATTGTATACCTTGCTCTGAATTTGGCAAGGAATACAATAGTGATCTAGGAGTAGATCATCGGACATTGGTCAAGAATATCCTTAGTAAGGACTAAGGAGATGTTTCTCGATTATGGAGGTGATAAAAGAGTTTGTTATAAAAGTTACATCAGTGCAAACTTTTACACTGATCCAGATGACTCCAAGTCTCAACCTGGATACATATTGAAAGTGGGAGCAATTAGCTAGAGTAGCTCCGTGCAGAGCATTGTGGACATAAAATATTTGCAAAATACATACGGCTCTGAATGTGACAGACCCGTTGACTAAGCTTCTCTCATGAGCAAAACATGATCACACCTTAGTACTCTTTGGGTGTTAATCACATAGCGATGTGAACTAGATTATTGACTCTAGTAAACCCTTTGGGTGTTGGTCACATGATGATGTGAACTATGGGTGTTAATCATATACAGATATGAATATTGGTGTTAAATCACATGGCGATGTGAACTAGATTATTGACTCTAGTGCAAGTGGGAGACTGAAGGAAATATGCCCTAGAGGCAATAATAAAGTTATTATTTATTTCCTTATTTCATGATAAATGTTTATTATTCATGCTAGAATTGTATTAACCGAAACATAATACATGTGTGAATACATAGACAAACATAGTGTCACTAGTATGCCTCTACTTGACTAGCTCGCTTATCGAGATGGTTATGTTTCCTAGCCATGGACAAAAGAGTTGTCATTTGATTAACGGGATCACATCATTAGGAGAATGATGTGATTGACATGACCCATTCCGTTAGCCTAGCACTTGATCGCTTAGTATGTTGCTATTGCTTTCTTCATGACTTATACATGTTCCTATAACTATGAGATTATGCAACTCCGCTTATCGGAGGAACACTTTGGGTGCTACCAAACATCACAACGAATCGGGTGATTATAAAGGAGTACTACAGGTGTCTCCGAAGGTACATGTTGGGTTGGCGATTTTGAGATTAGGTTTTGTCACTCGATTGTCGGAGAGGTATCTCTGGGCCCTCTCGGTAATGCACATCATTATAAGCCTTGCAAGCAATGTAACCAATGAGTTGGTTACGGATGATGCATTATAGAACGAGTAAAGAGACTTGCGGTGACGAGATTGAGCTAGGTATTGGATACCGACGATCGAATCTCGGGCAAGTAACATACCGATGACAAAGGGAACAACGATGTTGTTATGCGGTCCGACCGATAAAGATCTTCGTAGAATATGTAGGAGCCAATATGGGCATCCAGGTCCCGCTATTGGTTATTGACCGAGACGGTCTCGGTCATGTCTACATTGTTCTCGAACCGTAGGGTCCGCACGCTTAAGGTTTCATGGCGGTTATATTATGAGTTTGTGTATTTTGATGTACCAAGAAGTTCGGAGTCCCGGATGTGATCACGGACATGACGAGGAGTCTCGAAATGGTCGAGACATAAAGATTGATATATTGAAGCCTATGTTTGAGTTCGAATGGTTCCGGGTGAAATCGATTTTACTTAACACCGGGTTACGGAACCCTCCCGGGGGTTAATGGGCCTTAGTGGGCCATGAGGGAGAAGTGGAAGGGCCGGCCAGGGCAGGCCGCGCGCCCCCTCCCCCACCTAGTCCGAATAGGACAAGGAGAGGCGGCGCCCCCCTTCCCTCTTCCCTCCCCCAAGTCCTAATCCAACTAGGAAAGGAGGGAGTCCTACTCCCGGTGGGAGTAGGACTCCTCCGGCGCGCCTCCTCCTAGGGCCGGCCGCACCCCCCCTTGCTCCTTTATATACGGGGGCAGGGGCACCCTAGAACACACAAGTTGATCCTTGAGATCGCTCCTTAGCCGTGTCGGTGCCCCCTCCACCATAATCCACCTCGGTCATATCGTGGCGGTGCTTAGGCGAAGCCTGCGTCGATAGAACATCAAGATCGCCACCACGCCGTCGTCTTGTGGAACTCTCCCTCCCGGCTCTCTTTGGATTGGAGCCCGAGGAGCATCATCGAGCTGTATGTGTGCTAAGAACTCGGAGGCGCCGGAGTAACAGCGCTGGGATCGGTTGATCGCGAGGAGAACGTCGACTACTTCCTCTACGCCAGATCGCTTCGCTTGGTCTCGAGGGTACGTAGACTACACTCTTCCCTCTCGTTGCTATGCATCACCATGATCTTGCGTGTGCGTAGGAATTTTTTTTTTTGAAATTACTACGTTCCCCAACACAAGCCTCAACGATGACGAATTCGTCGTACCTGAGGATCCCGTCGAACAAGAGCGCTTCAAGCGCAGGCTTATCGCCACAGGAAACAGCCTAAAGAAAAAGCAGCAGCAGCTTCAAGCTGATCAGGACCTGCTGGCCGATCGATGGACCGAAGTCCTCGCGACCGAAGAGTACAAACTCGAACGTCCCTCCAAAAGTTACCCAAGACGCAAGCTGCTCCCCCGATTAGAGGAGGAAGCATACATACCTTCTTCACCAGCGCACGACATGGGTGACCGACCACCCCGTGGTCGCGACAGAGAGGCATCCAGGCCCCCAGCCAAGACCGTACCCCGGCATCGCTCCAAGAGTACGAAGCCAAAAGGGAACGCGCCGGACTTGCGAGACATATTGGAGGACAAAGCAAGACAATCTAGATCCATCTATGGATCACGTGGCGCCCTACGACCCACGATTTAATACCGTCGCACCGACATAACGCCGCCGCGCCCAACATAGCGAGCATAGCTCCCTCGAGCTGCGTCGCGACATTGCTCAATACAGGGGCGCCGCACACCCGTTATGCTTCACTGATGAAGTAATGGATCATCAGATCCCCAAAGGGTTTAAACCCGTAAACATCGAATCTTACGATGGCACAACAGACCCCGCGGTGTGGATCGAAGATTACCTTCTCCACATCCATATGGCCCGCGGCGACGATCTCCACGCCATCAAATATCTCCCACTCAAGCTTAAGGGACCAGCTCGGCATTGGCTTAACAGCTTGCCCGCAGAGTCAATTGGGTGTTAGGAAGACCTGGAGGCCGCGTTCCTTGATAACTTCCAAGGCACATATGTGCGACCACCAGACGCCGATGACCTAAGCCACATTATTCAGCAGCTAGACGAATCGGCCAGGCAATTCTGGACACGGTTCTTGACGAAGAAAAATCAAATCGTCGACTGTCCGGATGCGGAGGCCCTTGCAGCCTTCAAACATAACATCCGGGACGAATGGCTAGCCCGGCACCTGGCAGGAAAAGCCGAAATCCATGGCAGCCCTCACATCGTTAATGACCCGCTTTTGTGCGGGAGAGGACAGCTGGCTAGCCCGCAGCAACAATCTCCGCAAAAATTCTGGCAGTCCGGACACTAAGGACAACAACGGCAGGTCACGTCGAATCAAAAACAAGCGCCGCATTAACGGCGACGATAAGGAGGATACGGCAGTCAATGCTGGATTCCGAGGCTCCAAACCCGGTTAACGGAAGAAGCCATTTAAAAGAACCACTCCGGGTCCGTCCAATTTGGACCGAATACTCGACCGCTCATGCCAGATACATGGCACCCCCGAAAAGCCAGCTAATCACACCAATAGAGATTGTTGGGTGTTCAAGCAGGCTGGCAAGTTAATTGCCGAACACAATGACAAGGGGCTAAATAGCGATGACGAGGAAGAGACCCGGCCGCCGAACAATAGAGGACAGAAGGGTTTCCCCCCACAAGTGCGGACGGTGAATATGATATACGCGACCCATATACCCAAGAGGGAGAGGAAGCGCGACTACGGACGCCTATGCGATGGAGCGATCGCCCCAAAGTTCAATCCATGGTCCTCCTGTCCGATCACTTTCGATCGAAGAGACCATCCGACCAGCATACGCCATGGCGGATTCGCGCATTGGTCTTAGACCCAATCGTCGACGGATTTCACCTCACAAGAGTCCCGATGGATTCGCGCAGCAGCCTGAACCTGCTTTATCGAGATACAATCGCAAAATGGGCATAGACCCATCCAGGATTAAACCTACAAAGACAACCTTTAAAGGTGTCATCGCAGGAGTGGAAGCCAACTGCATGTGCTCACCACACCGAGGTGGTCTTGGATCCCGGATAATTTCCGGCGAAGAATTAATCTTCGATATAGTCCCGCTCAGAAGGCTATCATGCCCTGCTCGGATGAACCGCGTTTGCAAAATTCAACGCGGTGCCGCATTATGCATACCTAAAGCTCAAGATGCCGGGCCCTCGTGGAGTCATTACGGTCAATGAGAATACGGAACGCTCCCTCCGAACGGAGGAACATACAGCGGCTCTCGCGGCAGAAGTACAGAGTAGCCTTCTACGGCAATTCTCAAGTCCGGCAACTAAAAAGCCGGATACATCAAAGCGCGCCTGGAGCAACACTAACCAAGACCACCTGGCGCGATCAGAGCACGCGTAGAAATGCGGCCCCAACCCTCGCCCGCGCATGATCACAAGAATAACACTCCGCGTACATCATTACGCTTTGGAGATACCATGGGCGCAGGGGAGGGGCTCGATCACAAGGGACCAAGAGTGCGGCTCGACCACACCAGGGGCTCACGCGAGCGCCCCCCTTGGTTTTATTTTTATTATTATCTTTTCTTCTTTTTATGTATACAGGACTCTGTTAATCAGAAGCCTTGTTCGACGGCGCACTTGTCGAACTCACGATGCAAACAGTCAGGGACTAAAGGAGGCCACGGCGAATATTCAGGTGGTCTCAATTACGAGCATTAAATTCAATTACATACACCAAGTCTACAGCTCATCCCTGGAGGGGGGCATGTTAATTTAGTCCAAATCCCTTGCTTACCGCACTATTTGTATCAGTCCGCTTTATTAGCAGACCTTCTTTCATAAATAACGCATCACTTCTTTTTTGCAAGTACATTACCTTTTCATTGCAATTGCGTTATCTTTTATATATGTTCATTATATGACATCTTGCACCCGATACTTTGGTACGGCCGAATCGCCAGGGCTTCGCTCCCCAGATTATGGTGTGATTAAGTCCGAACACTTTCACAAGTGCGGCACCCCGAACTTATGCATTATATGAATCAGCTCCGAATCATGTCTTGGGTCAATAGTTGGGTTTGCCCGGCTCCCATGTTTTGGTGCCTTACGCCCGTTCCGTCGGCTAAGGTAGCACCGGGAGAACCACTACGATTGCGCCCGTTGAGCCGGTTAATGCCTCGATGGAGAAAGCTAAACCGACCGGCATGATAAGGCGAGAGACTGGTCGCTGTTCGAGAGGTTCTTTCGGTCCTTAAAGACTCATGCCGCTTGAGCGAAGTTCGGATGATGTCCGACGAAGGCGTGATAGCGCCCGGATTCGGTCTTCGAATACCGGGGCTTCACCAAATTTAAAATTATAGAATTCTATGGCTAAGTGAGAGTGTTCAAGCATTATAAGTCCGGTTGCCTTGTTCGTCGTGTTGAGCGCCTCCTAGATGGACCCAATAATGGGAACAAGAGTGCTCAAGTTTATCACCAACACCCCAAAGACTTGTGGCTTGGGGCTGAAGCCAACGACTTGCCATCTCTCGATTTTACAAACGGCCGCACCAAGGTAATATTTTAAATTAAATAAGCGTTGCTCATGGCGCATATAAACGAAGTTTTCAGCGCCCATGATAAATACACAGCGAGTTCACTCAAAGATTACATTTCGGGAGCACTCATTTGCAATATTGCAGGCTCCCTTCAGGACAACTTTATAATACCGCTCCGGCATACGATGCGCCTTGCCCGGCGGCGGCGGATCCGTGAGAAGCTTCTCCGCATCCAGTTTGCCACATTGCACCTTTATGCGGCCAAGGGCCCGACAAGCGCCTTCAATGCAGGCGGAGCGCTTGATTACATCCAGCCTGGGGCATGCATCCACCAGCCGCCGCACTAGGCCAAAGTAGCTGCCAGGCATGGCCTGTCCAGGCCACAGCCGGACTATGAGGCCCTTCATGGCCTCCTCAGCTACCTTGTGGAGTTCGACCAGCTGCTTCAGCTAGTCGCTTGGGGGCACCGGATGGCCGGCCTCAGCATACTGAGACCAGAAGACCTTCTCCATCGAGCTCCCCTCCTCGCCACGATAGAATGCAGCGGCATCAGACGCACTACGCGGCAGATCTGCAAACGCCCCTGGAGAGCTCCGAATTCGGGTAAGTATCCGGTAATTTACATTAACGTGCCTGCTCTGCATGAAAAAGGCCTTACCCGCCGCTATCTTCTTTATGTCCTCTACCTCCTGAAGGGCCTTCCGGGCCTCGGCCTTGGCGGACTTGGCACTTTCGAGAGCGAGGCAAGCTCGGACTCGAAGTCTTGGAGTCACGCCCAAACTGTCATGCTTTTCCATGAGAGCCCGGAGCTCTTGCCGAACTTCCGCCACCAAGCCGCTTGCTTTTCTCGCTCAGCCCGTTCGGGGCAGATTATGCTCGCCACGGACACGGCATCCTTCAGGGCTGCCACCTCGTTAGTGGCCCCGCAATACACATATTATCCTTGTTAATCTTATTTGCAACCAAAACCCTTTTCTAAGAAGGTACTTCTTTAAAGTGGTGTTATTCACCTTCTTTTTCCTCGAGCTGCCTCTTGGCATGGCCGAGCTCTTGCTCCGACTGCTCAAGGTCCTTCTTTACGCCTCGACCTCCGCCAAGCACGCGGCAGAGGTCAACAAGAGCCTGCAAACCGATATTGACATATTTTTAGAAACCTCACAGATATCTTGTTAGATCCTTAGTCCGGCTTTTCCTTCCAACACGAACTAAGCATCGAGGGCTACCGTCTATGCGGTATTACATTACATAATTTTAACTTCTTACCTCAATGCCTGTTAGAAGGCTATCGCAGCTTTCGGTCAGCCCGCTCTTGGCGAATCGACCTTTCAATCACCGCACTCATGAGAGTGCGGTGTTCTTCCTCGATGGAAGCGCTTTTAAGCGCCCAAAGAGGTTATCCGCGCCTTCGGTTGGACGGAGGCCGCGGTGTCACGGTCCTGCCCTTCTTTGAAGGGCGCTTGCGGACTCGAACCACTGCGGGTTCCGATGTAGAGTCCGGCGCAAAGTCCGGAGGTCGCTTTGACGGCGCCCGAGCCTCCTCCCGATGGGTCCCCTCTTGGGATCCCACTTCGGCGTCCTCGTCGGAGCGTGGGGTAGAGGCGGTCGGGACAGAATTTACTTCCGACGAGGCCAACGACCCGCTCATCGAGTCGGGAAGATCATCCCTGGCCGGACTACGGACAGAATGCGGCGTTAGAAGGATACTTCGTGACATGAAAGGTACGGCATATAAATGATCTGAGTGCTTATGATCCGGCCGGACGCCTGGCCCTTGGAGGCCATTCATCCTCGCCAACGCTTATGTTGGCGAAACTGTCTGGGGGGATTGTTCTCCCCCTCTTGGACCCTTCGGCCGCCCCGATTGGGGAAGCCTTCCTCTTCTTCTCTCCCTCCTCCGGGAGAGAGTACTCCTCCTCCTCCTCGTCTTCGGGGGAGGAGTCCTCGTCGTCGTCAGACGCCTGATTACGGGAACTCTTTCGAGTCCCCGTGGCCACCTTCTTGGCCTTCTTCTCCGGCACCACGTGCGGTGCCGGAACCAGCAGCCCTGCTAAGCAGGCATCCACTGGTCCTTCTGGCATGGGAGCCGGGCTGATGAGCAGCTTGGCCTTCTCCATCCATTCCTGTCAAAGGAAGAGGCAGATTAAAAACCTCGCTAGAGTCAATCTAATTACCACAAGTGTCCCGTAATGGGGTCGAATCACTTACCTTGTAAGTCGGAGATTGCGAGCTGAATCCGCGGTCTTCGGTCACGGATGCGGGGGCTTCGGCGCCCTTGAACAGCACCCTCCAGGCACCTTCGTGTGTTGTATCGAAGAGCCCGCTCAACGTCTGGTGCTGTTCCGGATTAAACTCCCACAGATTGAATGTCCGTTCTTGGCATGGGAGAATCCGCCGGAGGAGCATGACTTGGACCACGTCGACGAGCCGGAGCCTATTGCTCACCATCTTCTTGATGCAGGCTCGGAGTCCCGTCACCTCCACCGGATCACCCCACTGCAAGCCCTTCTATTTCCAAGAGGTGAGCTGCGTGGGGATTCCAGATCTAAATTCGGGGGCCGCCGCCCATGTAGGCTTGCGCGGCTCGGTGATGTAGAACCACCCCGATTGCCACCCCTTGACGGAGTCCATGAAGCTCCCTTCTAGCCAAGGGACGTTGGGCAGCTTGCCCAACATGGCGCCTCCGCATTCCGCTTGCGTCCCCTTCACAACCTTCGGCTTGACGTTGAAGGTTTTGAGCCATAGGCCGAAGTGGGGCCGGATGCAGAGAAAGGCCTCGCACACGACGATAAATGCCGAGATGTTGAGGATAAAGTTCGGCGCCAGATCGTGGAAATCCAGGCCGTAGTAAAACATGAGCCCCCGGACAAATGGATGGAGCGGAAAGCCCAGTCCGCGGAGGAAGTGGGGGAGGAAGACGACCCTCTCATGAGGCCCTGGGGTAGGGATGAGCTGCCCGCGTCGGGCAGCCGATCATAATATCGCCGAAAGGTATCCGGCGTCAAGAAGCTTGGTGATGTCCTCCTCCTTAGCGGTGGAGGCCATCCATTTACCTCCCGCTCCGGACATGTTCGGAGAAAGGTCGAGGCGAGATGCGCGAGCTTGGGCGTTGGAGCTTGAGTTCGCAGGGATAGATGAGCAAAGGAGGAAGAAGGCGAGGTGAGAAGGTAAATCCTTATCCCTTATATATAGGCGCATAAAATTATGCGCCCTCACCGCCCGGTAAAACTCGCTTATCTCCCAAGCGCCACCATCAATGGCGCGTTGGGTTACGACGCACGTATTGATGAGAATCTCGAATAAGGGGAACACGATATCCGCTCCGACAAGACGTGCGTGAAACCGCTTCGCTAAACGTCTTTGAGGTGGAATAGTAAAAACAATTCAAACGAGGGCTTGGCTGTGGTGTGATGTCACGCCGCATAATACGTCAGCAGATTGAGCTAAGTGTATATTTTATTCTCTCTATGGTGGAATGTGGAATTTATTTTGCAGAGCCGGACACTATCCTGGTGTTCATTATCTTCTCCGAATTATTCAAGGGAGGAACCCGCCTTGCAATGCCGAACATTATGCACGCCGGACTTATCGTCATTGAAGACTGGTTCAGGGGCTACTGAGGGAGTCCTGGACTAGGGGGTGTCCGGACAGCCGGACTATCAATATCCGCCGGACTCCCAGACTACGAAGATACAAGATTGAAGACTCCGGCTCGTGTCCGAAAGGTACTTTCCTTGGCGTGGAAGGCAAGCTTGGCAATACGGATATGTAGATCTCCTACCATTGTAACCGACTCTGTGTAACCCTAGCCTCTCCGGTGTCTATATAAACCGGAGGGCCTTAGTCCGTAGGACGAAGATACATCTCAACAATCATACCATAGGCTAGCTTCTAGGGTTTAGCCTCCTTGATCTCGTGGTAGATCTACTCTTGTACTACCCATATCATCAATATTAATCAAGCAGGACGTAGGGTTTTACCTCCATCGAGAGGGCCCGAACCTGGGTAAAAACATTGTGTCCCTCGTCTCTTGTTACCATCCGCCTAGATGCACAGTTCGGGACCCCCTACCCGAGATCCGCCGGTTTTGACACCGACAGGCATCATCTGCAAAATCTTCGTCGCTGGATAGATCGATGGGTTCTTCACGCAGAATGGCAGCAGGAGTAAAGGTTTGATCAGTATGCCTGACAATTTGCTATTTCTTATCCGTCTTCTTGGACATACGGGATTGATCTTCAGACTGCACACTGTCTTCAGGAGGTGCAGTCGCCAGTGGCTTTGCATTAGAAGCTTTTGGAGGTGCAGCTGATCTTGAAGCCTTTAGCTTCTTTTGCTTCTGCGGCTTCGGAGGAGGAGCTGGAGCTTCATCAGTGTCAGCATCATTATCAGAATGATCTACTCTAGCACCCTGGACCAAGATGTAGGTGATGAGGCCGTCAAGGTTGGAGAAGGGGCCGATGACATTCGGTTCTGCATCACGGGATCCGTCAGCACGGGGAGCAGAGGGACCAGGGTTGAAGTCTAATCCCAATGACTTCTTGTTTTTCTTGGCTGAGGCCTGGGCGAACTGAAAGTTGCGCTTGAAGAGAGCATCATCACGACACCAGAGTAATGATGTGGGATCGGCGTTCTCAGGTTGAGGTCCACGGACCATGCAAGGATAGAAGCATTGCGCAATAGCTTCAGCTCTGTTCTTGGGTTGACGGCCTCGATAGAGAATATCACCCCAAGGTCTCTTGATAGCATTCTTCTCTGCATATTCCTTGGTCACAAACTTGTATTTGAACCATTCTTCAGCCCAATAGCGTCGAATCCATTGGATTCGAGTCTTGCGCTGATGATAAGTCTCTTCAGGATCTGTCTTGTAGAGCTCTGCTAAGTCATCTGGTAGATCTTTGGATGTTCCCTCTCGGTGCTGTCTGCCACCCTTCCTTGCTGATTTTTCTGAAGCCATGAACTTCAAACTGAATGGCTTCAATGTGTTCAAAGGCTTCAGAGACTTACGCTTGCTGGTCAAGCAGGAACTGGCTTCAGGAGAGTTGATATGATGCTGTAAGTATTCTGCAAATAATGGAAAAAATGTATGGACAGTCGTAAGGAGCTTCTTGAAAGCAAAAGAATTGGAGACAGGATGATCTCCATTCTTCATAATGGAGAGTCATGGTCTATATTATTTTCTGCTATTTTACCTTAAGGGTGTTTAGGTCCTACCTGATACTGATGATCATGTGCTAAGAACAATTATGTAGGGTTGGGTTCGATGACTATGAGGATGATGATCGTATGACTTATTATTAATAATGAGTAGAAGTTGTATGATGATGCATGATTAGTAGGACTTGTTATTATATATGATGATGTATGATGCGAGCATGCATGAGTTATTATATATCTGTGGGTGAAATGAACATAGCAGTAGCATTGGTAACCAAGGACGAAGATATAAGAGATGACACTTCTCTCTATTAGCTAGCTAATAACAACCTAAAAATAACCCCCAAAACCCCTAAACCACGTGTTGGAGTCATGTACCTAGGATAGGGTCATAGACCTGATCTAAGTACCCTACCCAAGGACACCATTATTATAAGAGACTACCTTCCAGTCGACCAAGGAGGACTCCACTCGACAGACTCGAAGGACGCGACCATGAAGACGCACTTGACCACCAGAAGGTCAAGAAGCACTCTGTACCGTAACAGTCTGTAGTTAAGTAGACTTTATGGTATTTAAGACACTTTATGTGGGGCGTTACCAGTAACGCCCCAGACTTAATGTACTTTAAACCCTGCATTACTGAGGGCCGGAGAGGGCTGGCAGGCACTATATAAGCCACCCCCACCTCAGTGTAAAGGGTTCGCACCCCTGTAATCCTTATACGCATAATCCACTCGACCGCCTCCGGGCTCCGAGACGTAGGGCTATTACTTCCTCCGAGAAGGGCCTGAACTCGTACATCTCTTGTGTCTACAACTGCTCCATAGCTAGGACCTTGCCTCTCCATACCTACCCCCACTCTACTGTCAGACTTAGAACCACGACAGTTGGCGCCCACCGTGGGGCTGGTGTCTTAGCGATTTTTTGGAGGAGTTGCGGTTCTTCCGAGTACTTTCATCATGGTTGCTGATGGAGTTTTGGTCGAGGGTCGTGAGATCCGTCTCGGCGCCCTCACCTTCATCGCCGATGACTCAGCTTGGCTCCAAGAGGCTCCACTCGACGTTGATGCGCTCCCCGTCCGCGGTGCGACGCATTTTTGCGCATGTGTCCACGGCGTTCTGCTGCGACAACCGTCGACCCCGTATCGGTCGACTCCCCTATCGGTCACCCTCCCGGTCTCCCACCAGCGCAAGCGCTCTAGTCGGTCGAGGCTCCAGCGGTGGGTAAGGCACGCGGTGGCTCGCCAGACGGCCACCGCCCAAGTTGCGGCAATCGAGCCCGACAAATCCCTCTACGGCCTGTTCGATCTGTCGACTGGCTCCGTAGAGACTGCATCCGAGTGCGATAGTAGTGATCCGGCGGCGGAAATCCTCATGGTCAACGGACCTCGCAGTCCTCCTGGTTTCGCCCACGAAGGCGGAGTAGACGGTGGAGGCGACCCCGCACAAGGCCACGAAGAGTACCAACCTGACCCACTCAATTCTCTACAAAGAGAAGAGCTTCGCCGAAGGAACATGGATGCCCTACATACTCCCATCGCGGGAGAAACCCCCGAGGCTCGCGCCTTGGAGGAGGCACGTTTGGCCAACTTGGCTGAACGCGCTCGCTGAAAATCTTCAACAGCACACTTTCGACAATGTGGCAACGAAAGCACCGACGCCAATTGACGCCGGCTCTTCCCGCCGACTCGTATATCGAACCCGATTCAGAATTTAGCAACTGCAACCCAGATAGCGAATCCATCCAGCCCTCTCGGTCGGAAGTGGGCAGAGGCTTGATGCAGATCGAGATTTGCTCCGAGCAGCAGGAGATCGAATTCAGCCGTGTCGATCGCGCAATGAATTCACAGTCGATCCGTTGCTGCGAATACGGTTCAGTCGGCTCACAGTCCTAGATCGCCTCTGCGGCGTGAAGGACACGAGAATCGGCGAGACCAGTACGGTGACCGACACGATCGTGATGATAGGCGTCGAGTACCCACTCCTCCTCCGAGAGGTGGGTCTTACGCTCCTCAGCAGGATGACAAAGCGCCAACTCAGCAGGGGCGAAGAGCTCCAACGACCCTCGAACCAGGCTTGACGCAAGATCCATCATCGCAAGGCTTGGTCGACCAAACAGAGCCCATCGGGCGGCCCCGACAGAGATGCCCACAAGGCGGTCGAGTGCATGTTTCGGTCCGTAATGTTTCAAAGCAGCTATCGAGCGCGGTGATTCCCCCAACTTCAGGTTGGCAACCGAGTAAGCAAGTTCATCGGTGAGTCTAAGCCTCAAACTCGGCTTGAGGACTACCGAGTGGCAGTTCAGATTGGTGGTGGGGTGACGAGGTGGCCATGAAGCATTTGCCCCTCATGTTGGAAGGTTCTGCGGTAGCGTGGTTGAATCGCCACCTCCTAGCAGCATTTACACTTGGGAAGACTTGTCCCGAGTGTTCGTCAGAACATTTGAAGGAACTTGCAAGCGACCAGCTGGATTGACAGAGCTGCAAGTTTGTGTGCAGAAGACGAATGAGACTCTCAGAGAGTATATTCAGAGATGGATCACTTTGCATCATACCATGGAGAACGTGTCTGACCATCAGGCAGTCTGCGCCTTCAAGGATGGTGTCAAGAACAGAGAATTGAGTTTGAAGTTTGTTCGAACCGAGACATGACCACGAGTCGGATGATGGAGATTGCTACTAAGCACGCTAACGGCGAAGACGAAGACCGACTCAAGCGCAAGTACAAGCCGAGTCGATCGAGAAGGGAAACACCACGGAAATGAAGCGAAAGCCGAACCAGCAGCTCTGGAGAGGCTCTGGCCGTAACTCAGGGAAAGTTCAAAGGGAAACCTAAAGGATCCTGGAACCCTAAGAAGGTGAAGGATAAGGAAGGAAACGACGTGATGGATATGCCGTGTCACATGCACACGAAGAAAGATGAAGAGGGCAATATCATTTACCCAAAGCATACCACTCGCCAGTGTCGACTCCTGATCTAGCAGTTCCAAGGAAAACAGTCCAAGGACAAGGAAAAGGAGTCGGACAAGGCCGAAGACAAGGAGGATAGTGAGGGAGGATATCCGCATGTCAACTCCACTCTGATGATCTTCGCAGATGTGGAAAGCAAGAGCCGACTGAAGGTCATTAACCGTGAGGTGAACATGGTTGCCCAAATAAACCAAGTTATCTCGAGATGGTCCCAAACACCCATCACATTCGACCACCGATCACCGACTCATATTGCCACCCCTGGGAGGCAAGCTTTGGTGGTCGACCCAGTCGCCGAAGGCACTTGACTGACGAAAGTGCTGATGGACGGCGGTAGTGGGCTGAACTTGTTATATGCAGACACACTGAAAGGAATGGGCATTCCGATGTCCCGACTGAGCACCAGTAACATGAGCTTTCATGGAGTTATACCAGGAAAGAAAGCCGAGTCACTCGGCCAAATAGCTCTGGACGTGGTGTTTGGTGATTCAAAACATTTTCGCAAGGAGAAGTTGACGTTTGAGATCGTGGATTTTCAGAGCACGTACCACGCCATTTTGGGGAGACCAGCTTACGCAAGGTTCATGGCTCGACCATGTTACGTGTACCTCAAACTGAAGATGCCCGGCCCTAAAGGAGTGATCATTGTCACCGGTGATTGGAAAAAGGTAGAAGAGTGTTTTCAGAAGGGCTCAAAGATTGCCGATTCCCAGGTGACAGCGGTCGAGTTTGAAGAATATAAGCAAAACGAAGATCCGAGAGATTTGCTGCGATCCAAGAAGCCCGCCACAGAATCTGCATTTCAGTCATCCGGTGAGACGAAGCCTGCCCACATCCACCCGACCGACCCCAATGCAGCCCCGACCCACATCTCCACAACACTCGACCCGAAATAGGAAGAAGCGCTCATCCAGTTCCTCCGTGAGAATTGGGACATTTTTGCATGGAAGCCAGCTGACATGCCAGGTGTTCTCAGGGGACTGGCTGAGCATCGTCTTAGAGTCGACTCATCAGCAAAACTAGTTAAAGTGCATCTTCGGCGGTCCGCCGTCCAGAAGAGGAAGGCTATTGGTGAGGAAGTGACTCGACTATTGGCGGCGGGATTTAACCGAGAGATATACCACTCCGAGTGGCTTGCTAATGTTGTCATGATTCCTGAGAAGGACAACTCACTCTGAATGTGCATTGACTTCAAGCACATCAATCGGGCCTGCCCGAAAGATCATTTTCCTCTCCCTCGCATTGATCAAATTGTTGACTCGACCGCAGGATGCGAGAGGTTGTCTTTTCCAGACGCCTATTCCGGTTACCATCAGATCCATCTGTACGGGCCCGATGAAATAAAAACAGCTTTCATCACTCTATTCGGGTGCTTCTGCTATATCATCATGCCATTCGGCCTCAAGAATGCCGGAGCCACGCTTATGCACGAATGATTCGAAGTGTTTGCTCACTCAAATCACCGTAATGTGGAAGCGTATATGGATGATATCGTGGTCAAGTCGCGAAAAGGTTCCGACCTGCTCACCGACCTCGCGAAACATTTGCCAACCTCGTAAGGTATGATATCAAGCTCAATCCATCAAAGTGCACATTCGAAGTTCCCGGTGGCAAGTTACTCGGTTTTCGCTTCGAACGAGGATCGACGCTAATCCGAGAAGATCGCACTATTCTGCGAATGAAACGCCTACTGTGCGAGTGCACGATGTCCGAGCTTCTTCGGATGCTTGGCGCATTAAGTCGATTCATCTCACGACTCGGTGAAAAGGCATTGCCTCTTTACCGATGATGAAGAAGGCGATAAGTTCGAGTGGACTCTGAAGGCGATGCAGCGTTTGCCGAGCTAAAAGCTCGCTCTCCACCCAGCCGGTGCTTGCTGCTCCAATCAAGAAAGAGCCTCTGTTGCTTTATATCGCAGCCACAGGACAAGTCGTCGATCAAGATAAAGATTTAGGGTCGGCGGGAAGAAGAAGGAAAGCCTTCAAAGTTCAGCGCCCAAAGGTACTATCTATCTGAAGTTTTAACTCCATCCAAGCAGAGATACCCTCATTATCAGAAGCTTGTGTATGGGATATACATGACCACGGAGAAGGTTGCTCACTATTTCTCTGAGCATTCCATCACGATCGTCGTGACGCCCACTTTCGTGAGATTCTGCACAACAGAGATGCAAGCGGTCGAGTGGCGAAATGGGCGATTGAACTTCTTCCCCTTGATATCAAGTTTGAGGCAAAGAAAGCCATTAAGTCCCAAGCAATAGCAGATTTCCTTGCCGAGTGGATTGAACAACAGCAGCCAACTCAAGTTCACTCGGAGCATTGGACCATGTTCTTTGATGGCTCTAAGATGCTGAATGGTTCCGGTGCAGGGGTGGTCTTGATTTCCCCCAGAGGAGATAAGCTCAGATATGTGCTCCAGATTCACTTTGATTCGTCCAACAATGAGGCAGAGTACGAGGCCCTTCTGTATGGGTTGCGCATGGCCATTTCACTCGGCGTCCGTCGCCTTATAGTTTATGGCGACTCAGATTTAGTGGTCAACCAAGTGATGAAGGAGTGGGACGTGAGAAGCCCAGCCATGATTGGATATTGCAATGCAAAGGAGGAAGCTGGAAAAGAAGTTTGAGGGTTAGAGCTCCATCACGCACTCGATCGAAAAATCAAGCAGTGATGATCTAGCAAAAATATGTTCCAAGAGAGAAACCATTCCGAGTGGTGTGTTCTTGGAGCATATCCATACTCTACCACCAAAGAAGATCCTTTCATCAAGAAGCTCCACAGCCCAAGAGTGCCACAGATCCGATCGAGGTTGAGGTCCCAAAGAAGGGTCGACTTGGTCATGGAGGTCTTAGTGGTCATTCCCGACTGGACAGTTCCATATATCGCGTATATCCTGAGAAAAGAGCTCCCTGAGGATGAGGAAGAGGCTCGACAGATCGTCCGTCGATCCAAAGCCTTTACCGTAATCAAAGGACAGTTGTACAGAGAGAGCGCGACTGGAGTTGGTCAGAAGTGCATAACGCCAGAAGAAGGTCGAATCATCCTTGATGATATCCACTCGGGGACCTGTGGTCATCATGCGTCCTCTCGGACCATCGTGGCCAAAGAATACCGAGCCGGATTTTATTGGCCAAAGGCGAATGAGATGGCAAAGGAAATAGTGGACAAGTGCGACTGATGTTAGTTCTACTCAAATATGTCACACAAAGCCTGCGTCAGCTCTGAAGACCATTCCACTTGTCTGGCCCTTCGCAGTATGGGGGTTGGATATGGTCGGCCCCTTGAGAACAGGTCGAAGCGGTTTCACGCATGTATTGGTGGCAGTCGACAAGTTCACCAAGTGGATCGAGGCAAAACCCATCAAGAACCTTGACACCGGTACTGCTGTTAGCTTCATCAGGGAATTGATATTCAGATATGGAGTCCCGCACAGCATCATTACAGATAATGGGTCGAACTTTGACTCAGAGGAATTCAGGGATTTCTGCAACTCTCAAGGCACACGAGTCGACTACGCTTTAGTCGCCCATCCGCAGTCGAATGGACAAGCAGAGCAAGCCAATGGCCTGATCCTCAAAGGGTTGAAACCCCGACTGATGCGTGGTCTCAAACATGCGGCTGGAGCATGGGTCGACGAACTTCCCTCGGTGCTTTGGGGATCATGGACCACGCCTAATCGGTCGACCGGGAGAACAACATTCTTCTTGGTCTATGGAGCTGAAGCAGTTTTGCCGAGTGATCTTCTCCACAATGCTCCTCGGGTTGAACTCTACAACGAAGCAGAAGCTGAACAAGCGCGGCAGGACGCAGTCGACCTTTTAGAGGAGGAAAGAGAGATGGCCTTGATCCGATCGACCATCTACCAACAAGACTTACGTCGCTTCCATGCCAGAAATGTGAAGAGTCGAGCCTTCCAGGAAGGAGATTTAGTTCTACGAGTGGATCAACAGAAACAACACAAGCTTGCTCCTTCTTGGGAAGGACCCTTCATCGTCACTAAAGTTCTCCACAACGGAGCATACCGCATCTACAACGTCAAGCACAATATCGACGAGCCCAGGGCTTGGAACGCGGAGCTACTCCGCCCATTTTACACTTAAAGTTTTCACTCGGATATGTTGTAGTAAAATACTTCCGTAGTTCATGGATTACAAAATAATAGTGTCATAATTTCTCCATAATTTTTGTCACTTTTTATTTGTCCAATAAAATTTTCCCCTCAGCGGGTGACTTAGCTGCGAATCCGTTTCGCCTAAGTTTGTAAAAAATCCTTGTCGAGTGATGAGCCAGACTCCCACTCGGAAGGCTTAGCTGCGAATCCGTTTCGCCTAAGTTTAAATAAAATCCTACCGAGTGGTGAGCCAGACTCCCACTCGGGGGCTTAGCTGCAGTCCAAGTACTCGCTTAAGTTTAAATAAAATCCTACCGAGTGGTGAGCCAGACTCCCACTCGGAGGCTTAGCTGCAGTCCAAGTACTCGCCTAAGTTTAAATAAAATCCTACCGAGTGGTGAGCCAGACTCCCACTCGGAGGCTTAGCTGCAGTCCAAGTACTCGCCTAAGTTTAAATAAAATCCTACCGAGTGGTGAGCCGGACTCCCACTCGGAGGCTTAGCTGCAGTCCAAGTAGTCGCCTAAGTACAAGTACAACGTGCGCTCGCAAGGAGGACGAAGTGCAGGTCGACTGCGACCCTCTCCTCTGAGCTACGCCATAAGTACAATGTGCGGTTGTAAGGAGGACGACGTGCAGGTCGACTGCGATCCTCTCCTCTGAGCTACGCCACAAATACAACACGCACTCGCAAGAAGGACGAAGTGCAGGTCCACTGCGACCCTCTCCTCTGAGCTACGCCATAAGTACAATGTGCGGTCGTAAGGAGGACGAGGTGCAGGTCGACTGCGAGCATCTCCTCTGAGCTACGCCACAAATACAACGTGCGCTTGCAAGGAGGACGAGGTGCAGGTCGACTGCGTCCCTCTCCTCTGAGCTACGCCACAAGTACAACATGAAAACCCTACCGAGTGAAGAGCAAACCTCTCACTCGGGGGCTTAGCTGCAGCCCAGTGCTCGCCTAAGGTATAAAAATCCTACCGAGTGAAGAGCAAACCTCTCACTCGGAGGCTTAGCTGCAGCCCAGTGCTCGCCTAAGGTATAAAAATCCTACCGAGTGAAGAGCAAACCTCTCACTCGGGGGCTTAGCTGCAGCCCAGTGCTCGCCTAAGGTATAAAAATCCTTCCGAGTGAAGAGCAAACCTCTCACTCGGAGGCTTAGCTGCAGCCCAGTGCTCGCCTAAGGTATAAAAATCCTACCGAGTGAAGAGCAAACCTCTCACTCGGGGGCTTAGCTGCAGCCCAGTTGAGGGAGTCCTGGACTAGGGGGTGTCCGGATAGCCGGACTATCAATATCCGCTGGACTCCCAGACTACGAAGATAGAAGATTGAAGACTCCGGCTCGTGTCCGGAAGGTACTTTCCTTGGCGTGGAAGGCAAGCTTGGCGATACGGATATGTAGATCTCCTACCATTGTAACCGACTCTGTGTAACCCTAGCCTCTCCGGTGTCTATATAAACCGGAGGGCTTTAGTCCGTAGGACACAACATTACATCTCAACAATCATACCATAGGCTAGCTTCTAGGTTTAGCCTCCTTGATCTCGTGGTAGATCTACTCTTGTACTACCCATATCATCAATATTAATCAAGCGGGGCGAGGGTATTACCTCCATCGAGAGGGCCCGAACCTGGTAAAACATTGTGTCCTCGTCTCTGTTACCATCCGCCTAGACGCACAGTTCGGGACCCCTACCCGAGATCCGCCGGTTTTGACACCGACATTGGTGCTTTCATTGAGAGTTCCTGCGTGTCGCCACCGATAGGCTCGATGGCATCTTCAACCATCAACGCTGTCCAGGGTGAGACTTTTCTCCCGGACAGATCTTCAGATTCGGCGACTTTGCATCGGGCCAATTCTCTTGGCCATCCGAGCAGATCGAAGCTACGCCCGCCGTCAGTCAGATTTGAAGTTGAACTTCACGGCCGATGACCGTGGAGACTGATCTTCGACGGACTCGAGCCACATCCAAGCGCGCCAGACTGCGGACGATGGGCATGATCTAGCTCGCCACGGACAAGTGCTTTGGAGGTCAAGATTAACCCGCTCCGGCTACTAGCCCGGAGCCGATTGCCCATGACGGGGGCAGGTGGATAGGCGCCGCCCTGGGGGCTTCAACATCTACGGCGATGGAGCCGAATACCAATCTCGTCCCCTACGAAACTCGTGATCCCGAGACGCCGGACTCCTCGCCGGACTCCGAGCCTCCCGCGCCCCTGCCAATTAAACCGGATTGGGCACCGGTTATGGAATTCACTGCTGCGGACATCTTTCAGCACTCGCCTTTTGGCGATATCCTGAATTCTCTGAAGCACCTCTCGCTATCAGGAAAATCCTGGCCGGACTATGGCCAGGACGGTTGGAGTACGGACGATGAAGAAATTCAAAGCCCACCCACCACCCACTTTGTAGCCACTGTCGAGGATCTAACCGACATGCTAGACTACGACTCCGATGACATCGACGCTATGGACGATGATGCCGGAGACGATCAGACCAGCGCCCACAGGGCATCGAAGGCCACCTCGCCATATGACGCCTACATGGTGGATACCCCAAAAGAAGGGATGGCGAAAAAGCAGCGGAGGAAGATTCTCTAAAGAAGCAGCCGAAGCGCCGGCGTCGTGATGCCGCTCTAAATCCCGCCACAACAAGAATGGAGATTCCGCGCGGAGATAATAATACTCGGAGAGTGCCGAAGACGATCCCTCCTGCAAGACTCGAACAGGGAGGACGCAAAGCAAGCCCATGCGCATGCGGCGCATTTAAGGGGTTGAGGATGATAACTATATGCCTCCTCCCAAGACGGCGAGCCTCAACGATGATGAATTCGTCATACCCGAGGATCCTTCAACAAGAGCACTTCAGCACAGGCTCATAGCCACGGCAAATAGCCTAAAGAAAAGCAGCAACAGCTTCAAGTTGATCAAGATCTCCTAGCCGATCGATGGACCGAGGTCCTCGCGTCAAGAGTATAAACTCGAACTCCCCCAAAAGTTACCTAAGACGCAAGCTGCTCCCCGATTAGAGGAGGAAGCATACATACCTTTATCACCAACAAGACGACATGGCTGACCGACCACCCCGTGGTCGCGACAGAGAGGCATTCGCACTTCCACCAAGACCGCACCCGACATCGATCCAAGAGTACGGCCAAAAGGAACGCGCGGACTTGCGAGACATCTTGAGGACAAAGGAAGACAATCCAGATCCATCTACGGATCACGTGGGCGCCCTACGACCCACGACGAATACCGTCGCGCCGGACATAACGCCGGCCGGGCCGACCATAGCAGACAGCGCTCCCTCGAGCTGCGTCGCGATATTGCTCAATACAGGGGCGCCGCACACCCGTCATGCTTCACTGATGAAGTAATGGATCATCAGATCCCCGAAGGGTTCAAACCCGTGAATATCGAATCTTACGATGGCACAACAGACCCCGCGGTGTGGATCAAAGATTATCTTCTCCACATCCATATGGCCCGCGGCGACGATCTTCACGCCATCAAATATCTCCCACTCAAGCTTAAAGGACCAGCTCGGCATTGGCTTAACAGCCTGCCTGCAGAGTCGATTGGGTGTTGGGAAGACCTGGAGGCCGCGTTCCTTGATAACTTTCAAGGTACATACGCGCGCGACCACCGACGCCGATGACCTAAGCCACATTATTCAGCAGCCGACGAATCGCCGGACAATTACGACACGGTTCTTGACGAAGAAAAATCAAATCGCCGATTGTCCGGATGCGGAGGCCCTTGCAGCCTTCAAACATAACATCCGGACGAATGGCTAGCCCGCACTGGGGCAGGAGAAGCGAAATCCATGGCAGCCCTCACATCGTTAATGACCCGCTTTTGTGCGGGAGAGGATAGCTGGCTAGCCGCAGCAAAAATCTCCGCAAAAATTCTGGCAGTCCGGACACTAAGGACAATCACGGCAGGTCACGTCGAATGAAAAACAAACGCCGTATTAACGGCGATTTACAAAGAGGATACGGCAGTCAATGCCGGATTCCGAGGCTCCAAACCCGTCAACGGAAGAAGCCATTTAAAAGAACAACTCCGGGCCCGTCCAATCTGGACAGAATACTCGACCGCTCATGCCAGATACATGGCACCCTCGAAAAGCCAGCTAATGACACCAATAGAGATTGTTGGGTGTTCAAGCAAGCTGGCAAGTTAATTGCCGAACACAATGATAAGGGGCTAAATAGCGACGACGAGGAAGAGACCCGGCCACCGAACAACAGAGGACAGAAGGGTTTCCCCCCACAAGTGCGGACGGTGAATATGATTTACGCGACCCATATACCCAAGAGGGAGAGGAAGCGCGCACTACGGGACGTCTATGCGATGGAGCCAGTCGCCCCGAAGTTCAATCCATGGTCCACCTGTCCGATCACTTTTGATCGACGAGACCATCCGACCAGCATACGCCATGGCGGATTCGCCGCATTGGTCCTAGACCCAATCGTCGATGGATTTCACCTCACAAGAGTCCTGATGGATGGCGGCAGCAGCCTGAACCTGCTTTACCAGGACACAGTGCGCAAAATGGGCATCGACCCATCCAGGGTCAAACCTACTAAGACAACCTTTAAAGGTGTCATCCCAGAGTGGAAGCCAACTGCATAAGCTCACACACCGAAGTAGTCTTCGATCCCGGATAATTTCCGGCGAAGAGTTAATCTTCGATATAGTCCCGCTCAGTGGCGGCTATCATGCCCTGCCGACGAACGCGCTTGCAAAGTTCAACGCGTGCCGCATTATGCATATTTAAAGCTCAAGATGCCAGGCCCTCGCGAGTCATTACGGTCAATGGGAATACGGAACGCCCTCCGAACGGAGGAACATACACGCTCTCGCGGCGAAGTACAGAGCAGCCTTCTCGGCAATTCTCTAGTCCGCATTAAAAAGCCGGACGATCAAAGCGCCCGAGCAACACTAACCAAGACCACCTGGCGTGATCAGAGCACGCGTAGCAATGCAGCCCCCACCCTCGCCCGCGCATGATCACAAGAATAACACTTACGCTTTGGAGATACCATGGGCGCAGGGGAGGGGCTTAACCACAAGGATTAAAGAGTGCGGCTCGACCACACCAGGGGCTCATGCTAGCGCCCCCTTGGTTTTATTCTTATCTTTTTCTTTTTTTATATACAGGACTCCACTAAACAGAAGCCCTGTCCGACGGTGAACTTGCCGAACTCACGAGGCAATAGTCAGGGATCAAAGAAGGCTGCGACGAACACTCAGGTGGTCTCCATTACGAGCACTAAATTCGATTAAATACACCAAGTCTGCAGCTTATCCTCGAGGGGACATGTCAAATTAGTCCAAATCCCTTGCTTATCAAGACTATTTGTATCACCGCTTTATTAGCGCACCTTCTTTCATAAATAACACAGCACTTCCTTTTTGCAAGTTCATTACCTTTTCATTGCAATTATGTTAGCTTTTATAAATGTTCATTATATGACATCTTGCACCAGATACTTTGGTACGGCCGAATACACCAGGGCTTCGTCCCCAGATTATGGTGTGATTAAGTCCTAACACTTTCATAAGTGCAGCACCCGAACTTATAGCATTATATGAATCAGCTCGAATCATGTCTTGGGTCAATAGTTGGGTTTGCCTGCTCCCATGTTTTGGTACCTTACGTTCCGTTATGTCGGCTAAGGTAGCACTGGAGAACCACTGCGATTGCGCCCGGTTGAGCCGTTAACGCCTCGATGAGAAAGCTAAAACTGACCGGCATGATAAGGCGAGAGACTTGTCGCTGTTCGAGAGGTCCTTTCGGTCCCTAAAGACTCATGCCGCTTGAGCGAAGTTCGGATGATGTCCGACGAAGGCGTGGATAGCGCCTCGATTCGGTCTTCCAATACCGAGGGCTTCACCAAATTTAAAATTATAGAATTCTATGGCTAAGTGAGAGTGTTCAAGCATTATAAGTCCGGTCGCCTTGTTCGTCGTGTTGAGCGCCTCCTAGATGGACCCAAAGATGGGAACAAGAGTGCTCAAGTTTATCACGAACACCCCAAAGACTGTGGCTTGGGGGCTGAAGCCAACGACTTGCCATCTCTCAGATTTAACAAACGGCCGCACAGAAGGTAATATTTTAAATTCAACAAAGCGTTGCTCATGGCGGATATAAACGAAGTTTTCAGCGCACAGGATAAACACACAGCAAGTTCACTCAAGGATTACATTAAGGGGGCACTCATCCGCAATATCGCGGGCTTCCTTCAGGACAACTTTATAATATTGCTCCGGCGTACGGTGCTCCTTGCCCGGCGGCGCCGGATCCGTGAGAAGCTTCTCCGCATCTAGCTTGCCCCATTGCACCTTTATGTGGGCAAGGGCCCGATGAGCGCCTTCAATGCAGGCGGAGCGCTTGATCACATCCAGCCTGGGGCATGCATCCACTAGCCGCCGCACTAGGCCAAAGTAGCTGCCAGGCATGGCCTGCCCAGGCCACAGCCGGACTGTGAGGCCCTTCATGGCCTCCTCAGCTACCTTGTGGAGTTCGACCAGCTGCTTCAGCTGGTCGCTTAGGGGCACCGGATGGCCGGCCTCAGCGTACTGAGACCAGAAGACCTTCTCCGTTGAGCTCCCCTCCTCGCCACGATAGAATGCAGCGGCATCAGACGCACTACGCGGCAGATCTGCAAATGCCCCCGAGAGCTCCGACCGGGTAAGTAACCGTAATTTACATTAACATGCTTGCTCGCATGAAAACGCCTTACCCGCCGCTATCTTCTTCATGTCCTCTACTTCCATATGGGCCTTCGGGCCTCGGCCTTGGCGGACTCGGCCCTATCGAGAGCGAGGCAAGCTCGACTCTCGAGTTTGAGTCACGCTCCAAACTCTCATGTTTTTCCATGAGAGCCTCGGAGCTCTTGCCGAACTTCCGCCACCAGCGCGCTTGCTTTTCTCGCCAGTCCGCTCGTGGCAGATTGCGCCGGCCACGGACATGGCATCCTTCGCTGCCACCTCGTTAGTGGCCCCTGCATTACATATATTATCCTTGTTAATCTTGTTTGCAACCAAAACCCTTTTCTGTAAGGTACTTATTTAAAGTGGTGTTATTCACCTTCTTCTTCCTTGAGCTGCCTCTTGGCATGGCCGAGCTCTTGCTCCGACCGCTCAAGATCTTTCTTCAGCGCCTCGACCTCCGCCCACAATGCGGCAGAGGTCAACAAAGCAGCCTGCAAACCCATATCGACATATTTTTTAACAACCATGCGATATCTTGTTAGATCCTTAGTCCGCTTTTCTTTCCAACACCGGCTAAGCATCGAAACTACTTGTCTATGCGGTATTATATTACTTAATTTTAACCTTCTTACCTCAAAGCCTGTTAGAAGGCTGTTGCGAGCTTCGGTCAGCCCGCCCTTGGCGAAGCTGGACCTTCTCAATCACCGCACTCATGAGAGTGCGGTGTTCTTCGATGGAGGCGCTTTGAGCGCCTCCGGCAGGTATCCGTGCCTCCGGTTGGGCAGAGGCCGCCCGGCGTCGCGTCCTGCCCCTCTTCGAGGGCTGCTTGCGGACTCGAACCGCCACGGTTCCGGAGTAGAGTCCGCACAAAGTCCGGGGCTGGTGACGGCGCCCGAGCCTCCTCTGGCGTGTCCCCTGTCAGGATTCCGCCTCGTCGTCCTCGGCGCGTGGGGTAGAGGCAGTCGGGATGGAATTTACATCCGACAGTGCCAACGACCCGCTCGTCGAGTCGGGAAGGTCGTCAACGGCCGGACTAAAGGGACAATGCGACATTAGAAGGACACTACGTGACATACAATATACGGCATATGAATGATCCGGATACTTACGATCCTGCCGGACGCCGGACCCCTGGAGGCCACTCGTCCTCGCCAACGTTGATGTTGGCAAAACTGTCCGGGGGGATAGTTCTCCCCCTCTTGGATCCTTCGGCCGCCCTGGTTGGGGAGGCCTTCCTCTTCCTCTCTCCCTCCTCCAGGAGAGAGTACTCCTCCTCCTCCTCGCCGCCTTCGGGAGGAGTCCTCGCCGTCGTCGCCGACGCGCTTTGATTGCGGAACTCTTGCGAGTCCCCGCGCCACCTTTTTGGTTTCTTCTCCGGCACCACGTGACGGTGCCGGAACCAGCAGCCTTGCTAAGCGGGCATCCACTGGTTCTTCTGGCATGGGAGCCGGGCTGATAAGCAGCTGGGCCTTTTCCATCCAGTCCTGTCAAAGGAAGAGGTAGATTAAAAACCTCGCTAGAGTCAATCTAGCTACTATAAGTGTCCCGTAATGGGGTCGAATCACTTACCTCGTCAGTCGGAGACTGCGAGCTGAATCCGCGGTCTTCGGTCGCGGATGCGGGGGCTTCGGCGCCCTTGAACAGCACCCTCCAGGCGCCTTCATACGTTGTGTCGAAGAGCGCGCTTAACATCTGGTGCTGTTCCGGATTAAACTCCCACAGATTAAATGCCCGTTCTTGGCATGGGAGAATCCGCTGGAGGAGCATGACCTTGACCACGTCGACGAGCCGGAGCCTATTGCTCACCAGCTTCTTGATGCAGGCTCTAAGTCCCGTCACCTCCATCGGATCACCCCACTGCAAGCCCTTCTCTTTCCAGGAGGTGAGCTGCGTAGGGATTCTAGATCTAAATTCGGGGGCCGCCGCCCATGTGGGCTTGCGCGGCTCGGTGATATAGAACCACCCCGATTGCCACCCCTTGACGGAGTCCACGAAGGTCCCTTCTAGCCAAGGGACGTTGGGCAACTTGCCCAACATGGTGCCTCCGATTCCGCTTATGCCCCTTCACAACCTTCGCTTGACGTTGAAGGTCTTGAGCCACAGCGAAGTGGGGCGGATGCGAGAAAGGCCTCGCACACGCGGCGATAAGCGCCGAGATGTTGAGGACGGTTCGCGCCAGATCGTGGAAATCCAGCCGAGTAAAACATGAGCCCCTGGACGAATGGATGGAGCGGAAGCCCATTCCGCGGAGGAAGTGGGGAAGGAAAACAACCCTCTCATGAGGCCCTCAGGAATGAGCTGCCCGCTCGGGCAGCCGATCTGCGATGTCGCCGAAAGGTATCCGGCGTCGCGCAGCTTGGTGATGTCCTCCTCCTTGGCGGTGGAGGCCATCCATTTGCCTCCCCCTCCGGACATGTTCGGAGAAGGGTCGAGGCGGGATGCGCGAGCTTAGGCGTTGGAGCTTGAGTTCGCATGGGTGAATGAGCAAAGGAGGAAGAAGGCGTAGGTGAGAAGGTAAATCCTTATCCCTTATATATAGGCGGACGAAAATATGCGTCCTTCACCGGCCTGGTAAAACTCGCTTATCTCCCAAGCGCCACCATCAATAGGCGCGGTTGGGTTACCCACGCACGTATTGATGAGAATCCCGGAATAAGGGGAACATGATCTCTGCTTCGACAGGATGTGCCAAGGAAACCGCTTAGCTAAACGTGCTGAGGTGGTATGGTAATTCAAACAAAGGCTTGGTGGCAGTGTGATATCACGCCGCATAATACGTCAGCAGATTGGATCAGTATATGTGTTTTATTCTCTCTACGTTGGAATGTGGAATTTATTTTGCAGAGCCGGACACTATCCTGGTGTTCATTATTCTCTCCAAATTATTCAAGGGAAGAACCCGCCTCGCAATGCCGAACATCAAGCACGCCGAACTTATCGTCATTGAAGACTGGTTCAGGGGCTACTAAGGGAGTCCTGGACTAGGGGGTGTCCGGATAGCCGGACTATCAATATCCGCCGGACTCCCAGACTACGATGATAGAAGATTGAAGACTCCGGCTCGTGTCCGGAAGGTACTTTCCTTGGCGTGGAAGGCAAGCTTGGCGATACGGATATGTAGATCTCCTACCATTGTAACCGACTCTATGTAACCCTAGCCTCTCCGGTGTCTATATAAACCGGAGGGCTTTAGTACGTAGGACACAACATTACATCTCAACAATCATAACATAGGCTAGCTTCTAGGGTTTAGCCTCCTTGATCTCGTGGTAGATCTACTCTTGTACTACCCATATCATCAATATTAATCAAGCAGGACGTAGGGTATTACCTCCATCGAGAGGGCCTGAACACAGGTAAAACATTGTGTCCTCGCCTCCTGTTACCATCCGCCTAGACGCACAGTTCGGGACCCCCTACCCGAGATCCGCCGGTTTTGACACCGACACCAGTGCTCGCCTAAGGTATAAAAATCCTACCGAGTGAAGAGCAAACCTCTCACTCGGGGGCTTAGCTGCAGCCCAGTGCTCGCCTAAGTGAATTAAAGAGAAAGTCGATTGCAGTAGGCACCTTGCTTTAAAACCTGCAAAAGACATTTCAAGCCAAAAACAAGTGTATTCAAACGTCGAATCCAAGTTCAGATGGATACCTAAGGGAACCGAAAGTGCTCAGGCACTAAGCCTATTAAGGTTTATCGGTTACAAAATCACTCGGCATACCGAGGAAAATTTAAAGTGTCGAGCTCAACGAAGTTTTTTACCCCTCCTGTGGAGGGCTGGAAGGTGCAACAAACTCATCAAGGTCAATTCCGTCCGCGATCCGAGTGGCAGCAGCGATGAAGGTCTCCATGAAGGACCTGAAGTCGTGCTTCTTGGTGTTGGCCACCCGAAGAGCCGCCAACTTATCTTCTCGCGCATCCTTGCAGTGGACTCGAGCCAGACACAGAGCAACATCTGTGCCACACCTCGCAGAGGATTTTTTCCACTCCTGCACTCGACCAGGAACTATGTTCAGTCAAGCCATCAGAGACTCGAGGTCGCTTCAGGTGTCTCCACGGCGAGCGTCTTTGTCAATGCGGGAAGTGGCGACTTTTAGCCTTGCAAGATAGTCAACAACAGCAGCAACGCGGGACTCAAGTCGTTCACTGGAGAGTTGACGGGGTCCAGGTTTGGTTCCAGTCGACTAGTTTCCTCTTCAAAGTTTTGGCAAATTTCTGCAAGTACAATTACTGAGTCAAGGCAATGGTCGAATGGAAAGATCACTGTAAAAATGGTTGTTTGACGCAAAGGATTACCTTCAAGCATGAGGAACAACTTCTTGGCAGGTCCACTCAGAAAGGCCTCCAGATCTTTCTTCTTCCCAGCCAATTGGCTGGCCTTGTCATTCAGAGCAGCTTTGTCGTTTTCAGTCGACTAACCTCCTTGTTGGCAATCTCAAGAGCAGCTTTCAGATTAGTATTTTCTTCTTCGAGCTTGGTGACCGAAGCTAACTTCTCGTCAGCAAGTTTGGTCTTCTCAGCCAGTTCAAGATCTTTCTTCTTCTCGGCCTCCTTCACTTTGCCTGTAAAGCAGGTGAAGGTCAGATTTTGAAACAGATGAAGGACAAAAACAGTCGTCGAGGTCTCACCAAACATACCTTTGGTCTCCTCCTTCGCCTTCGTCAGATTCTCCTGGACCAGCTTCAGATCCAGCTCGAGCTGGATGTGCTTGTTCTCCAGCTCGATATAACAGGCTGCAAGGTCGCAGGATTTCTGCGAAGAACCAATCGACAAAATGTCAAGGATAATTCACTTCCGAGTGGATAAGAGAAAATCATGCGTTTCTAAGACTACAGCCGAATACAAACATTCGACCGTAGTCTCGGGGACTACACCCAGTGGGTGCACTCAGCGTGCCCCCACTAGTTCTATTAAAGATAGAGTCGACCAGTCGACCAACAAAAAAAACAAGACGTATTCTTCAGACTTTAATCGACTGCAAGCAGTCGACTACAGTCTCGGGGACTACACCCAGTGGGTGCACTCAGCGTGCCCCCACCGGTTTCAGAAATCCATTCGACCTAGTCGACTGACGGAAAAACTTAACTTCTAAAGCCTATGGTCGACTGCCAGCAGTCAACCATAGCCTTGGGGACTACACCCAGCGGGTACACTCAGCGTGCCCCTGCTAAACCGGAGTTTCAATCGACACACCTAGTGGGTGATTGCTATGGATTCCGGAAAGAAAAGCTTTTTGATAGCATATCCTAACAGAACAGGCGATTCGACTGACCTGAACATTGCTTTGAAGAGCAGAACTAGCGTTGTAAGGTACCTGGCTTGCCTCCCGGATGGCCTTCACCTGCTCCATCATGATCCCCGCCTGGCGTATCGCTTCCTTTGCAGCACTGGCTTGGTCCTCTGGGACGTGGTGCGTCGTGAAGAGAGAAGGCTGCGCGGCACTCGACGAAGCAGGGAGAGCACTCGTCAGTGGCACCGCGAAGGACACAGTGTGCCGAGTGTTGTCCTCCTCCCCCGCGATCAGAGTCTCGGGTGCCGTTACATCCTGGGCCGCCCTGCCGGCAGACGCTTTCCTGCTCCTCCTGTGCTTCAGCGGTTCCTCGTCGTCGTCGTCGTCAGGAAGGGTGATAACGACATTGGATGAAGCTACAGAAAAGAATCAGAATTAGATACGAAGAGTCAATCGACTAAAAATGGAATTAAGAGAGTAGTACCAGGTTTTGAAGTTGCAGCATCCTCCATCTCATGATCGTCAGCCCTGGCTGAGGTATCGGAAGTAGCAGCACTGCAATTCCAAAAAATCAGTCGGCTAACTCAAGTGTCAATCAAAGATAAAGCTCGCACAAAATAAGAAGACTCAAGCAGCATGTTTACCCTGATATGGTGGGGATGGACAGCTTCATCTTCGGCAGGACCTTGGTCGGCTTTGACGGTGCCACCCTGGACTGCTTCGGTGCCTTTTCAGTCGGCACCGGAGAAGTGGTCCGAGGGCGCTTGGTCGATCAAGCGACAATCAGAACCCCTTACCACGCTCAACGCAGGTCATGGGCAAGCTTCGACCGCCTTTCCAAGCGCGGTGGTGCGTCCTCCTCCTCCTCCTCTTCTTCTTCCTCCTCATCGTCATCATCTTCATCATCATCTTCAGCAGCATCCGAGTCCCACTCCTCCTGGCTCTTGCCCCCGCTCGCTTCTCCCTCTTCAGTCGGAGTCTGTGCTCCATTGGGCATCGAGTACAATTCGGTGAGGGCCTGTTGGACATCAAGACAAAGATCAATCGACCAATTTGCAGAGGAAACGGAAATAAATATGGCGAGAATACAATTGGAGGTAGAGTGGGCATACCTTGTCTGGAATGCTGCGATGGTCGAGTGGAGGGATCCTCCTGGCTCCACGAGGGTTATCCTTGTTCCCAGTGACCGCGGCCATCCACCTTTCCAGCGTGGCATCATCGACTGCTTCTGGATTGATCCGAGTCTCATCTTCAGTCCCGCGGTACAACCACATGCAATGGCTCCGGAACTGAAGAGGCTGGATACGCCGCCAAAGAAAAACCTCCAGGAGATCCATACCCGTCACTTCCTCCCGAACCAACTGGACTACGCGCTCCATCAGCATCTTCACGTCGGCTTTCTCCTTCGGAATCACCTTCAAAGAGGAGGGTTTGTTGACTCGGTCCATGGTAAACTGAGGGAGTCCACTCGACTGCCCCGGCGTCGACTCATTCTGGCAGTAGAACCAGGTCGACTGCCAGCCTCTGACCGACTCGGGGAACGTCATGGCTAGGAAGGTGCTCTTGTTCCTCATCTGGATCCCCAGACCTCCACACATCTGGACAACTTTGGTTTTGTCGTCATCTGGACTCGCCTTCTTCACGGTTTGAGAGCGACACGTGAAATGTGCTTGAATAGGCCCCAGTGCGGCCGGCAACCCAGAAAGTTCTCACACATGGACACAAATGCGGCAAGGTAGGCGATAGAATTCGGAGTGAAGTGGTGGAGTTGCGCTCCAAATAAGTTCAAGAAACCACGGAAGAAAACACTCGGTGGCAAAGAAAATCCGCGGTCGACGTGGGTGTCCAGAAGCACGCACTCACCCTCTTCCGGCTGGGGCTGCCACTCGTTCCCCGGGAGCCTTGCTGCTCCGTGGGGGATCAGACCATCGTTGGCCATGTCGAGGAGATCCTTCTCCGTGATGGTCGACCGGATCCAATCTCCTTGGACCCAGCCGTTCGGCAGACGAGATCTAGACGAAGACCCACCGCAACTGGTGGTCCTCCCTATCGCCGACGCCTTCTTCGCGCGTTCCAGCGCCGCCGTCTTCTCCTTCACCATGGCTGCCGGCGAGACGCGCGAGGAGTGGATGTGTGGAGGCAAGAGCGGGCGCGGTGGGCGGAGGCGAGGAGAGCAGAGAGAGAATGCAGAGATACTGTTCAAAGACCCTCGTCGGGCGCCTTTATAAGATCCCTTCCGAGTGGATGACAGGTGGGCCCGGCCGATCCAATCACATCCCGAAATAGTCGCGCGGACGCGATACGTGGCGAAAAAGGCGGCGCGAGAATCGAGGCGCGATGCCCTATCCCATCCGAAGGCCAAGGTCCGCCCGCTTCAAGGCTTCCCCAAATTTCGTATCCCGCAGAATCCGCGAACGGCAAATCGGTCTGTCAGACGCGGGATTTCCTGCGATCCGTCGCTCGGAAATTGTTAAGTTCAAAAGGTCACTCGACGAAAGAAAAGAATGGATCAAGTCGACTGAAGAAAAGTTGATGATTATCAACGAAGAGATTATTGGTCCAAGGCAACACATATCCAGAACGCAGAAGCCAGTCAGAAATAATATCAACTCCTTCCTCACTCAAGCCTCAATCCATTCGGGGGCTAATGTTGGAGTCATGTACCTAGGATAGGGTCATAGACCTGATCTAAGTACCCTACCCAAGGACACCATTATTATAAGAGACTACCTTCCAGTCGACCAAGGAGGACTCCACTCGGCTGCACTCAAGGACTCGACCATGAAGACGCACTCGCCACCGAAGGTCAAGAAGCACTCTGTACCGTAACGGTCTGTAGTTAAGTAGACTTTATGGTATTTAAGACACTTTATGTGGGCGCTGCAAGAACGCCTGCACTTAATGTACTTTAAACCTCAGACATCGGGGGGCCGGAGAGGGTCAAGCAGCACTATATAAGCCACCCCCACCTCAGTGTAAAGGGTTCGCACCCCTGTAATCCTTATACGCATAATCCACTCGACCGCCTCCGGGCTCCGAGACGTAGGGCTATTACTTCCTCCGAGAAGGGCCTGAACTCGTACATCTCTTGTGTCTACAACTGCTCCATAGCTATGACCTTGCCTCTCCATACCTACCCCCCGCTCTACTGTCAGAATTAGAACCACGACACCAGCCACTTTTTTTAAAAGAAAAACCTCAGCTCCAGCCAGCTGCTGACGCGTGGAAGCCTTTTGGTCCCGGTTTATGTCACCAACCGGGACCAAAGGCCCCCCTGCCTGGGCTGCCCGCAGCGGCCACGTGGATTCCCATCTGTCCCGGTTCGTGTAAGAACCGAGACTAAAGGGGGTAGGTATTAGTAACGACCCATTAGTCCCGGTTCATGAACCGGTACTAAAGGCCCTTACGAATCGGGGCAAATGCCCTGTTCTCTACTAGTGTGTACCTTTCCCGGTCGGGCGCCATATCTATACTCCATTTCCGATCATGCGAAGCTTGCGATTCTCATGCCACAGCGCTAGCTTTTTGCGCACATGCTAACTCTCACTCTGTTTCTAAATATTTGTTTTTCTAGAGATTTTAACAAATGGCTACATACGAAACAAAATGAGTGAATCTACACTCTAAACTATGTCTATATACATCCGTATGTGGTAGTCTATTTAAAATCTCTAAAAAACAAATATTTAGGAATGGAGGGAGTAGTTTAGTGCGGCAAATTCTACCACGTTCTGACAAAATTACTTTATGCTCTATGCATACCATGCCTAGCTACATGGACATCTAACCAAAGAAAAAACACTATATACACATGCAGTTGTTAGCAACAGTAGTATTTTGAGTCATATTTTGACCATAAATTTGATTGTTAAAATATAAGTTATATGTAACAAAACTAATATCATTAGGAACTAACATTCAAATACGAACCAACAATGTTATATTTAATAACACGAAATGACATTTTATATTACTCAAATGCGTGGTCAAACTTGACCCAGGCTACAATGAAGACTAATAAACTCAGGCGAAAGTAGTACTACTAAATTAGGCGAAAATATGGCTTAATTATTAAAGAGAACGATTGTTTGTAGAAAGTTTGTCCAATTGAGAAGCTGACCTCTTCGCACACGTTGGACTATTGGAGAGCAGGTCTCTCACAAAGATTAATTGATCGAATGTTCGATGGTGATGATGCATGCCAAGTCTCCATAAGGGCAGTGTACTTCTCTCAGGAGCAAGAATTGTACAATTCAAACGAACTTAATTTGGAACCATGAGTCGACCGGAATGTAATGGAGGAACACAGGAAAGAGCTAGCATTTGAACTTTTGAAGCTTTCCTTGTCGTCATTTTTACGTTGGTTCGCTAGCTAGCTAGCTTGGGAGGCACACCTTGGGTTCTTCGACGGTTGACATTTCGTGCTGACTTTTTCATACATACTCTGGGTCAGTTTCAATGGTACGCTGCTGCTAATGGCCAGCTGCTGACTCCCTGAGAGCTATAGGTGCATGCAAAGCCATGGGTCAATTCATGGACATGAATGGAAGCTGATGGGTTTGGCCACTTGCATGCATGGCGACTTTCCAACGTTCGTACCTTGCGGTGCGCATGCAGGTCAAGTTAGGCACCGGCATGGCGGCACCAATCGGTTGGAACGCATCAGACTATATTGCCTTGAAACTCAATGGATTTTGGAAGTCAACGGCGTTGACCTAAGGCTAGTCATAGTGAGAGTAACTTAGCAAGTAACATAGCGCACTCCGAATTTTTTTTGTTTATGTGGCATGTAGTTAATGAGAAGTGGTAACATAATATGTTACTGTAACATAGCGCTTTACAAGACAAGATGAGTCTACAAGCTAATTAATAAAGTCCTCTATGACACTACTACTACGTTCTTTCTTGGCTATGGCGAAGATTTAATTTAGGTATGTCGTATGCATTTACACTAAGATAAGTTACTCCCCACTATGACCAGCCTAACGCACACGCACGCCACCGAAACCGCAAAGACGAAAGACAGCAGGAGACCCAGTTGCTGCCTGCACGCGGATCCGGTCGGATATGGTGGAGTGGAAGTAGGCCCCAGTTCTCACCATCCGGTGAGCCAGATGGGGACCTTGACACATGCGAATCCAAGGGAGCACGTCCTTTGCCAACTTTTTCCGGCCAGGTTCATGCATGCAAGTGCTAAACGAGTCATTAATTTGCTCGCGGTGGTGTCCCTGATACTCCTCATGTGAGTTGGAAGGAAGACGGTTCCTTTGTCCGAGATAGATTTTCAGTTGGCTCACCCAGTATTCACACGCACTTGGCCACTTGTAGATGACAAGACTGAGACCGAACGATCCAGCACGTGCTGGAGTAAAAGTATACGGTACTCCCTGCGTTTCTTTTTACTCCGCATATAAGATTTGGTCAAAGTCAAACTACAGAAAGTTTGACCAAAGGCTGATATGCAATTTTTTTTGGTTGTATATTGGGAATGTCAAATTTGGTTTTTCAGTGGTGGGAAGGTAGAAAATGACTTGTCGTCCCATTAGCAAAACAGAATAATGAATGGTTTCTGTCAGTGTGATCACCACAGCCGGCCTTCGTACGTAGGTGTGCGCATCACTGCATCTGGACTTCTGAAGTTTCGGTACGTCCAGTTACGGGTCAGAGAAGAAGAGCACGGAAGCTCTAGCTAGTGGCCGGCCGGCCGCCGACGATGGAGGAGCGCCATGGCCTGACTTCACCCCTGACATGGCACCGCACCCGGCCTCGCGCACGGTTTGTATACTCGTGGTCGAAGCGGCTGCCTGACCAAGTGAGACTCCATCCAGTGGAGATGCATACCGGTTGATCATCTGGCAACGCGAGCATGGAATAGCCGCCGGGCACATGCTACTCGCTCGTGTCCGACCCTACGAGTGTGACTTGGCCATTGATCGCAGCCTCGTGGTGAGGGAAGTTGAGTCAGTAGGATCCACTCAAGTTTCTACGACTAGTCAAGGTCCGTCACAGCGAAACTCATGCAATGCAACGTACTCCCTTTATAAATAGGACGTTTGAGAGACTTGACGTAGTATGATGGTTTCTGGACTTCGTTCTCGCGTGAGTCAAAAATTAGTTGGTGGTTTACCGTTCACTAACTCGGTCGGTTATAACGAGTAGACCATGTAAGCATGTGCATGGATGTTTGAGTTTGTATGGTCCTCTCAGAGATAGGCAGTATCGACGACTTCACCGCCGAACAAATGAACAATCCTGCCCCGTGGAAAGACAAGCACCGCGAGATCCTCCCATTTTTCTTGCCAGAACCCGGAGGGGAGACTAGCTTGGCTTCTTTGGGGGCCGACAACATGGATAGGACTGGTCAAGGGTCAGACTGGCAACACGAGATCCTTTCATATTTAAAGCATTGAATGAACTTCTAGCTATTGAAATGAACTAAATGTTTATGTAAACGAATTCTAAAAGAAATGAAACTTGCTATGGTGTCATTATATGACACCCAAGTCTGCGTGGTAAAAATCTGACAGAGTTACGAAAAAACTCTGATGCATTCCGTTTAAAAATTGAACATTCTTCGTGGAAGTATCATGATTTTGAAAGGAAAAATGTTAGGTCTGAAGGTGAATTTGTTATTTCATCATTTCCCCTTGAATGTATTTCTGTGTTAAGTTTACGCTATTGCAAGTTTCACGATGAAATTTTGGACTACTCTGATTAATACGATATATTTAGCCATTTAATGCATTTATAGTAATTTAATGAACATAAATCCTATTAGAACTACACGTACATTAAAAATGTCAAACTATTGTTGAAAACATACCTTTTAATTAATTGACTATGTAGCGGCGTCATATATAAAAGTAAGAAGTACATGCTCATTAGTTGGATATGCGACACGTGTGACTTGAGGCAGTGACTTCTGTTTCCAAACAACCTACAAGATAGCATTTTGAGATACTTTTAAATTTCTAACCACATAATCCACATGTCATGCATAAAGACACGATGCAAAGTTCCATACGTCTCATAAAACATTAGATTTTTCTGACAAAATTCCAAATCAATTTTACATAATTATAATTAAATTTGTGTTCTTGAATTTTTCACATAAACATATTTCAAAGTACCAAACTTTCGTTTCAGTGCACCTAAATATTTAATTTGTGATCTTTCTTCCATTGTTCATTTTAAATGTACAGTTGCAGTTCAATTGGAATTATATCAGATTAAATACACATTTATAAAAATATTTAAAAATAAGAGATAATGAAAGTACACAGTTGAAATCATTTTCGTACAATATCATGGTCATAAACAAATTGCACACTAATTTCTTTTTAAAAATGCAAGAAATTAAACAAAATACCAACATGTTTGACCAGTGGTGGACAAAGGTAGGTGTCTGTCACTTGTATACCTCCCACCACAGCTAATGTGGTCCAAATCACTGGTCAAATTACTAGTGGTGGAATAAAAGTTTAGCCCGCTACTACGGACCTAGATATCACTGGCAGGCGATAATATGAGTGACCCACAGCTAACCAGGACCCAAAAACAACTGGCCGATAGCTATTCACGGCTGCTACTGGTTACTTAATATTTGTGGCAGGCAACTTTTTCTGCCCGCCATTGGTATCTTGTCAAAATAACAGTGGCGGGGTCATGAGTTTGCCAGCCACTAAGGTAACCTCTTCTATAAACAGATTCCTTATTAATGGTGACAAAAAGGGGAAAAACTTGTATTGAGTTGTTGTCATTTAGGATTAATGTTTATTAGAGGGTTCATTGGAATCATGTAAACACGACAACATATGATCTTGCAAAATGAAGTTACATGTGTACATACTTCAAGTACATATGTTGCAAAGGTATCTTGATCTATGGAGGGCTCTTTAGCTATTAGATACAGAGACGATCTCAGTATAATAGTATAGTATTACAGGTGTGCTCCCTATGTAGAAATCAACACATTAATATGTTTGGCATGAGCATGAAATAATCATTTGTACACTTTTTGACATTATTATGTACTTACTGTTCTTTTATGCATTGGAGAGTTACACTTGATGAACCTATGAGTCTTCCAATTTTCTGTACAAGAATAACCTTCCAACAACTTTTACACACTGTTTAATTTTTTGTTTTGTTTTATTCTAAAAATACAAAATATTACCAACACATTATCTTTAACAAAGTAGAACACACATTATCTTTTAAATTCCTTGTGCAACTAGCAATACTAGTAAGGATTTACACCCGTTGTTGGGAGTTGTTCTTGGTGATAAACCAAGTTGTCAATTCGTGGAGTACCGGTATCCTATAATAGTTGAATGCTCTGCAACACAAATAAAACTTTACTTGGGGAGGAGGGGGGTTGGTGTGTGTGGAGGGAGGGTTGAGTGGTGTTTAAGGAAATGTTGCGACTACTGGATTTTTTTGTAATGGTGGGTGGTGGAGGCAGGAGGGCGACAGTTGAAGTGCCTCGGCTACTGAATTTTTTACTAAGGTGGTGGTGGAGGAGGGAGGGCACGCTTGAAATGTCGGGGATACCAAAAGTTTGAGTATAGGAATTGAAGCAACATGGGAGCAACAATGATCGCACACGGTCGAAACATAATAATTGTGTATGATATAAGAAAAACCCGCGGAACCACGAATTTTTACATCGCTCAAGGTGGGTAGCTTTTTCAAAATTTCTCAAGGCGGGTTGCTGCTAAGATAAAATACTAGAAATATGTGTGGCGTACATTGTGGATTTGTGGTTCATCGCATACGGTTCGTTTTGAAAAACGAGTGCACAATACATGTAGTGTCTCCTATATTAAGCCTTTTTTGCCCTATCAAATAAAATAATAACCAAATAACATCTTGAAGCAATTTCTTCAGTCACCACATACCACTTTAATTTGTATGCCAATTTGTTTTGCATTTTCATGCTTCAATTAATATTTTGCATGACATTATATGCATTTCTGTGCATTGTGCAGACGTAATTTGAAGACGAATTACAACCCCATGCGGAATGCAGGAAAATGAGGCGAAAATCTTGTTGATGTTTTTGAGCATATGCTCATACCTGCATGTGTATAAGGAATCAAATTACGCATATTTGGTAGGCGTCGTTAATTGCGAAATGAAGCTAATTTGTCTTTAAATGTCAAAAGTAGAGATATTTTTTGAATAAATAAATAAATTTAGCATGGTAGTAAAAATGGAGATATATTCCCTAAGTAGGTCGTAGTAAAAGTTGCAGCCAGTTTGAGAAGGTTTGCCATGCCGTGTGCCGGAGTAAACCGGAACACTTTGGTTCCCGGATGGGGACAGGTCAAGTTTAAGGCTGATCTGATGGTCCCTTTGTCGGGTGGCCTTGAATTTTTTTCTTCAATCAGATTTGCCATTTTAAGCTATATTCGTTTTCTTGTATTTTTTGGGTTTATTTGATATTTTCAGGACATTACGCGCATTTCTATGCATATTTTGAATATGAACTACAACCCCATGCGGAAGGGCAGGACAGTGGGGCGAAAAATATTGTAGATGTTTTTGAGCATGTGTTCATGTGTCCACAAATTTGAGGAATGCAATTGTGCACATTCGTTTCGTCGCGGTTAACCGTGAAAACTTAGCTAATTTGTCTTTAAATACATACAAATTGGATATGATTTGAAAAACCTGGAACTTGGCATGATGTCGTGATATGCCCTCGGTAGGCCGTAGTAAAAAAATCAGCCAGTTTGAGAAAATTTGTCATGCCAGGTTCTTAAAAGCAGAGCATCTCGGAGGCAGACTCATGATTATGAGAGTGGACAGGTCAAGTTTAGGGGGATCTGACGGTCCCTTCACCGGGCGGCCTTAAAACTTTTTCTTCAGTCAACACATAACATTTAAAGCTATATCTCATTTTTTGGCCATTTTTCGGATTCATCTGATATTTCCAGGAAATTACGTGCATTTCTATGAATATTCCCATGATTTATCATCGCGCATGATTTGCGGTTGTAAACTGTGTGCGATGCATTAAGTACGCCGCAGAGATAAAAATTCATCCTAAATTTTTCACACGTCCAGAAGCATGTTAAAGACAGTTGACTAATTTTTAACACAATTGCCTAGTCAGTTCATACGCTCACTATTTTACAAACAGTTCACCAGTTTACATGTAGATGAACTGCACAAAATATTCACGATGTCATGGGTGCATGCAAACGTCGTGCCACCATCGTCGTCGTGATCTTCCTCGGCTCAGAAGTAGTTTTCAGTCGAGCTCGCCATGCTAGCCGATGTTCTCCACTGGTTTCGCGGCGGCGACCGGCAGGACTGCCTCGGCCGGAGCAACCGCAGGGCCTCAATGAAGCCACCGTGACGCCCGCGTGGGCGATTCGGACACAAACGGGCACCGCTTTCGTCAGGGTTGCGTCCGTGGTCGCCGTGGCCGTCGAGGTGCCGCTCTCGCCGTAGGTGAAAGTCATGCACCGGCCCTCTCTCTTAAAAATTGTTTTCCTGAATATATTCTCCTGTGCTGGCAGATTTCCGGTCAAGCAACTGGGATCCGACCAGAGAGCGCGGAGACGAGTGCAGCCTTGAATCCGGGGTCCCTCGTGAGCGTCGCCGCCATCTGCTCCACCAGGTTCTTCCTATCGGCCACCTGCTCCGCCGTCGAAGCTTCCTGATTCCGCTGCTGCTGAACAAGGACCGGTACGCGGACGGCGGCTGCGTCGCCGCTCTTCCTGCCACCGGAGCGTTGTTGCTTGGGCGGCGGTGCGTGGTTGTGGTCGCCGTCGTACGTGGCCACAAGCACGGTCTTGTCATCGGCGCTGCGCTGCACCTTCTTCTTCACCTGGCACGACGGCGCGAACGAGCACCGGAAGTAGGCCCTCGGGCACGGGTTGTCCTTGGTCACCTTCTGCCCGTACTTCCGCCATTGGTACCCATCATTCACGACCTGCTCGTCAAAATCAATCGCAAATTAATTAGCTAATTGGTGGCTGCAGAGAACTTTCGTCGCGATCGGTAATCACGAGGAAGACGATGAACGGACGTTGCTGGGTGTTCGTTACTTACGAGGCTGAGGTCGGAGGGGTCGGCGTGGACGTAGAGCTTGGAGACCCTGCTGGCCTTGACCTCGTCGGCGCGGACGCGCTTGCTGTTGCACGGCTCGTGGACGGACGTGCACTCCGCCTGGTCGGGGCCGACGTTGACACTGATGGCGAAGCCGCCGCTGGCGACAGCGGCGAGCGGCGGCGAAGGATCGCGGCCGGCGGTGTCGAGGCTCTCGCTGCGGGCGCGCTTCCTGGACGGCGAGGCCGCGGAGCCGCCCTCAGACGTGGAGGACGACTGGTGGTTGTTGGCGGCCGCCGCTGCCGCCATCATGCCGCTGACCCTGCCCTGCAGGTCGGAGTACTTGGCCACCAGCGCGCGGAGCATGTCGCTGAGCCTCCTGTTCTCCTCGCCGACTCGCCGGAGCTCCGCCTCCAGCGCCTCGACCTCGTGATTCTTCTTGGAGGGCATGAAATCCTCCTCCACGAGGACCTTGGTCACCGGAGGAGCACCTCGCCGAGCCGTAGGCCCGCAGACGTGGAGGCTAAGGCTGAGGGAAGTCTCGCCGATCATCCACTGCTCGTCCATGTCTTCCTTGAATCCGCAGTAGCTCAAGAATGGAAACGAAACTAGCTGGGCATGAGGTAGAGAAGTGGTCGTGGCTGGGAGGAGGCGCGCGGACATACTTTTATAGAGAGGAGGGTGAGGAGACATGCGAGGGTGGGGGTTCGGTAGGAAGGAGGAAGACTCGGACCGCGATAGAATATTTTTCAGTTTTGCTAGAACTCATCTAGATGAGATGTAGTTTGGTCTCATTCACCTTTTATAGCCATTGGATGTGGTGCTATAAGATGCGTGTGTGCTGACGTGGATTGTAAATGTTCTTGTTTTCAAAGTGAATGAGACCAAATTATATCTCATCTAGATGAGTTCTAGGTATTTTTAGTGAAGCTGGCAAGAAGTGGTGACAATCAGCATGGGGGAATCGGTGGATCACATGGATGGATTGGCTTTGGGTTGGAGTAAGTGGGAATTGTTTGATTAGTAGAGTGGAGCAGGGACAGAACAGAGAAGCTCTTTCTTTGGGGTCTCCGTTTGGTCAAGGAGAGCCATCGCGTTGGGATGCTTTCATGCTTACATTTTGGCACCCCAACAAAGAAAATTCCGGGCGGCCTGCCGTGATTTTCTTTAATAACTACAGAAAGTGATAATATATGTACGTACCTTTTTGCCGGCTATTATTTATTTATCTGAGTCGTGATGTTTTTCATATGTATATATTTTTTTTAAAAAGATCCGGATCTATTATAAAGGTCAAACAAAAATACAAAACACCTCAAACATAATAAATATTACATCAAGATTCCTGGACCAACGACTAGCCATTGCCGCCATCAGAACGGACCGCAGACACGCCGTTGTCACAGTTCCCATACCGGAGCCGACTTGACCTTGTCGATGACACCTAGAAAGTCGTCATGCACGTGCCCCTAAGGACAATCGCCCTGGAGTCGTTATCCTCGCCGTTGAACCCTTGAATCGATCTAAAGAATCTGACGCTAAATTTCGTCGATGTGTCGCCGAGAACCCTAACCTTACCACCCTAGGAGCCGATGGGAATCTATGTCAAAGCTTCCTTGAGTTTGTCCCAAAATACGAACTGGGGGAGGGTCAGAGCCTGTAAGACCGACTCAAAGAAGAAACACCGCCATCCAGCCCACTGCCGCTCCTATGAGGACTAAACCCTAACTTATCTACTAACCGGAGCCAAGGTACCAGGATTCCCTTTCCCGCCACCGGAGCTAGAAGCAGAGCGGAAGCGAATCCACCGGCCCCGTCGTTGAAGATCGATGAGACGAAGGTTCACTTTGTTCACCTTGTGAGGGGTGAGATTAGAACAAGTTTTCAAGGTCAACCTGGTATCACAAATGCAATATACCTGCATGTAAGAATTTTGGAGAACTCTGGTTAATAATATCTTTTAGGGAGTGTCTTTAATCAATCACATTGTTGTTTAATTTTATGTTTAGTTTTATTTATAAATAAGGTAACTCTTCTATATGAGTCAACTGGAACATTGTGCCGGCCACTTGATGAGGTTCGTAAAAACAAACTATATATTCATATAACCCATTTCTGCATGTAAGGTTCTAACATGAGTTGTACCTTGTGTAGAAAAATTCTTGGGCTGGACCTCCTCGCCTTTTGATTTTCAATGCAATACGTTGAAAGCATCTAAAAAGTCATGTTACAGATCAGGACTGATAAAACACAAATTTCTAATTTGTTTCAAGTTTTACTCATAATTTGTATTCCCCGTTGTTTCAGTCCCTCCATCTTAAATTTGGAGGTTAGTAAACCACTCCTATTTTGTTAATATTTTGGTTATATTTTTTATTTTCATAAAAGTGCCGCGAATGCAATTTTATTTATATAATTATGCTTTTCTTGAATTAAACAAACAACTGATAAAATTGTCTCATCCACGTCTTTTATTTGTTTACGTTATTACTCTTTAGGAGCAAGGCATACTAAGTTCACACACCTTGTGTTTACTTTCTTTCAAGTTATTCAGAATTTTGGTACACTTTTCTGTTTTTAGGTATCTATCCAGGAAAAAACATTGATTCTTTTTCATTTGCCTGTCTCAGGCATTCGTTTTGAAGTGATTACGTATTACAAATACACCCTTCAATCCCACTCCACACGCGTTGACTGAATTAGAACCTAGCTAGTACAATTTGATTCTGTCTCATTGTCTTTTTTTTTCTGATTTTGTCACAGGTATGCAATGGATCTGGACCAGCACGAATCAAGACTTTGAGTTGACGTGATCTCGGAAAGAATGAGTACGCAGAAGGTGACTGAACTAATATCTAAATTTGCCTTGATCTCTTCGCATCATGAATGTACGCAGTCGGCCACTCCTAAACTAGTATAAAAACGCTCTTATATTATGGGACGGAGGGAGTAGCAGAAAATGGGCAAGTCGTGTTGACATCGGATTTTGGCAAGGTGCAAAAGGCAAGTAAGATGGCCTCAAGTGAAAGAGTTTTCAGCATGCAAAGTTTCAGGTCGACGAGTGGAATAACTTTGATGTTCAATTTATTGCCATTCGACCTTATATCGGTGGCCGAAGTTGTACTCCGAGTGACAAAATTCAAACATTCCGAGTGGTTTTCGGCCAATCTTGCCTTCAAGACGACCTCGGATGAAGGAGTATTCTAAAGGAATTGTCTTCGTCTCGTCGAGGCAATCGATTTTGATATATAAATCATCTCAATCCGAGTTCATATGCAAAAGTTATAGTCAATACGGTCTGGACAGGCCAGAGACCTAAATATTACGCTTGACACCAGACACATGTTGATGAGTGTCTGATGCAATGCGTGAGCAATTCGGCCTTCAAGACGGCCTTGAATTGAAAAACCTTCAACATAGAAAAGTTTCGTCTCGTCGAGCCGATCGATTTTCATATATAATTCGTCTCAATCCGAGGTCGTATGAGGCCTGGAGAGACAAATCAAGATCAGGCTATGTTTTTGGTCGAGTGAAAGCTTACCATCCGAGTGAAAACTCACCGGTCGAGTGAAAACCTACCGACCGAGTCACCGATCGAGTGAAAACCTACCGATCGAGTCACCGGTCGAGTGAAAACCTACCGATCGAGTCACCGGTCGAGTGAAAACTACCGATCGAGTCCAAGGTCGAGTGAAAACTTACCGATCGAGTAAAAGGTCGAGTGAAAACCTACCGATCGAGTAAAAGGTCAAGTGAAAACCTACCGATCGAGTAAAAGGTCGAGTGAAAACCTACCGATCGAGTAAAAGATCGTCTTCCGACTGAAAATGTGGTCATCGTTAGTCATCCGAGTGAAAAGGTCTAGTCGAGTGAAAGACTAATATCCGAGTGGATGAGCTCAAATCCGAGTGAAACTGAACATATGCCCAAAAGTTTATCAAGATGATCTCGGATGGAGAAGTGTTCAATACAGAAGTTGTGCGTATCATCAAGACGGTAAACTTTGGTTTTGGAGTCATCGTCATCAGAGATAATATATGGCCTGCAAATTCATTACAAAACTCGGATAATTCAGTCTACCGCAAGACCGAGTCCGACTGGAAGGTAAAGATGACCTCGAAAAGTATTCAAGATGGCCTTATTTGAAAAAGTGATCAACATGAGAGTTGTTCAGATCGTCAAAGGCGCACAAGTTTGATATTTGGGCCATCTTGATCGGAGGTCATATGGAGGCTCGGCGGCCTGCACAAGGAGGAAGACAGAAGTTGGGCCAGATTCAGACTGGATCCGAGTTGGAATAGAACTAGGACTCTAGGACGCGAATTGATGTAATTTTTCTTGTAAGGAAAGCCTAGATGAATCCTTTACTTGTACGGGAAGTCCAGCCGCCTCTTATATATGTTGGGGTGACGGCCGATTGAACAACACACAATCGAACAAATCAATATACTACTTTTTCCTGTCTACTTTTCATCTCTCCACCGTTTTTCTCTCTCGTTCTTCGCTGTTCTTCGTGTTTGAGAGCTGCGAATCCCGAGGCTCTAGGGGCGAGCGAATCGACCTAGGGCAGCCCATAGCCGCCGCAATCCTCGACGGGTCCCTCCCGGTCGCTGGGTTTCGGTTCGCAAAAGCACCCGTCGATCGCCTTGCGATCGCTACTGTCGGTCGGGTCTCCTTCAACGTGAGCTGCGGTGCATCACCCCCGGCGTCGAAGGTACACGTGACGTGTTCGTGTGTCACCTTTGCCACCAGATTTTGTCTTGCGTATCGTGTTGACACCAGATTTTGGCACGGTCAATAACTTATTTAAGATGGCCTCAAATGGAGAAGTGATCTTCATGAAAGAGTTCCGTATTGTCGATATGAACATCTTTGAAGTTTGGGTCATCGCAGTCCGATTTCCTCCCGAAGGCCGAAACTATGCTCAAAGTACTAAGATCTTATATTCAGAGTACAGTTTGGATGATTAAGCCCCCAAGACGACCTCAAATGGAAAACTTATCTATACGGATTGTCTTCGTCTCGTCGAAACGATCGATTTTGATATAAAAATCGTTCCAATCCGAGTTAGTATGCAAAAGTTAGAGCCATCGGAATACAGCCCTATCAGGAGGCAAAAACTGGCGCGCCCCACCAGACACCGTGTCTGATGGGTAGCGCGAGGATAGCCTGTTTTGCGCGACCGATTTGACCCTCAAGATGACCTCTGATCAAAAAACGTTCAACATAAAAGTTGTTCGTCTCGTCGAAACGGTCAAGATTGCTTTTGGGCTCGTTTCCATCCGAGATCGTTTACCACCACGAAAAAGACCCGCAAGGTGCAGCCAATTTAAACCAAACAGTTTTGGAAAGTTCGGACAAAACCAATCCGAATTTGACTAGGGTTTTGGACGTGAATCCAAGCCTTTTCCTTGCACGGGAAGTACAGCCGCCTCTTATATACCTAAGGGGTGACGGCCGATTGAACAACACACAATCGATCAATCAATCTATCACTTTTTATCTTTTATCTTTTCTCCTTAACCCTAGTTCTTCTTCTTCCTCGTTCTTCGTTCGTTCTTCTTCATTGCAGGGCGGCGAACCTCGAGGCCCTAGGGGCGATCAGGTCGACCTAGGGCAGCCCATAGCCGCCAGCACCAGACGGGTCCCTCCCGGCGTGTGGGGTTTTCGGTCCCAAAAGCGCCGCTTGCTGTCTTGCGTGTCGCTACTGAAGTCGGCCTCCAGCGTGTGAGTTATGGAGCATCTCCTCGGCGCTCCGGGTACACATCGACGTGTTCGTGTGGCGATTCCAGCGTCAACACACTTTTTGGCGACTCCGCTGGGGACCAAGCTTTGAACGGTCTCCAGCCCGTTCTTGCTACGAAGAGATCGTCATCAAGTTGCTGCAATCTACAAAGGTAATATGAATACCCAATTTCCCTTTGTAGATGCAAATAATCCATATGTTGTTGCTGGATCACCTATTGAGCGTAATGTATCGGCTAGCCCTAGTTTTATCAATCATGCATCTAATTATGTGCAAGGGCCGATGCAAAACAATCTTCATGTTTCAAATTCGTATAAATTTAGCAACATGCAATATATGTATCCCAACTCCCATGCATCGGCAACCCCACAAATTCATATGCCGATGAGCAACATGATGAGTTCGATTAATCAATTTGAAACACCCCAAGTTAGTATTTCCAATGCCATACAAGAAAGTGTTTCACCCTTTTATTCATCGGCAGCTAATGTGCAATATAGTAATCCAACCATGCCGATGAATGAGAGAATTGGCCATGCTACTAATGGCTATTTGGCCAGTTACTCTCAACCGTCATATGCTATACCTCATGTTAGTAATTCTTCGGCACCATACACAACTGTAGATGCTCATAATTCGGCTTCACACCTTCCTGGTTATAGCCGAATGAATGTAAATTTTACAGGAGCGGTTGTGCCCTACATTGTAGAAGATGAGGTAGTGGTGGCTGCATTGAAGAGTTTAGCCCAAAATAAGAGAATTAGTGCTCTTTGCCTTGAACAACATGAAAATGGGCTATTTCCTGATTATGCCGCAATTAAAGCTAGAATTTTGCAAGAAGATGAAACTTTGCCAATTGATAAAATTGGCGAGCAAAAGTATGGTCTTACAACACTGCATATGCCTTCACCTAGTACTACATCATATTATACACCCCCTACACAATTGCAAAATTTCGGCAACACCCGTGTGTCATTGCCGAAAGAATCTAAAAGCATTGGGGGGCAATCATATCCGGAGTGGGCTGAAATTGAGAAAAAGCTTAAAGCTAATTTTGCCGCTCGCCGTCAGAAACAAATAGAAAAAGAATTGGCTCAGATAAAAGAAGCATTGCCAATTGGTACTATCAATGAAAAGAAGGATGATTCGGAACATGAAAGTGCTTCGGTTGAAAAAGCCAAATCAAGTAGTATATATTCTGGATCCATCAAATCCAACGAGGCAAGCATTATTGAGAAAGGGCATGGCAAGCATAGGAAAACAACGGTGCTTGATTTTTCTGAAGTTAATGGAACCTACTTCCTGCCCTATGAGTTCCGTGCCGTAGAAATTGACAAGCTTCAAGGACAACAACAAGTAGCGAACAAAGTTCGCCGACAAAAATCTTCAAAGCAATGATGCACGGATTCAAGAAAAAGATGATGACAAGGTGTTGGGGAGCCATCCAAAGACGGAGCAAGATGTTCTTCAAATGGCACCACTATCATGCTCTCCCAACATATTTGAAGAGGTATGCATAACGAGTAATTTACCTATTTTCAGATTTGGTCGCAACTTCATTATTGATGCATCTATAAGAAATATTCTCATAAGTAATTTTGAAAGACCAATGAGGAAGGGTAATTTACTTGTTAGCAGTAAAATTGTTATGGAACATATCGGTCAACCCATTGCACCATTTATAAAGACCGATAATGACTTATTGTTACAGCCAAAGCTTTTCCCGTTGCTTTCTCTAAAGTTCATATCTAGTTGGGTAGCTTTGCTTATTTCTTACTTGGCTTACACTTGGTCTCAACTGAGACATGTATGTTCTAAATATCTTCGTTTCAGAAATTTAAAGCCAAGGTTAAATTCTATTGAGAAAATCGATGCTAATATAATATCATATCCAAAGACATCGGAGATAGAGTGGAAAACACAATGCATAGCCGAATGGGGAGATTCCAAATCTAAACCATTCGTTTGCTTATCTCCAAAGCCGTTGAAACGGCAAGATCGGCTAGGAAACAAGAAGTATACTTTCAGTTCAAGCATGTGTGATAAAATATTTGATTTGTTGCTGAAAAATAATTACATTACAATTCTTGATCACCATGTTAAGCCATCAATCCAAGGACGAATGTATTGTAAGTTGCATGATTCGTCCAAGCATAATTTTGAGGATTGCAACATGTTTCGTCAAATAGTTAAATCGGCCATTGAAAAAGGACGATTGAAGTTTGTTGAAACACCAAGAGATGACCAGTCTATTCCGATTGGTCCCGATGGCAAAAAAAATTTACATCGGCTGCTTCAAGCCGATCCATTCAAAAAGACTATAAAAGCTGCAGGTGATGGGATCAAGCTTTCAAGTAAAGATGTTGTTGAAGAGCATAACGAGCATAATCTTGAGGGCGGGAGTTCCATCGAAGCTACAATGGAGACGCCAAGGACTGGGGGGCAGCAAGCAAATCTAATGATCGATGAAAGCAAACCAAAAGAAAACAAAGGCCAGAATAAGCGCAAGTGCAAGAGATCAAAAATCACCTTTGCTGAACTATTGGATAAATATCAAAAGAAGAGTGAAGAGAAGAATGCTTATCGGCCAAATCATGCAAAGAAACCAAGATCACCCCCAAGGCGCAAATATGAGGATTGGTATTGGCAAAGTGATAATTTTAATGCAACATATTCATATCCTTATTTTGGGCCGCCAATGCCAATGCCGTGGATGCCTCCCTATGCTCATATAGATACATATTCATCATGGGACAGGTATGATACAAGGGTACATTCTTCATCTTATTCTAGACCATCTCACCAATACTATACAGCTCCAAGGAGATCAACATTTGAACAATCACGCGTCAAAGACCGTTTCAATCATAAGGAATCAGTCCAGAGCTCAAGAAAGAAGAAAGAGGTGGTAAAGCAAGTTTACCGCGTGAAAAGAGATGGTCGTAAGTGTGCTGCTTCAGATTTGATCTCAAAAAACAAAGAGCCAATTAAAGTGTTGACATTGGCTACAAAAGGCAAAGAAGTGAAGCAATCAACTGATAAAAATCAGAGTGCCAAATCTGAAGAAAAGAAGTTGAAGGTGCACAAGGCCCAAAAAGAGTTGCCATTGGTTGAAACAAAATCACAGCCGAGATGCCCACTCGGTTTATCATATTGGCAAAAGAAAAAATTACAAAATCTTAGTGCACAAGAGCTGAAAAAGAAGAACATGGCATGGGTTCCCAAGAAGATCAATCAACACAAAAATGATGTGCATGCTTCTGTTGCAACAAGTGTTACAAAAGTGAAGAAAGAGAAGGATGGAAGCCAAAAACAGTTAAGCCGAAGGTTTGCATCACCCCATCAAAATCTTCGGTTAGCACATCATCCATATTCTTCAACCATACCATTGATGCCTTTGCCATGGAATTCATCATCAGGTATGATAAATTACCCTCCTGGATTTATTTTAATCCATGGAAGCGACATAATTTTCTACATCATGAGATGATTTTGCCAAAAAGTGTGTTGACACACGAACACGTCACGTGTACCTTCGACGCCGGGGGTGATGCACCGCAGCTCACGTCGAAGGAGACCCGACCGACAGCGCGATACGCAAGACAGTCGACGGGTGCTTTTGCAGACCCGAAACTCACAAGACCGGGAGGGACCCGTCAGGATTGCGGCGGCTATGGGCTGCCCTAGGTCGATTCGCCGCCCCTAGAGCCTCGGGATTCGCAGCTCTCAAACACGAAGAACAGCGAAGAACGAGAGAGAAAACGGTGGAGAGATAAAAGTAGACAGAAAAAGTAGTATATTGATTTGTTCGATTGTGTGTTGTTCAATCGGCCGTCACCCCAACATATATAAGAGGCGGCTGGACTTCCGCATAAGTAAAGGATTCATCTAGGCTTTCCTTACAAGAAAAATTACATCAATTCGCGTCCTAGAGTCCTAGTTCTATTCCAACTCGGATCCAGTCTGAATCTAGCCCAACTTCTGTCTTCCTCCTTGTGCAGGCCGCCGAGCCTCCATATGACCTCCGATCAAGATGGCCCAAATATCAAACTTGTGCGCCTCGACGATACGAACAACTCTCATGTTGATCACTTTTTCAAATAAGGCCATCTTGAATACTTTTCGAGGTCATCTTTACCTTCCAATGGACTCGGTCTTGCGGTAGACTGAATTATCCGAGTTTTGTAATGAATTTGCAGGCCATATATTATCTCTGATGACGATGACTCCAAAACCAAAGTTTACCGCCTTGATGATACGCACAACTTCTGTATTGAACACTTCTCCATCCGAGATCATCTTGATAAACTTTTGGGCATATGTTCAGTTTCACTCGGATTTGAGCTCATCCACTCGGATATTAGTCTTTCACCGACTAGACCTTTTCACTCGGATGACTAACGATGACCACATTTTCAGTCGGAAGACGATCTTTTACTCGATCGGTAGGTTTTCACTCGACCTTTACTCGATCGGTAGGTTTTCACTTGACCTTTACTCGATCGGTAGGTTTTCACTCGACCTTTACTCGATCGGTAAGTTTTCACTCGACCTTGACTCGATCGGTAGTTTTCACTCGACCGTGACTCGATCGGTAGGTTTTCACTCGACCGTGACTCGATCGGTAGGTTTTCACTCGACCGGTGACTCGGTCGGTAGGTTTTCACTCGACCGGTGAGTTTTCACTCGGATGGTAAGCTTTCACTCGACCAAAAACATAGCCTGATCTTGATTTGTCTCTCCAGGCCTCATACGACCTCGGATTGAGACGAATTATATATGAAAATCGATCGGCTCGACGAGACGAAACTTTTCTATGTTGAAGGTTTTTCAATTCAAGGACGTCTTGAAGGCCTAATTGCTCACGCATTGCATCAGACACTCATCAACATGTGTCTGGTGTCAAGCGTAATATTTAGGTCTCTGGCCTGTCCAGACCGTATTGACTATAACTTTTGCATATGAACTCGGATTGAGATGATTTATATATCAAAATCGATTGCCTCGACGAGACGAAGACAATTCCTTTAGAATACTCCTTCATCCGAGGTCGTCTTGAAGGCAAGATTGGCCGAAAACCACTCGGAATGTTTGAATTTTGTCACTCGGAGTACAACTTCGGCCACCGATATAAGGTCGAATGGCAATAAATTAAACATCAAAGTTATTCCACTCGTCGACCTGAAACTTTGCATGCTGAAAACTCTTTCACTTGAGGCCATCTTACTTGCATTTTGCACCTTGCCAAAATCCGATGTCAACACATGCCCCCCTGTTTTTCGGCAAAGCTTGCATGCCGAAAAATAATATGCACGGTGTTTGTTCTAAGGACGATGTCAACACTCCATCGGCCATTTATTTTCCTCAGGGCGATAATTATGTATCGGCCATGTTTGTGCTAAGGGCGAGTATATCGGCCATTGTCTACTCAAAGCTTCCCGCCACACACTCGGTGGTACTTCTTCAAATATTTTCCATTGAGAGCTCGGGGTAACAATGCTCCTTGTATTGATTCTACCAAATATGAATTTCCAGGAACAACCCTTGTAATCCTAAAAGGACCCTCCCAACTTGGAGACCACTTCCCGAATTTTCTATCTCTTGAACCAATCGGTAGAATCACTTTCCAAACGAGATCACCAACTTGAAAATTCTTCAACTTGACTTTCTTATTGTAAGCTCTTGCAACCCTCAACTTGTCTCTTTCTATGGACTCCAAAGCAACCAAAAGTTTATCGGCAACTTCATCAATATTGTCCATCATCAAGTTATAAAAGTCTACTGCCGATAAATCATTTTGTTTGGCTATTCTCAAAGCATTCAAATTTACTTCCACTGGTAAAACAGCCTCTTGACCATATATTAGCTCATATGGAGTTACCTTCAGAGCACCATGCCTTGAAATTCTATGTGCCCATAAAGCTTGCACAACAGCTCATGCCATCTCCTCGGATTATCCTCAATCTTCTTCTTGATGAGCTTGATTAAAATTTTATTGCTAGACTCGGCTTGTCCATTAGCTTGGGCATAATATGGAGAGGAATTGAGCAACTTTATATTATAAGATTCGGCAAACTCTCTGACTTGGTGTGACATAAAAGATGAACCTTGATCTGTAGTTAATGTTTGAGGAATACCGAATCTATGAATAATGTGTTCGGTTATGAATCGAATTACCTCCGTATGTGTCATGTTCTTGAGAGGTACTGCTTCAGACCATTTAGTGAAGTAATCAGTTGCCACCAATACGAACCGATGCCCTTTTGAGGAAGACGGGTGGATTTGTCCAATGAAATCTAAACCCCAACCTCTGAAAGGCCATGGTTTGATAATAGGATGTAACATAGCAGCAGGAGCCAATTGAATATCACCAAACTTTTGACAAGCTTCACACCCTTTATAATATCTGAAGCAATCATTAATCATAGTCGGCCAATAAAACCCAGCACGTCGCAATAACCATTTCATTTTGGGAGCCGACTGGTGAGTGCCACAAATACCTTCATGTACTTCTCCCATAGCAACTCTTGCCTGGTCCTCATCCAAACACTTTAGAAGAACATCATCGACTGTTCGGCGATAAAGACCATCATATCTCATTGTATACTTGAAAGCCATACGCCGAACAGCCCTGTCCACCCTTTCACTCGGATTGCACAAGTAATCAACAATGGGCTTTCTCCAGTCGGAATTATCACCTGCACTGGATTTTTGTTAATGGCGAATCAAGGGTTCAGGTTCGCCTCTTCCATATTGGCAAGACAAGACATCGGTCTTTGAGAAATATGAAACATGCCATGATCAACATGATATCCAGATGCTTGCTGTGCCAACTCATTTGCTTTCCAGTTGTCATGTCTAGATATATGTGCAATGCTAAAACAATCCAAAGTAGAAATTATATCTAGACATTTATCAAGATAAACATTAAGTGATTCACAAAACACCGAAAGACTCGGATATTTGCTGCAGCACTAGTAACTAATCACCGTAAGCCTCAATATGTGTAACACCTATAGCAAGTAACATCTCTAGACCGAATAACAATGCTTCATATTCGGCTTGATTGTTTGTACAAAAATATTCTAAGCGGCATGAGGCTTCAAAAACAGCACCATGAGGACATATATAAACAATACCAACACCTTGGCCATTGCTACAAACTGAACCATCAAAGTACAATCTCCATGGTACTAATGAAACAAGGTTCATATCAACATCATGCTTGTCATTAATCCGATGTTCAACAATAAAATTAGCAACAATTTGGCCTTTCATGGATTTTAGAGATTCATAAGCCAAATCATACTCAATCAAAGCATAAGCCCACTTGCCAATTCTACCACTAAGAATTGGCCTATGCAACATGTACTTAATGACATCGGTTTGACAAGCTACCACACAAGCACTCGGCACTAGGTAATGTCTCAATTTTGTGCAAGCGTAATATAAGCATAGACATAGTTTTTCAATAAATGTATACCTTGTCTCGGCGTGCAATAAACGTCTGCTCAAATATGTGATGGCATGCTCTTTTCCTTCGGTATCTTGAGTCAAAACAGCACCAATAACACCTTCCTCTGCTGCGATATAAAGTTTGAAAGGCTCTCTATGCTTGGGTGCTTTCATCACCAGAGGAGTGCACAAATAATTCTTGATCATATCAAAGGCTTCTTGCTGTTTTGCCCCCCAAGTGAAATCAACATCATTCTTTAACCGAAGAATAGGAGTAAACGCATCAACTTTCCCTGACAGATTAGCTATGAACCTTCTCAAATAATTGACCTTGCCAAGGAACTTTTGCATATCTTTCTTGCATGTTGGAGCCTCCACTTTCTGTATGGCCTCTATCTTTTTGGGATCGATTTCGATGCCATCTTCATGAATAATGAAACCCAAAAATTTGCCAGCTAACACGCCGAATGCACACTTCAAAGGATTCATCTTCAGTCCATACTTTTTCATCCTTTCAAAAGCTAAACGCAAATCGGCCAAGTGGGATTCAAAAGCATCCGATTTGACAACAATATCATCAATATAAACTTCAAGTATGACACCGAGTAAATCATGAAAAATCAAATTCATAGCCCTTTGATATGTGGCCCTAGCATTTTTCAATCCGAATGTCATCACTGTCCACTCGAATAAACCAAGGAAACCAGGACATCGGAAAGCTGTTTTGTACATGTCCTCTTTGGCCATAAAAATTTGATTGTATCCGGCATTACCATCTAGAAAGCTAATAACCTTATGTCCAGAAGCATCATTAATAAGCATATCGGCTATTGGCATGGGATACTCATCTTTGGGTGTAGCCCTATTCACATCTCTGAAGTCAATGCACACCCTCAACTTGCCGGATCCCTTCTTCTCCACCGGGACAATGTTAGAAATCCACTCGGCATACCTGCAAGGTCGAATGAATTTAGCTTCAAGCGATCGACCGATCTCTTCCTTGATCCGGTCATATGTTTTGGATTAAACTTTCGCCGATCGCTTATAAGTTCTAAAACCGCCTTTATAGGCAACCGATGCTCCACTAGCTCTCGGCTCAACCCTGGCATCTCATGATATTCCCATGCAAAGCAACAAACATATTCTTTCAATAGCTCGATCAATTTAGCTTTACAATCGGCTTTCAAATTTTTGTTTATAAATGTCGGTCGACTGACCGATCCGTCTCCGATATCTATCTCTTCTAACGGATCGGCCGATGTAAAACCTTGTCCAAGTTTATCCATGTCATCACACTCCTCAATAGACTCATACATATCGTTCTCGCTGGACCGATATTTTGCAAGACGTTTTTGTAACCACTCGGAATTAGGATCCATTTAAACATATCATACCTTGGAGCCGATTGCATTCAGTCGGCTTTAAAGACACGGGCACAAAACCATTCTTGGTCGCACTGAGAAAATCAAACTCTGACAAATCACGTCCCGTCAAGCAAGTAGCATTGGGATGTTGCCAATCCACCGATGCATCGGCCAAAGCAACACAGGCCGAGTTATCCGCATGAATGACTTCCACTTCATCATCAACCCACTGAATCAAAAACTGGTGCATAGTGGATGGCACGCACTGGTTTGCATGAACCCAATCACGGCCTAGTATAACATTGTAGTTACCTTGCACCTCAGCGACAAAGAATGCAGTAGCCAAAGTTTTGCTTCCGACTGTAAGCTCCACATACATTACACCTTTGGCTTCAGTTTTCTCTTTGCCTTCAAACCCGTTTAGCACCATATTGGTCTTGATCAATTCTTCATCAGGCAAACCCAATTTCTTGAAGACCGAATAGGGCATAAGATTTACCACAGCGCCACCATCAACAAGCATCCGAGTGAGTGGTGACCCATTGATATGACCTCTGAGATATAACGGTTTCAGATGCATCACTGGTTCTTTTGGCTTCTCGAATATTGCATTTTTAGGGCCAAAATCCAGCTGAGCAACCTCCCCTTCCTCATCTACAGCACGAAACTCAGCAGGTAAGTAATACACCATATTGATATCCATACCTTCATGAACCGGAGTAGACTCATAGTCCAACATATCAACCTCTTCTTCAAGTGAATCGACCGATTCTGAAATCTGTCCGAGTGAAGGAGAGGTAAGAAGTGCCACAGACGATGTAATAGCTGTCACATCGTCCTCTTTGGGTGGTGTAGGCACTTCTGTGATAGATGTAGAAGCTGATGTATCTTGTATTTGTTTTGGCCTCCACACTTGTTTTGCTGGAACCATGGGCCGAGTGTCATTGAACAACTTATCCCTTTGCTTCTCGGCCTCCTGCTCCGCCATCTCTTGACTCCTTAACCTCTGTAGTTTCCTCTTCTGTGTCTTTGTTAACCCTGGAGGACACCACTTTGGTCGAGTGTATTTAGCATCTCTCACCTTTACTTGGCTGGTGCTTGCTTCACGGTCATTAGCCGAGTGCTTTGGCGCGATAGAAAGTATCGGCTCAGTTGAGTGATTATGCACAGTCGGCTGCTGTATGGGGAATGTTTCGGTGCCCAAGATAAGTGAGTCGGCATCCATTTTCTCCTTGCCTTTTCCCGACTCAACTGCTGCAACACTCGGTGACTTAACATGCCATTCTTTTCGACTTTCCAGATGCATAAAATTTCCACTCAGGCGCACCTTTTTACTTGGATGGAACCCACTCGGATTGATGTCACTCGGATGGTATCCACTCGGATGGAACTCAGTCGGATGGAATCTACCCATCCACATTTTTTCACTCGGATAACTTCCACCTGGGTGCATTCTTACACTCGGATAATTTCCATCCGGTCGCATATTTTGACCAGCCGACTGATAGCCACCAATGTTCAGTCGGCCTCTATATGAATAGTCAAGTCGATCCCAAATAGTTTGCCTCTGCTCTTCTGGAAACAGTGCCTTTGGTCCATTCGGTGTTGCATACCGACTGAACATATCAACTGATGGTGACCTTGGTCGTTTCAGATGAGTCGGTCGATTGAAACTAGAACCGGCCGACTGGTTAGCATATTTGGACAGCAACATATCAAAAGTTGGCTTGATCCGCTTGCGCTGCACTTTAACTTCATTCTTCTTCCACTTGCCAACTTCTGGACTCTTGGGCTTGACAAATTTAACACGAGTATTTTCTTGCACTTGCGGCTGCCCCCCGAGTGTAGGATTCTTGATGGTGATCTTGATCACTTCCTTGCCATCGGGTTGTTTATCAAGCACAACCTGTCTCCCCAAGACCTTGTTGTCCTCCTTGTCTTTCCTGGGCTCACCAACAATGACATTAGCTTTATTAGCAGATTCGGCTACCTCCGGCCGAATGAGTAGCTTCTTCCCCTCCAAACCCATGGTATTCATTGGAAAAGGTTGTTTATCAACTTGCATCTCAGAAAAGTTCAATCGTCCGTCATTAATGGCCGATTGTATCTGTCGTCGAAAAACATTGCAATCGTTAGTAGCATGAGAAAAAGAATTATGATACTTGCAATAAGCACGCCGTTTCAGCTCTTCAAACGGCGGTAAAGTATGAGATATTCTAATAATCTTAGCCTGCAGCAAAGCATCAAATATTCTATCACACTTAGCAATGTTAAAAGTAAACTTCATCTCTTCATCACGATTCTTATGAATCGGTTTCAGATCATTGCAAGTAAAGGGTTTGGCCTTAGATGGCCAAACAAATTCAGTAGCAAAAACATCACCCTCATCGTCCGAGTGATCACTATCATATTCCACCATATTCACCTTTGGACGATCGGCTTTGTATCTATGCACTTCTTTGAGGTCTTTGCTTCGGCTTTCCTGAGCCAAAGCTCTTTGTAAGACTTGGTTGATATTTAAGAACTCATAGCCTTCTAGCTTTTCTCTAATGGGAGTTCTCAAACCAGTCAGCACTAGGTCTGCCAAGTCTCTCTCGGTTATCACCAAACTAAAACACCGATTTTTCGTTTCTCTGAATCTTTTGACGTAATCGGAGACCGATTCATCATGCTTCTGTTTAACCGATGTTAGATGTGACAACTTGAGTTCATTGTCGCCGCTGTAAAAGTGATCATGAAATTTCTGCTCTAGCTGCGACCAAACTCGAATGGAACCATGTGGTAAAGAAGAAAACCATGAAAATGCAGTACCAGTTAATGATAAAGGAAATAAACGCACTTTCAATTCATTCAATGAGCCTGCCTCACCCAATTGTGCTAAGTATTGACTAACATGCTCCCATGTGGTTTTTGTGCCTTCTCCATTAAACTTAACGAAATCTGGAATTTTATATCCTGGAGGGCACTGGATGGCATCAAAGTACTCGGGGTACGGCTTTTGATAAATCTGATTCCGAGGTAACTCAACTCCAAAATTCTCTCGAAGCATCTTAGTCATCTCCTCTCTAAGATTAGCTAAACCATCATCCATAGTGGACGATGAAGCTTGTGGCAGTGGCATAGGAGGAGTAGGGTTACTAGTTGTAGGTAGGAATTGTGGCATGTATGTCGACCCATAATTTGGTAGTGGTCGAGTGGTTGTAGCTGTAGGTAGGGTTTGGTTCGGCGTCACCACCGAACCTGGCATGCTCATAATAGGATTAATGGGTGCAGCCACAATCTGATTTGTTTGGGTAGGATAATAAGTCATCAAGACGGGGGGCGCCGATGAGATAGGTAAAGCCAGATTAGGGTTTTGCACACTAGCAGCTACACCATCATTACCACTAGTCGATTGAGATGTATTCTTCTGAGCATTAGTATTTTCAATGAAAGTTTGATAGACTAGATTGTTACCATCAGCAATACGACTTTCAATCTCAGCCCACTACTCAGGAGAAAAGGTAGTACTTACAGAGGGTTTAACCTGCTCGGCTTGAAGAGGAGGGAACTTGATTTCTTCAATCGGAGTGATGTTGCCTTGGCGATCCTTCTTGAACTTTGCAAGGAATTCCTGCAAGTCCTTCTCCTCGCGCGCCTTCTTGTACTCCTCATAAACTTGGCGATGATCGGCCGATATCTCATCAAGACTGGGCTTAATGATGTTATCGGCGTCTACCTCAGATGGCTTGGGAAGATTGGACATGGTGGATGATGATGATTGATCTTCGTTCCCCAGCGGAGTCGCCAAAAAGTGTGTTGACACACGAACACGTCACGTGTACCTTCGACGCCGGGGGTGATGCACCGCAGCTCACGTCGAAGGAGACCCGACCGACAGCGCGATACGCAAGACAGTCGACGGGTGCTTTTGCAGACCCGAAACCCCGCGCACCCGGGAGGGACCCCATCAGGGATTGCGGCGGCTATGGGCTGCCCTAGGTCGATTCGCTCGCCCCTAGAGCCTCGGGATTCGCAGCTCTCAAACACGAAGAACAGCGAAGAACGAGAGAGAAAAACGGTGGAGAGATAAAAAGTAGACAGGAAAAAGTAGTATATTGATTTGTTCGATTGTGTGTTGTTCAATCGGCCGTCACCCCCAACATATATAAGAGGCGGCTGGACTTCCCTTACAAGTAAAGGATTCATCTAGGCTTTCCTTACAAGAAAAATTACATCAATTCGCGTCCTAGAGTCCTAGTTCTATTCCAACTCGGATCGAGTCTGAATCTGGCCCAACTTCTGTCTTCCTCCTTGTGCAGGCCGCCGAGCCTCCATATGACCTCCGATCAAGATGGCCCAAATATCAAACTTGTGCGCCTCGACGATACGAACAACTCTCATGTTGATCACTTTTTCAAATAAGGCCATCTTGAATACTTTTCGAGGTCATCTTTACCTTCCAGTCGGACTCGGTCTTGCGGTAGACTGAATTATCCGAGTTTTGTAATGAATTTGCAGGCCATATATTATCTCTGATGACGATGACTCCAAAACCAAAGTTTACCGTCTTGATGATACGCACAACTTCTGTATTGAACACTTCTCCATCCGAGATCATCTTGATAAACTTTTGGGCATATGTTCAGTTTCACTCGGTTTGAGCTCATCCACTCGGATATTAGTCTTTCACCGACTAGACCTTTTCACTCGGATGACTAACGATGACCACATTTTCAGTCGGAAGACGATCTTTTACTCGATCGGTAGGTTTTCACTCGACCTTTTACTCGATCGGTAGGTTTTCACTTGACCTTTTACTCGATCGGTAGGTTTTCACTCGATCTTTTACTCGATCGGTAAGTTTTCACTCGACCTTGGACTCGATCGGTAGTTTTCACTCGACCGGTGACTCGATCGGTAGGTTTTCACTCGACCGGTGACTCGATCGGTAGGTTTTCACTCGACCGGTGAGTTTTCACTCGGATGGTAAGCTTTCACTCGACCAAAAACATAGCCTGATCTTGATTTGTCTCTCCAGGCCTCATACGACCTCGGATTGAGACGAATTATATATGAAAATCGATCGGCTCGACGAGACGAAACTTTTCTATGTTGAAGGTTTTTCAATTCAAGGCCGTCTTGAAGGCCGAATTGCTCACGCATTGCATCAGACACTCATCAACATGTGTCTGGTGTCAAGCGTAATATTTAGGTCTCTGGCCTGTCCAGACCGTATTGACTATAACTTTTGCATATGAACTCGGATTGAGATGATTTATATATCAAAATCGATTGCCTCGACGAGACGAAGACAATTCCTTTAGAATACTCCTTCATCCGAGGTCGTCTTGAAGGCAAGATTGGCCGAAAACCACTCGGAATGTTTGAATTTTGTCACTCGGAGTACAACTTCGGCCACCGATATAAGGTCGAATGGCAATAAATTAAACATCAAAGTTATTCCACTCGTCGACCTGAAACTTTGCATGCTGAAAACTCTTTCACTTGAGGCCATCTTTCTTGCCTTTTGCACCTTGCCAAACGGCCGCACTCTTCCGGCACAAACCACACGTACACACTCGTTTGCTCGCACGTGTGAAATCGAGGAGAGCTGCAAAGCCTGTGATCAGTACGGTACTGTATTTTCAAAATTATTGTTAGGATCCCTTTTTGGTTAGCAAGCAAAGAGTATCTGATGCATCGAATCTCCACATGGCCACGTTTATCCTACACGTTTAGCACGTGTAGTAACATATCTGCATAAAGCATGCACAATCGACACACCTGGAAAATGCCACAACTGATCGAGCTCACCGACCAGAAGATAAGATTGGATTAGCATTGGCAAGATAGATAAGATGATCGGTTACGTGGGACAGATTTGTCCCGCAATTAATTAGTGATAGCCTCCCTAATGGCCAGCCCCAAGGAAGAGTTCTCGTTAGACTACGAATGATTACCGTCCAAACAAGTGATTCGATCATATGCCTCTTCAATTGTTTCGTTTTTCGGTAATCATAACTATCAAACATTAGCTGAAACAGATGGCAATGGTGAACTCTTTTTTTTTTGGCAAGTTTAGGTGTCGCGAGGATGGCAAGTTTATTTCACGAGGACGGCAATTTTTTGGCGAAAACAGAACTGCATTGGACTTGCCATACTCGCTAACATGATTTCCATGCCATGCACGCTTGTGGTTTTTACCACAAGGAACCTACTCATTTGAGCTGCGCTCAGTTCACATAATGTGTGGTAGTTGATTTGCCAAACTTGCAACTCGAACACCTACTCTCCGAGGGGTATCAACGGACCTGTTCAAACCATGTGCCACATGGGACATGTCACAGCCGTTTGGAGCACGGTGTCACGTGGCATGAAGAGAGAAAACCAACGACACACTATTGTGAAATGTCGAATAAACAATTTTACCTGTTGTAGGTGTTGACATCAGATTTTGGCACAGTCAAGAACTTATTTAAAATGGCCTCAAATGGAGAAGTGTTCTACATGAAAAAGTTTCGTATTTTTGATACAAACATCTTTGAAGTTTGGGCCATCGCCATCTGATCTCATCTCGAAGGCCGAAGTTGTGTTCGAAATACTGAGATTTTGTATTCAGAACACTATTCAGCACATTACGCCCCCAAGAATGCCTCGTATCGAAATATGATCTACATGGATTGTCTTCGTCTCGTCGAAACGATCGATTTTGATATAAGAATCGTTCCAATCCGAGTTCGTATCCAAAAGTTAGAGCCATCCGAATACAGCACTATCACGAGCCAAAAGTGGCGCGAATAACAGTCTGTGTTGCATGAGCGATTTGATCCTTAAGATGAACTCTAATCAAAAAACGTTCAACATAAAAGTTGTTCGTCTCGTCGAAACAGTTAAGATTGCTTTTTGGCTCGTTTCCATCCGAGGTCATTTACCACCTCAAAAGTTACCCGCAAGGTGCAGCCAGTTTAAACCGAACAGTTTTGAAAAGTTCGGACAAAACCAATCCGAATTTGACTAGGGTTTTGGACGTGAATCCAAGCCTTTTCCTTGCACGGGAAGTCCAGCCGCCTCTTATATACCTGAGGGGTGATGGCCGATTGAACAACACACAATCGAACAAATCATCTACCACTTTTTATCTTTGATCTTTTCTCCTTAACCCTAGTTCTTCTTCTCCTCGTTCTTCGTCTGTTCTTCTTGTTACAAAGAGATCGTCATCTAGGGTTTGCAGTCTCCGGCCCGTTCTTGCTACAAAGAGATCGTCATCTAGGGTTTGCAGTCTACAAAGGTAATATGAATACCCAATCCCTTTATGTAGATGCAAATAATTCATATGGTGTTACTAGATCGTTCAATGAGTATACTCTATCGGCCAACCCTAGTTTTTTCAATCATGCAACTAACTACGTGCAAGGGCCGATTCAAAGTAATTTATATACTTCAACTTCTTATGATATTAGTAACATGCACCATATGTATCCCAACTCACATGCATCGGCAACCCAGCAAATTCATATGCCGATGAGCAACATGATGAGTTTGATTAATCAATTTGAAACACCCCAATTTAGAATTTCCAATGTCATACAAGAAAGTGTTTCACCCTTTTATTCATCGACAGCTAATGTGCAATATAGTAATCCAACCATGGCGATGAATGAGAGAATTGGCCATGCTACTAATGGCTATTCGGCCAATTACTCTCAACCGTCATATGCTACACCTCATGTTACTAATTCTTCGGCACCATACACAACTGTAGATGCTCATAATTCGGCTTCACACCTTCCTGGTTATAGCCGAATGAATGTAAATTTTATAGGAGCAGTTGTGGCCAACATTGTAGAAGATGAGGTAGTGGTGGCTGCATTGAAGAGTTTAGCCCAAAATAAGAGAATTAATGCTCTTTGCCTTGAACAACATGAAAATGGGCTATTTCCTGATTATGCCGCAATAAAAACTAGAGTTTTGCAAGAAGATGAATCTTTGCCAATTGATAAAATTGGCGAGCAAAAGTATGGTCTTACAACAATGCATATGCCTTCACCTAGTACTACATCATATTATACACCCCCTACACAATTGCAAAATTTCGGCAACACCCGTGTGTCATTGCCGAAAGAATCTAAAAGCATTGGGGGGAATCATATCCGGAGTGGGCTGAAATTGAGAAAAAGCTTAAAGCTAATTTTGCCGCTCGCCGTCAGAAACAAATAGAAAAAGAATTGGCTCAGATAAAAGAAGCATTGCCAATTGGTAGTGTCAATGAAAAGAAGGATGATTCGGAACATGAAAGTGCTTCGGTTGAAAAAGCCGAATCAAGTAGTATATATTCTGAATCCATCAAATCCAATGAGGCAAGCATTATTGAGAAAGGGCATGGCAAGCATAGGAAAACAATGGTGCTTGATTTTTCTGAAGTTAATGGAACCTACTTCCTGCCCTATGAGTTCCGTGCCGTAGAAATTGACAAGCTTCAACGACAAGAACAAGTAGCCGAACAAAGTTCAGCCGACAAAAATCTTCAAAGCAATGATGCACGGATTCAAGAAAAAGATGATGACAAGGTGTTGGGAAGCCATCCAAAGACGGAGCAAGATGTTCTTCAAATGGCACCACTATCATGCTCTCCCAACATATTTGAAGAGGTATGCATAGCGAGTAATTTACCTATTTTCAGATTTGGTCGCAACTTCATTATTGATGCATCTATAAGAAATATTCTCATAAGTAATTTTGAAAGACCAATGAAGAAGGGTAATTTACTTGTTAGCAGTAAAATTGTTATGGAACATATCGGTCAATCCATTGCGCCATTTATAAAGACCGTTAATGACTTATTGTTACAGCCAAAGCTTTTCTCGTTGCTTTCTCTAAAGTTTATATCTAGTTGGGTAGCTTTGCTTATTTCTTACTTGGCTTACACTTGGTCTCAACTGAGACATGTATGTTCTAAATATCTTCGTTTCAGAAATTTAAAGCCAAGGTTAAATTCTATTAAGAAAACCGATGCTAATATAATATCTTATCCAAAGACATCGGGATAGAGTGGAAAACACAATGCATATCCGAATGGGGAGATTCCAAATCTGAACCATTCGTTTGCTTATCTCCAAAGCCGTTCAAACAGCAAGATCGGCTAGGAAACAAGAAGTATACCTTCAATTCAAGCATGTGTGATAAAATATTTGATTTGTTGCTGAAAACTAATTACATTACAATTCTTGATCACCATGTTAAGCCATCAATCCAAGGACGAATGTATTGTAAGTTGCATTATTCGTCCAAGCATAATTTTGAGGATTGCAACATGTTTCGTCAAATAGTTAGATCGGCCAGTGAAAAAGGACGATTGAAGTTTGTTGAAACACCAAGAGATGACCAGTCTATTCCGATTGGTCCCGATGGCAAAAAGTTTTTGCATCAGCTGCTTCAAGCCGATCCATTTAAAGAGAATGTAAAAGCTGCAGGTGATGGGATCAAGCTTTCAAGTAAAGAAGTTGTTGAAGAGCATAACGAGCATAATCTTGAGGGCGGGAGTTCCATCGAAGCTACAATAGAGACGCCAAGGACTGGGGGGGCAGCAAGCAAATCTAATGATTGATGAAAGCAAACCAAAAGAAAACAAAGGCCAGAATAAGCGCAAGTGTAAGAGATCAAAAATCACCTTTGCTGAACTATTGGATAAATATCAAAAGAAGAGTGAAGAGAAGAATGCTTATCGGCCAAATCATGAAAATAAACCAAGATCACCTCCAAGGCGCAAATATGAGGATTGGTATTGGCAAAGTGATAATTTAAATGCAACATATTCATATCCTTATTTTGGGCCGCCAATGCCAATGCCGTGGATGCCTCCCTATGCTCATATAGATACATATTCATCATGGAACATGTATGATACAAGGGCACAGTCTCCATCTTACTCTAGACCATCTCACCAATACTATGCAGCTCCAAGGAGATCAACATTTGAACAATCACGCGTCAAAGACCGTTTCAATCATAAGGAATCGGTCCAGAGCTCAAGGTAGAAGAAAGAGGTGGTAAAGGAAGTTTACCGCGTGAAAAGAGATGGTCGTAAGTGTGCTGCTTCAGATTTGATCTCAAATGAAAAAGAGCCAATGAAAGTGTTGACATTGGCTACTACAGACAATGAGATGAAGCAATCAATTGTTAAGACTCAGAGTGCCAAATCTGAAGAAAAGAAGTTGAGAGTGCACAAAGCCAAAAAAGAATTGCCATTGGTCAAAACAGAATCACAGCCGAGATGCCCACTCGGCTTATCATATTGGCAAAAGAAGAAATTACAAAATCTTAGTGCACAAGAGCTAAAAAAGAAGAACATGGCATGGGTTCCCAAGAAGATCAATCAAGACAAAAATGATGTGCATTCTTCTGTTGCAATAAGTACAATAAAAGTGAAGAAGGAAAATAATGAAAGCCACAAACAATTAAGCCGAAGGTGCGCATCACAACATCAAAATCTTCGGTTAACACATCATCCATTTTCTTCAACAATGCCATTGATGCGTTTGCCATGGAATTCATCCACAGGTATGATCAGTTACCCTCCATGGACTTATTTTGATCCATGGATGGAACATAATTTTCCATATCATGACAGATTATTACCAAATCACTATACATTTGGTTAGTTACATTTTTGTTGCTATGACAAAGGGGCCGAAATATTTTATTACTATTTTATTTGTTTATTTCGGCTATACATTCTTTAATGGATGAATTCTACATGGACCTCATGATAATGGTCGATAATTAACTATCGTCCTAAGAAACTATCCGATCATGGCCGGTGTGAAATTCTAACATCGTCCTTAGTTCAATTGGAACCGAGACAAGGTACATGTTAAGTGATATTAACCTTGTCTCTCTAGTGCTATGGAGATTATGTTTCGATGGTTGAATTCATAACAATGGCCATGGTGTTGGTGTTGTTTATATATCTCCATATGGTGCTGTTATGTGAAGCCTCATGCCTCTTAAAATATTTATTGCACAATAATCAAAGCCGAATATGCAATGTTATTCGGTTTGGAACTTTTGCCATATGTGCTAAACATATTGAGGCTTTTGGTGATTCGTTATGAGTAGTGCAACAAATATCCAAGGGTTATGAATGTTTTGACGAATCACTTGTAGTTTATCTTGAGGTATGCCTAGATGCAAAATTTACCTTGGTTGCTTTAAAACTGTTCATATTTCTAGGCATGACAATTCAAAAGAGTTGGCACAGCAAGCATCAGGCTACTATGTTAATCATGGTGTATTGTATTTCATTCAATAGCCGATGCTTAGTCTCGTCAACATAGGTAAGGCTGAATCGAAGTCCATCGCTTCGGCCAGTAATGATTTTTTTATGCAGGCAAAAAGTAAGGATTGGAGAAAGTTTATTATTGATTATCAGCAAAATCCTAGCAAAAGGGTGAATAATATGGTTTCGAGGATGACCTTGAGATACATATCTATGGGACTTTATCATCGGATTGTTAAGGAAGTTGAGAAAGTTTTATCCAAGCTTGCGTCAAAACATTCACACAAGCAATGACCGATATAAACTTATCGTCCTAAGAATATGCCAAAATGGCCGATGGAGTGTTGACATCGTCCTTAGAGCAAGCTATGTGCAAGTTATTTTTCGGCACACAGGCTTTGCCGAAAAGCAGGGGGGCATGTGTTGACACCAGATTTTGGCACAGTCAAGAACTTATTTAAAATGGCCTCAAATGGAGAAATATTCTACATGAAAAAGTTTCATATTGTTGATACAAACATCTTTGTAGTTTGGGCCATCGCCATCTGATCTCATCTCGAAGGCCGAAGTTGTGTTCGAAATACTGAGATTTTGTATTCAGAACACTATTCGGCACATTACGCCCCCAAGACTGCCTCGTATGGAAAAATGATCTACATGGATTGTCTTTGTCTCGTCGAAAATATTGATTTTAATATAACAATCGTTCCAATCCGAGTTCGTATGCAAAAGTTAGAGCCATCCGAATACAGCACTATCACGAGCCAAAAGTAGCGCGAATAACAGCCTGTGTTGTACGAGCGATTTGACCCTCAAGATGAACTCTAATCAAAAAACGTTCAACATAAAAGTTGTTCGTCTCGTCGAAACGGTTAAGATTGCTTTTGGGCTCGTTTCCATCCGAGATCATTTACCACCTCAAAAGTTACCCGCAAGGTGCAGCCAGTTTAAACCGAACAGTTTTGGAAAGTTCGGACAAAACCAATCCGAATTTGACTAGGCTTTTGGACGTGAATCCAAGCCTTTTCCTTGCACGGGAAGTCCAGCCGCCTCTTATATACCTGAGGGGTGATGGCCGATTGAACAACACACAATCGAACAAATCATCTACCACTTTTTATCTTTTATCTGTTCTCCTTAACCCTAGTTCTTCTTCTTCTCGTTCTTCGTCTGTTCTTCTTGTTGTGGGGCAGCGAACCTCGAGGCCCTAGGGGCGATCAGGTCGACCTAGGGCAGCCCATAGCCGCCCTTGCCATCTGACGGGTCCCTCCCGGCGTGTGGGGTTTGGTCTTCAAAACACCGCGCGGATTGCCTGCGTACCGCGCTTCTGGACGGGTCTCCTTCGACGTGAGCTGCGGTGTATCACCCTCGGCGTTGGAGGTACACGGTGACGTGTTCGTGTGCGAACAGTAGGTAAGGAGTTGTACAAACATACACCTTTGATTTTCTAAGTTATGTCCACGGTGTGAATATTGCAGTTATGTTTTATATGTTTAAGTTTCAAATTTAAATGAACATATACTTCTATTCGTCCTCTACGTGGACGATTTTTACATGAAAATATGCAGTAAGAAACTTTGATTTTTTGAACTTGAGAAATCTTAACCCTCTAGCTTCATACGATAAAAAATTATGGGGTATAAGTTAAAAATGTAAATTAAATCGTGCACGTATAAGATGCATACAAGCATGAGCATGTAAAAAAATGAAATGGTATATCCCCCATACAAAAAATAACAAAGTGGCCAAGGAACAGTTAGGTCATAGTCATGTTTAAGTTTCAAATTTGACATGAACATATTTTATTTATCCTCTATGTGCAAGATTTTTAAATATTTTTCACAACTTAAAATGTTTTATTATTGAGAAATCCTAGTGGTTGAGATGACATAAGTTCATCTGCAAATCCCCCCTTACCCCTTGAAAGGATTGGTTAGCCCTCAGAAAGGCTATAGCTACTCAACTCGAGAGGGGGCTGAGCGGTTGAGCCCACCATTAAGGTATAGTTCAACTACAATACTTATGTGTCAAGGAATGGTTTGGAGCGTCCGAAGCTATACATCGATCCGGGCCTAGAGGGACCCTTGGATTCCACGTGGCCTTTCTTTTTGGCCAATCACCTCGAATTAGCTACTCAACTGGTGAGGGGTTGAGGCACTCTTAGGGGACAATGTCAATTCAGCTTTACAAAGAGTTTTCTTTTTCTATACAGTAGTAGTATCTACAAGCGTATCTTGAACACGGCCTCTCAAAATGCTTACAACCATCTGAACCAAGCTGTCTGGATGCATTTTGCCATCAAACACAGTCCTGTATCGGTCTACCAATGTGTCAGGCTGTTTGTTTTCCCGCAAACCGGAAGCAAACGGGGGGAGGGGGCTTTGTAGGAGTCCGAACGGCCGCCACGGAGAACTCTGACACCCTCGGCCCACTCAAATCCTCCTCCCGGTCCAATTTTCTTCCACTCAACCCCACCACCCCCTTGCTTTCATTCGCACCTCCTCGTCCACCGGCGCCGCTATACCTCTCCGGCCGTTGCCCAGCATCCCCAGACGTCTGCAACCCTCACCCACGTGCCCGCACGCCTGTTGGACTATGCCATCACACCCTTCGCACAGAGGTACCCCCGCCAACCGATGTTGTTCATGGCAGATATCATGCCCGACAGGTGTTCGGTCAAATAGCATTGAGTTTTTTGTTGTTGAACTCCCTGTTGTTTTCTACAGTAAGCACGATGACATGGTACTCGGTGGTCAAGAATGAGTTTTTTTACGGGGTGTTCAAGAATGAGTTGTTGTGTGAAAGCTTGGTTGATTAGCTCCATGGCGGGTGCCACGTTAATTTCAAGAGCCAAAGGCCAAAGTCAGCCTTTCTTTTCTTTCTTTTTCAATCGAGACTCACTCATTCAACGTAGTAAAAGTAAGTCATGTACGTACCCATGGTGGTTTCCTAGCTCGCGTTAGTCCAAAACAAGGTAATTAGTTGGTATGGATCCACTCGCTCAATTATGAAATCAGAGTGGATCAACTAATTAAGCACGTGATGGTAAAAAGTATGCGTCTAGTCAAACAAACCCACTCGAGTACAGAATGTTGTTGCCGGCTTGCTCTAGCCCTAGCTCACCTCTCTCTCTCACTTGGTTCTCTCTCGCTCGATGCCGTCTCTCGCGTGACAGAGGAAGAAGAAGGTCAGAGAGGAGTGACACGGTGAGGATTTTCCCGGCGCACGAACGCCAACACCACGAGCTCGTACTCGTTAAAACCCCACACCGTTACAACGATCACCACCGCGGCTTTTATACCCGGGCAACATCGGGCCACGACCCGCACTCCCGTGCCCACCACGCCACCTGGTCCGGCCCGCTCGGCGCGCGCACACGACGCGCTCCCGCGCGCTCTCCGCGCCCAGCCCGCAACGAACCAGCGTGCCCGCCGCGACCCTGACCACCAACGACTACCCCACGCACGCACCCGTGCGGTGTTCACCCGCATGGACACGCCCATGCATCACTCGCACCCACACACGCACGCCTACCCCGCGCCCGTGGCGCACCCGACGCGTCCTGCTCGCGCCCATACACGGGCCGGTCGCATCCGGTGCGCCACCGCGGCTTATTTGCCCTACACCACACCTCCCTAAGCCGCGCTCAGAGAAGGCCACCGTCCTCGACGCCGGCGTCCACCACCATCGCCTGCTTCGCCACCGGCGCCTTCTTCATCAGCGGGCACTCCCGCTTGAAGTGGCCGCGATCGCCGCATTTGTAGCAGCGCCCTCGCCGGTTGCCTTCGAAGCCCGATGCGTTGCTGCGCGCGTCGTCGTCCTCGTTGTCCTGCACCTCCCGACGCGCTCACGCGCCGCGCCACTGCGCCCGCGGTGTACATCAGCTGCCCGTCCACGCCCTCGCCGCCTGCCTGTCCACGCCGACGGAGGCGCTCGTCGAACGCCTTCAGGCGCCCGAGCGCGTCCTCGAAGAGCAGCGTGCCCAAGTCACGAACTGCTCCATCCCAGAGACCGCTGCGTACAGCCGGTCCGGGGCGCAGTCCAGAGCTTCTTCACCTTCGCCGCCTCGTCGGCGTCGCCCGAAGCCCGTAAAGCGCGCCGCCATGCCGCAGATTTTCCCGGTGAACGCGTCCAGCGTCTCGTCGCTTCGCCATGCGCAGCAGCTCCCACTCCCGCGCAGCGTGCCCAGCCAGCGCCCAAGCGACACGATCTGCTCCGGCGAACCGGGCCTTCAAGCTGCTCCAGATTTCGCCGCCGTCCTCTTCGCAGCCACCTGCAAGAAGATCGCCGCCGGCGCCGGAGCAGATAGGCCCTCGCCGCTTGTCCTTCTTAGCGATCACCGCCGACGCCGCGTCCTCGGCGGCACCACCGCCTCCACAGCCTGCGGCGTCGGGTTGGCTTCCACCTTGATGGCCCGGTGGCGTGGTTGTCCCCGTGAGCACCGGCGCAGGATGCGCCACCGCGCCGCCCGAACCACCACCGTACGGCACGATGGACATCGCCGGCGCGCTCTGGTCGTCACGAGGCTCTGATGCCAACTGTTGTTGCCGGCTTGCTCTAGCCCTAGCTCACCTCTCTCTCTCACTTGGTTCTCTCTCGCTCGATGCCGTCTCGCGTGATGAGGAAGAAGAAGGTCGAGAGGAGTGACACGGTGAGGATTTTCCCGGCGCACGAACGCCAACACCACGAGCTCGTACTCGTTAAAACCCCACACCGTTACAACGATCACCACCGCGGCTTTTATACCCGGGCAACATCGGGCCACGACCCGCACTCCCGTGCCCACCACGCCACCTGGTCCGGCCCGCTCGGCGCTAGCAAGACGACGCGCCTCACAGACGACGCGCCTCGCTCCAGCGCTCTCCGCGCCCAGCCATAACGAACCAGCGTGCCGCCGCGCCCCTGACCTCCAACGGCTACCCCACGCACGCACCCGTGCGGTGTTCACCCGCATGGACATGCCCATGCATCACGCGCACACACGCACGCACGTCTACCCCGCGCCCGTGGCGCACCCGACGCGTCCTGCTCGCGCCCATACACGGGCCGGTCGCGTCCGGTGCGCCACCGCGGCTTATTTGCCCTACACAGAAGAATCTCATGCGAGACCCAAGCATGACTTCTTTGGGATGCCGATATAGTGCGCGCGGTGGACATGAACGTAGGAGAAAGAAACGGCACAGAGCAAGCATGCATTTCCTGTACGACTGCGTGCCCGCTACAGCTGTCGAAATTGCGAATCCGACCTTTGCGTGCCGTGGGCGTATGCATCAACAGGCCAGACCCATCAAGACCAAAGTGACGGCCACGACGCCCTACGCAGCAAGGAGAAGGCCGGCGATGGATGGCAGCCGCCGGTCTTGAACCTCCACGCAGATTCATGTATCCAACACACATCGTTTTCGCCGCCGACGGCGGCGCCCGCCTAGGTCAGTCGACGGTGTAATATTATATTAACCGCGAATTATTTAATCCGTTTGCATTAGTCCCTGCTCAGCTTTACGCAGCTATTTTCTGTGCGTGTCTCTGTTGCCAACCGGCCACGGAAATGTACTCTGTTTCTCGGATGGCTGCCAGTTAAATTATACAGAGCAACTTACGTACGCGATGGTGACCGGATCATCTGATGTGTACATACTTTATTAACAGATAATGATGTGTACTGGCCGTCGGTCGTTTGCTTCGCAAATAACTAATGAAGTACTGGTAGTGCTCATACTGATCACTACCAGCAAGCGGCCGGACGTAATCTATCGATCAGTACAGGTAACCAGATAGCCTGGCCATGATGCACGAGCACGAGATACACATGCTAATTAAGCCCCGGCCTCGTCCTGCACCTTAGCCAGCCGGGCGCCATATGTATACCCCATTTCTGACCACATGAAGCTTGTGATTCTCATGACACGCCGCTAGCTCTTCACGCACATGCATGCTGCTAGGAGAGCAACTACTAGTATAGTTTCCGTACAACCTAACTAAGTATATCATAATCTGCGCGCGGAGATTACTTTATGCTCCATGCACATAAATATATACTCCAACAGCCGCGCTAGAATACTGAATCCGTCAGGATTAAGGACGGCTAGTTGTGTACTGATACGCAGGAAGTTTGTCCAATACAGAAACTAACGTGTTTGTGGCCTTTGGACTACTATTCAAGAGCAGGTCTCTCACACGGATGAATTGACCGAATGTTGCCATGCATGATGCATGCAAAGTCCCTCTATAAGAGCATCTTCAACAACCGCGCTATATAAGCGCCGCGCTGGAAATTTGGGTTTTTTATGCGCGCGCAACCATTTCGGGAACTCCAGGAGGCGCTAAAACCGCGCGGGCGGCATAAGTAGTTCAGCGCGCCGGTCGGAACGGCATCGCATGCCGTTTATTTGTTGGGCCCGCGCCCGCGCACTGCACGCTCGAGCGCCTGCTCACGACTTCCACCTACCCCAATCAAATCGATGGCGCCACCGTCCGCACCATTCCGGCGCTTCCCCGGCCTATCCCCACGCTTCCTCAGTCTCCCTCTAGTCGCCGCTGCTGCTTCCTCCGTCTCCCACTAGTCACCGCGGCCCCTCGCGCGCGCCATTCCTCCGATGAACAGCGCCCGGCCGCCCACTGTCGCTTGGCGCCCAGAAGGTGTTCGATAAAACGCTTGCAAGGTAGTATGTATTGCTTCAACTTCACATTTTTACATGAATTTGGTGCATGTTGTTTATAGTTTTTATAGACTAGTTTAAATTCAACATTGTAGATGAGTTCGTCATATGATTCTTCCGAAGAAGAAGTTGATATTGAAGAGGAGGAGGACCTTGCAATGATCCTAGCTATGCACATTAATAAAAAACGAAGCACGATGGTTCGGTTATGGGTCAGCGAAAATTTTGGAGGGATAGGCTCGATGCCGACAACAGATTGATGAGGCACTATTTTGTGGATAATTCCATGTACCCCGAATCGCACTTCCGGCGCCAGTTTAGGATGAGCACCGAGTTGCCCAGGCACATTGCAGAGAAACTAGCAAGCCATGATCGGTTTTTTCGGCAAAGGAGGAATGCCGCCGGAGAGCTCGGGCATAGCACCTTTCAGAAGGTGACAGCCGCTATGCGTATGTTGCCATACGGTATTTCGGCTGACCTAGTTGATGACCACTTGGCCATGGGTGGAGTCAAGCCATCATGTGTGTCAAGTGCTCCGCAGTCGGAATTGTGCAAGTGTTTGGCCCGGAGTATTTAAGATCTCCCAATGTTGAAGACTGTGCAAGGCTTTTGGAGATGAACAAAGCTCGCGGGGTCCCAGGTATGCTTGGTTCAATAGATTGCACGCATTGGAGTTGGAAGAACTGTCCTAAGGCATGACATGGGCCAAAAAAAGGGTTCCGCTAGAATCCTTGAAGCGGTGGCCGATCAAGAGACTTGGATTTGGCATTCTTTTTTTTTTGAATGTCTGGATCTTTGAATGACATCAACGTTGTTAATCGGTCACCACTGATGAATAAAATTGCAAATGTTGAACTGACACCGGTGTAGTTTGTAGCAAATGACCATACATACAACTATGGCTACTATCTTACGGATGGCATCTACCCAAAGTGGCAAACATTGGTGAAGCCGTTGAAAACAAACGAAAGGTAAGAAAAATCTTGATTTCCACAATACTCAGGCGGCGGCTAGGAAAGATGTGGAGAGAGCTTTTGGAATTTTGCAAACCCAGTTTGCCATTGTGAGAGGACCGGCTAGATTTTGGGATCAAATATGCTTTGGTATATCATGCATGCTTGTGTGATCATGCACAACATGATCATCAAGAATGAGTGTAGCCAAGATTTAGACTACTCTCAATATGAGCTCTTGGGACATTTCGTGCGAGTGCGGCGAAGGGCTGCTAGGGTGGCCCGTTTTGTTGCCTCCTATCATGCAATTCGACGTGCCGAAACACATGATGATCTTCGGAAGGATCTCATCAAGAAGTGGTAGGCTTGGAATGGCCAACAAAGAGCATCCACTAGTGCAGAACCGGGCATTAGCACCGGTTCGTAAGGACCTATAGTGCCGGTTACATAACCGACACTAATTTGTGGTCACTAAAGCCCCCCCCCCCTTTAGTACCGGTTCAGCACGAACCGGTGCTAAAGGGCAACCACGTGGCACTAGCCAGCTCCGGGGGTCTGGAGCCCTTTAGTACCGGTTGGTAACACCAACCGGTACTATAAGGTTTGGTGGGTTTTTAGTTTTATGATTTCTTTTTCATTTAATTTTGTGTTTCCATTTTAATTCTTTTTCGTTTGCTGGTATTTTCGATACTACACATTGTACACGTTATGCATCATATATACATCATGCATGCTTTGTTTATCAACGCTACTGCTATGTTCATATAACATATCTCATGCATGCTTTTGCATCATTACATCATCATATATATATAATAACAAGTCCTACTAATCATGCATCATCATACAACTTCTACTCGTTATTAATAATAAGTCATACGATCATCATCCTCATATATAGTCATCGAACCCAACCCTACATAATTGTTCTTAGCACATGATCATCGATGTCGGTAGGACCTAAACACCCTTAAGGTAAAATAGCATAAAACAATATAGACCCGACTCTCCGTTATGAAGAATGGCGATCATCCTGTCTCCAATTCTTGCCTTTCGCTGCTTATTGCTTCCAAGAAGCTCCTTACGACCGTCCATACATTTTCTCCATTCTTTGATTGTTATGTCTCCACTTCTTTTAGAAACCCGGTATGGACAGTTGAGATTCAGAGGACGACCTGGTAGTATGTTCAAAACATGAAGGCTACCACGCGTATACATCGATGAGGCACACAATCATTCGGGATTATCTGTTGAAAAACATAGTAATAACCGTAGTTAGCAATGATGTACTAGTTTTAGAAGTGTGCAAAAGATGCACGGATGTTGTAATACTAAAAATAATCTTACCAAGGTATCTCCATGGTAGTTACCGTAGTTCAACACGTGCACTAGTGGCGCGTATTGACCATAATGTTGAGGAGTTTGATTGTAGATATTGTAATTCTCAAGATCTCTACAAAATCCGACCAGATGTCGTTTCTCCCGATAAGTTAATTCGCAGCCTTGATTGTAATGCGTTACATCTACCATCTTCCGCACATTCTTTGAAGCATGAAAATAAGCTGTCAATGGAGATAAGTTGTCAACATTATATTTTGAAATAAACAATATAAATTACTTAATAACTATGTTTAGCTCACATGAGGGAAGAACTGGAGGTGTATCTACAAGGACCCAAATCGAAGGTGTCTCTTGCTCGATTGTAGGCCCCCCCTTTAGTACCGGTTGGAGCCACCAACCGGTACTAAAGGCCAATTTTGGCCAGCCCAAGCGGCGGGTAATGAGGCCCTTTAGTACCGGTTGGTGCCACCAACCGGTACTAAAGGGGGGGCCTTTAGTACCGGTTTGTGCCACAAACCGGTACTAAAGGTCGTCTTATTGCCACCAGCAGATGCGCTATGTTTAGTCCCACCTCGCCGAAGCGAAGGGCAGCCGACTGGTTTATAAACCCAGCCGCGGCTGCCCTTTCAACTCCTCTGAATAGCGTGCTTACGGGCCTAACTAAAGTATGCTGCCGGTGAGCCTCCTGCCCTTCTGGGCCTGCATTTACACACCCTAGGACTGGTAGGCTCACCGGCAGCGCCCAACATTTTTTTTTTTACCGCATTATTTATTTTCTTCTATTAATTTTTGAGTAATTTTTATATAGTTATTTATTTTTCTGCTTTATTTTTCCTTCTATTTATTTCTGAGTAGTTTTTTGCCGTATTTAGTTTCTTTGTGAATATTTTTGCTTTATATTAGTTTTTTCTTTTCTGCATTATTTATTTTCTTCTATTTATTTTTGAGTAATTTTTTATATAGTTATTTCTTTTCTGCTTTTTTTCTTCTATTTATTTCTGAGTAGTTTTTTGCCATATTTAGTTTCTTTGTGAATATTTTTGCTTTATATTAGTTTTTTTCTTTTCTGCATTATTTATTTTCTTCTATTTATTTTTCAGTAATTTTTTTATATAGTTATTTCTTTTCTGCTTTATTTTTTTCTTCCTCTTCTTATTCTTCTTCTTCTCCTTCTTCTTCCTCCTCCTTCTTCTCCTCTTCTTCTTCTTCTTCTTCTTCCTCTTCCTCTTCTTATTCTTCTTCTCCTTCTCCTTCTCCTCCTTCTTCTTCTTCTTCCTCTTCCTCTTCTTATTCTTCTTCTCCTTCTCCTTCTCCTTCTCCTTCTTCTTCTTCTCCTTCTTCTTCCTCTTCTTATTCTTCTTCTTCTCCTTCTTCTTCCTCCTCCTTCTTCTCCTCTTCTTCTTCTTCTTCTTCTCCTTCTTCTTCCTCTTCCTCTTCTTATTCTTCTTCTTCTTCTTCTTCTTCTTCTTCTTCTTCTTCTTCTTCTTCTTCTTCTTCTCCTCATCCTCCTTCTTCTTCTCCTTCTCCTTCTCCTTCTCCTTCTCCTCCTTCTTCTTCTTCTTCCTCTTCCTCTTCTTATTCTTCTTCTCCTTCTCCTTCTCCTCCTTCTTCTTCTTCTTCCTCTTCCTCTTCTTATTCTTCTTCTCCTTCTCCTTCTCCTTCTCCTTCTCCTTCTTCTCCTTCTTCTTCCTCTTCTTATTCTTCTTCTTCTCCTTCTTCTTCCTCCTCCTCTCCTTCTTCTTCCTCTTCTTATTCTTCTTCTTCTCCTTCTTCTTCCTCTTCCTCTTCTCATTCTTCCTCCTCCTCTTCTTCTTCTTCTCCTCCTCCTCCTTCTTCTTCTTCTCCTCCTTCATTTTGCCATAACAGAAGAAGTCCGGAGTTGTAATAAGTTATTAAAAATAAAAAAGAAGAAGTCCGGAGTTTCCTCTTCTCATTCTTCCTCCTCTTCTTCTTCTTCTTCTTCTTCTTCCTCTTCTTCTTCTTCTTCTCCTCCTTCCTTTTGCCATAACAAAAGAAGTCCGGAGTTGTAATAAGTTATTAAAAATAAAAAAGAAGAAGTCCGGAGTTGTAATAAGTTATTAAAAATAAAAAAGAGGTGCAATGCTCGTTAATTTGCTTCAAGCCTTTTGGGATAGTGTAAACTGCCTGCTGGCGTAGCTCTGCAATCTACCGTATTCCCAAAGGCTTGAAGCTAACAACGTGAGCACCGAGCCTCTTCTTCATTGTCTCTGCACTCGGGGCTTATAAACCGCTCTTACTCCCTCTCTCTTGGCGAGGTGGGACTAAACATAGCTTGCCATAACCTCATTAGTACCGGTTAGTAGTGCGAACCGACACTAAATGGTGATGGTGGGGCCATAGCGACCGCAGTGACACAGCCTCTTTAGTACCGGTTCGTGGCATGAACCGGTACTAAAGGTTAGCCACGAACCGGTGCTATTGATTGCCGCCACGAACCGGTGCTATTGTACACATTAGTGCCGGCTCTAATACAAACCGGCACTATTGGGCTTCACGTATGACCCTTTTTCTACTAGTGATCGTGATTTTTTTGTTTGATGTTGTATTGTTGAACTATTTGTTCTATTGCAAGATAAACAATTTATTTGAATTGTAATAATAAGATTGAACTATTTTTTATTGTTGATTTTTATTTTGTTTGTGTTTGATTTTCTTGGTTGTGTTTGGAGTGCATATGTTGTTTGGGCAAGAGCACCCACAGTTTTTTTCAGCGGCTGCTGGAGCGGCTCGCACGCGCTAAACTCTGCAGCGGCTGACACGGTATACCTTTTCCCGCAACAATACCGCAACAATTCAGAATTGTACTACAATTCAACCGGTCGATGGAACGAAGAGCAATTGAAGCTTGCTTTGACTTTTCTTAACGTGGTTCGTGCTAGCTGGCACCTTGAGCGTGGACTTTTCGCGCTGACCTTTTCGTCTATACGGGTCAGTTTCAGCGGGAGGTGTATGCAATAGCTTCTTCCCCTGGTCAACGCGAGGACCCGAATGGAAGATGGAAACGGCTTTCTGATGGGTTTGGCCACTTGCATATGACGACTTTCCAACGCTTGTTCCTTGCCGTGCCGGTGCGCATGCATGCGGATGCAGGTCAGGTTAAGCTAACTTGGGAGTCAACGGCGTTGACCTAACGCAGCGGAAACCACAAACATGTCATGAGAGAGACACTGACACAGGGGATATAGGGGCCGGACTCGATGGGATCAGCCGGCGCGGGTGGTGGTCTGGTGGAGTGGGGCATTGTCAGCGAACCAGAAGAGCGCCAAGGCCAAGTGCAAGAGCAGGCCCAGAAGGCAGCCTCGCCCACCGGCTCGGCTCGTCAGCCCAGAATGGGCCCGTTAAGTGTCTTACTTATACCTGTAACAATGAGATTCGTGTGGCGGTCGGCAAACGGCTAGGTAGCGTGTGTGTGTGTGAGCTAGCGAGCGGGGTCTCCTTACTCCTCTCTCCCAGAACACCTCCCCTGTAATTCGAATTCGCCATGGATTAGAGGTGAAACCTTGAGATGCCCTAACAATCTGGTATCAGAGCCGTCCTTCCCCCTCCCCACCCTTCCGCTCTGGAGTTTCCTGGCCATCACCACCGCACGCGGCTCGCGAATCGGCGACGGGCAGAAGCCATGGAGAAAATTTCCCCCGAGACGAAGGCCATCTACGAGCTCCTTCGTGCCGACTTCGACGCCGCCCTGTCCAAGTCCACGGCGGAGCGCAGCGAGGAGATGGCGACGGCCTCCGCCAAGCTGGATTCCAAGCTCGACCAACTCTCCGGCCGCATCGACGATGTCAAGCTCGCCATCGGCGTCAATCTGGACGAGCTACGCGGGGAGATCGGTACAGATAGAGGCGATGCGTCGTTACCACCCGCACCACCCTCTCCGCGCGCCACAGCAGCACCAACACGCACTCGACCTCTGAGCAGCGGTTCCAGTGGGTCTGACGGATGTCGCTCGGAGGCTGACCCAAGGAATTCAGGTCCGAAGTATGTGCCCCCGCCTGTTCGAGGTATGACTACAGATCCATCTCATGCACGTCAGATTGTTGGTATTGGTGATGGGTTCAGACCGTATTAGTCGGATGGTGTGAGTTTTGGTCCTCGAATTGAACTTCCTCGATTCGATGGGTCTAATCCCAAGTTGTGGCAGTCTCGATGCAAAGATTACTTCAGATTTTGGGGTAACCCATCGAACCAGTGGATTCCTTTTGCGTCAGCTCTGTTTGAAGGTACAGCAGCACGTTGGCTTGAATCAGTGCAGCGTCGTGCTCCCAATGTGTCCTGGGCAGAGTTTTGTGAGCTGCTGCAATCCCGTTTTGGTCGCAATAAGCATCAGAATATCCTGCGGCAGTTGTTTCATGTGCGTCAGACCAGCACTGTGGAAGAGTATGTTGAGCGTTTCTCGGAGCTGTATGATCAACTGACTGCATACGAAACAGATCCTAGTCCGGTGCACTATGTGACGAGGTTCATGGAAGGATTAACGCCATCAGTCAGACTTATTGTAGGGATTCAACAACCAGCTGACTTGGACTCGGCTTATGCACTGGCACTGTTATCTGAAGAATTAAGTGAAAGTTCAGTTGGATCTGTTCCTAGTAAACACAGCACACCTGCTCCCAGTCGAACTTCTGTCAGTAAAGCCGTGGAGGACAGATGCTCTACTGATACACAACGTTCATCTGCTACTGAGGATCGCTGGTCTGCTCTCCGTGCCTATAGAAAGTCCAAGGGGCTGTGCTTCATCTGTGGGGAACGCTGGGCTCGTGATCATTGCTGCAAGCAAGAGGTGCAACTGCACGTAGTTCAAGAGATGTTGGATTATGTTCAGAGTTTGCCATCAGATCAAAGTGATTTAGAGGACTTTGTGACAACTGAAGCTAATGCAATCAGTATATCAGCTGCAGCAATGGGGGATGTAACAGCCTCAGCAACAACTACCATGAAACTGAAAATACAACTGCAAGGAAAGTCACTGGCTTTCTTAGTGGATTCAGGCAGTACTCACACCTTCTTAGACACTGCTACGGCAATCAATATTAAGGGGATCACTGAGATGCCAGTAACAATGGTCAAGGTAGCCAATGGTAGTGTGGTTCCTTGTAATAAGCAACTGTTGAAGGGACTTTGGTCTTGTGCTGGACATGAATTTACCAGTACTTTCAAGGTTTTCTCCCTGGGATCTTATGATGGAATTTCGGGTTTGGACTGGTTGGCTGCACATAGCCCTATGCAAGTGGACTGGGTAGCTCATTGGATATCATTTCACCTGGAGGACAAAATGATCACCTTGCTTGGTCAAGATGCAGCTCCCCAAATGTTTGCTACGGTGGAATTGTGCTGCATTTCATGACAGTCCCTTGGGTGGACACTCTGGTTTTCCTGTCACTTACAAACGCATCAAGCAGATGTTCAGATGGAAAGGAATGAGAGGTGATGTCAAGAAGCATGTGCAACAATGCACCACCTGCCAACAAGCTAAACCAGAAAGAATACCTTATCCTGGATTGCTACAGCCCCTGCCTATTCCTTCTCTGCCTTGGGAAATGGTAACCATGGACTTTGTGGAAGGTTTACCTGCATCAGGTCGTTACAATTGCCTACTGGTTGTCATTGACAAGCTCTCTAAGTATGGGCACTTTATTCCTCTGCACCATCCATTTTCTGCTGAGACAGTGGCTGAAGTGTTTCTGAACTGTGTCTACAAACTCCATGGTATGCCCCTTTCCATTGTTTCTGACCGTGATCGGATCTTCACCAGCAAATTTTGGAGTGAACTCTTTCAAAAGTGTGGTATTCTGCTGCGTATGAGCTCAGCTCGTCACCCCCAGTCGGATGGCGAAACCGAGTGATGGAGTCATGTACATAGGGTAGGGTCATAGACCTGATCTAAATACCTTACCCAAGGACACCATTAGAAGAGATCACCTTCCAGTCGACCTGTGAGGACTCCACTCGACGGACTTGAAGGACTCGACCATGAAGACTCACTCGACCACCAGAAGGTCAAGAAGCACTCTGTACTGCAACGGTCTGTAATTAAGTAGGCTTTATGGTATTTAAGACACTTTATGTGGGGCATTACCAGTAATGCCCAGACTTAATGTACTTTAAACCCCGCATTACTGAGGGCCGGAGGGGTCTGGCAGGCACTATATAAGCCACCCCCCACCTCAGTGTAAAGGGTTCGCACCCCTGTAATCTTACACATATAATTCACTCGACCGCCTCCGGGCTCCGAGACGTAGGGCTTTTACTTCCTCCGAGAAGGGCCTGAACTCGTACATCTCTTGTGTTTACAACTTCTTCATAGCTAGGACCTTGCCTCTCCATACGTACCCCCCACTCTACTGTCAGACTTAGAACCACGACAGTTGGCGCCCACCTTGGGGCAGGTGTCTTAGCGATTTTTGGAGAAGTTGCGATTCTTCCGAGTACTTTCATCATGGTTGCTGCTGGAGTTTTGGTCGAGGGCCGCGAGATCCGTCTCGGCGGTCTCACCTTCATCGCCGACGACTCCGCTTGGCTCCAGGAGGCTCCACTCGACGTTGATGCGCTCCCCGTCCGCGGTGCGACGCATTTTCGTGCATGTGTCCGCGGCGTTCTGCTGCGACAACCGTCGACCCCGTATCGGTCGACTCCCCTATCGGTCACCCTCCCGGTCTCCCACCAGCGCAAGCGCTCTGGTCGGTCGAGGCTCCAGCGGTGGGTGAAGCACGCGGTGGCTCGCCAGACAGCCACCGCCCAAGTTGCGGCAATCGAGCCCGACAAATCCCTCTACGGCCTGTTCGATCTGTCGACTGGCTCCGTAGAGACTGCATCCGAATGCGATAGCAGTGATCCAGCGGCGGAAATCTTGATGGTCAACGGACCTCGCAGTCCTCTTGGCTTCGCCCATGAGGCCGGGGCAGGCGGTGGAGGCGACCCCGCATGAGACCACGAAGAGTACCAGCCCGAGCCACTCGACTATCTGCAGAGGGAAGAGCTTCGCCGCAGGAATATGGATGCCCTGCATACTCCCATCGCGGGAGAAACCCCCAAGGATCGCGCCTTGGAGGAGGCACGTTTAGCCAACTTGGCTGAACGCGCTCGTCTGGAGAACCTTCAGCGAGCACTCGACGAGCGCGCGCGGCAACGAGTTCCCGACGCCAATCGACGTCAACTCTTCCCGCCGACTCAGGTATATCGAAACCCCAATTCAGAATTTAGCAGTACCAACCCGTATAGCGAGTCCATCCAGCCCTCTCGATCGGAAGTCGGCAGAGGCTTGATGCGGATCGAGATTTGCTCCGGGCGATGGGGAGACCAGAATTCAGCCGTGTCGCGATTCGCAATGAATTCACATTCGATCCGTCGCTGCGAATACGGTTCGATCAGCTCACGATCCCCAGATCGCCTCTGCGGCGTGAAGGACGCGAGAATCGGCGAGACCATCGGTGACCGACACGATCGTGATGATAGGCGTCAGTGCCCACTTCCTCCCCCTCCCGAGGGGTGGGTCTTCGCTCTCGGCAGCAAGATGACAGTCGCCTTCGATGCAGGGCGAAGAGCTCCAATGACCCACGAAACCAGGCTTGACGCGATCCATTATCGTGCAAGGCTTGGTCGACAAACAGAGCCCACCGGGCGGGCCCGGAGAGATCGCCCTGGCGATCGGCGCATGTTTTTGGTCGAGTGTTTCAGCAGGCTATCGAGCCACGGTGATTCCCCCAATTTCAGGTTGGCAACAGGTAAGCAAGTTCCTTTGGTGAGTCTAAGCACGAAACTTGGCTTGAGGACTACCGAGTGGCGCTCAAATTGGTGGTGGGAATGACGAGGTGGCCATGAAGCATTTGCCCCTCATGTTGGAAGGTTTTGCCAGAGCGTGGTTGAAACAGTTACCTCCTAGCAGCATTTACACTTGGGAAGATCTGTCCCGAGTGTTTGTTAGAACATTTGAAGGAACTTGCAAGCGACCAGCTGGATTGACAGAGCTGCAAGTCTGTGTGCAGAAGACGAATGAGACTCTCAGAGAGTATATTCAGAGATGATCACTTTGCATCATACCGTGGAGAACGTGTCGATCATCGAGCGATCTGCGCCTTCAAGGATGGTGTCAAGAACGAGAATTGAGTTTGAAGTTTGGTCGAACCGGAGACATGACCCTGAGTCGGATGATGGAGATTGCTACCAAGTACGCCAACGGCGAAGAAGAAGAGCGACTCCGAAGCAGCAAGTACAAGCCGAGTCAGTCGGAGAAGGGAAGCACCAGTCGGAAACAGAAGCGGAAGGCCGAACCAGCAACTCCTGGAGAGGCTCTGGCCGTGACTCAGGGAAAGTTCAAAGGGAAACACAAAGGATCCTGGAACCCTAAGAAGCTGAAGGATAAAGAGGGAAACGACGTGATGGATATGCCGTGTCACATCCACACGAAGAAAGATGAAGAGGGTAATATCATTTACCCGAAGCATACCACTCGCCAATGTCGGCTGCTGATCCAGCAGTTCCAAGGGAAACAGTCCAAGGACAAGGAAAAGGAGTCGGACAAGGCCGAAGACAAGGAGGACAGTGAGGGAGGATATCCACATGTCAACTCCACTTTGATGATTTTCGCGGATGTGGAAAGCAAAGAGCCGACTGAAGGTCATTAACCGTGAGGTGAACATGGTTGCCCCAGCGAAACCAAGCTATCTGAGATGGTCCCAAACCCCCATCACATTCGACCAGTCTGATCACCCGACTCATATTGCCACCCACAGGAGGCAAGCTTTGATGGTCGACCCGGTTATCGAAGGCACTCGGTGACGAAGGTCTTGATGGGCGGTGGTAGCGGACTGAACTTGTTGTATCTGAACCTGCTTGAAGGGATCGGCATTCCGATGTCGAATGAGCACCATAACATGAGCTTTCATGGAGTTATACCAGGAAAGAAAGCCGAGTCACTCGGCCAAATAGCTCTGGACGTGGTGTTTGGTGATTCAAAACATTTTCGCAAGGAAAAGCTGACGTTTGAGGTCGTGGATTTTCAGAGTGCGTACCACGCTATTTTGGGGAGACCAGCTTACGCACGGTTCATGGCTCGACCATGTTATGTCTACCTCAAACTGAAGATGCCCGGCCCCAAAGGAGTGATCACTGTCACTAGTGATCGGAAAAAGGCAGAAGAGTGTTTCCAGAAAGGCTCAAAGATTGCCGATTCCTAGGTGACAGCGGTCGGATTTGAAGAATATAAACAATACGCAGATCCAAGTGATTTGTTGCGAGCCAAGAAGCCCGCCACAGAGTCTGCATTTCAGTCGTCCAGTGAGACGAAGCCTGTCCACATTCACCCGACCGACCCCAATGCAGCCCCGACCCACATCTCCACAACACTCGACCCGAAATAGGAAGAAGCGCTCATCCAGTTCCGCCGTGAGAACTGCGACATTTTTGCATGGAAGCCAGCTGACATGCCGGGTGTTCCCAGGGGACAGGCTGAGCATCGCCTTAGAGTCGACTCATCAGCAAAACCAGTTAAAGAGCATCTTCGGTGGTCCGCCGTCCAGAAGAGAAAGGCTATTGGTGAGGAAGTGGCTCGACTGTTGGCGGCAGGATTTATCCGAGAGATATACCACTCCGAGTGGCTCGCTAATGTCGTCATGGTTCCTAAGAAGGACAAATCACTCCGAATGTGCATTGATTTCAAGCACATCAATCGACCTGCCGAAGATCATTTTCCTCTCCTCGCATTGATCAAATTGTTGACTCGACCGCGGGATGCGAGAGATTGTCTTTTCTAGACGCCTATTCGGGTACCATCAGATCCGTCATGCGGACCCGATGAGATAAAACAGCTTTCATCACTCCATTCGGTGCTTCGCTATATCACCATGCCATTCGGCCTCAAGAATGCGGAGCCACATTTATGCGAATGATTGAAGTGTTTGCTCACTCAAATCGGTCGGAATGTGGGCGTATATGGATGATATTGTGGTCAAGTCACGAAAAGGTTCCGACCTGCTCACTGACCTCGCCGAAACATTTGCCAACCTCAGAAGGTATGATATCAAGCTCAATCCATCAAAGTGCACATTCGGAGTTCCTGGTGGCAAGTTACTTGGTTTCCTCGTTTCCGAACGAGGGATCGACGCTAATCCAGAAAAGATCGGCACTATACTCCGAATGAAACGCCCCGTGCGAGTGCACGATGTCCAGAAGCTTACTGGATGCTTGGCTTAATTAAGTCGATTCATCTCACGACTCGGTGAAAAGGCATTGCCTCTTCTGGACCGATGAAGAAGGCGGAGACAAGTTCGAGTGGACTCGAGTGATGCGGTGTTTGCCGAGCTAAAAGCTCTGCTCTCCACCCAGCCGGTGCTTGCTGCTCCAATCAGCAAAGAGCCTCTGTTGATTTATATCGCAGCCACAGGACAAGTCGTTAGTACAGTACTTATGGTCGAGCGGGAAGAACAAGGGAAAGCCTTCAAAGTTCAGCGCCCAGTGTATTATTTATCTGAAGTTTTGACTCCATCCAAGCAGAGATACCCTCATTATCAGAAGCTTGTGTATGGGATATACATGACCACGAAGAAGGTTGATCATTATTTCTCTGATCATTCCATCACAGTCGTCAGCAACGCTCCACTTTCAGAGATTTTGCACAACAGAGATGCAACTGGTCGAGTGGCGAAATGGGCGATTGAACTTCTTCCCTTGATATCAAGTTTGAGGCAAAAGCCATTAAGTCGAGCAATAGCAGATTTCCTCGCCGAGTGGATTGAACAATGACAGACCGGTCGAGGTTCACTCGAGCATTGGACCATGTTCTTTGATGGCTCTAAGATGTTGAATGGTTACGGTGTTTGGGGTTGTCCTGGTTTCCCCGGAGGAGATAAGCTCGGATATGTGCTCCAGATTCACTTTGATTCCTCCAACAATGAGGCAGAGTATGAGGCCCTCTTATATGGATTAGCATGGCCATTTCACTCGGCGTCCGTAAGCAATGGTCTATGGCGATTCAGATTTAGTGGTCAACCAAGTGATGAAGGAGTGGGACGTTAGAAGCCCTGCCATGACTGGATACTGCAATGCAGTGAGGAAGCTGGAAAAGAAGTTTGAGGGGTTAGAGCTCCATCATATGCCCCGACTGAAAAATCAAGCAGCTCATGATCTAGCAAAGATAGGTTCCAAGAGAGAAGCCATTCCGAGTGGTGTGTTCTTGGAGCATATTTATACTCCGTCAGTTAAAGAAGACCCTTACACTGAAGAAGGCCCGCAACCCAAGAGTGCCACAGATCCGACTGAAGTAGAAGTCCCAGCAGTGGTCGACTTGGTTATGGAGGTCTTGATAGTCACTCCTGACTGGACAGTTCCATATATCGCGTACATCCTGAGAAAAGAGCTCCCAGAGGATGAGGAAGAGGCTCGGCAGATCGTCCGTCGATCCAAGGCCTTTACCGTAATCAAAGGACAGTTGTATAGAGACAGCGCGACTGGAGTTGGTCAAAAGTGCATAACGCCGGAAGAAGGTCGAATCATCCTTGATGATATCCACTCGGGGACCTGTGGTCATCATGCGTCCTCTCGGACCATCGTGGCCAAAGCATAACGAGCTGGATTTTACTGGCCAAAGGCGAATGAGATGGCAAAGGAAATAGTGGACAAGTGCGAAGGATGTCAGGTCTACTCAAATATGTCACACAAGCCTGCATCAGCTCTGAAGACCATTCCACTCGTCTGGCCCTTCGCAGTATGGGGGTTGGATATGGTCGGCCCCTTGAGAACAGGTCGAAGCGGTTTCACGCATGTACTGGTGGCGGTCGACAAGTTCACCAAGTGGATTGAGGCTAAACCCATCAAGAACCTTGACGCTGGTACTGCTGTTAGCTTCATCAGGGAACTGATATTCAGATATGGAGTCCCGCACAACATCATTACGGATAATGGGTGAACTTTGATTCGAGGAATTGATTTCGCAACTCTCAAGGAATACGAGTCGACTACGCTTCAGTCGCCCATCCGCAGTCGAATGGACAAGCAGAGCGAGCCAATGGCCTGATCCTCAAAGGGTTGAAACCCAGACTAATGCGTGATCTTAAACATGCGGCTGGAGCATAGGTCGACGAACTTCCCTCGGTGCTTTGGGGACTGCGGACCACGCCTAATCGGTCGACCGGGAGAACGCCATTCTTCTTGGTCTATGGAGCTGAAGCAGTTCTGCCGAGCGATCTTCTCCACAATGCTCCTCGAGTTGAACTATACAACGAAGCAGAAGCTGAACAAGCGCGACAGGACGCAGTCGACCTCTTAGAGGAGGAAAGGGAGATGGCTCTGATCCGATCAACCATCTATCAACAAGACTTGCGTCGCTTCCACGCCAGAAATGTGAGGGGTCGAGCCTTCCAGGAAGGAGATTTAGTTCTCCGAGTGGATCAGCAAAAACAACACAAGCTTGCTCCTTCTTGGGAAGGACCCTTCATCGTCACCAAGGTTCTCCACAACGGGGCGTACCGTCTTTACAACGTCAAACACAATATCGACGAGCCCCGAGCTTGGAACGCGGAACTACTCCACCCATTTTACACTTAAGTTTATCACTCGGATGAGTTGTAATAAAAGTACTTATGTAGTCCATGTTTTGCAAGATAATAGTGTCATAATTTCCCCAACGATTTTTGTCACTTTTATTTGTTCAGTAAAAATTTCCCCCTCAGTGGGTGACTTAGCCGTGAATCCGTTTCGCCTAAGTTTGTAAAAAAATCCTTACCGAGTGGTGAGCCAGCCTCCCACTCGGAGGCTTAGCTGCGAATCCGTTTCGCGTAAGTTTCAATAAAATCCTACCAAGTGGCGAGCCAGACTCCCACTCGGGGGCTTAGCTGCAGTCCAAGTACTCGCCTAAGTTCGAATAAAATCCTACCGGGTGATAAGCCAGACTTTCACTCGGAGGCTTAGCTGCAGCCCAGTGCTCGCCTAAGTTTGAATAAAATCCTACCGAGTGGTGAGCCAGACTCCCACTCGGAGGCTTAGCTGCAGTCCAAGTACTCGCCTAAGTTCGAATAAAATCCTACCGAGTGGCGAGCCAGACTCCAACTCGGGGGCTTAGCTGCAGTTTAAACACTCGCCTAAGTATAAATACAACGTGCGCTCGCAACATGGACGAGGTGCAGGTCGACTGCGACCCTCTCCTCTGAGCTACGCCACAAGTACAATGTGCGGCCGTAAGGAGGACGAGGTGCAGGTCGACTGCGACCCTCTCCTGTGAGCTACGCCACAAATACAACGTGCGGTTGTAAGGAGGACGAGGTGCAGGTCGATTGCGACCTTCTCCTCTGAGCTACGCCACAAATACAACGTGCGGTCGTAAGGAGGACGAGGTGCAGGTCGACTGCGTCCCTCTCCTCTGAGCTACACCACAAGTACAACGTGAAAATCCTACCGAGTGAAGAGCAGACCTCCCACTCGGGGGCTTAGCTGCAGCCCTGTGCTCGCCTAAGTTATAAAAATCCTACCGAGTGAAGAGCAGACCTCCCACTCGGGGGCTTAGCTGCAGCCCTGTGCTCGCCTAAGTTATAAAAATCCTACCGAGTGAAGAGCATACCTCCCACTCGAGGGCTTAGCTGCAGCCCTGTGCTCGCCTAAGTTATAAAATCCTGTCGAGTGTGGAGCAGACCTCCCCACTCGAGGGCTTAGCTGCAGCCCAGTGCTCGCCTAAGATATAAAAATCCTACCGAGTGAAGAGCAAACCTCTCACTCGGGGGCTTAGCTGCAGCCCAGCGCTTGCCTAAGATATAAAAATCCTACCGAGTGAGGAGCATACCTCCCACTTGGGGGCTTAGCTGCAGCCCAACGCTCGCCTAAGTTACAAAAATCCTACCGAGTGAAGAGCAAACCTCTCACTCAGGCCTTCCTGAGTGGACTTGCCAAGAAGTTGTTCCTCATGCTCGAAGGTAATCCTTTGCACTCCACAATCATTTTGAACATTGATCTTTCCATTCGAATGACGAAAGAACTTAATTTATAAAAGCCTATGACCGACTGCCAGCAGTCGACCATAGCCTTGGGGACTACACCCAGCGGGTGCACTCAGCGTGCCCCCGCTAAACTGGAGTTTCAATCAACACACCCAGCGGGTGACTTAGACGGATTCCGAAAAGAAAGACTTTCAGATAGCATATCCTAACAGAACAAGCGATGATCGACTGACCTGAACATTGCTTTGAAGGGCAGAGCTGGCGTCATAAGCTGCCTGGCTTGCCTCCCGGATGGCCTTCACCTGCTCCATCATGACCCCTGCTTGGCGTATCGCTTCCTTTGCAGCACTGGCTTGGTCCTCTTGGACGTGGTGCGTCGTGAAGAGGGAAGGCTATGCGGCACTCGACGAAGCAGGGTGAGCACTCGTCAACGGCACCGCGAATGACACGGTGTGTCGAGTGGTGTTCTCCTCCTCCACGACCAGAGTCTCGGGCGCCGTCACATCCTGGGCCACCCTGCCGGCAGACGCTTTCCTGCTCCTCCTGTGCTTCAGTGGTTCCTCATCGTCATCATCATCAGGAAGAGTGATAACGACATTGGATGGAGGTACAGAAAAGAATCAGAATTAGAGACGAAGAGTCAATCGACTAAAAACGGAATTAAGAGAGTGGTACCAGGTTTTGAGGTAGCGGCATCCTCCATCTCATGATCGTCAGCCCTGGCTGAGGTGTCGGAGGTAGTAGCACTACAATTCCAAAAAATCAGTCGGCCAACTCCAGTGTCAATCAAAGATAAAACTCGCACAAGACAATCAGACTCAAGCAGCATGTTTACCCTGATATGGTGGGGATGGACACCTTCATCTTCGGCAGGACCTTGGTCGGTTTCGGCGGTGCCACCTGGACTGCTTGAGCCTTTTCGATCGGCACGGAGAGGTGGTCGAGGTGCTTGGTTGACTTCTGTGACGATCGCGACCCCTTACCACGTTCGATCCACGGGGTCATGGGCAAGCTTGACCGCCTTTCGGCGCGGTGGTGCGACCTCCTCCTCCTCCTCTTCTTCTTCCTCCTCATCGTCATCATCATCATCATCTTCTTCAGCAGCATCCGAGTCCCACTCCTCCTGGCTTTCGCCCCCACTCGCTTCTCCTTCTTCAGGCGGAGTTTGCGCTCCATTGGGCATCGAGTACAGGTCGGTGAGGACCTGTCGGACATCAAGACAAAGATCAATCGATCAATTTGAGGCAAAAACAGAAATAAATGTAGCAAGAATACAATTGGATGTAAAATGAGCATACCTTGTCTGGAGTGCTGGAATTGTCGAGTGGAGGAATTCTCCTAGCCCCGCGAGGGTTATCCTTGTTCCCAGTGACCGCAGCCAACCACCTTTCCAGCGTGACATCGTCGACTGCTTCTAGATTGATCCGAGTCTCATCTTCGGTCCCGCAATACAGCCACATGCAATGGCCTCTATACTGGAGAGGCTGGATGCAGCGTCTAAGGAAAACCTCCAGGAGATCCATACCCGCCACTCCTTCCCGAACCAACTGGACTACGCGCTCCATCTGCATCTTCACGTCAGCTTTCTCCTCCGGGAGCACCTTCAGAGAGGAAGGTCCGTTGGCGCGGTTCATGGTAAACGGAGGGAGACCACTCGACTGCCCCGGCGTCGACTCGTTCTTGCAGTAAAACCAAGTCGACTGCCAGCCCCTGACCGACTCAGGGAGGGTCATCGCTGGGAAGGTGCTCTTGTTCCTCATTTGGATTCCCAGACCTCCACACATCTGAATAATCTTGGTTTTATCATCATCTGGACTCGCCTTCTTCACGGTCTGAGAGCGGCACGTGAATATATGCTTGAACAGACCCCAGTGCGGTCGGCAACCCAGAAAGTTCTCACACATGGATACAAAGGCAGCAAGATAGGCGATAGAATTCGGGTTGAAGTGGTGGAGTTGCGCTCTGAAGAAATTCAGGAAACCACAGAAGAAAACACTCGGTGGCAAAGAAAACCCTCGGTCGACATGGGTAGCCAGAAGAACACACTCACCCTCTTCCGGCTGGGGTTGCCACTCGTTCCCCGGGAGCCTTGCCGCTCCGTGGGGGATCAGACCGTCGTTGGCCATGTCGGTGAGGTCATTCTCCGTAATGGTCGACCAGATCCAATCTCCTTGGACCCAGCCGTTCGGCAGACGAGATCTCGACGAAGACCCGCCGCGACTGGTGGTTCTCCCCTTCGCCTTCCCCGTCGCCGACGCCTTCTTCGCGCGTTCCAGCGCCGCCGTCTTCTCCTTCACCATGGCTTCCGGAGGCGCGAGGAGCGGTTGTCGCGGAGGCGAGTGGGCGCGATGGGCGGAGGCGAGGAGAGCGAGAGAGAATCGAGATATTGTTCAAAGACCCTCACCGGGCGCCTTTATAAGATCGCTTCCGAGTGGATGACAGGTGGGCCCGAGCGATCCAATCACATCCCGAAACAGTCGCGCGGGCGCGATACATGGCGAAAAAGGTGGCGCGAGAATCGAGGCGTCTATGCCCTATCCCATCCGAGCGCCGCGGTCCACGCCGCTTCGCGCGCTTCCCCAAATTTCGTATCCCACAAAATCCGCGAACGGCAGATCGATCTGTCAGGCGCGAAATCTCCCGCGATCCGTCGCTCGGGAATTGTTAAGCCCAAAAGGTCACTCGACGAAAGAAAAGAATGGATCGAGTCAACTGAAGAAAGTTGCTGGTTATCAACAAAGAGGTTATTGATCCAAGACAACACATACCCAGCACGCAAAGGCAAGTCGGAAATAACATCAACCCCTTCCTCACTCAAGCCTCAATCCATTCGGGGGCTAATGATGGAGTCATGTACCTAGGGTAGGGTCAAAGACCTGATCTAAATACCCTACCCAAGGACACCCTTAGAAGAGATCACCTTCCAGTCGACCTGTGAGGACTCCACTCGACGGACTTGAAGGACTCGACCATGAAGACTCACTCGACCACCAGAAGGTCAAGAAGCACTCTGTACCGCAATGGTCTGTAATTAAGTAGGCTTTATGGTATTTAAGACACTTTATGTGGGGCGTTACCAGTAACGCCCAGACTTAATGTACTTTAAACCCCGCATTAGTGAGGGCCGGAGGGGTCTGGCAGGCACTATATAAGCCACCCCCCACCTCAGTGTAAAGGGTTTGCACCCCTGTAATCCTTACACATATAATTCACTCGACCGCCTCCGGGCTCCGAGACGTAGGGCTTTTACTTCCTCCGAGAAGGGCCTGAACTCGTACATCTCTTGTGTTTACAACTTCTTCATAGCTAGGACCTTGCCTATCCATACGTACCCCCCACTCTACTGTCAGACTTAGAACCACGACACCGAGCGCGTCAATCAACAGGTTGAATGTTTCTCGTTGGGCAAAGTGGATTCCCTTATGTGAATATTGGTACAATACCAACTGGCATTCTGCCACTGGGAAAACTCCGTTTGAAATCATCTATGGCCACAGTCCACGTCACTTTGGCCTTGTTCCTGATGACACTATCCAGTCAATTGACTTGTAGCAATGGCTGTCTGATCGCTCTGTAATCATGGATTCAGTCAAACAGCACCTGTTGCGAGCTCAACAACGCATGAAACACCAAGTTGACAAACATCGATCGGATTGTGAGTTTGCAGTGGGGGATAAAGTATTTCTGAAGCTCCAACCTTACCTTCAATCTTCTGTGGCGCCTCGGGCGAATCACAAACTGGCGTTCAAGTTCTATGGACCCTTTGAAGTTTTGGAGCGAATTGGTCAGGTAGCATACAAACTTGCTTTACCAGAAACCAGCAAAGTTCATCCAGTCTTCCATGTTTCCCTGCTCAAGAAGGTGCTTGCTCCTCATCAACAAGTTCTGCCGCTACTTCCTGCACCTGAAGACAAATTCCAGTTCCCTGAACAAGTCCTGCAACAACGTGTGATGCGCCGTGGCAACGATTCTGTGATCCAAGTTCTGGTCAAGTGGAACTCGGCTCCGATCGATCTAGCTACGTGGGAGGACAAGATTGCTTTGAAACAGAGGTTCCCGCGAGCACCGGCTTGGGGTCAAGCCGCTTCTAAGGGAGGAGGGATTGTCAGCGAACCAGAAGAGCGCCAAGGCCAAGTGCAACCCGGGAGCAGGCCCAGAAGGCAGCCTCGCCCACCGGCTCAGCTCGTCGGCCCAGAATGGGCCCGTTAAGTGTCTTACTTATACCTGTAACGATGAGATTCGTGTGGCGGTCGGCAAACGGCTAGGTAGCGTGTGTGTGTGAGCTAGCGAGCGGGGTCTCCTTCCTCCTCTCTCCCAGAACACCTCCCCTGTAATTCGAATTCGCCATGGATTAGAGGTGAAACCTTGAGATGCCCTAACAGGCATGGCCATTGTTGTCGATGGTGGAGTGGAGGTGAGCTCCACTTCTCACGTTCTGGTGGCCGCCCGGTGACTTGTAGTACGTCCTTTTGCCAACCTTTCCTCGGCGAGATTCATGCATGCAGGTGATAAACGAGTCATTTGCTCCTGGTGGTCTCTTTGCTAGCTAGCTACTCCTCAAGTGAGTTGGAACAAATAGGACGGTTCCTTTATCCGAGCTATTTGCTCCGTCCTATAATATAAGAGCATTTTTGACACTAATATTATGGGACGAAGGGAGTAGATTATTAGAATGACAAGAATGAGACCTTACCATCAAGCACATGCGGACGTAAAAGTATTTGATACCATTTCGCAACCACTGTCTATTCTTACAGCAATCTAACATAACATACGGAACTGCTGGTTACTGTTTAGTCTGACTCGTCGATGGCTCTGTCAACACTTGTTGATGACTACCTAGACCGTTCTACGTACAGTCATTTAGCTTTGGGATTAAAGCTCTTTTGGTCGATACAGGTTTGTTCCACAGCAATTACATCGTGTTCAAAATAGCGTAACTGATTGTCTGGCATGATATAGCCGCTCTGAACGTACCACAATTGTGTGGTCACACGAAGGGCCCCCATGTATAGAAAAACTCTTACCTCTTGACCGTAACTCTATAATTCTGAAATAAAGCTCATTTTTTTTTCTCGCAACAAATCCGACCCACCCCTAAAAAAACATCCGACCCAAAAGACCAAACTCCCACCTAAAAGGCTGCTGGTCCTTAAACGTCAAGGCAGATTCAACCCGTGTCAGTTTCAGTGTTCTTTTCCTAGGATCTTATTTGGCGCACCGGTCACTTGTTTGTTTTTTTCTCCTTTTAATTTTTATTTCCCATTATTTTTATTTCATTTTTTAATAGGGAAATATTTTGGAATTCTTGAACATTTTTCTAAATCTTGAATATTTTTTAAAAATTACCCAATATTTTTGATTTTTTTTAAAAATGAAGTCCATGAACTTTTCTTAAATGGATGAACTTTTTAATAATTCTGGCAAGAATTTTTTACATTTTAAACATTTTTTTACTTTTTTGACATGTTTTAATTTTAGAAATATTTTCACAAACTTTTTTTATCAAATTGTGAAATTTTTCTGAGTATGTAAGCATTTTTTTACCAAGTATTGGAATTTGTTTTTAAACTCATGAACACTGTTTTGAAACACGTGAACCATTTTTAAATATATGAATATTTTTTAAAAAAACATGATTTTTGTTTTAGTCCAGAACATTTATGATTTCTTAAACATTTTTATCCGAATTCACACTTTTACGAATTTTTTAATCTTTTTGCAATCCCTAATTATTTTAAAGAAGAATAAAATAAAAAATGGAATGAAATTAGAAAAAACAGTACAAAGTCCAGCCTGCAAATGGGCCGGCCCAAAGTGGAGCGCCGGGGAAGGTAGGGTGCGCGTTGGCTTGTTCGTCAGCGCACACGGCGCTATATACGAGCTCCCTGCCGGTCGGCGTCCACCATGCAGTTGTTGCTCTCTGCTTGTGCACTCAGACATATTACCATGGAGTCCTCTTTTCTCTGCTTATTCCCCTTTCTGCGGCCGATTCCAAAACAGGTGACGTATGTGTTGGTGGCCGTTGAAGCAGGTCTCTCATGCCGATGTTTGATAGTCATGCATGATACATGCCAATTCTTCAGGATATCTTCTGAATTAAGCGATCAAAAAACAGTGCATTTCGACCAAGATACGTAGTACCACGGGAGAATATTTTGACCTAGATAGGTAAAAGCATTTGAAGCTTTCTTGGGTCCTTTTAATTACCTACTACTACCTCCGTCCTGCTTTATTGGTCTGCTTAGTATTTTGTGCCAAACTTTGACCATAGATTTAAGTAAGAAAATAATAATGCATGTTACCAAAAATTATATCATTGCATTCGTATTTGAATATAGTTTGTATACATTTTGTTAGTTAAATTTAGGTCAAAATTTAGCACAAAATACGAAAGAGACAAATAAATCAAGACGGAGATATATAGCAGTACGCGCCTTGACTGTTGACTTTTCAGGGCTGACTTCCCTACGGCCACTTATCCGTTCGAAGTCCACACAATTAACGGGTCAGCTTCAACGGTGTCCATCCGCTGCGTGCTGCTAATTGCCGACCCTTCGAGAGATAGAAGTACGTCAGCGCCAGCCCATGTGGAAGATGAAACTTTCTGACGGGGTTGACGACCCACATCACCAACGACCAAAAAGAAGAAAAAATCACCAAATTGCCACTCGTGTCAAAGTCAACCACCGGCAGGCTACGTTGCATTTGTTGCCGTGCGCATGCATTCATGTGGTGGTACCGTTCTGGAAAGGTGAGAATTGACTTGTTGTTCAATTGGCTAAACAAATCGTCGAAATGGTTTCTATCACAGTGTGATCACCATCGTCTCCCATCATGTGCACATCTGGTCGAGTTACGGCCAGGTCAGCGCAAAGGAGCACAAGCTCCAGCTAGCGGCCGGCCGGACGGCGGCCGGTGCACTCCACCCCACCCCCACTCTGCCCGGTCGATGGATGTGTTGCGCTTGCGCACGTGCGTGAAGACCGTCGGTGAAGACTTTTAATGTAGCTGGCACCTTGAGCGTGGACTTTTCGAGCTGGTCAGTTTCAGCGGGAGGAGTATGTTGTAGCTTCTTCCACTGGTCAACGCGAGGACCTGAATGGAAGATGGAAACGGCTTTCTGATGGGTTTGGCGACCTGCACGACGACTTGCCAAACTCTCATTCCTTGCCGTGGCGGTGCGCATGCATGCGGATGCTGGTCAGGCTGAGCTAACTTGGGTGTCAACGGCGTTGACCTAACGCAGCCGAAACCACAAACATGTCATATGAGAGAGAGAGAGAGAGAGAGACTCTCGTTCCTTGCCGTGGCGGTGCGCATGCATGCGGATGCAGGTCAGGTTAAGCTAACTGGGGAGTCAACGGCGTTGACCTAACGCAGCCGAAACCACAAGCATGTCATGATAGGGACACTGAGACAGGGGCCGGAGTCCTTGAACCGGCGCGGGTGGTGGAGTGGGGCTTGGCCATTGTCGTCCATGGTGTAGTGGAGAGGTAGGCGTAGGCTCCACTTCTCACGTTGTGGTGGCCGGCCGGCGACTTGTAGTACGTCATTTCGCCAACCTTTCCTCGCCGAGATTCATGCATGCAGGTGATAAACGAGTCATTTGCTCCTGGTGGTCCCTTTGCTAGCTAAGCTAGCTACTCCTCAAGTGAGTTGGAACAAATAGTCAAATAGGACGGTTCCTTTGTCCGAGCTACTCACTCCGTCTCATAATATAATAGTGTTTTGACACTATTAAGAGTAGATTATTAGAATGATAAGAATGAGACCTTACAATCAAGCACATGCCGACGTAGAAGTATTCGATAGCACTTCGCAACCACTGTCTATTCTTACAGCAAGCTAATTCTGAAACTCTATAATTCTGAAAAAATAAAACTCTTTTTTTCTCGCAAAAAAAAACATCCGACCGACCCCTAAAAAAACATCCGACCCAAAAGACCAAACTCCCAGCTAAAAGACTGCTGGTCCTTAATGACAAGACAGATTCAACCCATCTCAGTTTCAGTGTTCTTTTCCTAGGATCTTATTTGGCGCACGGGTGAACTAAATTTCTTGTTATTACAACTAACAACTTTTTTTTGAGGAAATTACAACTAACAACTATTTCCACAGGTTCAGCAGCTGGTTAGCCCCCGCTTCCACGCAACGTAAGCTTGGGCCGGCCCAACATAGCTCGTTTCCGGGTTTTGAAAGGTTCTAGAACCTTCCCAAACTTTTTCGTTTTTTCTTTTTATTTTTCTTTCATTTTACCTTCTATTTTTTATTTTGTGAACAATTTTTAAATTTTTGAACATTTGTTTCATATTGAAATATTTACGAAATCATGAACATTTTTTAAATTGGTGACCATTTTTGACAAATTCGCTGATATTTCTATTTTTTTTAAAACTGAAACTCATGAACTTTTATTTCGAATGGATGAACTTTTAAAAAAATTGGGAAGAACTTTTGATATTCTTAAAAACTTTTAATATTTTTTTAGTTTTCAAAAACTGAAACTCATGAACTTCTTAAAAAAATTGGGAAAAATTGGGAAGAACTTTTTATATTTTTTTTAGTTTTCAAAAACTTTTATCTATTCAGTTGTGAATTTTGTTTGAATACGTAAGAAATTTTCCCAAAGTCTTGAACATTTTTTGAATTCACGGACATTTTTCTGAAACTCGTGAACACTGTTTTGAAATGCGTTAACAATTTGTAAAATATGAATATCTTTTTAAATATATGAACATTTTATGATTTCCAGAACATTTTATTAAAATTCACACTTTTAGGAATTGAAGAACCTTTCAGTAATCCCAAATTATTTAAAGAAAAATATAAAACAAAATGAAAAAATGAAAAGAAGAAACTGGGTACGTCCAGCCATGCAAATGGGCCGGCCCAAAGTGGCGCCCCGGGGAAGGGAGGGTGTGCACTGGTAGTTCGCCAGTGCACCCGGCTTTTCTAAATAGGAGCTCCCTGCCGGCCCATGATGGATGGAAGATGGAAACTTTCTGACGGGGCTGACTACCCACTTCACCAACGACCAAACATTTCATGCATCCTCGCATGCGTTATTGCCACTCGTGTCAAAGTCAACCATCGGCAGGCTGAGTTGCATGCATGTGGTACTAGTACCGTTCTGGAAAGGTTGGGATTGACTTGTTGTTCAATTGGCTAAACAAATCGTCGAAATGGTTTCTATCACAGTGTGATCACCATCGTCTCCCATCATGTGCATAACTAGACTTCCGAATTTTTTACCATTGTTGGAGTTACGGGTCAGAGCAGAAGAGCACAATCTCTAGTTAGTGGCCGGCCGGCCGTTGGCCGGTGCACTCCACTCCACTGCACCCCACTCTGCCCGGTCGATGGACGTGTTGCGCACGTGCGTGACGGCGGTGCGGCGGCCGCCGGCGAAAGAGGAGCGCCATAGGCTAGCCTGACTTCACTCCTGACGTGGCACCGCACTCGGCCTGTCCGGCCCCGCGCGCACGTGCATCACAGACTACCAATTTCCTCGACAGACCCCATCTCTAGACGACCGAAACGGATGCAGTGACGGTCGCGTGGACTCGTCGATGGATCATCCGGCGGGCGAGGTGAAGCGAACTTGGAATAGGCGCCGGGCGCACGCACCACGCTCGCGTCCGGCCCGGCGGTCGTCGAGTGGGTCTTGGCCATTGATCGCAGCTAGCCTTGTGGTGTAGCGGAGTGGAGTCGGTAGAGGATCCACTCGAGTTTCTACGACCAGTCAAGCTCCGCGATAGCGACACTCATACATTGTTCGTTGGCTGCTCCACTTGAGATTTCTGAGAAGATTGATTTGAGCAACCCCTCTCCGAGTGATTTGAGTGTAAGATCCACCAAGAGAAAAATCAAGAGCCCAAACTTAAACAGTGGTTTAGCATCACAGTAGTTCCGAGTGAGAGTTCTTGTACCTATTACTCTTGTGAGTTGTGCACTTTCTAGACGGATAGGTTTTGGCTCGAGTGTTAAAGAGTCGTTGTCTTCACCGAGCCAGATCTTCAGCAATCAAGAGTGATCGAGGTTTGTGAAGGTCGACCGAAGGTTAAGAGATCGCCGACAAGGATCTACCACGAGTGAAATCAACCCGAGTCTGACCAGCTCTGCGTTGAAGGAGAATAGGATGGAGAGAGTTTATCTTTCGTGTTAAGTCACATCCCCTCCAACCAGATGTAGCCCTTTGGCAGAAGGGCGAACTGGTCCAGTGGCGGAGACAGGCCTGGGGCAACTATGGCTATAGCCCTAGGCCTAGCAACAACTTCCCTTATAATTCCTTCATACAAAGTATAGAAAATCACAGAAATTTATCACTCAACATAGTGTAGCCCCCGGCTTAACCTGCTGCTAGCTCCGCCACTGAACTGGTCTACCAAATCTGATTGTCGCCATTGAGCACCTCTGGTTCATTCTACTTGATTGCGATTACTTCAACACTTTTCATTCGTGCTCTGTGCCGATAGTTTATTCGATCATTTCATTTTGTTGCAAACTTCATATTTTACTATGTTCATCCTGTTTCATTCTCATCACTTGTAGTCATTCGTCATATTCCTCGGGTCACCTGTGAAATCATTCTGTCAGCTTATATATCTGTGTGGATCATGTTTTGTCTCATTCTACTACATCTGTTCGCCTGTTGCATTACTCTCATCGTAGTCAAACCTGTGATTTCCCAAGTTCATACTATCATTAATGCTTTCATCAAAGAATATGTTTCTAACAAAGAAGATTGATTCAGCTCATTTCCTTCGTTACATTATTCCGCTGCTGTGATTGAGATCAGTTTCAAAATATTCAAAGAATTTTTTAATCTCCCATTCATCCCCTTATGGTCAATATACTCTCAGTCCTAACAAGTATGTGTGATAAGACATTAATGAATCCATCAGATCTGGATCAAACTCACCCTGGAGTACAAATTTCAACGAAATGGTATATGAAGCAAGGAGCTATCATGGACCGTTATCTCCTATGATCCAAATAACATATGAGATACATGTAACATATAGTGCCATGGAAACAACTCAGAATTAGACGGTTCCATCCTATCAATCTGGGATCGCTGGTGCAAGTTGAAAGATTAGTGGAGGGTAGTTGACGGAGCACTCTACCTTGCAATGGGTGGATCAGATGGAGAGCAAGTGATGTAGGCTTCAAACTGGAATGGTGTCGTTCCTTGGTCGTGCTCTAGCCAGCGGAGGGAAGAACAATGTGCTACAAATGATCGGAGGTCCAGGACGATAGAAGGCATCGAAGGAAACGACGACTGCTAGGTTAGACCTAAGCCTGTACTATGACTGTACTATAATACGATGAAGAGTTTCCAAGGAGATGAGTCAATAGATGGAGATTACTGTTACGCTGTTAAAAAAGAGTATTCTGAGATGTTTTTAGGGACGTGACATCTTGTGTTTATTGTACCAGAATTAAAGGAGAAGAAATCACACTATGATGGTATCTCTTTTTTTCTAGGATGTGCGATCTCTTTCTCTGACTGATGTGTTTGACAACGATAGTAGTACTGGTGGGACAGGGGCAGTAATCCTAGAAATGAATGGCTTCTTCATCACCACGTCGAGCAACGGTCTGCAATGGGTAGAAGACGCAGCAACTGCGGAGGCTCGAGCTCTCAAGGATGGCCTGATTTTGGTGGGTACCATTGGCTGCCATAACGTGATTCTTGAACCTGATTGTATGGAGGTGATCGGTGTAATGGACAATAGGGGTAACTCGCTAGGACAGCCAAGCGGCCATCTATGAAGAATGTTCTTTCCTTAGTCGAAATTTTCTTCTATTACTTATAGTCGGTGTCCTAGAGAGGCAAATAGGGTGGCAGACGTTTTAGCTACCAAGGCGGATTGCGACTGATCCATTGTTTGGCAATTGGAGCATCCAGATTTTCTTGTTGATGTTTTGGAAAACGATGCATCCATATTTGATCATGAAATTTAAAATGCCATGATTCTTATTACCCTCGAAAAAATGGTGACCGAAGATACGTGGTAGGAATCTTTTTAGTGACACGTGAGATTTTGAGAGATTTTGGGTTGTTGTAGAGATAAATGTGAGAGTTTTATCCTTTTTGGAGAGATATACGTGAGAGATGGTTAGAGTTTTGTCGTGGGAGAGAGATGCGTACGTGACAGTTTTTTTTTACACATGAAAGTGAGAGATTTGGGCCATGAGTTTTTTCGTTCTCGAGAGATACATGAGAGATTACATCTAAACCGTAATAACTCGGCCTCACCAGATTAACGAATATCCCTAAAAAAACAGATTAACGGGTTCTAAAGTATGCAAGGATGCACACAAGAAATTCATATTCTTGTGTGTAAAATTTTCGGTTTCAAAAAGTTCATCTTCTTGTATGTACACACAAATATGCAAGGATGCACAAGTTATCCTCAAAGTATGCAAGACAGAGCATGGTATTGGCCTAGGTAGCTCACGGTTAGCCTCTTCTATGTACTCCCTCCGGTCCTTTTTAGTCTACATATAAGTTTATCCAAAGTCAAAGTATCTTTATTTTGACCAAACTTATTAAAAATAGTATCAACATTCACAATGCCAAATCAGTGTTATTAGATTCATTATGAAATGTTGTTTCATAATATATATATATATATTTGATATCGTACATGCTGATATTCTTTTATATAAATTTGGTCAAACTTTGACAATTGACTTGTCAAAAATCTAATACACAAAGTAAAAAGGACATGAGGGAGTAAGTACGTTCGTATAGCCTCACCGCCACCCTATAAATATGCTGCCCACCCCGAGCCTGGGCGCACAAGCAACCTACCTAGCTTTTGATCTCTCAGAGCGCAGCGAGTTCACTCGGCTATCACCGACCTGTAGGAGAGTTGATCTCGTTCCATGTCTGACTTGACTTCCCTGCCGCTAGCTGAATTCTGGGGGTTCATATGCATCGCGGTTTTCTTTGGCTACCTCATGGGCTTGGGTACTATGTTCATGGTGAAGAGGGCGATGGGATGGGGCGCCGTGTCGCATCAGCACGCCATAAATTTGGTGCTACAGGCGCAATAGTACACCCACGACGAGGGCGAGTTACGGGCGCACGGCCACACCACGGAGCAGTAGCTTCCGGCGGGCGGGCGAGGGGGGCAAAGGGGGCTATTGCCCCCCCCTCTACTCTATGAAAACTCTTGAGTGTATCCCTACTCTATGTGGAAGATGCATTGTGCTTCAATACTATTTATAAATGAAGTTTGGGACCAACTTATTTCATGCATGTCCTTATTTTCTGAAACAATAGAATTATTCAAGAAGAAATCACTTGGATAAAACCACCAAATGATATATACAAGCTGAATGCAGATGCTGCTCTAAAGAATGATGGCGGAGGAGGTGCATGAGCAGTTATTCGAAATCATAAGGGTGATGCCATAGCTGGAGCATGTTGGCATCTTCACCACCTGTTGGATGTAGCAACAGCAGAAGCTAAAGCACTACAACATGGCTTAAACCTCATTGAAGACTTGGGGTGTATTCCAGTCATTGTAGAATCAGATTCCGTGGAACTTGTCCAAGCTTTAAATGGCACAATCCAGGTTTGGAGTCCTTATGCAGCTATACTGGCAAATTGTTTTCAAATAGCTCAAAGGATTGGTTTTATTTCTCTGCAACACCGCAACCGGGATGCAAATAATGTGGCGCACAATTTAGCTAGGCATGCTAGTATTTCAAACTTTAGTGTCTTTTGGGATGATACTTGATAATCCACAAGTGTAGGGGGTCGCAACAGCTTTCGGGGGTAAAATATTCAACCCAAATTTATTGATTCGACACAAGGGGAGCCAAAGAATATTATTGAGTATTAGCAGTTGAGTTGTCAATTCAACCACACTTGGATAAATTAGTATCTGCAGCAATGTATTTAGTAGCAAAGTAGTATGATAATAAAGGTAACTATAGCAAAAGTAATATTTTTCGGTTTTGTAGTGATTGTAACAATAGCAACGGAAAAGTAAATAAGCGAAACACAAGATGTGAAAAGCTCGTAGGCATTGGATCAGTGATGGATAATTATGTAGGATGCGATTCCTCGTGTAATAGCTATAACATAGGGTGACACAAAATTAGCTCCGGTTCATCAATGTAATGTAGGCATGTATTCCGAATATAGTCATATGTGCTTATGGAAAAGAACTTGCATGACATCTTTTGTCCTACCCTTCCGTGGCAGCGGGGTCCTAGCGGAAACTAAGGGATATTAAGGCCTCCTTTTAATAGAGAACCGGACCAAAGCATTAACACATAGTGAATACATGAACTCCTCAAACTACGGTCATCACCGAGAAGTATCCCGATTATTGTCACTTCGGGGTTGTCGGATCATAACACATAATAGGTGACTATAGACTTGCAAGATAGGATCAAGAACACACATATATCACTACTAGGGAAAACCCTAGCAGTAGCGCGTGTTTTGTGCCTACTAGTAGCGCGGGTAGCCGCGCTACTAATAAGGCGCTACAGCTATTGCTTAGCAGTAACGCGTGCCATCACGCGCTACTGCTAGTACAAATAGCTGCAGCGCTTGTTCAGTACAGCGCTACTGCTAAGTTATCTACTTGCAGCGTGTTTCCCCCCCATCGCTACTAGTATTTTTTTATAATTTTTTTATTTTTAGTGTATTTATGCGCCATCATACAAATATTGGTACAATACCAGCTGCTATGAGGTTTACATCATTATGTCCATAACAGTGTATTAAATGAAGGTGGATTAGGTTCAAGTGGAGGCAATATGTGGTGCATGTCAAAAGTATACTACTAATCCAAACTTGATCTACTTTGGATTAGTAGTACTTTCGATGTGCACCACATGTTGCCTCCACTTGAATCTAATCCGCCAGCACAAGATATTTAATCATCATCATGGTCATTACCATCAACATTATTTATTTAATCACCACTAACACTAGCTAATAATAAACATCATAGTCATTACCATGAACACTAGCTATTTTATCATCATAGTAATAGTGTAGCACATCATCATCCTGAAACTCATTTCTAGCCAGCTACTCACTCCTGCTACTCACTCCTGCTGCTCTCTCTTAGGTAAAAGAACATAAAACATGTATAGCTCTCCTCCTTGATCAAGTTGAAGCATGCAAATGAACCTGTCTCCTAATCGTGGAAGGCGTCTCTGGTTGCTGCTCCCAATACTTCTCTGCGCTCCCCCAACACATATTTGGTCCAGTCTTGCACTATTAAGCATCCGTCGCTAATCTTGAATGCACTAAAGTAAGCTGTAGGATATCTTGGCCGTAAGTTGATAATACTCATGACACCTTTAGTCTCGATCCCATAAGGCACAACATTCATCGGGAGTCCCTGTTGAAGAACATCGTATGGTAACATACTTAGCAATGAAGTTTAGCTTCAAAAATAATGTATGGAAAAGATGCAATGAGGATAAAAAGTAAAAATCTTACCATCCTTCCTAAATGGATGTGACCGTAGTTCATTATGAACACTATGGGTCGCACATTTTCAGTACTAAGATTTCTAAATGCACGAAGAAAATTTGTCTTGACAGTATCAAGATCCTCAAGCCATGAAACATAATGACCGAGCTCCTCGCAGATTGAGTTCAGCCCGTGACAGTATACGGTCTTGTCTACCAAGCGCTGGACATGTTTGCTTGCACGGAAATAAGCTGACAATACAAATTAGTTGTCAATTATTTTTGAATAAACAATATCAAAGACATAAATATGGTTGAGAAACTTACATAATGGTATAATCGAGGCATTTGCACATTGATCCAGATGTCGGTATTACTTTCAATATCATCTTCCGGACGAATATCAAAGGTGATAACCATATCAGGCTCAAATGCATAAGTCTTGCATAGTGCTCGCCATGTTTTGCATCCAAAATAGGTGTAGTCGTCTGAATTGTATAACCGCATGGAAAATATAACCATGCTCGGTCTTCAAGTAAACTTTCTTTTCCTCCATACTATGACTGAAACCTATCTTATCCAATACAAAAACTCTTGCATGGCAGGGGATACGCTAGTAGAATAGTAAAAAATATAAGTTGAAGCAAATGAAAGCAGATGTCATGCTTAATTACGAAAAAAGACTTGTCGTTGTGACTTCTCAGTATCCACTTCAAGTTCTCGTCCAGCTTGATGCTGAAGCGCCTATCATCATCTAGGAAGATTCCGTCAGACAGGCCTTTCGTCTTCGCAGTATTTGCAAATACCGAAATCCTTCTCGTCGTCCGACATTTCCTATGTTCATAGTTAAAACATTAATTGAAAATCGATCAAGACAACTACCAAGATACTGAACACACAAATCCGGGGCACTCGATATTTCCTACATATATATTCTAGCACAAGTCATGCCAAAATTCACGGAAAAATCCGGCATGACCTTTGCTAAATAGGACATATCGGCGCCTGAAATTTGCCGAACGGAAATGAATCAACACTCCGCAAAACATAGGCCACTCGGAGGTGTAACCTGCAAACATGACCGCCACTTGGATATTGAGCAACACAAGATATACATTTCAAAATATCTTATAGGACTCAAATTAGCATGCATTCAATAAGCAAAAGTAGATCATCTCATGCATTTCAAAATATTGTCACTAATACATCACGAATAGTGTCATACATATAACATCACTAATACAACTAAAACTCTAGCACACGACGGGTATCGGCGCGGGCGGTGGACACCACAGAGAAGGCACCATCACGGGATCATAGCTCGGTGAGATCCCGGAGAACCTGCCAGGTATTGGAGAACGGCCTGTGCTCCAACGCAAACAAGTAGCGACGGACGTGCGCGTCCTCCTCACTGACACGGTGACGCACCACCTCCGCGGAGTCCTCGAGCCTCTGGATCGTCACTGGCCCACGCGACCGCCACCAAACAAGGTTCGGGTCAACGACAGGCTGGCTCCTCACCAACCTGCGCCCCCCGGTAGGTAGCGCCTCCCAGTACCACCCCGGCGGAGCCCAGTCCCGAACATGGCCGATCTGGTCAAGCAGGTGTCGTCCTCCGCCGACTCGACGACGAGGATGCGGATAGGCATCGCCCACGCCGAGGCGGAAAAATTGCTTTTAACTAAAAAATAGAAACAAGTTCTTACTAACTAGTTCTATTAATTCAACTAGTTCTTACTAAAAATAATACTATAAATAAAAATATTCTAGTACCTAATTAGTACCTAATTCTTACTAACTAATTAGTACCTAGGAACTACTGCCCTAATTACCATCTAAGTAATTAACTAACTAGCACTAAAAATAGCCTAGGGTTCATACTAACTAGCACTAAATACCTAGGGTTCATACTAAGCAGAGAAGGGATCGAAGGGAGAGAGGGATCGGAAGGAGAGTGCTTACAGAGGGCGGGAGAGAGATGGGGTCGGGGAGACGGCGGCACCGAGGCGCGGGCGAGGCGGCTGGTCGGGGAGACGGCGGCGAGGCGGCCGGGTCGGGGAGATGGCGGTGAGGCGGGTCGGGGAGACGGCGGCGAGGCGGGTCGGGGAGACGGCGGCACCGAGGCGCGGGCGAGGCGGGTCGGGGAGACGGCGGTGGCGAGGCGGGTCGGGAATTGGGGAGGAAGCGAGAGAGGGAATCATGCCGGGGGGTAAGGTGAAGTAGCTTTAATCTGTAGCGTGGGAAGCAAAAACGCGCTGCTGCTAAATACCATAGTAGTAGCGCTGTCCGCGGAAGGGCACTACTACTATACCTACCACGCCGGGAACGGTGTGGCAATTATAGTAGTAGCGTTTTCTGCGAGGACAGCGCTACTGCTAATCTGAATCAGCTAAGCGCGGTTACGCGAACGCTCTCTATCAAAAGTAGCAGTAGCGCCTCATTTTGACAAGCGCTACTGGTAACATTCCGTATATAAGGTTTTCCCTAGTAGTGTATTCATGAAAACATAATAGGTTCAGATCTGAAATCATGGCACTCGGGCCCTAGTGACAAGCATTAAGCATAGCAAAGTCATAGCAACATCAATCTCAGAACATAGTGGATACTAGGGATCAAACCCTAACAAAACTAACTTGATTACATGGTAAATCTCATCCAACCCATCACCGTCCAGCAAGCCTACGATGGAATTACTCACGCACGGCGGTGAGCATCATGAAATTGGTGATTGAGGATGGTTGATGATGACGACGGCGATGAATCTCCCTCTCCGGAGCCCCGAACGGACTCCAAGTCAGCCCTCCCAAGAGAGATTAGGGCCTGGCGACGGCTCCGTATCGTAAAACGCGATTAAACTTTCTCTCTGATTTTTCTCTCCGTGAAACGGAATACATGGAGTTGGAGTTGAGGTCGGTGGAGCCTCAGGGGGCCCACGAGACAGGGGGCGCGCCCGGGGGGGGCGCGCCCCCCACCCTCGTGGACAGGGTGTGGGCCCCCTGGTCTTGATTCTTTTGCCATTATTTTTTATATTTTCCAAAAAGTGCCTCCGTGGATTTTCAGGTCATTCCGAGAACTTTCGTTTTCTACACATAAAACAACATCATGGCAGTTCTGCTGAAAACACCGTCAGTCGGGTTAGTTTCATTCAAATCATGCAAGTTAGAGTCAAAAAAAGGGCAAAAGTGTTTGGAAAACTAGATACGTTGGAGACGCATCAACTCCCCCAAGCTTAAACCTTTGCTTGTCCAAAAGCAATTCAGTTGATAAACTGAAAGTGATAGAGAAAAACTTTTACAAACTCTATTTGCTCTTGTTGTTGTAAACATGCAAAGCCAGCATTCAGGTTTCAGCAAATATTATGAACCAACCATACTCACAATAACACCTCGGTCTTAAAATTACTCATATCAATAGCATAATCAGCTAGCGAGCCATAATAATAAAACTCGGATGACAACACTTTCTCAAAACAATCATAACATGATATAACAAAATGGTATCTCGCTAGCCCTTTCTGAGACCGCAAAACATAAATGCAGAGCACCTTTAAAGATCAAGGACTGACTAAACATGGTAATTCATGGTAAAAGAGATCCAGTCAAGTCATACCCAATATAAACCAATAATAATGAATGCAAATGACAGTGTGCTCTTCAGCGGGTGTTTTTAATAAGAATGTGATGACTCAACATAAAAGTAAATAGATAGGCCCTTTGCAGAGGGAAGCAGGGATTTGCAGAGGTGCTAGAGCTCGATTTTAAAATAGAGATTGAATAATATTTTGAGCGGCATACTTTCACTGTCAACGCAACAACTATGAGATGGCTGTATCTTCCATACTACATGCATTATAGGCAGTTCCCAAACAGAATGGTAAAGGTTTATACTCCCCAACCACCAACAAGCATCAATCCATGGCTTGCTCGAAACAACGAGTGCCTCCAACTAACAACAGCCCTGGGGGAGTTTTGTTTAATTATTTTGATTTGATTTGATCTTTTTGGATCATGGGACTGGGCATCCCGGTTACCGGCCCTTTCTCGTAAATGAGGAGCGAAGTCCACTCCTCTTGAGAATAACCCACCTAGCATGGAAGATATAGGCAGCCCTAGTTTAAACATGAGCTGCTCGAGCATACAAAACAGAATTTCATTTGAAGGTTTGGAGTTTGGTACATACAAATTTACTTGGAACGGCAGGTAAATACCGCATATAGGAAGGTATGATGGACTCATATGGAACAACTTTGGGGTTTAAGGAGTTTGGATGCACAAGCAGTATTCCCGCTTAGTACAGGTGAAGGCTAGCAAAAGACTGGAAAGCGACCAACTGAGAGAGCGACAACAGTCATGAACATGCATCAAAATTAATTCACACCGAGTACAAGCATGAGTAGGATATAATCTACCATGAACATAAATATCATGAAGGCTATGTTGATTTGTTTCAACTACATGCGTGAACATGTGCCAAGTCGAGTCACTCAATTCATTCAAAGGAGGATACCATTCCATCGTACCACATCATAATCATTCTAATAACATGTTGGCACGCAAGGTAAACCATTATAACTCATAGCTAATCAAGCATGGCACAAGCAACTATAATCTCTAAATGTCATTGCAAATAATGACCAAATACCATCTTGAAGCAATTTCTCCGGTCACCACATACCATTTTAATTTGTATGCCAATTTGTTTTGCATTTTCATGCTTCAATTAATATTTTCATGACATTATATGCATTTTTGTGCATTGTGCGGACGTAATTTGAAGACGAATTACAGCCCCATGCAGAATGCAGGAAAATGGGGCGAAAAATCTTGTTGATGTTTTTGAGCATATGCTCATGCCTGCATGAGTATAAGGAACCAAATTACGCATATTTGGTAGGCGTCGTTAATGGCGAAAATGAAGTTAATTTGTCTTTAAATGTCAAAAATAGAGATATATTTTGAAAAAACTAAATTTAGCATGGTAGTAAAAATAGAGATATATTCCCTAAGTAGGTCCTAGTAAAAAATGCAGTAAGTTTGAGAAGGTTTGTCATGCCGCGTGCCGGAGCAAACCAGAACACTTATTTCCCGGATGGGGACAGGTCAAGTTTAAGGGTGATCTGATGGTCCCTTTGTCGGGTGGCCTTGAAACTTTTTCTTCAATCAGACTTGCCATTTTAAGCTATATTCGTTTTCTTGTATTTTTTTTTGGGTTTACTTGATATTTTCCAGACAATATGCGCATTCCTATGCATATTTTGAATATGAACTACAACCCCATGCGGAAGGGCAGGACAATGGGGCGAAAAATATTGTAGATGTTTTTGAGCATGTGTTCATGCCTCCACAAATTTGAGGAATGCAATTGTGCACATTCATTTCGTAGCGGTTAACCGTGAAAACTTAGCTAATTTGTCTTTAAATACATACAAATTGCATATGATTTGAAAAATCTGGAACTTGGCATGATGTCATGATATGCCCTCGGTAGGCCATAGTAAAAAAATCAGCCAGTTTGAGAAAATTTGTCATGCCACGTGCTTAAAAGCAGAGTATTTCGGAGGAAGACTCATGGTTACGAGAGTGCACGGGTCAAGTGTAAGGGGATCTCACGGTCCCTTTACCGGGCGGACATAAAACTTTTTCTTCAGTCAGCACTTATAACATTTAAAGCTATATGTCATTTTTTTGGCTATTTTTCGGATTCATCTGATATTTCCAGGAAATTACGTGCATTCCTATGAATATTCCCATGATTTATCATCGCACATCATTTGCGGTTGTAAACTGTGTGCGATGCATTAAGTACGCCGCAGAGATAAAAAATCATCCTAAATTTTTCACACGTCCAGAAGCATATGTTAAAGACAGTTGACTAATTTTTACCACAATTGCCTAGTTTCGCGGCAGAAAAGTCGACAACAGTTCATACGCTCACTATTTTACAAACAGTTCACCAGTTTACATGTAGATGAACTGCACAAAATATTCACTTTGTCATAGATGCATGCAAACGAGGTGCCACCATCGTCGTCGTGATCTTCCTCGGCTCAGAAGTAGTTTCCAGTGGAGCTCGCCAAGCCGATGTTCTCCACTGGTTTCGCGGCGGCGACCGGCAGGACTGCCTCGGCCGGAGCAACCGCAGGGCTTCGATGAAGCCACCGTGACGCCCGGGTGGGCGATTCGGACACAAACGGGCACCGCTCTCGTCAGGGTTGCGTCCGTGGTCGCCCTGGCCGTCGAGGTGCCGCTCTCGCCGTAGGTGAAAGTCATGCACCGGCCCTCTCTCTTAAAAATTGTTTTCCTGAATATATTCTCCTGTGCTGGCAGCTTCCCGGTCAGGCAACAGGGATCCGACCAGAGAGCGCCGACACGAGTGCCGCCTTGAACCCGGGGTCCCTCGTCAGCGTCGCCGCCATCTGCTCCACCAGGTTGTTCCTATCCGCCATCTGCTCCGCCGTCGAAGCTTCCTGCTTCCGCTGCTGCTGGACAAGCACCGGCGCCGACGGTGATGCGCGGACGGCGGCCGCGTCGCCGCTCTTCTTGCCACCAGAGCCTTGTTGTTTGGGCGGCGGTGCGTGGTTGTGGTCGCCGTCGTACGTGGCCACAAGCACGGTCTTGTCCTCGGCGCTGCGCTGCACCTTCTTCTTCACCTGGCATGACGGCGCGAACGAGCACCGGAAGTAGGCCCTCGTCCTTGGTCACCTTCTGCCCGTACTTCCGCCATTGGTACCCATCCTTCACCACCTGCTCGTCAAAATCAATCGCAAACTGATTATTTAATGGATGACAAAAAGTCTCGTTGGGATCGAGGATCACGAGGATGAAGATGGACGGACGTTTGCTTGTTGTTCGTTACTTACGAGGCTGATGTCGGAGGGGTCGGCGTGGACGTAGAGCTTGGAGACCCTTCTGGAGTTGCAATCGTCGGCGCGGACGCGCTTGCTGTTGCAGGGCTCGTGGACGGACGTGCACTCCGCCTGGTCGGGGCCGACGGTGACGCTAACGGCCACGGCGAGCGGCGGCGAAGGGTTGCGGCCGGCCGTGTCGAGGCTGTCGCTTCGGGCGCGCTTTCTGGTCGCCCACGCCGAGGAGCCGCCCTCCGATGTCGTGGACGACTGGTGGTGGTTGTTGGCCGCGGTCGCCGCCGCGGCGCCGCCATCATGCCGCTGACCTTGCCTTGCAGGTCGGAGTACTTGGTCACCAGCGCGCGGAGCATGTCGCTGAGCCTCCTGTTCTCCTCGCCCACTCGCCGGAGCTCCGTCTCCAGCGCCTCAACCTACACATGGAGTCATGGACACACCCAAACAAAACTTAGAAACTGACCGACTGATGGAATTAAACATGCCATCGCAATGTCTCCCGAGATGATGAATCTCCACGCACCTCGTGATTTTTCTTGATGGACATGAAGTCCTCCTCCACGAGGTCCCTGGTCACGGGAGGAGGTCTTCGCGGCCCGCCGACGTTGAGGCTGAGGCTTAGGGAAGTCTGGCCGATCATCCACTGCTCGTCCATGTCTTCCTTGAATTCGCAGTAGCTCAAGAATGGAAGAAGTCGAAGAAGAAGACCGGGTAGCTAGATGGACATGAGCTAGAGAAGTGGTCGTGGCTGGGAGGAGGCGCGTGGACATCAATTTGTAGAGAGGAAGACTCGGAGGAGGAAGCATCTTGGGGTGGGCCGGGCTCGTCGTCGTCGTCGCGCTTCTTTTGGTCGCCGTGACCGCGATAGAATATTTTTAGTGAAGCTGGCAACAAGTGGTACTACAAGCATTTGTTTTTGTGGGTGACAATCAGCATGAGGGAATCGGTGGATCACATGGATGGATCAATGCTTTGGGTTGGAGTAAGTGGGAATTGTTTGATTAGTCGAGTGGGGTGGGACAGAACAGAGAAGCTCTTTCTTTGGGGTCTCCGTTTGGTCAAGGAGAGCCATCGCGTGGGGATGCTTTCATGCTTACATTTTGGCACCCCAACAAAGAAAATTCCGGGCGGCCTGCCTTGATTTTCTTTAATAATTACATATATATGTACGTACCTTTTTGTCGGCTTTTATTTATCTGAGTCATGATGTTTTTCATATGTATATTTTTTAAAAAAAAAAACCGGATCTATTATAAAGGTCAAACGTAAGTACAGAACACCAATGAGTAACCATTGCCGCAGTCATAACGGATCGCGGACATGCCATTGCCACAGTTCCCATACCGGAGCCGACTTGACCTTGTCGATGACATCCAGAATGTCGTCATGCACGTGCCCCTAAGGACAATCGCCCTGGAGTCGTTATCCTCGCCGTTGAACCCTTGAATCGATCTAAAGAATCTGACGCTAAATTTCGTCGACGTGTCGCCGAGAACCCTAACCTTGCCACCCTAGGAGCCGATGGGAATCTCTGTCGAAGCTCCGTTGAATTTGTCCCAAAATACGAACTGGGGAGGATCAGAGCCTGGAAGACCGACTCAAAGAAGAAACACCGCCATCCACCCGACTGCCGCCTCTATGAGGACTAAACCCTAACTTATCTACTAATTAACCGGAGCCAAGGTACCAGGATTCCCTTCCCCGCCACCGGAGCTAGAAGCAGAGTGGAGGCGAATCCACCGGCCCCGTCGTCGAAGATCGATAAGACGAAGGCTTCACTTTGTTCACCTTGTGAGGGGTGAGATTAGAACAAGTTTTAAAGGTCAACCTGGTATCACAAATGCAATATACCCGCATGTAAGAATTTTGGAGAACTCTGGTTCATAATATCTTTTAGGGAGTGTTTTTAATCAATCACATTATTGTTTAATTTTTGGTTTAGTTTTCTTTATAAATAAGGTAACTCTTCTATACGAGTCAACAGGAACATTGTGACGCCCACTTGATGAGGTTCGTAAAAACAAACTGTAAATTCATATAACCAATTTGTGCATGTAAGGTTCTAACATGAGTTGTACCTTGTGTAGAAAAATTCTTGAGTAGGACCTTCTCGCCTTTTGATTTTCAATGCAATACGTTCAAAACGTCTAAAAAGTTACAGATCAGGACTGATAAAACACAAACTTCTAATTTGTTTCAAGTTTTACTCATGATTTTCGTTCCCCGTTGTTTCAGACCCTCCATGTGAAATTTGAAGTTAAGTAAACCACTCCTATTTTGTTAATACTTTGGTTATACTTTTTATTTTCATAAAAGTGTCGCGGATGTACTTTTATTTATATAATTATGCTTTTCTTAAATTAAACAAACAACTGATAAAATTGTCTCATCCACGTCTTTTATTTGTTTATGTTATTACTCTTTAGGAGCGAGGCACAGTAAGTTCACACACCTTGTGTTACTTTCTTTCGAGTTATTCGGAATTTTGGTACACTTTTCTGTTTTCAGGGTGTATCAAGGGAAAAACATTGGTTCTTTTTTATTTGCCTGTCTCAGGCATTCGTTTTGAAGTGATTACGTATTACAAATACACCCTTCAATCCCACTCCACACGCGTCGGCTGAATTAGAACCTAGCTAGTACAATTTGATTCTGTCTCATCCTCATTTTATTTTTTTTGATTCTGTCACAAGATATGCACTGGACCTGGACCATGCATGTACGCAGCCGGCCACTCGTAATTAGCTAGCAGAGAATGGGCAAGTCGATGAGGAAATAACACAGACCAGTTCACCTTGGTTGATTGAATCGTCACTGCTGATTAATTAACTAGTGTGTATACAGTCCACAAACTTCATCCACAGGACATACTTAACTAGTTTAATATGTCCAAGTATGCGAGTACTATGCTACCCAGTCTATGAATGACATACCACGTGACACATGTGGTAAGCAATCCAAAATATTTAAGAAAAAAAAGTATATCCATGACATATCTTGTTTCAGACATCTCTCTTGGACCGGTGTTGAATTTTTTGGAATATCCCGGTTTCATATGGCAGCAAGACCACATAAAAAATGAACATGAAGAAACAGAAAGGTTCATGAATGTTGACTCTGGACTAAAGTCAACCGGGACCAACGCTAATCAAAACAGCCGTGTCAGGAAGAAAAATGTTGACTCTGGACTAAATACTGTACTGTATTTTCAAAGTTTTTCTTAGGATCCCTTTTTGGTTGCAAGCAAGAGTATCATATCAGAGTACAATGTGATGGCCATGGATCGATGCATCGAATCTCCAGGTGGGCACGTTTATCCTACACGTTTAGCACGTGTTGTAGCACATCTGCATAAAGCATGCACGAACGACACACCTGGAAAACACCTGGAAAATGCAGCAACCGATCGAGCTGACCGGCGAGAAGATAAGATTCGATCAGCGCTTGCAAGATAGATAACAGATGATCGGTTACGTGGGACAGATTTGTCCCGCAATTAATTAGTGATACTCCCTCCTTCCATCTATATAGGGCCTAATACGTTTTTCGAGGCTAACTTTGACCAAATATTAGAGCAATAATATATGACATGCAACTTACACAAAGCAGACCGTTAAATTCGTGTGTGAAAGGAGCTTTCAATGATATAATTTTCACATTGTGCATGTCATGTACTATTAATCTTGTCAATAGTCAAAGGCGGTCTTAAAAAATGCATTAGGCCCTATATAGATGGAAGGAGGGAGTAGCCTCCCTAATGGCCAGCCCCAAGGAAGGGTTCTCGTTAGACTACAAATGATTACCGTGCAAACAAGTGATTCGATCATATGCCTCTTAAATTCTTTTGTTTTGCGGTCTATCAAACGTTAGCTGAAACAGATGGCAATGGCGAACTCTTTTTTTGGCAAGTTTAGGTGTCGCGAGGATGGCAAGTTTATTTCATGAGGACGGCAATTTTTTTGGCAAAAACAGAACTGCATTGGAGTTGCCATGCTCGCTAACACGCTTTTCATGCCATGCGCGCTGACTAAACTTGGATGGGTTGGTTTTACCACAAGAAACCTACTCACTTAAGCTACGCTCAGTTCACATCATTTGTGGTAGTTGTTTGGCAAACTTGCAACTCAGAACACCTGTGCAAGCCACCATGTGCCACATGTCACAACCATTTGGAGCATGGTGTCACGTGCCATGAAGAGGGCAAACCAACGACACACTGTTGTGAAATGTTTGAATAAATCTTTTTACCTGATGTAGGTAAGGATGTACAAACATATACTGGTTTGATTTTCTAAGTCATGTCCATGGTGTGAATATTGCAGTTATGTTTTATCTGTTTAAGTTTCAAATTTTAATGAATATATACTTGTATTCATCCTCTACATGCAAGTTTTTACATGAAAATACGCAGTAATAAACTTCGATTTTCAGAACATGAGACATCTTAACCCTCTGGCTTCATAAGATAAAAATTTATGTGGTATAAGTTAAAAAACATGCACGTATAGGATGCATACAAGCATGAACGTGTAAAAATGAAATGGTATATGACCTATACAAAAAATAATAAAGTGGCCAAGGAACAGTTAGGTCATAGTCATGTTTATGTTCAAATTACATGGACATATTTTATTTATCCTCTTTGTGCAAGATTTTAAAAATATTTCTCACATCTTAAAATGTTTTATTATTGAGAAATCCATGTAATTGAGATGGTCCCATGTTCATCTGCAAATCCCCCCTTACCCCTTGAAAAGATTGGTTAGCCCCCGGAAAGGCTTTAGCTAATCAACTCGAGAGGGGGCTGAGCGGTTGAGCCCATTGTTAAGATATAGTTTAGCTACAATAATTTATCTGTTACAGAGGAATGGTTTGGAGCATCCGAAGCTATACATGGAGGAGGACCTCGAGGGACCCTTGGATTCCGCGTGGCCTTTATTTTTGGCCAATCTCCTCGAATTAGCTACTCAGCTCGGGAGGTGGTTGAGGCACTCTTATCTCGAAACACTCACAACCATCCGAACCAAGCTGTCTGGACGCATTTTGCCATCAAATACAGTCCCTCATCGGTTTGCCAACCGTGTCAGGTTGTTTGTTTTCCCGCAAACCGGTTGGTTCAGCACGGATCCACTCGTTCAATTATGAAATAAGAGTGGATCAACTAATTAAGCACGTGATGGTGAAAAGTATGCGTCTAGTCAAACAAACCCACTCGAGTACAGAAGAATCTCGTGCGAGACCCCAAGCATGACTTCTTTGGGATGCGGATATAGTGCGCGCGGTGAACAGGAACGTAGGAGAAAGAAACGGCACAGAGCAAGCACGCATTGCCTGTACGACTGCGTGCCCGCTATAGCTGTCGAAATTCCGAATCCGACCTTTGCGTGCCGTGGGCGTATGCATCAACAGGCCGGACCCATCAAGACGAAAGTGACGGCCACGACGCCGTACGCAGCAAGGAGAAGGCCGGCGATGGACGGCAGCCGCCGGTCTTGAACCTCCAGGCAGATTCATGTATCCAACACACATCGTTTTCACCGCCGGCGGCGGCGCCCGGCTAGGTCAGTCGCCGGCGTAATTTTATATTAGCCGCGATTAGTTAATGTGTTTGCATTCGTCTCTGCTCAGCTTACGCAGAGCATTTTCTGTGTGTCTCTGTTGCCAACCGGCCACGGAAATATATACTCTATTCCCCGGATGGCTGCTAGTTAAATTATACTTCCTTCGTAAACTAATGTAAGAGCGTTTAGAATATTAAAATAGTGATATAAATGCTTTTATATTAGTTTACAGAGGGACTACAGAGCAACTTACGTATGCGATCGCGATGGGATCATCTGATACTATATACTTTCAACAGATAATGATGTTGATGTGTACCAGCCGTCGGTCGTTTGCTTCCCAAGTAACTAATCAAGTAGTAATACTCATACTGATCACTACCAGCAATTGGCCGGACGTAATCTATCGATCAGTACGGATCTGCTCTAACAGCTAGGAAGATAGCCTGGCCATGACGCACGAGCACGAGATACACATGCTAATTAAGCCCCGGCCTCGTCCTGTACCTTAGCCGGCCGAGCGCCATATGTATACTCCATTTCTGAGCACGTGAAGCTTGTGATTCTCATGACACGCCACTAGCTCTTCACGCACATGCTGCTAGGAGAGCAACTATAGTATAGTTTCCGTACAACTTAACTATATCATTATCTGTGCACGGAGATTACTTTACGCTCCGTGCACATAAATATATATGTACGGCAGTTGTTACCTAGAATACTAATTCGGCGGGATTAAGAAGGACGGCTAATTGTGTAGTACTCTACTAGAGTAAAACGTTCTTATATTATGAGATGAAAGAAGTAATAAAAATGCAGAAAGTTTGTCCTATTTAGAAGGTGACGTGTTTGTGGCCTTTGGACTACTATTCAAGAGCAGGTCTCTCGCAAGGATGAATTGATCGAATGATGCATGCCAAGTCCCTTTTCATAAGAGCATCTCCAACAGCCGCGTTATATAAGCGCCCCGCTGAAAAATTTAGGTTTTTTACGCACGCGCAACCTTCAGGGAACTCCAGCGGAGGCGCTAAAACTGCGCGTGCGGCATAAGTAGTTCAGCGTGCAGGCCGGAACGGCGTTGCGTGTCGTTTATGTGTTGCGCCCGCTCTCACGCGTTGCACACTCGAGCGCCCGCTCGCAACTTCCACCTACCCCAATCAAATCGTTGGCGCCACCGCCCGCTCCATTTCGGCTAGGGGCGGAGCCAGGATTTGGGCATGAGGGGGGCGAAGGACATAATGATAGTAAATGCAATTTTTTTTCTTGAAACACACCTAAATGTGTGATGTTTTATATTAGAAGAAATTTTTGAGAATAAAGTGTCATAATGTATCACACTGACTTATCAAAACATAGTAATACATTTTTGGCGATTCACAAAAGGGCTTCCTTTCTACAGGACTAAATTTAGGTCTACAACTAGCAAGATCATCGAACAATAATATAATCTCATCAGATGGAACTTTGGAGCTATTTATTTTTCAGTAAAACACCAATATCATAAATTGACTAATGCAGTCAGCCTTGCTTCCATCGAAATAGAAGAACAGGGTGCAGACGACGTTCAATAAAAACGAAAATGCCAAAAGGCAGCGTGAGGAGGAAACAACAGCTAAGATGCACTACAAGCAAATACCAGGAATCATCTCCCATATGACTGAAAAACACATCTCGTAATTTGAACTACTTAATCAATAGTCTGAGATGCAATCGCTGCCATACCTTTATACTTCAGCGTTTGCGACAGGATCATCGCCGCTGATTAGACTTCAGCGTTTGCGGACTAGATCATCGCCGCTGCAGGATCTGCAAAGGTAGAGACGGGGGCTTGCCGGCTAGCACGGCGTCGTGGCGGTGTCGTTCGTCGATCGGCTAGGGCGGCCGGTGGCGGCTAGCAGAAAATCATGATCGATCTGGATTCAGAACGACTTGGAAGACAGGAAAGCTGGGTCAAAATTCTCCACGGTGGACTAAAAGATGAGACAAGAGACATGGGCTATGTTTGGGCTCGGGTACGTACACGCAGGGCTTGGGAAATCAATTCACCGACTGGGCCTTCGTATCAGACTAGTTGAACGGTACTTAAGGAATAAATCTACGGCCATTAGTACGTAATATATAATAGGATCTGTATTAGTATCTGCTCCGATACATTGAGGGGGGCCGATCGTTGGGGGGGGGGGGTCTAGCCCCTGCTCGCCCCCCTGTCTTCGCCCCTGATTCCGGCGACCATTCCGGCGCTTCCCCGGCCTATCCCAACACCGTTGCTGCTTCCTCTGTCTCCCTCTAGTCGCCGCTGCTGCTTCCTCCGTCTCCCTCTAGTCATCGCCGCCCCTCGCGTGCGCCATTCCTCCGACGAACAGCGCCCGGCCACCCACTGCCGCTCGGCACCCACAAGGTGTTCGACAAAACGCTTGCAAGGTATGGATTGAATCAACTTCACTTTTTTACATGAATTTGGTGCATGTTGTTTGTAGTTTTTATAGACTAGTTTAAATTCAACATTGTCGATGAGTTCGTCATATGATTCTTCTGAAGAAGAATTTGATATTGAAGAGGAGGAGGACCTTGCAATGATCCTAGCTATGCACATTAATAAAAAAGCCCGAAGCACGGTGGTTCGGTTATGGGTCGGCAGAAAATTTGGAGGGATAGGACCGATGCCGACAACAGATTGATGATGCACTAATTGGTGGATAATCCCGTGTACCCTGAGTCGTACTTCCGACGCCGGTTTAGGATGAGCACCGAGTTGTTCAAGCGCATTGTAAAGAAACTAACAAGCTATGATCGGTTTTTCCAGCAAAGGAGGAATGCTGCCGGAGAGTTTGGGCATAGCACCTTTCAGAAGGTGACAGCCGCTTTGCGTATGTTGGCATACAATATTCTGGCTGATCTAGTTGATGACCACTTAGCCATGGGTGAGAGTCAAACCATCATGTGTGTCAAGCACTTCGTAGTCGGAATTGTGCAAGTGTTTGGCCAGGAGTATTTAAGATCTTCCAATGCTCAAGACTGTGCAAGGCTTTTGGAGATGAATAAAGCTCGCGGGTTCGCAGGTATGCTTGGCTCAATAGATTGCATGCATTGGAGTTGGAAGAACTGTCCTAAGGCATGGCATGGGCAATTTCACGGCAAAAAAAGGGTTTCGCTATAATCCTTGAAGCGGTGGCCGGTCAAGAGACTTGGATTTGGCATGTTTTTTTGGAATGCCTGGATCTTTGAATGACATCAATGTTGTTAATCGGTCACCACTGATGAATAAAATTGCAAATGGTGAACTGCCACCGGTGCAGTTTGTAGAAAATGGCCATACACACAACTATGGCTACTATCTTGCGGATGGCATCTACCCAAAGTGGGAAACATTTGTGAAGCCGAAGAAAAATCTTGATTTCCACAATGCTCAGGCGGCGGCTAGGAAAGATGTGGAGAGAGCTTTTGGGATTTTGCAAACCCAATTTGCCATTGTGAGAGGACCGGCTAGATTTTGGGATCAAAAGATGCTTTGGTACATCATGCATGCTTGTGTGATCATGCACAACATGATCATCGAGAATGAGCATAGCCAAGATTTAGACTACTCTCAGGATGAGCTCTTGGGACATACCATGCGAGTGAGGCGGAGGGCTGCCAGGGTGGCCCATTTTGTTGACTCCTATCATTGCATTTCGACGTGCCGAAACGCATGATGAACGGCAGAAGGATCTCACTGAGGAGTGGTGGGCATGGAATGACCGACAAAAAGCATCATGATTTATTTGTTTGATGTTGTATGATTGATGTTGTATTGTTGAACTATTTGTTCTATTGCAGGATAAACTATTTGTTTGAGTTGTAATAATAAAATTGAACTATTTTTTATTGTTGATTTTTACTTTGTTTGTGTTTGATATTCTTAGTTGTGTTTGGAGTGCATATGTTGTTTGTGCGAGAGCGCGCGCAGTTTTTTTGCAGCGGCTGCTGAAGCAGCTCGCGCGCGTTAAACTTTGGAGCAGCCGCTGGAGCAAGCGCTCCTCGCCACGCAAAAACTCGCGATTCGCGCACTGCAAATGCTTTTTTAGCGCGCCACGCTTCGCGCGGCTGTTGGAAATGCTGTAACGGTACACTTTTCCCCGCAACAATACCGCGAGAATTCAGAATTGTACTACAATTCAACCGATCGATGGAACGATGAGACGACCAGAATGTAACGGGCGAAACAGGTAAAGAGCAATTGAAGCTTGCTTTGACTTTTCTTAACGTAGGTTCGCTAGCTACTCTTAATGTAGCTGGCACCTTCAGCGTGGACTTTTCGAGCTGACTTTTTCGTATATATACGGGTCAGTTTCAGCGGGAGGAGTATGCTGTAGCTTCTTCCACTGGTCAACGCGAGGACCTGAATGGAAGATGGAAACGGCTTTCTCATGGGTTTGGCGACCTGCACGACGACTTGCCAAACTCTCATTCCTTGCCGTGGCGGTGCGCATGCATGCGGATGCTGGTCAGGCTGAGCTAACTGGGGAGTCAACGGCGTTGACCTAGCGCAGCCGAAACCACAAACATGTCATGAGAGGGACACTGAGACAGGGGCCGGAGTCCTTCAACCGGCACGGGTGGTGGAGTGAGGCTTCGCCATTGTCGTCCATGGTGTAGTGGAGAGGTAGTCGTAGGCTCCACTTGTCACGTTCTGGTGGCCGCCCGGCGACTTGTAGTACGACCTTTTGCCAACCTTTCCTCGGCGAGATTCATGCATGCAGGTGATAAACGAGTCATTAAATTGCTCGAGGTGGTCTCTTTGCTAGCTAGCTAGCTACTCCTCAAGTGAGTTGGAACAAATAGGATGGTTCCTTTATCCGAGCTATTTGCTCCGTCCCGTTTTTTACACTAAAATTATGGGACGAAGGAAGTAGATTACTAGAATGACAAGAATGGAGACCTTACCATCAAGCATGTGCGGACGTAAAAGTATTTGATACCATTTCGCAACCACCGTCTATTCTTACAACAAGCTAACACAACATATTTTTTTAGTTTTCAAAACCTTTTTCCTATTCAGTTGTGAATTTTGTTTGAATACGTGAGCATTTTTCCCAAAGTCTTGTACATTTTCTGAATTCATGGACATTTTTTTAAATAGGAGGGAGGGCGCCCCGGGGAAGGGAGGGTGTGCACTGGTAGTTCGCCAGTGCACCCGGCTTTTCTAAATAGGAGCTCCCTGCCGGCGGCAACGCTCAGGAGGCGTCTAGCATGGTGTACGCCAGCCGGCCGGGGTAATCAATGTTGTTACCCAAGGGTCAAATTATTCTGTTTGTCTTGCTCTCTGCTTTGCGCACGCAGATACTATATGTTATTACGGAGTTCTTTTTTCAGCGGCCGATTCCGAAAGAGGTGACATATAGATTTCTTTTGAATTAAGCGATCTAACCGGAGAAAAAAATTCGAGCAAGATAGGTAAAAACATTTGAAGTTTTCTTGTGCGCTCCTAATTAGCTACTTCCCTCCATCTCATAATATAAGAGCGTTTTTAACACTAGTATGGCGTTAAAAACACTCTCATATTATGGGACGGAGGAAGCACTATAGTAGTACTTCCTCCGTTCGGAAATACTTGTCATAAAAATTGATAAAACGAATGTATCTATAACTAAAATAAGTCTAGATACAACCATTTCGAGGACAAGTATTTCCGGACGAAGGAGTAGTATGCACCTAGAGTTTCCTTGACGGTTGACTTTTCAGGGATGACTTCCCCACGGCCACTTATCCGTTCGAAGTCCACACAATTAACGGTGTCCATCCGCTGCGTGCTGGTAATTGCCGACCCTTCGAGAGGTACACAACACAGTTACGTGTCAACGCCAGACCATGATGGATGGAAGATGGAAACTTTCTGACGGGGCTTTCTACCCACATCACCAACGACCAAAGGTTTCATGCATCCTCGCATGCGTTATTGCCACTCGTGTCAAAGTCAACCACCGGCAGGCTGAGTTGCATGCATGTGGTACTAGTACCGTTCTGGAAAGGTGAGAATTGACTTGTTGTTCAATTGGCTAAACAAATCGTCGAAATGGTTTCTATCACAGTGTGATCACCATCGTCTCCCATCATGTGCACATCTGGTCGAGTTACGGCCAGGTCAGCGCAGAAGAGCACAAGCTCCAGCTAGCGGCCGGCCGGACGGCGGCCGGTGCACTCCACCCCACCCCCACTCTGCCCGGTCGATGGATGTGTTGCGCTTGCGCACGTGCGTGACGACCGCCGGTGAAGAAGGAGCGCCATGGCCTGACCTCACCGCTGACGTGGCACCGCACCCGGCCTGTGAACTTCCAGGTCGCGGTCGAAGGGCTGCTTGGCGCGCGAGGCGAACGTGAATGTTGCCAAATTGTCTTCGCCGGAGCTTCCACCGGTGAAGGGACATCGTCTTCGGCTTTTTTCAGTTACCCACGTCATGGTGGTAGTACGAGGGGCATGGAAATTACATGTCATTTAGAACTCGACATACAATGACCACATATTACCAATCAATTTCTTGGGGAGGGGACATTTGCCCCCATCCCTATTTCAATTATTTTATGCAGAATAAACTTAATCTAGCCTCAGTTCCAACAAGAAAAAAAGATTTCTACAGTTCTTACTCTGGCCTCAGTTCCAATGAGAAAAAAGGATTTCTACAGTTCTTACTCTGGCGCATGCAATGCTAGCCTGCCCAGATAGGTAAGGCGAGAATGATGGCTTTGGCAGTAGAGCAATTGGATGGATTAGAGGCAAAAGCGTGTAGAAAACTGTCCTTGCGCCAAAAATTTTGTGTAGCGCCTTCCGACGTTCATGCCATATCGCCTAGAGGGTTACTAGAACAGTGACAAAATCCATGCGGGAGAGCATCTCGGAGTGAAAAGATCCACCTCTTTGCGTCGCGTTCTCTAGTGCTTTCCACGACTTGAACCAAATCTGGATCAAAAAGTGCCCAAACATTCCTTGTCATGTTGTAGTGAAGCAACGAATGCTGCCATGAGTCAAGTTGACCACAGAATCTGCGACTGTTCGAAGTTGCCATGCTCCGGTTGTCGCGACGTATGACCATCTATGGGACCTTGGCGATCTGTTGCGGTTTGACTTGGGAGATCGACAAGCACAAAGAGCAAGACCAGCAGAACGCACGAGGTTTACCCAGGTTCAGGCGCTGTGAAGTGTAAAACCCTACTCCTGCTTTTGTGTATTGGATGTGTTTGTATCCAGTTACAAGGAGCGCACAACGTGACAAGGTGCTCGAGAAGTGCAGCTACACGTGCAAATTGAAAGGCGTTGTCCTGTGTTAAGGTAGCCATGGACCTTCTTTTATAGACTAAAGGGTCACCACAATAGCAAAAATGATAATTACATATGTTGGATAGTGGCTACAGTGCCACATACCTAACTCTGACGGGTTAGGAAAAATGCATTTATTGCGCCGTGATGTGGCGCGTAGACAGGGGCTCCCCAGCAAGGTTGGTCTCCCCTTCTGTGTCGTTCGCCTATCTACCTTTTATTTTCTCGACACATCGCCTGGACGGGTGTCAAAAAAGTTGTATCTTCAGAGGCGAGCTGCCACGTGCCCAGACAAGACTCACCTAACTGCCTGCCCGCTTGACACCTAATCGACAAGTGACAACCTGATCGATTAGGTGGAGCGATGGCAGAGTAGTGGGATCTTTGCCGGGCTCGGGGCTTGCCGGGTTTGGGGCTTGGCGGGCTTGGATAGCTCTTCCTCCGGCAAGGGCCTTGCCGGGTCCACAAGCCGAATCTTTAGCAGTTCTGATCCATGACTTGGAGATCTTCTTCATAATCTTGTAATCTGGTCTTCTGATCTGCTTTAGTTATTCTCCGAAAAGCCTATCTGTCGGGAAGGTTGCTACTGCATGTGCATAAGTCTTAGGTATTAAAGGCCTAAATTTTAGTACACCGACAGGAGCCTCCGGGTCTGAGGCCAGGTAGCATGGCTATACATGGCTCATTCGTGAGGTCCATGGATGGACGAACACACAAAGTACAACTCCGTCAAGGAATCTGATCCGTGTCCGTGATCCAGATGAAGACTTGTTTAGCTTCTTTGGGACCGATGATGTGGTTAGAAACTGAGGATCAAGGCATAATAGAGTAGGGTGGACACGAGTTAACGAGAAAGAAGACACTACACATTGCCCACTTGCGAAGACAGATTTAACCCATGTCAGAGCATCAACAATCGGGCCCCTCAAACGGCCCTCAAACGTCCGGACTGACCGGCACCCCTCATATCCAACCCAAATATGGAGCGGTCACGGGGGCGCCCGGGCAGGCCTGCCACGTCGGCCTGACGGCGTGGCCCCATACGAAAACGCCCGGAAACCCGGCAGTCCGATAGACGCCGCGTCCATCAGCGCGGTGTGAACGCTGCATGGCAGGCCGCCCAAGACGAAATACGACTATTTAAGCCGGCCGGCGTCCTGCAACCCTAACTCATCCCCCCTTCCCCCTCTCCGTGCCGCCAGTCCGAACCCATCCGCTTCCTGCCTCTCCCACTCCGATGCTCTGCCCACGCTCCAGCACTCCGCCATGGTCCGGAGCAAGATCACCTAATATGCCATGCTGACGCCGGAGCGCCGCTACGAGATCCAGCAGCAGATCCGGGGGAGGGAAGCCGCGCGCGCAGCTCGCATCGTTGTTGGCCTGCCTCCAGACTCGTCAGAGCCGGAGGAGGAGGAGGAGATGCCGGGAGAAGAGGAGGAGGAGGAGGAAGAGATGGCTCCGATGAAGGTGTAGGAGGCGAAGGAGCCGGACCAGCAGGTGCCGACCTTCAACATGGAGCAGGCGGAGGCGGAGTTCACCGTCGCCCAGTCCGATGAGATGGCCGAGCAGTAGGCCATCCTGGAATCCATCCAGGATGAGGCCTATGTGGAGGCCAACCGCCGAGGTCGACGCGCTCTTCACTGAGGTCGACGCGGAGATAGAGGCCAGAGCTGCAGCTGCCGCCCATGCTGCCGGAGCCGGGCACGAAGATCGTCGTGTTCTCCGACGAGGAGTAGCTAGGATCGATGTAGTACGTAGATTCTATTTCTTTTTGTGTGTCTTTGTATGGATGTAAGAATCGAGTATGAGATGTTCAGATGCAAGAAATAAAATTTGAGGTGTGCATGATCAATGCACGTGGACGCGTCCGGACGAGTCCGCGAGCGTTTGAGGGGCCGAATTTGCCATTTATGGCTGTAGATGCTCTCAACCGCGGGCGTTTGAGGAGTCGAATTTGCCATGTGGCCGTAGATGCTCTCAGTTTCATCCTTCTTTTCCCTGCCGGCAGCAGCGGACGGGAGGCGCCAGCTAGCATGGTGGACGCCGGCCGGTCGGGGAATCCACGTCGTTACACAACGGCCAAATTAATCTGTTTGTTTCGCTCTCTGCTTGCGCACACAGATGGAGTATATTTTTGACGATCATGGAAAGATCGCTCGCACAGATACATCTGCTACTTTTCCCGCGCACCCATGCATGCATGCTGTAGTTGGCACAATCGAGGATTTTTCTTCTTCTTTATTCCCTTTTCCACAACAGAGATGAGTAATTTAGGTTTGGCCGATTCATAAAGAGGTGACGTACTTGTTGGTGGCCGATCGAGCAGGTCTCTCCTTGCGAATATTCGATAGTCAAGCATATGCATGCTAATTCTTCAGAATTTGTTGGGAATTAACCGATGTAACTGGAGAATATTTAAACGAAGATAGGTAATGACATCTCCAACGGTGGCCCGTAAATTTTCTCTTGCATCCATCCATGGATAGAGGAGACGGACATGATATCAGCCAATTTCATTTTTTTTAACTAGCTGAGGAAGAATTTGCAAATTAATAAACCCGGGGATGTGGGAGACCGCCATCCAACACTAGCTGCATACGTCCACTTCTATTAACTTAAAAAATAGCATTTGACTGAACACAAACACACTTAATTAAGACTAACTAGGACATGGCTAATTATACTTGTAGCCGAACTACTACTACTAACAAGCAGTTTGTCAGCACTGACAACTATCTAGCTTCGGCCAAACACAATACCTTCCGCCAGCACATGACATACCTTCCGCCAAACTCTAATTACTACATACACACACCTTACTCCATATTAGTATTATGACTTGATTGGGCAAGTAACGAACATTAGAAACAACATGCAGCTAGCCTTCCGCCAAACAAACCATGTTAATAATCGCCTTCCGCCAAACGCTTTCGCTGAACACAACAACCAGCGGCCTTCCGCCATCCGGACGAGGAGGATATTGTATGTGGCGGCTTTTGGTTCATTATATGGATGTCCAGTCTCCCGCAAAGCTCCTCCATATTTGTCGGAAAAAGTATGTCCAAACCGCTCGGTGAACCGATACGGTCCTTGTTAGATGGCTTCCGCGGTATGGACAGCATGGTTCGGACGGATGCGGGAGGTTTGCGAGTCCGCCTTGGAGATGCTCTAAGAGCACTTAAAGTTTTCTTGGACCATTTTAATTAGCAACACATACATAAGTTTACGGGGGTTTTACGAGCAGGTGGGTTTTAGTTGGAGAACTAGATCATGAAGGCGCGCGTTGCCGCGCCCGTTCATCCTTAAGAAAGGATACTTAAATTAAAGAAATAATTGATAAAATTTAAATGACTCGAATTACAATGCTTCAATATTGCGATGGGGCATAATTCTCAATCATTTATTAGAATTGTTTGACTAATCACTTAAATCCTTTGTTAGTGTTTTTTTAGGGCCAATGACAGTGGGATTTGTTAGTGTTTTTCCTATATCACAATTATCAGAATGTTCCAGAAATAGACATAACAAAAAACTTACAACATTTTATCTTAGTCTTGTGTACTTTGCACATAATTGAACTCTCCGGGAGTTATTCAATGGAATATCTCAATAGAATTAGCTATCTTCTTAGATAAAATGAGCATGCTGCAGCAAGGCACAAACGGTATTCAAAATCAGGATCCTCACAAGCATTCCAAACATTCAACATAATTTTTACTTAAAAGGTAATCATTGTATATAACCATGAACAAGTCCGGAAACAACAATCTAACAAAAAAAACTGTCTAACACCTCTTTAGCAGTTGCCACCACAAATTAGTTTTCAGAATGCTCTTGTATGCTATTTACCTGAACTTCCCTGTGCACATATACTGCAGTTGATACGCCTGTAAAAGTAGCTATGATTAGTATAGCATAAGCTAAACAGCTGATTTGCATGCTTGCAAAATGCTTGGGTAACATGCAGTAACGCATACAAGGATTTGTATTGTTCAAACTGCCTCGCTCGACCAATGTACTCAGAGATTCAGGGATAATCTTTCTTGACATACATCTATCAGAAGAGAAAAGTGAAGGTATAACTCATAAGAAGGCTCATATTTATCTCCTTCTACAACATGAACGAGATATACATCAATTGTTGGTTTAATACTTTAGGACATCATTACCGAAATTTTAATTATTGATATAGAATGTCTTCCATGAGTAGGTAGACGTGAACTGAAAATTTTAAGTCAGAAATTCCTATAAATCATTGAGTAAAGAAATTAAAATATACTTAAAATATGAGAAAAGCTCACCTAGCCTTGGGACTATTTGCGCCATGAGGACTGATGAGTAGCTGCCTTCAGGTCGGCTTTGTCGCCCAGCATCTTACCCTGAGAAACTGTTGTCCTCTTTCTCCTAGAGTTGTTGCCGCCAAGGTAGCACTCGAGATGGTGGCTTGTTGGCATGCACTTACACGCGTGGCCTTAATCGTCCAGCCGCGCATTGGTCGTTGGTCGCGCGTGCTCTGGCCTGCAACCTCCATGAAAGAACGCTGCAGGGCACGACATTGCGAAGATGAGACCCATCGCAGGGGCCTGCGGAGGATGAGTAGAGGGCATCAACGCTGAGGCCGACAAGCAATGGAAGCTCGCCGCCGGGACGGAGGTCAGCGGCGGCGCAACACCGAAGAACAGGGGAGCAGCTCGAGGTTAGGTTAGGCGACCTGGCATGTTAGATGGATAACGTACGAAGGCTAGGAGACTTTGTATGTTCGACTGGATAACTCTTGGGCCTTCTACCTGACGGCCCAATTCAGGACAGTTAGTGTAACTCGTTCCCCGGAGCAGCAGCCCGAAAATAGTAGGCTGGACGGCCAAACAAATCCTGTGCGTAGGTGAGAGTGATCCGACGGCTGTGAGCATCAAAACGCTGTGGAGGGCTGTAGCTCGCCCCGTTTTACTGTTTCTCAATAGGGGGTGGAGGGGCCCACCTCCGTGAAAATGGGATGGGGGAGGTTGGAGCAACTCTAGCAGACCCCGCAAAATCTCGACCCGTAAAACGCGTTTGCAGTTCGACGAAAATCTCGTTTGTGGGTCGAGAACGAGTGCGGCCGATCAGAACCGTAGATGAAACTGCATAATTTGAAAAAACAGATTCGTGGGTGAAATTGCACCATAGTAGTTCATCACATACTACATATATTACATGATCAAATACTACAAACACTAGTTCATACTACATACTACATCAGTACTAGTACTAGAGGTGGTGGGGATCTCATGGCGGCGAGCTCGCGTCCATGGACGACGCCGTGGAGGAGCTCAATCCTCCTCGCCAGAGCTGCCAAGGTCGATGTACTTCTCCCTCTGCTCCTCGCAGATGCGTCGCCACTCGTCGTCCTTCTCCTTGCCAGCGAGGTTGGCCGCGACCGCCTGCTCGAACACAAGGTCTTCGAGCTCGTCGTGGTGGCGCCGACGCTCCGCCTCCTCGCGTAAGCTCCGCTCGGCAATGGCGGCCACGACCGCGTCGACATCGGCGACGAAGTCCTCCGGCCCGATGACTCCGCGGCTGCCGAGCTCCTCGGGCTCTTGCTTGACGGGGACCTCCTCCGGCTCCTCAAACCACTCCCTCTTCACGGGTAGAAGGCCCGCGCCGGAAGAGGAGGATCTCCCGGCATAAGAAGATCTCACCGCGGAGGACGAGCCTGCGGCCGAGGACGGCGTACGGCCGTGCCGACGGTCGTATTCGTCCGTCTCCCTGACGCGGAAGCTCGGCGGCAGCGAGAGGCCGCGGTTGGTCCACTTCCTCGCCCCGCGCTTCGTCGCGTGGTCCGACCGGATGCGCGGCTCGCGCTCGGGGTCGCTGCTGCCACTGGATCTGCTCCCGGAGCCGCGTCCGGAGCTCCACATGCGGCCCCACATGGCGGCTTGGAGGCGGAAGGGGCTCGCCAGAAATGTGCGGAGGGGATTGGGGAATTGCGGAGCTCGGCGGCGGCAAGGGGATAGGGTTCCGACCCGCAAACGCACCGCGAACCCGTAGATATACTGGTCAGGGCGGGCGGTTTGCAAGCCGCGGTAAATATTTTTATGGGCTGGGTGAATATACGGACTCTGTTCTGGCCAGAAAATCGGGCCGAGCCCGTATACTCGCCGGAATTTTACGGGGCCTTTTGCGGGGTGTGCTAGAGATGCTCTTAGTTAGAAAGAAAGAATTCTAGTCAGCGTGTAATTGAGTGTAACTCTTTGTATGTTTAACATTATTGATACACACCTAGAGTTGCCTTGACGGTTGACTTCTCAGGACTATCCATTCGAAGTCCACACAATTAACGGGGTCAGCTTCAACGGTGCCCATCCGCTCCGAGCTGCTAGTTGCCGAACCTTCGAGAGATACGCAATTACGGGTCAACGCCAGCCCAGGATGCATGGAATATGGAAACTTTCTGACGGGGTTGACGACCCACGTCACCAACGACCAAAAAGAGAAAAAAAATCACCAACGACCAAACATTTAATGCATCCTCGCATGCGTTATTGCCGCTCGTGTCAAAGTCAACCACCGGCAGGTTACGGTGCATTTGTTGCGTTGTGCATGCATGCATGTTGTAGTGTCGTTTTGAAAAGGTGGGAATTGGATTGTTGTTCAATCAGCTAAAACAAAATCGTCAAAATGGTTTCTATCAGTGTGTGATCACCATCATCTCTCGTCATGTGCACATCTGGACTTCTGAAATTTTGATACTACCATTGGTCGAGTTACGGGTCAGAGCAGAAGAGCACGAGCTCTAGCTAGTGGCCGGCCGGACGGCGGCCTGTGCACTCCACTCCACCCCCACTCTCCCCGGTCGATATGGGTGTGTTGCGCTTGCGCACGCGCGTGACGGCCGCCGGTGAAGAAGGAGCGCCGCGCCTGGCCTGTGAACTTCCAAGTAGCGGTCGAAGGCCGGGGCTGCTTGGCCAAGTCAGACTCCATCTCTAGACGACTGGAACGGATGCGGTGAGGGTGGCGTGGACTCGTCGATGGATCACGGCGCGCGAGGCGAGGCGAACGTGGAATAGCCGCCGGGCACATGCACCATGCTTGCGTCCAACCCGGTGGTCGTCGAGTGGGTCTCGGCCCTTGATCGGAGCTAGCCTTGTTCTTGTGGTGGAGCGGAGTGGAGTCGGTAGAGGATCCACTTGAGTTTCTACGACCAGTCAAGGTAAGGTCTGCGACAGCGACACTCATGCAATGCAACGTACAGTAAAAAGTCACATATCCATGGTGGTTTCCTGGCCTAGTCCTAGCGTGAGTCCAAAACAATACGTTTCCTTTTCTACTCCCACGATCAAGATCGGTTAAAGTCACTTGGTGGTTCACTTGTCTAGTCACTCGGCTATTGATCGAACAGATCAATTAAGCACGTGAGTGCCGGAGTTCACGATCCAGATATAAAAAGTGCCAAGAGCGATTGGACCTCTAGCTAACCGGATGAAATTTGATGAATAAAACTTGGTTCCCCCTCCGGAAAAAAAACGTGAAACGATTGCCGCTCATTCATGCAGGGCCAGGAGCGCCAACATCGCACTCATGCCGGCTCAAAGTGGATGCGGTCTCTCACTAGAACCGGCATTGAAGCGCCGCGCCGACCGAGAGCATCACCTAGTCTCGGTGCATGTTCCGATGATAGAGACGCTTGTCCGGACAAGGCTGGACGACTGTGTACCGCATTCAAACCGGCGTCTGCCTACCAGGATTAATCAGTGTCCTGGCTAAGGGGCCTCTCACTACTCAGTTCCTAAGCTGAGAACCCTTTTCGTGAAAGCACATTTGTGCTTTTCTTTTTCGGGAAGCTCATCTGTGTTTCTCCTGAAAGCATGTGCTATGCTTTTTTCCTTTTGGGAGGCACAGTTGTGTTATTATTTTTCAGAAAAAAAACTATGCTTTTCCCTTTTTGGAGAGCACATTTTTCACTTCTTGTGGAAGCACGTGATGTGCTCGTCCTTGCATCGCAAAAAAGCACTGCTTCAAAAAAAACCGCAAACCCATGGAAAACAATCCATAACCAAAAAAGCAAAAACAAAAAACCTAAATAAAAGCATGAAATGCGTGCAGAAAAGGAAAAAAAACAAAATCTCAGGGGTACGCCAGCGCATGGCACGTGTCGGGCTACTGGGCGCACCACTTGGCGCATTCCCAGGCAAAAATACTAACCCATGCGGGAGCCCTCTACAGGATACCCCTTTATTAGTTGCCCCCTCAATTCGAACGTTCCTTCAAAGGCAGGCCCATAGACACTTAAAGGTTCGTGCGGGCCAAAAATTTGATGCAACTCAAGCAACCAAATGTACCAAAATGCTATGTAGTGGTCTTGATTGGGCCTAATAGTCGCCACTTCCATTTCCCCGCACCCTTATCCTCCTTTCCCCTACCCCACTCCCATTCGAGACCTCCTAAGTAGCACCTGCTGTGCTAGCAACCCTAGCTAGCACTCAGACAAACGTGCTATGGGCCGGCACAACTACCAATGGTCGCTCGCCAAGTGCCAGCTCGCTGGACTATTTTTTCCTAAAAAAAAGAAAACGACCGTTGACAAGATGACCGATTGACTTTTTATAGAAGTTAAAAAATTGAGAAAAAGTTAATAAGTTTGTTAAAAAAGTTTGCGATTTTAAAAAATGTTCTGGAATAAAAACTCATGAAATTTTGGGAAAATGTTCATGAGTTTGAAAATAAGTTCTAAAATTTGAAAAATCTCATTTAATTTTAAGAAAAGTGCACAAATTATAGAAAATGTTTATGAATTTGGTAAAATAATCAAAGACTGGGAAAAGATCCTAATTTCAAAAAATTACACAAAAATAAAAGGTTCATGAATATGGGAAAAAAGTTCATGAAATTTTTGAAAATTTTTGTGGAAACGAAATTTGTTCACAGATTTTAAAAGAAGTTCATAAAATATGGAAAAAAAATTTCATGAAATTTTGAAAAAGGTCAATACATTTGATAAAAAACAAAAAAAAGAAACAGGAAAGCAATACAGGAAAACAGGAAAAGAAACGCAAAAAATGAAAAGCAAACAAAACCGTGTTAAACAGTTGAAAAGGAAAAAGAGGGAGCTGCCGACCAAATCGCACGCTATGCTACATGTACATGGACCGGCCTTTTCACAAACTTTGGGCTCCCATTCTCCCTCGGCCCTCTTAATAATCGCCAAACTCCGGATCCGATCTGGAGTCTGGACCGATCTCTTCTCCCCAAACTTTGCTTCCCCCCCCGTTGGCGACGAACCCTAGCTAAGCTACTCTCTCTCTCTCTCAAAAAAAAAAAAAAACTCGGATCAGTCCGGGTGCGAGAGGCCACCGGCGGCATGGCTGCGTGCGGCGGCGGAGGCGAGCGCTCTAAACTAATCGGATCGGATCGGATCTGACCGAATCCCGCCGCCGCGCCCGTCTCGCTCGCCGTGGCCGATGGTCGCGTCGGCCGGGGGCCGCGTCCCTCCCCAAACGGCGGCGATGATGGAGGGAGCCGCCGGCGCCGGCCAGGCTCCCGACCTGCGGACGCGCCGGGTCGCCGCTCCTCGGGCCCAGCCCCTCCCGCCGCGCCGGATCGCGCATCGGCTTGGAGGCCCCTCGGGGCTGCCGCCGGTGCGGGAGTCGCCCGCGGCCGTGCGACCGGGGAATGGGGACCGAGCGGCGGGGCCCGTGGTGCGTTCCGGTCGAGGGCTTGGTTGTGCCGCCGCGGGATCTGAGCCGCCGTCGATGGATTTCTCGCAGCTTGGCTGCATGTTGTGTTGGGTCCGGTATGATCCCCATTTCTCTCTCTGACTCACACTCACTCGCTCGCTCTGTGTGTGCGCGCGCGTGCGCGCAGTTCACACCCCTGAACCCAAACCATAAGCCGAATCAGGGGAGCTCTAGTTGCCGGATCGCCGGCCAATCGTCCCGTTGGCCGCCACGTCAGTTCCGCACCGCTGCGGTGCTGCCAGCCGCCGCCGTTCCTTTGCCTTGGATTCGGCTGTGGCGTGGGCTGGGAACCGTACGGTGTTTGTCTGACGAGCCGTCCGCACGGGGGGTTTGGTCGGTCGACTCCAGTCTCCAGGTATGAGCAGCTCCTGAGCTTGATGGCTGGATGTGTGCACACATGTAATGGGGTATCATGGTCATGTTGCTTGGTGGGCAGAGGCAACCTCATTTTTGGACCAAAAAGAGGGGCGATGATGACGACGACGATGATGATGACCGTGGCTGAAATAATGATGTCTTGAGCAATCAGACAGCCTTGGCTTGTGGGACTAAACTGAGCTGAAAAAGTCGGTGTCAGCGTTGGAGTTCCCCTTGAAGCCCACCCTTGCCTCTGTTGCAGCCTGCTCAATTTGTCGCCGATGTTGGATGATCTCTGCCTTGGACGGTCGTTCTGATGAGTGACAACCAGGGCAGTTCTCTTACACTGCGATGGGTAGGTCATGGAGCAAGAGATGTGGGTGTTGGGTTTGAAGATGAATGACAAAGCTGAGCCCTCTTTTGCTACGCTACATACACTGAATTTTCACTGTTCAGTTGCATTTTGTTTTGGATTCGGTATGAATCCTCCTCCTCCTCCTCTCTCTCTCTCTCTCTCTCTATATATATATATATATATATATATATATATATATATATCCTAAAACAAATCAGTCAAGCTGTCATTTCCTACTCGCTGACCCATGGTCTGGGTGGACTAACGCTATGGTGCCGTCAGCCACCGCCATTCCATTGCCTTGGATTCGGTTGTGGCGTGGGCTGGGAACCATACAGTGTTATCTGATGCGTCCGAGCCGGAGATTTGGTTGGCTGGGCATGAGCAGCTCCTGAGAGCATGGTTAATAGTACAGCCAACTTCTGGCATGTATGTATGGATGTATGGATACTATGGTCATGTTGCTGCCGAAGTCACTTTTTTGACCTTTTTGGAAAGGTTCGGCACAAAATGAACCATGTCGGAAACTTCAGTACAATCTAACCCCTGTATCCATCCATCCATCCATATATCAATCGATCCATCCATATATCCATCGATCCATCCATCTGTCTATCTATCTATCTATTTGGGGCGATGATGATAAAACATGGCTGACATAAACTTGTCTTCGATTATTTGAGGAGCTGTGGGCTTAAAAAACCTACTCTCCCCTCTTTTGGCACCTTATCATTCTCACCGAATATTGACGGCTCTGTCTTGGATGGTCATTCTGCTGAGTGATAACCAGAGGAGTTCGACCTCAGTGGTGGGGGTTGATCTGGTGAAAGAAGATGGAGCTAGGTTGTATGATCTATCAAAGGCGAATCTGAGCCCTCTCAAATCTCAATGCAACTAATACTTTGCCCTCTACACATCTATTATCCCTATTGCCTTTTTATGTTTCAAATTGATGAATTGTCGTGGTTGTGGCATTGGGCCATCTCATTAGGAGCAACTACGCACAAATCACCTCTCGTGGTGTTCGGTTTGCCTTCCCATGATTTTGTTGTCCATGGAGGGAACCAGTTTGGTGCATCCGGGCTTTTTCTTTTCTGTTCTTACTTATTTTTCCTTGAATGGTTGGTATTTTTTGAAATTATCTTATTTGGTACTGTATCAGTTTGGTTGTTTCAATTGCTATTTGACTTTCTATAATTTCATTTTGCTACTGTTCTCCTTATCTAGTTATCAGTTTGTACTTTTGGGCGCTCCTCATTTATTTACTGGTTTGTCTTAAGGGTCATATATGGAATTAAGAATCCACTTAACAGTATTGTTGCTTACAGCGGAAATTACGATGCATCATTAAGGACTATTTTGTTTGAATAAATAAGAATATTGTGTTGTGAGGGCCCTAGAAAGAGGAAGAGGATTTCACATCTTTTCATCAAACTATGCTATTAATTATTTGCAACTGTATGTCCTTGGTTATGCATGTTCTGTTTCTTCTCTCAGCATTCCCATTTAGTCGTAACCACATTTTATTTTGCGGAAGGTCTTACATTCATGTATTTGCTGCACTACGGCACCGCAAGCATCAGCAATAGTAGTAATTACATTTGTTCTATTAATTAATTCATTATATCTTTATTTAATTCTGAACCTACCATTCTATTTCCCATTTACATTATGTTCAATGTAATCTGCAGCACTAACCCTGTTGATGGCTCTTCTGGTTCAAAAAAGAACATCCATGTTCTCCTGTTTTTATTTTGGCTTGCAGTGACTCGTTTTGTCTGAAGTGAACAAATGGCAATTGCTTCTTTCATTGCCAGTAATACGGCCATCGGTGTAGTATTCCATATTAACTAATACAGCATATTTGTTTGTGTTGTGTGTTGGTGATAATTATTCTTTTTATGAATGGCTTGATGATTTCCGCCCCTTGGGAGTCTTTCAACATATCCGTAGATAGAGACACTTTCACGTCTCTGTTGGTTCCATTCAACTTTGTCCAGTTAGACAGTTAGTTGCTAAACTAGGGAGGCCTTGCTCTGCAGCAAGTTACCAGTTGTGGCTATTTGTTGCTGGGCGGAGAGAGAGGGAGAGGATTTATTCCTTATGGTACTACCTGAAGCATTGTCCAAACTTCGGTGATTCATGGTTGGGTAAATCTGAGCCATTCGTTCAAGTAGTACTCCCCAAAAATTTCCCAGGATTTTGTGAACTACTAGACGATGCCCCGTGTGTTGCCACGGGAACCTCGTTAAAATAACTTTATTAATAGGTGCTAGAAAACAACTAAAGCAATTCAAGATAATAATAATATTCGTGATTTACATTGTAGTTAACAACATGCCATGTTATTCCTATAAAAATGCAAATAATGAACTATGTAGGTATGCTTCAAGTATCCACCACATATGCCGTATATGACAATATAAAAGTCAATTCAGAAAAATGTAACTTATCAACGACATCGACATGTATAATTCAAAAACAAAAGCTTATCAACGCCATTGACATGTATGGCTTGCTAATGTGGCATGGTTGCATGGTCAAATTAATGCAAAAGGTGTAACTTATAGTTGACATGCATAGGTCCTTAGGTGGCATGGTTGCATGCTTAGAAAATGCATGTAAATAAATGTAACTTATGATTTGTGATTGACATGCATAGGTGCTGATGTGGCATGGCCGCATGTTAGGAAAAATTAGCTAATGGGTTGTAGCTATTTAGAAATAGAGGATTCCTCATGTATTTGTTATGGTACCCGAGTCTGACACTTGTACTTCTGCCTGATTATAGTAATTTTATCAGTGGGTACTTCTGAAATATACTCCAGAAAACAGGTTGGTTTCCTGAACAGTCTTTTTTTAAGGTATATCTTATTGGCAATCGTGAATGGTCATGATCCCATGGTGAAAATTAAGTCCTTTATACTCTACATTCTGGGCCCATTGCTTCAAAAGTAAACCTGCCTATCTATGGCTCTGGTTCTTTGTGTCTGTGAACCAATTTAAAGCAGATTTTTTAATGGTACTGTTAACACCCCCCCACACACACACACATTTTTTTTTTTACCATGCAATTATCACTTTTCCTTGTGTTGACATTGGTGTCCTCCTTAACTAACATTGTTGATGCTTGCCATCATTGTCCTTATAAAACTTCCCAGCCATCATCCCTAGCCCTGGTGGTGGCCTTGGAGCTTCGGTTCATGAGGCCGCCCCTCCTGTTCAGGCCCACTGCACTAATGCGGCTTGGAGGCCCTGCTCGGGCTGTCGCCGTAGCTGAAACAGCCAGGGCTGGCGGTTTTGGGGTGGGCATCGTGGAAGATTGGGACCCTGTGTGGCCCCTCATGCCTGTGAAGTTGGGCGTCCACGGTGAGACCTCCTTTGGTTTTACAGGAATTTGGTAGGAATTGTATAGGATAGGATTCCTATGGGTAAACTCACATGACTCCTATTCCTATGATATTCCTATCCTATGAACCAAAGGAGGCTTGAGATCTGAGCTGCCGCGATGGATTTTTCACGTTACAGTTCCGCTTTTTGGCTTGAGTCGGTATGAATGCAATTACACCCTAATCTGCTGCCTTAGTTCTGAATCCCTCTCTGCCTACCTCTCACTGAATATATGGAGGGAATACATATGAAACGTCCCTTGCATTCCAAAGAGGCCCTTACCTGTTGCTCTAAACCTCCTCTTGCTGCTGATACTGCTAACTGCAGATGTTTTGTATACTATATATGTATCACAGGATTGTCCTTTTTTCTCCAATCTTTTTAGCTATTGGCAGTTCTTTTTATGTGGTTAACGAGAAGCTGTTGTTTTGCTTGTCTTGTCCTGCCAGATGCTTCTTCAAAGACTTAAGTTATGATCAGGAATATCTGCATTTTCTTAAAACTGAAGCTCATATTGTGTTAGTTTTATTTTGGTCAGAGCAGCATTTAGTTTACTGGTCATTAGTCTCTTTAAGCTGCTGCTGTCAAATTGCCACATCGATTATTTGAATTACATTTTGATTCATTAGCGAGGAACTGATTTCTCGCAGGTTGTTTAAAATGAGTGTCCAGTCAACTGCATTCTTTTTGTTTAAAAAGGTCTTATATTTTGTCTAATCATGACTGAAGGTGCTCTTCGAACTTTTGCTTGGGTCACTTGGGATTTGTATGTTAGCCATTGTCCCCTTTCTCTATATCTTATATATTTTCAAATTTTATTCAGTGTTCTTTTTTGGTTTTGTTCTCGTTTTGCCAAAGGTCGGACTGATATGTGTTTGGTTTCATGGTGGACCAGTATTGCCACTGTTCAGTGTCACATACCTGATTATTTAGCATTGGAACCCCATTTTTCATGGGATAAACAATCGAGCAGCACTTCCCGTTTTCTGTTTGGAGTAAAGGATTCCTTTTGGTTGATGTTATGCTGTGATAACCTGGTTTGCAAGTTTATGGCTTTCTTCTGGTTCAAACACATAAATTTATGTTATCCTGTTTTTATTTGGCTTGCAGTGACTCTTTTTTTCTGAAGTGAAGAAATGTCAGTTGCTTCTTTCATTGCAGTAATGCGACCATCAGTACAATGTTCCGAGTTAACTTAGCATATTTGTTTCCATTGTGTGTTGATGAGTTCAATTCTTTACTGAATGGCTATGATGATTCTTGCGCCCCTTGGGGTGCTGGAGATCTTTCACCATATCCTGAGATGGATATGTTTTTACATCTCCTAGGTTGGTTCCATTCAACTTTGCTCAGCTAGACAATTAGTCGTTAAACTAGGAGGCCTTGCTGTGCAGCAAGTTACCAGTTGCGGCTATTTGTTGCTTTGTGAAGAAATAATGAGTTTTTTGCTGATGGTAAGGAGTGACCTGAAGGACTGGAATATCACCATAGAACTAGCCATGGACAGAGGTGGATGGAAGTTAGCTATCCATGTGCCAGAACCATGACTAGGTTTCAAGATCTTATGGGTTTCAACTCTAGCCTATCCCTACTTGTTTGGGACTGAAAGGCTTTGTTGTTGTACTACCTGAAGCATTTTCCAACTTTGGTGATTCAGGGTGGGGTAAATGTGAGCCATTCAAGTAATACTCCAAAATTTTCCTTGATTTTGTGAACTTTTCCTTGTGCACCATGTGTTTGTTATGATACCTGTGTTTTATACTTCTTTTGTCTGATTATATTAATTGGATCAGTGGTTATTCCAAAAAACAGCTTGATTTTCCTGAACAGCTTTTATGTGTTTTTTCCCGTCGAAATTTAAGTCGTATTTACTCTTCTGTACATTGTGGGCCTGTAGCTTGAAAAGTGAACCTGGCGTTACCTATGGCTCTGGTTCTTTTTGTGGACCTTCTCGGAAGGTAAGATGCGTGCAACCTTTTCATTGAATCAATTTAAAAGCAATTTCTTATTGTTGCTATTGTTTTTTTTTGTTCCTATTTTCGCATCCATAATCAATTTTTCTTGCATTGACCCTTTTATATTGTTGGCCTCGTTAACTTCTAACCATAGATGCTTGCCATTCCGAGCCCCAGCGATGAGGAAGGGTGCTGGCTGAAACAGCAGGGGCTGACGGTTTGGGAATTGTTTGCATCCATCTATCTGGCTGGCTGGCTTGGGTGATGGTGATCAAACATGGCTGACATAAACCTGTCTCCGATTATTTGAGGAGCTGTGGGTATAAAAAATGCGCTCTCCCCTCCTATGGGATCTTTTCATTCTCACCGAATATTGATGGGCTCTGACGCTCTGTCTTGGATGGTCATTTTCTTGAGTGATGACCAGTGGAGCTTGACTTCAGTGGTGGGGGTTGGTCTGGTGAAAGAAGATGGTGGGGCTAGGTCTGGTGAAAGAAGATGGTGGGGCTAGGCAACGATTACGAGTCGAACGACTAGTCTAGACTAGTCGCTCGACTAGTCTATGAGTCGCAAAGTGGCTGTCGACTCGGTTTCTCGTAGACTACAAATATGAGTCGAGCCAGTCATCGATTAGTCGATTTACTAGTCTGGACTAGTCGACATGTTCGAGTCGAACGACTCAAAAAACTAGGGGAGTATAAATACGATGGCTCATCCCGCGTGAGACGAGACCTAATCCTTTCTTTCCTCTCCTCCTCTTTCTTCTTGGCTTGCTGCTAGTGCTGCTCTGCCTCGTTGCTGGAGGACTGCTCGTGCTGCTCTGCTTGCTGTTGGTGCTGCTCTGCTTGCTGCTGCTGCTCTGCTTGCTGTTGGTGCTGCTCTGCTTGCTGCTGCTTGGTGGTGCTGCCCTGCTTGCTGCTGGTTGCTGGTGCTGCTAGACTGAGTGTGTTTCAATTTCCAGGTCCTGAGGTCTGAGCTACAATGTCTACAACACCGGAGATTGTATTGTATACAGTACTTGTATACTTATATAGTGTAATACTACATACTACTACTACGTATTGTTAGTTATGTACTGTAAGTTCAGTGCTACAGTACCATGTCGACTAGTCTCGCACTAGTCTAGACTAGTCTAGACTAGTCTATGAGTCTTAACCTTGGAACGACTCGTCGACTCTTCGTCTCGTAAACGTTGGGGCTAGGTTGTATGATCTACCAAAGGCGGATCTGAGCCTTTTCAGTTCAACTAATACTGTGTCTTCCTATACAGTATGGTTTACACACTTGTTGATTTATTCCTGTCACCTTTTTATGTTTATAAAGTGATAAATTGTCATGGTTTGGCATAGGCCCATCTCATTATGAGCAGCTATGCTCGAAATTTGAACTGATCTTTTCTTTTTGAGAATTTGTCTCGCTTGTATCCATGTATAACATAGAAGATATGTTGAGAGTTTGGTTCTGATATTAGTTATGGTAAAATCGTGATCTGGTGGGTGCAATATGTCCACCAGTTTGTTGTTTTAGGAACGGTACTCCAGCCAGTCCATTGTATACATAGAAGTACTGTTTTGCAAGTTTATATTTTTGACTTTTTTCCTACACGTTTTGTTGGTTTTGCAGTATGTCAACCAGTTCTGTTGTTTTACGGACATTTTCTGAGCCACACTTATTCTTGTCTTCTTTTCGTTCTTTTCTGTCCAATGGCTGTGATAATTCTATCTTATTTGGTATTGAATCAGTTTGCTTGTTTCATTTGGTATTTGACCTTCGATAATTTCATTTTGCCACTGTACTCTATCTAGTTATTATCAGTTTGTACTTTTGGGTACTTTTTATTACCTCTATACTCTTTTTAGTAGTACTGTTTACTTTACTGATTTCAACTTAAGGGTCATATAGGGCAAGTTCAGATGTCAAGATTACTGTTTCCTTCCTGACATGTTCATGAATGGCTGTGATGATATAGCTTCCCTGTGAGAGCTTCTATCTAACACCTGAATTGATTCAGTTGCTGCTAAACTAGGAGGGCTTGTGTCACAAGAGTAACCGGTTTAGCGGCCAACTATTACTGTTAAACGTTGGTATTGAGAATCCGCTTAATAGTGTGTGTGTGTGTGGAGAGAGAGAGAGAGAGAGTGGAGATTACATGCTCCTTCTACCAGAAGTTCAGTTATGGTGTTGAGATGGGGGTATATCTGAGCCATTTACTTATACCTGTCCCAGTTTTTGTGCCCACCAGATCATGATCTGCTCCTGATATATTTAACTTTCTGCTTTCACTGATTCTCATGCTGTTTCTGGTCATCTTTTGCTCTTTGACAATTGGCTTCTCCCCGTTATTCTTTTTGTGTGATTTGCGCTAATTTCTGTTGATTTTTTTTTCTTTCAGAAAGGAGGTTAACCCCCCTTTTTCTCTAAAAAAGGAGGTTAACCCCCTAGCCTGTGCATCATTACGATGAACACAGTTATTTTTATTGAAGTTGTGCAAGGCAACAAAGGCCAAAGACATCTACAAGCATAGGTGATGGCGATGATCAGTAAGGCTAATTTCTGTTGATGGCGACGATGAGTAAGCTCATTCAGAGGTGACTAAGATCAGATACCATTGCTTGTGTTTTTATGGGTATGGGTTAGGGTTTTGTTTGATTAGGTGGAAGCGTGCAAATCGGGACAGCTTGCTTTTTGTGAGCAACGATTTGAATGCTGAAATGTCACACAGGGGTGTTAGGGCATCTCCAACGCGGATCACCAAACATATCGATTACAGAGTAGGTTGACCATATGATATACGAGTGAACTCTGAGCCTCCCATTTTTCTAATTAATGACCTCTCTTTCTACAATTTGTGGTTATGTGCTCATAGCGAACTGGATGTTGAGCTATTTAATTATTCCTACACTTAAATAGGCAGAATGATTTGATTTACTGATGCATCAATAGGTTCTACTTTGTTTGAATTAAAAACAAGCTAGTGTGCCAAGGGCCTTGGGAAGCGGCAGAGGGTTTCACATCTCTTGTTCAATCTATGCTTGTATTTGCAACTGTATGTTATTTGTTACTTCCATGCTCTGTTTCTTCGCCCAGAATACCCATTTACTTGTTCCTGCATTTTATTTCACGCAAGGTTTTCACGCAACTCTATAAAGTGTGCTACATTGCTCTTTTTCATTCATTAGCTGCACTGTGGCACCTTATCAGCAAAAAAAAACATGACATTTGGTTTTTGATGTCATTATATGTTTATTTAGTTTTGATCTACACTTCCATTTTTGGTATACATTTTGGGCAACCAAAACTGCAGCACTTTATGGATTTCTATGTTTGCCTCTTTTTTGATTCCACCTTATCCATATTTCGAGTAATATGTGATTTGAACTTCAGTGTTCTCCACATCTTGATTCTCTGATGTAGTTAATTCTTCAGTTTTTCAGTGGGTAACTTTTGAACTAGTATTTCCGTTCATGACATATAATTTTCATGAAACATATAGGAATCAAAATGGTCACTTAGAAGTCCCAATAGTAGACAGACAAGCACATCATAATAATCACAAGCTACAAGCACAACCATTTGTGAATATATTTGTCATGGGCCGTATCACACATGCATGGCATGCACCACCACGAAATATACTCCAATTTCTGATTATTTGTGGTGTATTCTGGCGAGGTAGTAATAAGTATACCTAGGAGCAGGGAGCAAACTATATGTTCTTCTCTATAGAAGCCTGTTTAATTCATATGGTCAATCTGGTAACCGGATGAATACAGGCGTAGCGAAAAAGGGAAATCTCGTGACAGGTTGCCTGTTAACCTATTGATATAGCACAGTACAATATAATTTGGGTTTTCTTGCGTTGGAAGATCGGGCCTTTCCAAGTGGCGGGCGAGCAGCTAGCATGGAACTAGGCACCGCCTTTAGGTTCAGTCAGGAATTGCAAACACAAATTATCACAAACATCACGTATACGATTTAGACATTGTGCAACATGACCATAGACATTGTGCAACATGACCAACCACACGCCCCCTTCCGGTTGACCACACCAAAATTGTGCAACATGACCAACCACACGCCCCCTTCCGGTTGACCACACCAAACGTGAATTACCATTTATAAACGCGCATTTTAAATGCAAACCTGCCTTCAGGCTCAGCCAGGAATTATCAACGCAAATCTCAACCCACAATTATTACAGAAGTGTGCAAGCACGGCACTGAATGTTATAAACATTCCGAACAACGTGTATGCAATTTACCATTCAACGTCACGCAACACGAACAAACCACACCACTCCTTCCGGTTGACAATACCACATTCTTGTATCACGCCGCAGCTCGAGACTGGTGTGCAGATAGGCTTTCCAGGTACTTATCCACGATGTCCAAACCACACATTTCCTTCACATGGGTCATCGGCGCAGGGACGTCGAGCTGGAAGATGAGCTCTGAGCTTCCAAACTCCTTCCTCGCCGCTCGGATGGCTTCTCTCACCGCGCAATGGACCGACGCTGCGAGAACCACGGCGGGCTCCCCAGAGGCTGGCAAAGGCAGAGTAGTTAAATCACTTTAACCAGTGATAATTTTCAGCTGGCAAAACAGTAAAACTATATTCATATTGCTTCAGTTCAGGGAAAGCGCAATCCTGCTATATACCTTTTGACGAAAGAACACGGTTCTTATGGTACCCAGTGTTGAGCACCTCGGCGTTGAACTGCTTCGGGATGGTGTCCACGCTCGGGATCTTGTAGACCCATGTGCTGTCACTCACAACCAGTCCATCAGCATTTGTTTCATGTTCTTCGTTTATGAAGAAACCAATTCCTTGTATGAAGGACCCTTCAATCTGTAAGGTGGATGGTAGAGATCGGATATGAATATACAATACCATCATTTGCACTATAATGAAGAAAAACCCTGTTCAGGGCTGTAATGTAATGTACTCGCTCTGTTTCGAAGTAAGGAATTATCAAATAATATCCGTGTTCACTACAAAATGATAAAAGAAGAGCATAGCGCAGTGGAAAATATCTCAAACCTGGCCCAAGTCCACTGCAGGGTTCAAGCTCTTTCCACAGTCATACACAAGGTCGCTCCGTAGTAAAGTAATAGCTCCTGTAAGAACATCAATCTCTACCTGGATTTTTAGTAAAAAGTGAAATGGAAGTCAGAAAACTATCACAATATCATCCAGTAACTATTGAACTATGCTAGTGTGATTGACATTTAGCAGAATATTTTTTACCTCACTTATAGCAGCTCCATAGTTCAAATAGGTGCTGGATTCTTGCCCAGGTACCCAGTATGCACTTGAGGACAAATTAACATTATCCGTAATGGCCTATTTGGGAAAGTGCTAGCACGTATAAAGATAACAAAATTCACACACAAATATTTTACTCTTATGTGTTCAATAAAATCCAGAGGGAAATAAAAAAATAACCTGAGCAATCAAAGCATCCCATGAAACAGCGCCACCGGATTGCTGCTTGAGCTTCTTCATGACTGGCTTTAATCTGTCAACCAACATGTTGCAGGCCTCAAGGGTTGCTGCACAGCTAGATTCAGACGAAGTGCTGCCAGCAGTGAGTCCACCTTGGATCAAGTTCAGCGTGTCAGCCTGAAGAAGACGCACTCTATCAAGAAGGCATTCAGATCCATCAGGCCATAACTGTCCTAACGCGAAAACCGTCATCTGTTGTACTTTGGTCCACAGTCCCTGCCCAACCTCAACACCTCCAACCTCGACCACAATGGAACCATCGTTGAGCACAGAAACTCTTCCAGGAGCTGGCCTTGGTGCCACCTTGAAAATGAGGGGCGCACAAGAGATACCCCTCTTGCGCCACTTGTTGCGGTTGTTAAAATGCTTGATAGATTCAGCTCGATCCAGGTAGCTTGACGTCGTGAGTAATCTATTGAAAATAGAATGCAATGTGTACGTCGATGCTTCACCTGCGCTTTCTGGATAGAACATCACAAGACTGTCATAGGTGTGGAAATTCTTCTGCCTGACAATATTAGCATCAAGCGACAGCACTGAAGCGACATGCTCGATGATGGCTTCAGCAATAAAAGAGCCTTGCGTATCTCCAGGAGCACGCATTACTGACTTGGATGTGGTGTTTGTCTTACAGACCTTGATGTCAAACGAGAGAGCACCCCAGTTGTATTTCTTCAGGCCTGACATCATAGTGTCAGGCATTAGGGGGCTCGCATCTGGTGAAATCCCAGCGTTGATGAGAATGTCCAGGTGCAAGGCTGTGATTCTCCCATTGGACTTGAAACCAACAGTGTAATATGCTTTTATGGGGTGCCGACCACCGATCATGATCATGTCAGTACTGCGGTTGAGATACATCCGCACTGGACGACGTAACTTGAAGGCACAAAGTGCAGCTGCAGTTGCTACCTGCAAAAGCATATATTGTTGGATCACTGAGTAGCAATAGCTGAAATGGTCAATGTTCGGCTTTCTTGGAAGCTGATTGAATGGTAAAATTAAGCTCAAATGGGCAAACTTATGTTAGAAGCTATCACTAGAACTCTAATCTACCGGAAAAAATAGCAATTATTCATAAAATCCAATATTCATAAAAAGTACTGTTAGATTGTTTCAGTTGTAACACATAGGCTCTGTTGGACTGCTGTTCAAAATTGTTTGACCTTACTTACAGTGAATGATCTAAATGCCTTCCCACCAAAGCCTCCTCCAACCCTTCTCGTAATGACACGCACATTGCTGAATGGAATGCCGAGGCACCTCGCTATGACATTCTGTGCAAGCTCAGGGTATTGTGATGAACTGTAGACCAAAATAGTGTTATCTTCATCTGGAACCGCCAGTGCTGTTTGTGTTTCCATGTAGAAGTAGTACTGAGAGGCAAGTTTCACCTGCGATCATCGAAGTCATACATATTAATGCATGACATGTGGTGTTGAAAATAGAGACCATCGAAAATCAAATTTAAACATTTGCGTTGCTAAGTGTAAAAACTTCCATTCACTTTTGAGCAATGCAGGTGAGATGTCAGTATGAAAAGGTCTCGCGGTGTGTAGAATTAACATACTTCTGTTGAGAGGATCTTGTGATCAGCTTCTGCCATGCCCTTCGAGAAATCACCAACTTGTTTTGGATAATTCCCAGGAGGAACTTCGAAATAACTATTGTTCTGTACTGCCTGTTCTACAGTTAAGATGGGTGGCTTCAAATCTTTTGTGTCATATTCAACAACGACCTGTTTGCCTGCCAAGTTGGCATATCTCTGAGTCTCTGCAATCTGAGGTAAAGTACACATTTTAATGATACTAGTATTGAAGATATACACAATAACAATTCATTGTATAAGTTTGTGACCAGGGCAAAAGGTAGTTAGTACTTGTAACCAGGGGAAATTTTGCACTAATTATTAAATAGTTTAATTAAAAAATATTACTCTCGGTGTTTATACTAAACACAATCATATTATGATAAAATGTGACATCAATGCAGTGTATTTTTTGCATATCCACTTGCGTTGATTTTTAGTAAGCAACTTTGTTATGAAAGAAATGGAGATACAAGCGCGCCACAGAAAATTTCTGTAAGCGTTTAATTAACCCAATCTAATATGGAATTTGTTAGGGTATTTTATAAATGAAAATTTGGATGTACATATATAGCATATCTTTTGGATGGAAAATGTGTGATATTATGGTTTATTATTTTAATGTGAACAGATTTGCCCCTCCTAATTAAAAGTTACTTCTTCCTTAACATTAACAAACTTATTTTACAGAGAGAAATAATGAAGAAAATCACATTTCTTAATTAACTTTGTTATACAAGAATTTACTGTTGAGTAAACATTGATAATATGAAAAGATAAGTACCACGACACCAAGGGCTTGCCCAGCATACTCTGCTACAGGAGAACCAAAAAGTGGTTCGTCCCCAAACATGAAGCTTGATCCAATATTTTGCCCTCCACTTGGAATATCCTTCGCGGAAACAACCTTGAGGACCTTCTCTGATGCTAAAGAAGGCCTGAATTTGATATTCTTGACATATGCAAGAGGCTGTGTGCTGTAAATAAACTCTCCATAGAGGCAATTTTTTGGAGCAGGGATATCATCTACACATATTGCCTCCCCTGCAGTACAGAGAAGAAATTCTATAAGCCTAAACGCAATCATAAAGGAAGGATAATTTGGAGAGGAATAGAACTTCTAGATCCCATTAATAACTTTGATGATGTAAGCTTATTAAACACATACCAGAAGCTTGAAGCTCAACTGCGTACTTTTTAATTGGCTCGCCAACTGGTTTATGATCATCGCTGGAAATTGTTTCTCGACGTGAATACAATGGAAGATTACAGGGATCATCTGTATCTGAAGAACTAGCAGAACCAATGCTCGGAGTTTTTCCAGGCCCTTTGATTCCTTTAGCAAATGGAGACAGGAAACTGAAGAGAGATGCAACAGCCACACTGACTCTGTATTCAGCATGTGATGTTCCTTCCATTGGTACAATTGTTTCTCTAAGTAACCGAACTGCTTCAAGCAAAACAGATAGAGTGAGAACTTTTCCGTTCAGGTGTTGTTCAACTTTTGTTGCTCTAATAGCATGTTCTGTCCCATAGGCACCAAAGGCCAGGTGTAGGTTACTCAACACAAGATCACCAGATGATTCATTCAGGGAGACATGGCCCAGCATAGCAGAGTTAATATATGAAACAGCATTGCCAAGAGGGCGCGGCGCTGCTCGGTAAGTTTCGAAGATCACCTTACTTTCTTTCTGAGAATCTGAAGCCCAATGTGGAACAAATATGCTCAGGAGCAATGTACTGGGATCACTAGGAGGCTGCTCCAGAAACTCTTCCAAAGTAACCTCTAGTGTTTCTGAATAAACCTGAAGACGAACAGTTGAAGCAGCACCGAGAAGTATTGTGGCGATGTCCGAGGGAAAAGGGTATTTCTGTGCTAGAATTATGTTCCCACCAATGCTTGCTGTGTTACGGACAAAAGGTGTGGCCACCTTGCTCATGTGCTCGGCGAGTTTTCTGAAAACCACACTTCCATTTGGACATGATTTAGACCCAGCTTCTTGCTCAAGTATCTCGATGGTCTTAGAAATTGGTGTAGCTGCTCCAATTTCAATGCCACTATCTTTCTTCCAAATAGCTGAAAGCTCTGGAATGTCACCGATGTCAATATACTTGTTATATAGATCCTGATCCTTGTATCCCTTTACACCAGAACTTGTGTTTGCGACAACCACTTTAACTGTGCAGTCACTGAACAAGCCAGAGTTCAGCAAATCATAATATTGCTCGATGCTTTTAGGATGATACCAACCCTCCCTGGAGACCGTAACATCTGAATCATCATTTAGATGATGAAGCGAAGATTTTATCTCGGATTTCAGGAAGTCCGGGAAAGTGCAGACTCCGCCACCAAGAGTGTAAGCTGGCAACTTGCTAACGTCAGCGTGCTTATCGCCTTTCTTCCAGAATACATTCAGGCCCAAATCCTCCAGGTCGACATCTGAAGCAAAACTCTTGCAGGCGTCGACAATTGGCCTGTAACCGGTACATCTACACATGTTGCCTGAGAACGCCCTTTCTGCTTCGGACACCGTCAGCTTTGAGAACCCTTTTTGTGGCTCAGGCTTCTTGGATTTGTCGGCATTGGCAAGAGAGGTGAAAATAGACATGCACATGCCAGGAGTGCAGAAGCCACACTGGGAAGCATGAAACCCAGACATCCTCTTCTGGATAGAATGGAAACCATCTTTGGTATTTCCTAGGCCTTCGGTGGTGGTGACTGAGCAGAGATTTATGTTGTAGAGCAGAGTCAGGCATGAACTTGCGGAGAATTCAGTCACCTCATCTTTTGTTGGATTGTAAGTTGCTATGAGGACTACACAAGCTCCACATCCACCTGAAATAGAGGATAATGATACAGTTATTCATGGGATGCTATATCCACCTTGTCTCGGTACCAAATAAACATAACATTGAACTGGACTTTGGAGGAACAGGCTGAACTGAAAGAACCAGGCCTTATGTGAAAACTGAACAAATATAACCAAATTTACTGATACTTATTAATATCAATTTGGTTTGGATTCTTAATTCAAAATCTGAACTCCCAGGTAAGCAAAAAACAATGACAGCAGTGAATCATGCGGATGCAAATGTATACACGATGAATGCTGATGCGCAAACCATGGGCTTATACTACCAGATTATTCAAAATATTTGCATAGGAGTAAAACACTATTTGTACATGAACTTGCCAGGGTTGTTCTGTTTAGTACATCAGCTTGGAAACCGGTCAATTTCAGAAATGGAACATATTGATGCATAGCAAAGCATATGTGGAAATCCTACAGAAAAATCATCGGCCCCACCCCGTCTCAGAGGAGCAGAGACTCTCACCGCCCTTGTCGCGCAAGACATGTGGTGCGCCAGCGGCATGTGAGGCCACCTCCTCTCGCTTCAACCTCTGGGTCGCCTCCGGCCATGGCTTGGGTCAGAGAAACGGTAAGAGATTGGAGAACGAGGAAAGAGGATACGGGATGGCAGACGGAAGGGGCGACACGGTGGCTCGACGAAGATGCCGCCGGAATTGGGGAAGATATGTGGCGGCAAAGCTAAACTAGGGATTTGAGGGCCGATTTGGGGAATTTTGGCTACCTTGTGTCCTCTCAGAGGCGATGAGGGGCTTTTTTGCCAGATTCCTGCGGTTTTGTCAAACATCCCTATAGTTGGTCGGTTTCTAAATTAACATCACCAGCAAGTTTCCAAATTAATATCCATGTATACAAAATCTGGATGGGATGAAGAAAAGTGTAGAGAGTGAGAGAGAGAGTTTGTGAAATGGATTTTCCGTCCACAGCTCAAATGAACCCTCATGGACGGTAAATTCGGATAAAGATGGTAAAAGAAATCTGATTTTTTTTGCAACAAACATTGTTGAATATTGTACATATTTGTAAATTTTCATGTAGAATACATTACTAATACTCTGGGAGAAAAAAACAAAATGGATGCTCCAAATGACCATTAAAAAAAAATTGGAGCGCTACTTTTTTCTTCCAAAACATTAGGAATGTTTTCCCTTGAAATTTTACACCGGATGCAGAGCATTCAACAATGTCTGTTGCCGAACTCGGATGGTTAGAGTTCTTGTGGTGAAACCAACCCATCATGGTTCAAATACTAGACTTGGCACTACTACTTGCATTTTTCTGAATTTATTTAAGGTTTTTCGGCGATGTTGGTTGGATCCCATGAACCAGGAGCGCCAACACCAGTTCCTCGATCTTCCTACCGAAGGCATGGTCATGGCTTGTATTAATTTCATTCCTTGTTCTGTTATGGAGTCAAACTAGTGAGAGGAGACAGTTCCCGCCTACTACAAAGTGGTGAATTCGTCAATCTCAACATGTTGTGTCGGCTCAGTATCTCGAAGATGCCCGTAGGATAGCGTGTGCATGCGTTCGACGACTGTATGTGCACATATGTGAGCATCTGCGTTTGTATACTACATGTTCAGAAAAATAATGTTTGTTGCCAAATTTTTTTTTTAAGTTTTGCTTCTTTTTTTTTCGAATTTGCTATTCATAAACGGCTGCATGTGAGCTCACGAGCAGGGAAACACTTTTTTTTTTGAGCCAGAGCAGGGAAACACTTTCGATCGTGTCTGTACATCTACATACAAGAAATTTTACCCACGACTTTACATGCAATGAATTTGGTGTGGCATAGATGTCACTATAACTTATATTTATGTAGCTACTCCAAAATTAGACTATTTGGGTGTACTATATAATATAGTCATTTGCAAATAATAGCATGGAGAAACTTCAACAGATATATAATATTGACCATACCATTATACACGCCCTAATTAAGAAAGGGACGTGCTATCTTGCTAACCATCAACCACTGCTCCTAATAACTAGTAGTATATCCCACTATATATGCATGGACGATGACAACGAATTCATTCCTGTTTCATCTGCTCGTCAGGAAACGGAACACCGTTGGTTATGACTATGTGACAAGGACAGATGAGAAAGCACGTTCCACTTCCACATGCTGCAGTTCAACTCAAAATGGAAACGCCAAGGAACACCACCGCGTGCCCGTGTGTAAAATGATCGCCAGCAAGAAATCCGTTTAGCCATGAATAACTACCAGTTCCGCAAGCTATCACATGCCTTTTTTTTTTGCAAGCAAAATGATCATGTTATGTCGACGCGAGAGTTAAATTTTGGATAGAGATCCGACTATTTGTTTCTCAGGTTGAATTACTCAGTATCTGGAATCCCGTGCCAAAAAAAAGTAACTGGAATTTGTATGTGATATTAGCTTAGCGCACGCTATGTGGACCCGGATTTAGGACATCACATTATTACACTGAAATAATAGAACGTTCGATCATTACATGTAATGAAAGTTTGTGCTATGAGCTACGTGCCAGCTCAATCAACCACTTTCGTACGTCGAATCTGGAAAGGATGCTAGATCAGTACGACTAACCAATTAAAGACGGGATCACGAGCCCAACATATTTCGAAGTGTACAAACTGAATTATGTTGTACAATTAATCATGTTCAAACAAACACGAAACATAGTCACCGACATAATGATCTCGGTGTCAGAACATCGTCAGGCCTCCAATGACTATGACCCTGTTTGTTTGGGCTTTTGCTTATGCTTGTGCAACTTTTTAACTTTGGCAAAAAGAAGTCAAAAAACTCCTAAATAGGTGGGGTTTTTTTTTTGCTTCGGCTTTTGGCTTATGCCATCATGTACTAATACAGATTCATAAGCCAAAAGACAAAACAAAAATCCCATATTTAAGAGCTTTTTGTGGCCTTTCTGCCAAAGTGAAAATGTTACAAAAGTAGAAGCAAAAGTCTAAACAAACGAGTCCTACAAACACCAATTTCCTTGTATGGGAGTTCATGACGATGGCGACCGTGCTCGTAAACATAAACATTAAATAAACATAGTACGTCTTTGGATCATGAAAATGATGATGTACACTTGGACCACAACGCATGTCGAAGTCACACAAGGCGTAATTCTAGTGTGTACTCGCTTGCCTTTTAAGTCCCGACCTGAATTTCGTTTCAAAGGTCGCGCAAACACGATCGAGGAAGGAAAATCTGGCGTGTCCTTCAATTTGGCAGTTTTTAGACGTAGGGTGAAATTAGAGAGAAAATTAGTTATTACATCATCGGAAGCAGGACAAAGGGTTTGAGCTCAAGTGGAAGCTCTGAATTGTGTACTCATGATTGGCAGTACGTAGCATGCTACACTCGAGCGACGTAGCCCTCAAGAGAAAGAAAAGAAAGAACATGCACTTCACGAAGAAAAGAAAGAATATGCACTTCAGGAAGAAAGATCATGCGCTTCACGTAGGTTCCTAGAGCTAGCCAGCAAGAGAATGGCGGATCACGGGCGAGGAATGCACTACATATGCGTCCAATATTATTTCATGAACTTCTTTGAAAAGCATGCAATTTTTTTTAAAATTCACAAACATTTTCAAATCATGATTTTTTAAATACATGAACATTTTAAAAATTCATGAATATTGTTTTGAATTGAGAAGATTTTTTGAAGTAGTGAACATTTCCAAAATATTAAAGCAAAATTTTAAATTGATGGTTGTATTGAATTTCTTTACATTTGCCGAATTGATGAGATTGTTTTGAAACTTTTGAACAGGTGAAATTTTGAATATTTTTGTGAATTCGCAATAATTTTTTGAATCGGTGAACATTTATTAGATCCATGAGCATTTTTATGAATTACAAATATTTTATCAAAATTTTCAACGTTTTCTCAAATTCACAAAAAATTCAAATTTGTGGGTTTAAAGAAGAAGGAACATCTTTTGAATTTCAAAACGTTTCTTAAATTATTGACTTTTTTGAAATTAGGAGGGAATTTTGAAATTTAATACTTTTTTTTTCAAATATGTGAACAGTTTTTGAAACCCCAATTTTTACTAAAGAAGCAAACAAATAAAGAAAAGAAACGAAAGTAAATGAAAGGAAAAATTTGCGCGGAATTTTAGGGTGGCCACGTGCCCCCAATGAGAACCAATAAAAATTTGCCAACTAATTACATAAACCTTCCCTTCGTAAGTTACTACATAGGTGTAGTATAAAGCTCCTCGCGCTGTTCCTTCGAACCTTGCACGGTATCAAATAGTTACAGTTTAACGCCATGTATAGAAGTGGTCAGTCAGCCATATGCAAGCACTGCCGCATAGGAATTTTAGTGATGTGAAAGAAAGGTGGGAAATGAGAGAATGAGAGGAAGAGGACTTTAAATCTACAAAGCATCCGTAGGATTTCTACACAAAAACTTATAGATGGTGATGTTATTGTTGTACATGTTGTCTATAATGTATATTATCATCCGTGCATGCCACGAGAAAGGGACGTGCCCTTTCCAACAATCAACCACCTAATAACTATCCAACTGTGGAGGATTGACAGCAAATGCGTATTTGCATAAAACGAAACAGTGTTGGTTATGACTCTGTGACAAGGACGGATGAGAAAGCACGTTCCACATGGGAAAGTAGACACGTGAGCTGATAGCCAAAATGGAAACGCCAAGGAGGATCATTGTCAGTCTGTCACTGCAAAATATGATCATAACCACCGATCAACCGGCTTAGCTAACAATGACCGGTAGTCCGACACTTGATGCGAAGTCTATGTTTTCCATTGGTAATCCTTTTCATTTTTGCAATCAACGTACGTAAGGTACATCATTTCTCCAGTATGAGTGCTCTAATAATGCTGCCAGAGTTGACCAGAGATTCATTGCCGATATGATGGCTAGTTTGTAATTTTTGCAAACTTCTCTAATTTGGTGAGACCGGGCGAAGCATTTACATCCGTTTAAAAAAAAAGGCACATCATTAGATGAATCACTTGCATCTATGGTGAAACCATGAACAATTACAATTTTGCAATTTATTACTCCCTCCGTCCCATAATATAAAAGCGTTTTTTTTACATTGCACTAATGTAAAAAACGCTCTTACATTATGAGACCGAAGGAGTAACTAATATTTCCTTGCACCTTTGATCGACACCCGAGCACACCACAGCTGGACGTGCCAAAGCACCGACATAAAATCATTTGTATGTGACATTATAAGAGTAGATGCATGGAGTTAAATTTTGAATAGTGATTCGACTATTTGCTTCTCAAGCTTAGTGTGCCATTTTGCGGACCACGGAATAAAAGATCATTAGACATGTACTAGTAACTAAAGTTTGGGCTACGAGCTACTATAGCTCAACCAACCATATCGCGTACCTCGAATCTGTACGCGATATGTGTTACAGGCAGTACGACCTACTAAAAGTTGCGATCACTTTAGTCCAACACATTTTGAAGTTTACAAAATTAAATTATGTTGAATGATCTTGTTGAAATAGACATGGGAAAATCTTCGCCGACATAATGATCTTGTTAAAATCACACAGGTCATAATTCAGGTGTGTACTCTTCCAGCATAGTACACACGACCGACAGTACAACGCTTGAGCGATGCTGGTCTGCTTTGCCAGGTGCAATTAGCAGCGTTCGTACGCTCCTAAGCTGGCAAGAGAATGGTATGGATCGAGAGCGAGCTAGCAAGATCTTGGCGCCGGTAACTGTACGCACCTTCGCCGCAGCCGAGCTTGGTGCCGGTGAATGGCGTCCGGGTCCGGATGAACTCGAGCAGCGTGGTGCCGGGGTGCACGTCGCCGCCGGCCACCTCGTACCGCCGCCCGTTGAGCGCGAACACCACCTTCTCCAGCCTCGTCGACCCCATCGCCGCCGCTCGGTCGACTGGCTCGAAATGGTTGATAGATGTATGAGTAGCTAAGGGCGTGCACGGCGATGCGTGCGTGCGTGTGTGATGGAGAAGGTGGTGGGCGCGCGAGCTGCTAAGCTATAGCGAGTGAGCTGAATGCTGGGTGCCTAGTTGCGTACGTGACAGCGAGTGGTAGCTGCAGGCCTCCGCGTGGCCTGCAGCGTCACCGATGGGGACGGACAGCGCGGCATGCATGGCGGTGATCCAATCCGGTAGGTGCACGTGCAGTGGTGCGAGGAGCGGTGCCGAAGCAGTGCTGTTTGGACGAGAAAACGTCCCCATATTTTTTCTTTTCTTCGAGTGAAGGAACCGCTACATGTACTAAGCGGTTGTCAAAATGGAAGCGGCAACAGATACCATCTTCTCGACTCCCACTAGAATACGTTATCTGCTTTCCATAGAATAGAATAGAAATGGAAGCGGCAAGAGATACGATCTTCTTTGACTCCCACTAGAATACGTTATCTGCTGCTTCAGGTCATAGCATGACACACGGTCTACTTCATCATCCACACGTGTCGACTTCTGCATGGTATGCACCACGCCGCTTTTCTAGACGCGGGAACGGCACTGTCTGCGCCGGTCTTCGTTACGTTGTCGGGTTCTTTCTCGCCTACTTCGAGCACCGCTACTGCACTCTTGACGTAGCCGCCGCCGCCTCCTCAGGCCGCCGGCGCCGCTGCTCTTCTTCCCGGTCCACGACGACTACCTTGACACCGGCCACCCGATTCAATCGACCACGACGTCCCTCGCATGGCTACCTCGACCACGGCTACACCATCCTACGCTCTCGGCTACCTGGGTATCGACACAAAGGGCTACCGCCTTGTTTGAGCAACCTCGTTGGTTTTCACTCCAGCGACGACTTTCGTGGTGCGTCGATCGTTGCGATTGTGGGGGATGTCTATCAGCTTACCTTCGGATTCTTCTCCAGTCTCACCGTCCGTGTCGATGTCGTTATGACTGCAGGGGATGTTGAGTATCGTGATTAGATTGGAAACATGGGATAGAATAAAAAATATTCTATCTTGTTTTTTTTTTTTTGCGAATGTATTCTATCTTGTCTTGTACTCCAAAAAAATTGTATAGTCCTATTATGCCCAAAAGACTCAAGCAATAAGTCATTGAATCTACCTCCCTATTCCTTCTACACAACTTAGTACATGTAGTAGTGAATTTTACGTTGTATAGAGGTAGTCTATAACCTATATTCAGGATTAGCTACACCAAGAATAGACTATTTGATTGTACTATATAATATTTATCCTACCATTATATAATATTGTCCCTAACTAAGAAAGGAAGGTGCTATCTTGCCAACCATCAATCACTGCTTATAATAATTATCCCACCATGCATGTCCGAATGACAACGAATGCGCCCTACCTCATCAGAAAATAAAACAGTGTTGGTTATGACTCTGTGACAAGGACAGATGAGAAAGAACCTTCCACGTGGTGCAGTTCAACTCAAAATGGAAACGTCTGGCGAGAACTAATCTATCTGTTTAGCTATCAATAACTACCAATGACCAGTCACGCAAGCTTATTAGAAGGGATAGACAAGGATTGTTAGAAGGTATAGAGAGGGATTGGTGGAATTGATGGTTATTGCTTAAGCCTCGTGGGCAAATATATATATATATATATATATATATATATATATATATATATATATATATATATATATATATATATATAGTACATGATCTTTTTGAAGTAACAAGTTAGAATACTTCTTTGTCTAACTTATATTTCCAATTTAATCATGATACTCAACGAAGCTACCGCATGACCTGTTTGTCTCTGTTTGGAAAATTGCCAAAGCAGCGATTTTTGACACCTGCCCCATGTATGTCCATTTGCGGTGACAATACTTGCAACCAACTGTCAAGGGACCGCTTTACCAAAAACATATCGATCAGATGTAAGGTACACAAGTAGATGAAACAATGAAAACAAACTAGTAAGAGTTTGCGATATGGTAATTATTTCCTACTCCCTCCGTTCGGAATTACTTGTCTTGGAAATGGATGTATCTAGAACTAAAATACATCTAGATACATCCATTTCTACGACAAGTAATTCCGAGCGGAGGGAGTAAAATCTTAGAGCATCCAGTGTACGATTTTCCTGTCTTTAAGAGCTTAATTAGAGGTTGCCTCCATATACTGTGCAGAGCTGCCTAAGCAAAAAAAAAAAAAAACTTTAGTGTTGTTTGGCTCCCGGTGAAGAGCCAAACACCTGGCGTACACGAAAACACCCGTCTCTAAGTTTACAGGCTGCCACTAATTTTAGATAGCGATCCGACTATTTGTTTCTCTTGTTGAATTATCTAATATCTGGAATATGTATGTGATAGTAGCTTAGCGCGCTATGTGGACCAGATCGAGGATACCAGATTATGACGCAGAATAATAAAACGTTTGATCATTAGATGCCATGAAAGTTTGGGCCACGAGCTACGCGCCAGCTCAATCAACCATTTGCGTACGTTGAATCTGGAAAGGATGTTCTCTCAGGACGACCAACAAATTAAAGATGGTTGCCTAAAAAACAAATTAAATATGGGATCGCGAGCCCAACATATTTCAAAGTGTACAAACTAAATTATGTTGTACAATTAATCATCTCGAAACAGACATGAAGTCGTAATCACCGACATAATCATCTCGGTATGAGACCATCAACAGGTCGCCAACAGATTATAAACACCAATTTACTTGTACTGGGAGTTCAGGCCAACGGTGACCATGCTCGTAAATATAAACATTAAATAAACTTACATCTTTGGATCATAAAATGATGAGGTACACTCGGACCACAAGCGCATGTCAACGTTACACAAGGCATACTTCTAGTGTGTACTCGCTTTCCTTTTTTTTTTTTTGAAACTTTCACCATGGGGAGAGATTCCCCACCTGAATTTTGATTTAGAGGTCGTGCAAACGCAAGGAAAGAAAAACAGTTTATACCCGAATTGTCCGCAGGGCGAAATCCAAGAGAAAATTAGTTATTATAACACCATCGATGTACGCTGTTGGAAAACTTGATCATTCCATAGCACGGCGGCAGCATGCAGGACAAAGGGTTTGAGCTCAGGTGGAAGATCTGAATTGTGCACTCATGATCGGCAGCACGTATACTACACTCAATCTTTTTTATCTGAACAAAATATACTCCACTCAATCGATGTTGCCCTAAAGAGAGAAAACAAAGAACCTGCTTCACTTCACGTAGGTTCCTAGAGTTTGGAATGCACTGCATGCGTACTAGCACAACCATACGTACCTTCGCCGCAGCCGAGCTTGGTTCCGGTGAATGGCGTCCGGGTGCGGATGAACTCGAGCAGCGTGGTGCCGGGGTGCACGTCGGCGCCGGCCACGTCGTACCGCCGCCCGTTGAGCGCGAACACCACCTTCTCCAGCCTCGTCGACCCCATCGCCGCTTCGCCGGTCGACCTCGGTGGGCGAGCTCGCCGGAAATGGTTTGTTCAGTAGCTACTCAGCCTGGCTGGCAAGGACGACGTACGCGCACTGGGATATGGGTGATACTGTGATCGATGGAGAACGTGGTGGGCGAGCTGCTGCTGGCAGCTATAGGGAGGGAGTTGGATGAGTGCTGGTCGGCCTCTTTTGTGTTGCCTCTTTACTTGCGTGACGGCGAGTGGTTAGCTGCCCCGGCGACTCGGCGCGCGGGGAGGAGATCGGGCCAGCCGTCACCCGACGGGGACAGCCACGATATGGGCGGCGATCTGGTGGGTCCGCGGACGTGCACGCACGTGCAGTGCGAAGAACGTAACTACTCCCTCCGTCCGAAAATACTTGTCGAAGGAATGAATGTATCTAGACATATCTTAGTCTTAGATACATTCATTTTTATTCATTTCTCCGACAAGTTTTTTGGGACGGAGGGAGTACTCAAGCTATGCTAGCTGTCTACTACTCCCTCCGTTCCTAAATGTAAGTCCATTGCACTATAACCGCATACGGATGTATATAGATGCATTTTAAGTTTAGATTTGTTAATTTTGCTTCGTATGTAGTCCATCTAGTGGAATCTCTACAAATACTTATACTCCCTCCGTTCCTAAATATAGGACTTTCTAGAGATTTTAATATGGACTACATACGGATGTATATAGACATACTTTAGAGTATAGATTCATTAATTTTGCTCCGTGTGTAGTTCATATTGAAATCTCTAGAAAGACTTATATTTAGAAACGGAGGGAGTATTTAGGAACGGAGGAGTAGACACGAAAAGTCCCAACATATTCAGTTGCCTTCATGTTGGTGTACTAAATTGAGGCGAAAGAGATATGATCCTTGCTCCCATTCCGATCAAACCTGCTATCCTCCGCGCCGTCTCTTCCTTTGTCCGTCATCTCTCTCAAACTGAAGAAATAAGCAAACGGCGACATGGCCGGATCTGGTGCGTGGTTTAGCTACTCCCATGACCATATCGGAAATGCGCAGGGGGACCTCAGTTCGGGGGCACTCACCTGCTAGGCCCCATCGTTCGCTCGTTTTGTCTCGCGATTCGTGCAGTAGTCAATCCCGCACGAGGGCACGGTAAAAACAAAAACAAAAACAAAACTTGATTTTGGAATTTCGTCTAAAAGATATAAAATTTTGAAAACGGAAATAAAAAGCGGGCGCGAGGGACATGCGTGTCCCCGCACTTGCATGTCACAAATCCTCTACCATGTCCATATATAGGATCCAAAAGTACCAATCTGCCAATTTTCATGTCCATATGCAAACCTATAATAAATCTAGAAAAACACGAGCACCTATATGCCACCTTTGAAATAGTTTGAGAACCTACAATGTACTCCACTCTAAATACCATAATTTCAGAAAAAAAGGTAAGACCTGAAAATGTAGAGTGTGTGTAACGGGGAACGTGGTGGGGCAAGCTGTTGCAGCTAGCTATAGATGAATGAATATGAATATTGATTTTGCTAACCACATGTCCCATGCGGTGCTGCAGCTAGCTATAGGAAGGGTCGGAGGGAGTGGAATCTCTTGCGTGACGGCGAATGCTAAGCAGCACGTCTCGATCCGCATGGCCGGCGCGCGCGGGAGGGTCGGAAGGGGAGGATCAGGCTAGTTCCAATGCATTGGTACTTACATAAGCTATGCTGTTTAGACATGGAAAACGTCCCCACATTATTTTTCTGTTGCGTGCGTGGATAACGGTCCTTCCTGTTCCCGAAAATGGGTCGAGAATCTATCAATTAAAATGGAAGCTGGAAGAGATACGATCCTGATTGACAGCCGTTAGAAAACATTATCTGCTGTTCCACCGTCTCTTCTCCGTTTAGAAAACAAGATTCGTCGTCGACGTGGAGGAAAGCAAAGCTTGCTGCGTGGAGCCTGTCTGCATCGTCTCTCTGCCTAGTCTCCGGCTCCGTGAAAAGAAAAATCCCAATCGTCTGTCTCAAACTGAAGCGAGCGAGCAAGCAAGCCGAGGCATGGGTCCGGTGTATGGTCTCCTCCCTGCGTGTCCTCTGCCGCGGACGTGTCTTCCAAATGAGAAAAGCATCCCCTCACCCGGCTGATTTTTTTGGCTTCTCATGATTTTGAGTGAATTGCAAGAAACCACCACATTTAGGGCTTATCTTGCAGAAAACCACCTGGTCGCTAATCATTTGCAAAAATCACCGCGCATTCAGTAAACATTTTGCAAAAAGCACTGAACAGGTGATTTAGCCCGTTTAACCATTTTCTGACTAGTGGGGCCGGACTATAAGGAGCTGATTTGGCAACAAATTGACATATACCTCCCTGGACCTTATAAAAGAAAAGCAATCAAGCCCCCCCTCCCCCGGAGGGCATCTCCTTCCTCTCGCCGGGAAGAAGCAGGACGGCGGCAGCTGGGCGGAGCTGCAGGCGAGGATCGGCAGCGCGGCGGCGGGATCCGGCCAGGAAGGGCCTGCAAGCAGCGGATCCGGCGGAACTGGAGGCGGCGCGACGAACTGAGAGGGGGCGATGGCCTCGGCTCCTGCAGCAAAACGACGGCGAGGCGGAGAAGTCAGCAGCGGCGCGACACAGCCTCGCGTCCGTGCACCAGCCGCCGTCGGGGCTCGCGGGGTTCGCCGCGGCGCTGTCCGTGCGTGCGCAGCTCGGGGTCACCAAGTTCTCCTACTGCCTCCTCTCCCGCCGCTTCGACGACGATGCCACCGTCAGCGGCGAGCTCGTCCTCGGCGCCTCCTCTGCCGGCAAGATGCAGTACGAGCTGCGCCTCTCCCCGCGGGGGGCCGCCAGCCGCAACTTCGCCGTGGGATGCAGGCTTGCGTCGTGGACCAGCTGCCGTCGCGGTGGGCGGGAAGAGCGTGGCGCTCCCGGCGCGGGCCTTCGCGCCTGTGTCCGGCGGCGGCGGGGGCAGCGCCATCATCGACTCCGGCACGACCTTCAGCTATCTAGACCCGACGGTGTTCAAGCCGGTGGCTGCGGTGGGGGGCAGGTACAACCGATCCAAGGCCGTGGAGGACGCCCTGGGGTTGTGCCCCTGCTTCGTGCTCCTGGCGGGCGCCAAGACCATGGACCTCCCCGAGCTGTCCCTCTGCTTCAGCGGCGGTGCCGAGATGAGGCTCCCGATCGAGAACTACTTCCTGGCGGCGGGCATGGTCCAGGGGGCTGATTGATTTTTTTAAAATCTACTAGGGGTCTGTGTGTGATTATTTTGGGCCCCACCTGTCGGAAACGCCCTCAATCGCGGCAAATTACATGTTCAGTGCAATCTGCAACACTTTTACTGAATGCGCCGTGATTTTTGCAAATGATTAGCGACCAGGTGGTTTTCTGCAAGATAAGCCCCAAATGTGGTGGTTTCTTGCAATTCACTCCATGATTTTTTTATACAGTACAGACCCATGCCCATACGTTCATATATATAAGTGTATACACTCATTTCTATGAAAACATACATACACTTCGACAGACTGAGCCGGTATATCAATATCATAAGTCACCAAAGATGCCTCTTATTCTATTATCCAGCCTCAATCACTCGTTCCTCATCCCAAGCACGTCTCTCACCCTCAAGGACGTGTTGCTCCGAGTCGAAGATGATGGCGCTACAACCAGTGGTGGAGCTACGACAAATAAGTTGGGCGGGCCAATTTTTTTATTCTAAACCATAAAATTATGTAGCCATTAGCTAGTGAAATTTCAAAATGCTATAAAGTGATACAACATATATAACAATATAGGGAAACTAGTATCGTGATGATTTTTTTAGTAAAACTTGGAGAAATAAAGGAGATTTGTTGTGTTGGTTGCTTGGGTCGCTTGTGTCACCGCCGCATGGGGACCTCTCTGCCTCTTCTGCAGTACTTGAGCGGCTGTGCCCTGGGCTTGCTCGGCGCTCAATCGGGGGCAGAAGACTCAGAGGATGAAGGCACAACAGTGTTGGGCCATTTATGCGGCTCGAGTCGGCGCATTCTTCGGTCAGCTACTGGATGGAGGAGACATGCACTGCTTCGGTCAGCTACTGGATTGGGCTATTACATGTATAAAATTATTATTCTTCGCTGGAGCTGGGCGGGTAACGGCCTTGTTTTGCCCTCAGGAAGCTCCGCCAGTGGCTACAACACCGCCAGTGCTGCCAAGGGGAGAACAAGCTGGTGCTGCAAGCTTGGCCATGTTTTGCGGTGCAGGCAGCTGCTGAATTCTGCAAGTGTTGGCCGCATGAGAACAAGCTGCACAATATCAACCAACGGTGGCCTACCGCAAGGCCCCGCAGCAACATCCCCTGTGTTGCGAACTGCCATGACGTCTCATGTGATGTGAGTCAACGTTGTGGAGGGGCGCCATCATGCTGGGAGATGATGTTGCGGAGGAAAATCGATTAATGAGGGCATGTTGTAGTGACAGCATCGCTCGTGTTTCAAAAGTCTGCTTGCAATCCTCTGAGTTCAAAGTGGCTCATATTGAAAATACTCGTCTTGCAAACCTTCGAGTGCAACATGGTTCATGTGCATATTTTGAGCGCAACACGTCCGTGTTGTAAAAACACGTCAGCTGGAAGATGCGGCCCAAATTAGATGGCCGTCGTGTGGTGGATCCGATCCGTGCGTAAGGCGGCCAACACTTAGTAGTTGGCTTAGTTAATCAACTTCACTCTAAGGACACATGATATAAAAGAAGGGGTGACATAGCCCAACCCAATGACGTATAGTCGCTCTGAGGAACTCTTGCCAAAGGATTGTAACTCTACCTTGATGGAATAAACATCTATTGATCTTGCAAAAAAAATAAATCAACTTCACTCTAAGGACACATGACGTGAAAAAAGGGTTACATTTTCATGTGTATATCGTAGCATTTTTAAGGGGTGTCCAACTGTACATTGTAGTTTATTCTTTTATTTTATTTTTGAGCATTAAACAAAGACATTTTGAGCATTAAACATGGTATTTTATTTGGGCATGGGTCAAAGTTTGCATTGATTCCTAAACCAGGCCATGGCCTCACAAGTGACAACAACGGCCCACAACCCACTTGGGGCGTGAAAACCGGATCCGGCTTGCCTGCTCCCTTTTCATGCTCCCATCCGTTCCACTTCATCCTACGGTTATTTTTTTTCTTTTCCTTTCTAATCTAATCACCTCCCTGATTTTAACGAGGTGGGCCCGGATCTTATTTTGTTTCAATCAAATCAAACCACATACGCGGGAGCACGGATGGGAGCATGGGTAGGGAGCAGGCAAGTATCTTCCGTTAAAACCCCAGGCAACTCTGTGCTCCTCCATCTTGTGCGGCGGCTGATTTGGCAGTTGTGTGCGCCGTCGTCACCTGTTCGACGGGATGCGTCGGAGGTTCCACAAGAAGGCTAGCTGTGGCCACCGGTGGCCACGGAACAGACCGGCTAGGCACGCTCCTGGACGAGATCCTCCAGCATGCGCTGTCGTTCCTGCCGTCGCGCGACGCCGTGCCGCACCTGCGTGCTCGCCCGCCGCTGGCGCCACCAGTGGAAGTCCGCCCCGGCACTGTGGGTCACCAACGTCGACGCCTTCCGGTGCGCCCGCCATGTCAACGACTTCGTCAACCACCTTATCGTCCTCCGCGACCGGACGCCTCTCGGCGAGTGCGAGATCGCCGTCTATAAGGAACACGATGGCGGTGGGTACTACGACAGCAACGGAGAGTGTCGCGAGCACTCCCAGTACATCGATCTGTGGGTCAGGTACGCCTTGTCATGCCATCCTCGGCTGCTTCGGATCAGTGACCATGACCCCAATGATCTTGACGCCGCCGCTGGATGGATACGATTATAAAATACGGATTGTTCTGCTTGACGTTCCCATCTTCTCCGGGCATCTTACCACTTTGGAACTCGACGGGGTGGTGCTTTCGAGCGAATGCTCCCACCCTCTAGATTTCTCGAGCTGCCCAAACCTGAAGACTCTAAAGATGAACCGCTGCTCCCTCCTATTCTTGGGACGCGACCGTTCCATGAATATTGTCGCAACCTGTGCGATGTCTGAGCATTACACGCTGTGATTTTGATCACTTTGCCCTCAGTTCTGTCCCAAGCCTCGTGCACCTGGACCTGGAGCTGACCGACGACTGTGGCTTGGTTCCTGCGTTTGAGAGCATGACGCCGTCGTTGCTAACAACATCTATCAAGCTTGACCGCAGTTGCAACAAGGACGACATGGGTTGCTCATTTCTCTTTGGATGCCTCTCACATTCCTCTAATCTAGAGCTCATGGCCGAGCCTCAAGCGGTATACATATATGTTTTTATCCACTTAAATTCTAGCTAGTCTCATTTGACATGCTGATCCCATATGTGTTGTGCACTTGTGCTTGCCCAGTTTGCTTTCAGGAAAGCTTTAAAACGGTGCACCACGTTTAGCAACCTCAAAACCTTGTCACTCAATGAATGGTGTGTGGAGCCTGATTTTGGCCCACTACTTTACTTTCTACGCCGGTCACCAAATCTCGAGAAGCTCAACATCCGCTTATCTAAGGTATAGATATTTGTATGTACGTTTTGCAATTATAAAACATTTTGTCCTGTTAAAGTTACAATTGCATACTTCATTTATTTGGTAAACTACACAGCCATATCGACATGTTGAAGAGATAGAGGGATGCTACGATTCGGGCAATGTATTAAAAAGAGATGTTCTTGTTCCCGCAAAAAAAAAGAGATGTTCTTGCTTCACGACCTTCAATCGGAAGCAGCGGCTTGGTTGATCGATCGCAACGACAACATCACGTACAGCCGCGGCGGGATCCATATTGGATCACAGCAGTAGCAGCGAGGGGCTGGCCGAGCCAGACGAGACACGGCCGAGTCGGGCAATGATTTTGGCTGCGTGGCCGTACACGTTGTAGGAATTGGGAGCAGCTATACCGTGGATTTGTTTCGATATAAGAAAAGGACCGAGTCCTCGTGTGTGTATGACGCAAAGGGAGGCAGCAACAGATCGACTGCGGAGAGAGATATCCATTTGATATGCATCCATCATGAACTAGCAACAAGGGTTTTGGAAAAGCAATTAGCTAGCGTTCGAAAGTTGAGCCAAGACCAGAGCTACACAATACCAGAAGTTTTTTGTTCTTTGGTTGGAATTTGTTATTTTTTTTAGGGCCAGTGCCGCTTTCTATACCTACTATTAAAGGGAATAGATATTCTTGGTTTGGTCCTGTTTTGTTTCGTCCGGTTTTAAGTCTTTTTATATGTATGCTATTTTTTACTTATGTTCTTTTTTTTTTTACTTTTGTCCGTTTGACGAACATGTGCAAACAAAGAAAACCGGGATGTCACTACGCAGAGTCAATTGTTCCACTACTTATTTAGTGGTACATGGTCGCATTGTTTTTTCCTGACTTCAAGTGCTAAAAATTAATGCGTCTGGCGGGAGTCGAACTCGTAACCACGCAAACTACTCCAACCTCGGTATCCAACAAGGCAAACTAGATGTTGTGAATTAGCATGTTGTATTAAACTTCAAATTTGTATGCACGGCTAAATTTGTATGCACGGCTAGGTTTGCTTCTTTTTTTAGAGGAAGCCAGGTCTGCTTTGTATCAATTCTCCTGTTGCGCTGTCACCTATACTGGGCCAATACGCTCCTAACTGGGATTTTTCTACAGCCAGCAAATTTCTCTGATGGGCTTCATATTCCTTGGTTTTCTTTTGGATTGCAAAGGCTACGTCATTGTCCCCGAGGATTGAACATAGAAATTGGGTTAGTTACTCAAAAAAAAGGAACCACCTTGCTTTTTAAAATCAAATTTCACAAATTTAAATACGTCCATGAGTTACCTGAAAATCAGCAAGCCATCGCAAGAAAAGGGTGAAGTGTGGGTCTCATTTATATTAGAAAATGAAGGAAGAAATTAATGCATGTATGCCCCAATAAAATAGAGGAATATCCCATGAAAGAGGACCCGATTGGTGAATAAAAGAGAGAAAGTTTGGATGAAAAAGGACCTGGTTGGCACATGCCAATGAAAATAGAGGACTATTTGATGAGAAAGGACCCAATTCATCATGAAATAAAAGAAAGGAAGATCCGATAAAAGATGACCTGGTTTGCAATTAAAGTGCATGGCTTAAGTGCGATTGCTGGAAGCTTTGAGTATGCATCCAGGAATAAAAGAGGAGGGAGTGACTAATGTTGATCAAAGGTGTTGTACAAAAAGGGCACCCATCCAGCATTTAACCGAGAGAAAGAGCCCATATACAAAAATTATAGCCAAGCAGTTTCAAAAATCTGTTACTGAGGGATGTTCTCTCTAAAATTTGAGTTTTTGTGGTGTTTAGGTGCAAATGTCAATTATCTATCCCGGTGCAACGCACGGGCATATGTGCTAGTTATTAATTAAACATAGCTAGGGATCTCATTGGAGAGAACCTGGATAATAGACTCCGGTGGACCAGACCACCAAACATTACAGACTTCATCACCTAAACCTATTTTGGCTAATTTATCCGCGGCATCATTCGCTTCTCGCTTCGTCCATGTAACCTTCACCTGCAGAAACTGGTTAAGCAACCGCTTGATCTCTTCAACACTCGGCCCCAAGATCGAGAGGTCTTGTTCAGATTTGTTGATCGCCGCGACAACTCCCAGGCAATCCAGCTCGACATGAAGATTCTGCACATTAGCCTCACGGGCCAGCTGAACAGCCCGCCGGCAAGCTGCCACCTCCACCATCTCAGCACTCGAGGCTCGGTCGACGAAGGAGCAAGCGGCAGCCCTAAAACCACCATTGTGATCTATCAGCACTACCCCCGCACCTCCCTTTCCTCTGTCTTTGGAGAACGCTCGTCTGCATTGGCTTTGATCCATCCCTCCTCCGTCGCCTCCCATCTTCTCCTCGCACACGGCTAACGTATCGTCGTGGGGCTGTCATGGACATTTCGCCATTCTTGAGTCAACCGCACCACCCGCTCCATTATTACATGCGGCTCTTCTATCCGTTTTCCATCCCGGGCTTCATTGCGAGCTAGCCACAACGCATAGACCGAATGGATCATCATCGACCTTTCTTCCTCTCCTGCTTGCTGAAACCACTCCAGGAGCCATCTTGCAACTGCATTCTGGGAACCAAGCTGACACGGTGGGATCGCCACCGCAATTCCCTTCTCCGAATGCAGTTTTTTCCAGTAAAGCACCGAATGGGGGCAACCCCAAAATCTATGATAGATCATCTCTTCTCGACCACATGCCGTGCAAAAAACTCCCACCTTGATCTTCCGCCTCTGCAGTTCATGCCCGACGACTAAACCATTGCGGAGCAAACGCCACATGTGGATCTTCGCTTTCCCAGGGGCCGAAGTGTCCCACATCGCCATCCAGCTCTTGTGCTGGTTCACGGATGACGATGACTCATGTCTTCCTGTTCTTGCTCGGTTCATTGATACACGCAGGTGAGGTGCCGAGCGGATTGTGAAGTATCCATCTTTAGTGAAGTTCCAGGCCAAGTAATCATCCGAACCCGGTCCTCCAACGGTAATCTGCTTGATGTCTTCAGCGTTCTCCTGTGAGAACATCCTATCCAGCAACTGCTCGTTCCATCGCGCACCCGAGTGATCAAGCAAGTGGCAGACTTTTGTGACCCCCATAACATACTCAGCACCCAGTGGTGTTAAGCTGCCGCTCCTTGGTATCCACTGATCATGGTGGATGTTTATCTTGGTGCCATCTCCCACTCGCCACACTAGACCTGCTCTAAGAAGATCTCTCCCATGAAGAATGCTTCTAAACGTGTATGATCCACCATCTGGGCAGGTTGCATTCATAATATCACCATCTTTGAAGTATCTAGCTTTCAAGACACGCACACAGAGCGAGGAGGGAACTCGCAAGATCCTCCATGCCTGCTTGGCCAATAACGCCTGGTTAAACGCCTCAGCTTCCCTAAAACCCATGCCTCCTTCCTTCTTTGCAGCACACATTTTATCCCAGGCAATCCAATGCACTTTGCGCTCACCATTTACTGCCCCCCACCAGAATTTCGATGAGATAGGTGTCAGGTTCCGGCACATCTTCTTTGTGAGGAGAAAACAACTCATAGTAAATGCAGGAGTAGCTTGAAGCCCAGATTTCACAAGAACTTCTCTTGCTTTTTTTGAGAGGCCTTTCCCCTTCAAACCCGTAACCTTCTTCTTTGAACTTTCAACCACATATTGGAACGATCCATCCTTAGCCCTCCCCACCACCGCTGGGAGACCCAAATACCTCTCACTCAAAGCCTCTGTCTCAATCCCGATCGTTTCCTTAAGGGCCGCCTTTAGATCCTGCTGACACCCTTTCCCAAAGAAAATAGAGGATTTGTATAAGTTTACCTTCTGTCCTGATGCTTGTTCATATCACTAGTAGAAAAACGGTCAAATGTGAAGCACATTAGTGCCGGTTTGATATTGAGCCGGCACTAATGTGTCCATTAGTGCCGGTTTCAAGGCTAGCCGGCCGCTCTCATTAGTACCGGTTCGTGGAGAACCTTTAGCACCAGTTCGTGCCACGAAACGGTACTAAAGAGAGTGGTGGCAGGATTTTGTCAGTCTGGGGCCCCTCCAACACCTTTAGTACCGGTTCGTGGCACGAACCGGTACTAAAGGTCGACGTACATAAACCCTTCGTCGACCCGAGCTTGCTCTGTTCTTCCCCTTTCCCCTCTCCTCCTCTGTTCTTCCCCTCTCTTCCTCGAGCTCATCAGACATTTTGCCCAAAATTTGTCAAGATTTGAAGGCCCCCATCCATTCAAATGATCACAAAGGTTAGCAACTTTGTCCTTTCATCTCTCATTGCTAGATTAGCTCTTGCAATGCTTTGTATAGTGATTAATTTGTGAGTTTAGTAATTTGGGAGGAATTATATGTGCTAGTATTTGATTTATATGCAATTTGAGGTCAAAAATAACACTTAGTTTGCATATGTAGGTATGGTCTACTTAGTGCCTTCTAAATCTCCGTCAGAACCACCGCCGATCGCTCAAGACTGCATCCCGTCGCCGGCACCACCTTGTGATGAGGCTCTTGTTCATGAATGTTTTACATTACCAAATTGATGTTTGCGTGATTTGGATATATAGTTACTCGTATAATTATCTTACCCGTACGTTGTTTGTTATACATAGTGTCATGGTTTTGATATCCGTCCCCGTCGGCCCTCGTCCTTGTTATGATTCGGATGTGGTATATTCTCTTTTAAAACTACTTGTTGCATTTTGTGTTTATGACAAATTATGCCCATCAAGTTGACATAGATATTTTTATCTAGGAGGTATGTGAATCGGAAATTCCAACCGACCATATTGTCGAGAGGTTAAATTTAGTTGAAAGATAAAATGAGTATTTGAAAGAAAAATTGAAAAGAATTGAGGGGGAGAAGATGGAATTGGAGTTGCATGTTGCCGATGTCATCGATGATCACAAGATCAAGATGGATAAAATGCGGTTGAAGATTAGAAAGATTAGAAAATATGCCATTGATAGTGTGGCTTTGAATCATTATGCTGTTGGATCAATTATTACCTTAGTTGCGATCTTGATCGCATTTGTTGTTGCATTTAAATTCTTTAGCTAGAGAGTTATTTGTATGTTGCATTTAATTAAGTGTTGTATATGAACTTTATGTATGAACTTGTATTAATTTGGTCTATTCGGTGTTGTGCAATGAAGATGAGCTGACAATGGATGTATGATGACCAATGCTCTCCCGAGTTCATTAATGGCGTGCATAAATTTGTGCTTGCCGCTGAGGCAAACAAGCGGGCGGATGGTTTTATGCCTTGTCCATGTGCTGGCTGTAAGAATGGTCACAATTACTCTACGTCAAGAACCATTCACGTCCACCTATTTGAATCCGGTTTCATGCCCCACTAAAATGTTTGGACCAAGCACGGAGAAAGAGGGGTTATGATGGAAGACAATGAAGAAGAAGAGGACGACGACGGCTATCCTGGCCATGGGTTCCCTGAATATGATGATGTAACAATGGGGGAAGAAGCTGAGCCGGCAATGCGGGAAGAAGCCAAAGAAGAGGCATCAGATGAGCCCGCTGATGATCTCGGTCGGGCCATTACCGATGCAAAGAGAAACTGTGCAAGTGATTTGGAGAAGAAGAAGTTGTATCGCATGTTAGAGGATCACTAGAAATTGTTGTACCCAAATTGCGAAGCTGACAAAAAAAGCTGGGCACCACACTGAAATTGCTGCAATGGAAGGCAGAGAATGGTGTATCTGACAAGGGATTTGGAAAGTTGCTGGTAATGATAAAGAATATGCTTCCAAGGGACAACGAATTGCCTGATAGTATGTATGAAGCAAAGAAGGTTGTATGCCCTCTTGGGTTAGAGGTGCAGAAGATACATGCATGCCCTAATGACTGCATCCTCTACCGCGTTGAGTATGGGGATTTGAACGCTTGCCCGGTATGTGGTGCAATTCGTTATAAGATCAGTCGCGATGACCCTGGTGATGTCGAGGGCGAGCGCCCCAGGAAGAAGATTCCTGCCAAGGTGATGTGGTATGCTCCTATAATACCACGGTTGAAACGTTTGTTCAAAAACAAAGAGCATGCAAAGGCGATGCGGTGGCACGAAGAAGACCGTAAGAAAGACGAAAAGTTGAGAGTACCCACTGACGGTCCGGAGTGGAGAAAAATCACGAGAAAGTACAGGGAGGAGTTTGCAGGTGACCCAAGGAACGTATGGTTTGGTCTAAGCGCAGATGGCATTAATCCTTTTGGGGAGCAGAGCAGCAACCATAGCACCTGGCCTATGACTCTATGTTTGTATAACCTTCCTCCTTGGTTGTGCATGAAGCGGAAGTTCATTATGATGCCAGTGCTCATCCAAGGCCCTAAGCAACCCGGCAACGATATTGATGTGTACCTAAGGCCATTAGTTGAAGAACTATTACAGCTGTGGAATGGAACAGGTGTACGTGCGTGGGATGAGCACGGACAGGAAGAATTTGACCTAAAGGCGTTGCTGTTCGTGACCATCAGTGATTGGCCTGCTCTCAGTAACCTTTCATGACAGACAAAAAAGGGATACCGCGGATGCACGCACTGTTTGGATGATACCGATAGTATATATTTGGATAGTTGTAGGAAGATTGTGTACCTGGGACATCGTCGATTTCTTCCGAGCAGGCATCCCGTAAGAAAGAAAGGCAATCATTTCAAAGGTGAGGCGGATCACCGGACAAAGCCTCGCCACCGTACTGGTGCTGATGTACATGGTATGGTCAAGGATTTGAAGGTAATCTTTGGAAAGGGTCCTAGCGGACAACCTATTCCGAAGGACGTTGACGGATGCGCACCCATGTGGAAGAAGAAATCTATATTTTGGGACCTGCCATATTGGAAAGACCTAGAGGTCCGCTCCGTAATCGACGTGATGCACGTGACGAAGAATCTTGCGTGACCGTGCTTGGCTTTTTGGGCGTGTATGGGAAGACAAAAGATACACCAGAGGCACGGGAGGACCAGCAACGTATGCACGGAAAATACGGCATACATCAGGGTCAGGCCAGCTACGCTCTTACCAAAGAAGAGAAGGAAATCTTCTTTGAATGCCTACTCAGCATGAAGGTACCGTCTGGCTTCTTGTCGAATATAAAGGGAATAATAAATATGGTAGAGAAAAAGTTCCAGAACCTAAAGTCTCATGACTTCCACGTGATTATGACGCAACTACTTCCGGTTGCATTGAGGGGGATTCTACCGAAAAACGTTCGATTAGCCATTGTGAAGCTATGTGCATTCCTCAATGCAATCTCTCAGAAGGTAATCGATCCAGAAATCATACCAAGGTTACAGAATGATTTGGTGCAATGTCTTGTCAGTTTTGAGTTGGTGTTCCCACCATCCTTCTTCAACATCATGACACACGTCCTAGTTCACCTTTACGAAGAGATTAACATTTTGGGTCCTGTATTTCTACACAATATGTTCCCCTTTGAGGGTTCATGGGAGTCTTGAAGAAATATGTTCATAACCGTGCTAGGCCAGAAGGAAGCATCTCGAAGGGCCATGAAAATGAGGAGGTCATTGAGTTTTTATTGACTTTATTCCTGACCTTAAGCCAATTGGTGTTCCTGAATCGCGACATAAGGGCAGACTGGATGGAAAAGGCATGCTAGGAGGGGATCAAATAATATGTATGGACGGGCATTCTCTCACTAAAGCACACTACACAGTTCTACAGAATTCCGCCTTGGTGGCTCCGTATATGGAGGAACACGAGAATTTTCTACACTCCAAACATCTGGAGAAGTCTGGCGAATGGATTACACGTGAACAAACGAGGACTTTCACCGGTTGGTTGCAGAAACATGCCATGCACAATGGCGATATTCAAAATGACATGTACTCGCTGTCCCAGTTACCATCTTCGAATATAATGACTTTCGAACGGTACCAGATAAATGGGAATACATTTTACACTATCGCCCAAGATAAGAAGAGCACCAACCAAAACAGTGGTGTCCGCTTTGATTCAACAACCAAGACGGGAAAGGAAACATATTATGGTTACATAGAGGACATATGGGTACTTAACTATGGAGGTGTTTTGAAGGTCCCTTTGTTTCGGTGCAAATGGGTCAATATTACACGAGGTGGGGTAATGAAAGACCCGCAGTACGGAATGACAACAGTGGATCTCAACAATCTTGCGTATGCAGATGAACCATTCGTCCTAGCCAATTATGTGGCGCAGGTTTCTTATGTGACAGACATGTCTACCAGGCCGAGAAAAAGAAAAGATAAGGAAGCGAATGGATCATACGACGAGCCAAAGCGCCACATAGTTCTTTCAGGGAAAAGAAATATCGTGGGAGTGGATGACAAGACAGACATGCCAGAAGATTATGAAAAGTTTGATGAAATTGCTCCATCCACAGTGAATATTGACCCGAGCATCCAGTTAAATGATGAAGATTTTCCATGGCTACGGCGCAAAGGGACACACGCGAAGAAAAAAAGTTTCACACATGAAGCAATATTTACGCATCCAACTGCTTCTAGGGAAAATACATGGATAAATGTGTGCTATACAGGCCAATGCAAGCTTTGCTTTGCTTATTAGATTGTAGTATTCTGCTCTTTTTGCTTTGCTTTGCTTTGGATTATTGAATTAGAAAGAATCCTCAGCTACTGTTAGACATTTGCATTTACCTCCATGCTTACATACACAAAGCTACGAAGCATGAACTTGATAAGAAGAAAAACGACATTTCTCCCTATGAAAATAATGCCAACTTACATTTTTCTATGTGTATTTTGGAGAACTCCCTTTCCTTGGAACTCAAAGCACTTCGTTGCTGCATGGTGGAGTACTAATAGCATTTTGTTTCAGTAATAGCTGGGGTTCAACTCAACTCAACTAGTGCTCTGTATGCCGTGTATCTTGGTGTCTATTAGAACATCCTTTCTTTTAGTAACTACATGTGGTTGACGCTTTGCTTGCTGCTAGTGGTGAGTACATGTGGTTGATGCATAGTAGGTCAGGGAAGGAAATGTTAGCAGCCTCTAGGTTAGTACATGCATACAACAAGTGAAAACATGCAGATGCAGCAGTGTTATCTCTTTAAACACCAAGAGAGAGCATGCATGGAGTTTTGGTGCAAGGGTTTCTTTTATAGGTAGATAGCACCTAGAGTTCTTATCAGGCTTGCCAGCGCCGTCGTAGATAGTAATAATCATCTATCAGGCTTGCTGCTAGACTGAAACTAATTAGTATCACGTTGCACGGTAAAATAAGAGGAGAAGAGTATGTCCCCTCAAAAAATAGTTAGTTAGTTAGATAGATAGATACTAGCCCCTAAAAAGGGAAGTAAATAAAATAAAAGGATGGATAGATAGATACTACTGTCAAGAGATATGTGAAAGTTTCTTTGGAGGCGAGGCTGTTAATAACAATACTAGCACTACTAGGGAAAAGGCTATACACAGAATCTTAGCAGCAGCGCGGTTCAAAAAACAGCGCTAGTGCTATTTAGCAGTAGCGAGCTACTAGAAACCGCGCTACAGGCACAAACTTAGCAGTAGCGCTGTTGACCAAAAAAGCGCTACTACTAATATTCCCATTGGTAGAATGTTAGGCTACGATAGCAGTAGCGATCTTAGATGGAACGCGCATCTGCTACATCACAGCTTAGCAGCGCTTCACCAAGAGCGCTACTACTAACAAAAATAAAATAAGATGATAAACAAATAGAAATTTAAATGAAAATGAAAGAAATAGAAAAGGAGAAAGGGAAAATAAAATGTAAAGCAAAATAAACGAAAAAGTGAAAAATCGAAGGAAGGCATAGCAGCAGCGTTTGTTTGTATGACGCGCTATAGCTAACGTAGCTGCAGCGCGCCCCTAAACCCCGCTATAGAAACAGAATAGGAAATTAGCTATAGCAGCAGCGTTGCTTTGCGAAAGCGCTATAGCTAACTTAGCTATAGCGCTTTTTAAAAACGCTACCGCTAAGTTTGACATAGCCAAAAACCGCTTCCCCGCCACCACTTCCCCAAATCCTCAAACCCCACCTCAAGGCCGCCGTGCCTCCCCGATTCGTCGCCCACACTCGCCGCCGCCGACGACGCTACGCCACCAGAGCTGTCGCTGCCGACGACACCGAGCCGCCTAACGCCACGGAGCTGCTGCGACCTCGCTAACGCCACCGAGCCGCCGTCGACGCCACCTTCTCGCCACCGAGACGCCTCCCTCGCCGTCACCGGAGACGCCTCGCCTCCTCGCCACCACACCGCCTCCGCTGCCACCACCGAGCCATCATCTCAGAAGCCCCACCCTCCTCTCTCTCTCATGCATAGGTTAGCTAGTTTTAATTAGGTTAATTATCTAGGTTTTAGGGCAAAAATTTAGTTAGGGCATTGACAGAGAAGTAGTTAGGTTAACTAGTTTAATTAGGTTAATTATCTAGGTTAGTGCAAAACTTAGTTAGGGCTATGACAGAGAACTAGTCAGGTTAACTAGTTTAATTAGGTTAATTATCCATGTTAATTAGTGCAGAAATTTATTTTAGGCTTTGACAGAGAACTAGCTGCTAACTAGTTTAATTAGGGTTAATTATCTAGGTAAACAAGATTAACCAACTAGGTTAAATAGGTAGGTTAATTAGGTTCGTTGGATTAAGAAGCTAGGTTAAGTAGATTGGCAAAGGTTTTTATTTTTCAAAAGACCACTATTTTTCAAGGAAAAGAATTTAGCCAAATTTTATTTTTCATTGAAGTGGTCATGTCATATCTTTTCATTGAAGTTGTTCGATTGTGCCCAAGTGGTGGCTTTGTTGTTTCTGTGAATGGTGTTGAGTGGTTTATGTTTTGCCGAATGTTGATTCATTTCTGTTCCGCAAATTTCAGGTTCTCGATTTGTCCACTTTTTAGCAAAGGTCATGCCGAAATTTCCGTGAATTTCGCATGACTTGTGCTACAAACTAGGACATATCGAGTGCCCGGATTTGCCGCACCAAGAAGGAGCCAACATTCCTGCAAAACAATAGTCCTTTTATGTCATTATTCATTTTATTAGGTCTAGAATTAATTGACTAGATTTAATCATAGGAAACATGGCTAGCAACGATGAAGGACAGGGTTCGGTGATTATGACGACGCTCACCGGGCGGCGATTTAATTTTTAGCTTTACCGACGATCAACAGATGTTGTTGCTGGGCCCGCATCGGGATCGAGACCGACACGCAGACCGTGTTGAGACCGATACGCAGACCGGTGCTGAGACCGACACCGCGCTGAGATTCAGACCGCATCGAGACCGCGCCGAGACCGGTGCTGCCTCGGGAGCGGATCCGTGTAGCACCGAAAGCGAAGAGGCAACGGCTTCCTAACAAACTCAGGACTACTAGACTGGTGGTCACGGAAGTGGACAACGGCAATTTTGAGCCAAAGGCGCCGAGGAAGATGCCAAGCGTGCTACGGCAATCAAATAGGCTGCATCATACGGACAACCGCCACCATCAACGATGAGAATCTAAAGAAGATAGAAAATATGAGGAGCTCCTCCTAAAGAAGTTTCACCAGATATTCTTGTTCCCGGCCGGAATGAGAAGGATTATGAAGATCCGCATAATGACCCGCAATGAAGAAGATAAACAAACACGCCATGACCAAGTTTAGCAACGCTGGCGCTGGAAAAATCGAGTGAAAGCAAAGATCAACGACGGAACCCTACTCCGAGATTGTAAAGGAAAGTCCGACAATCACGGAAGAGCAGTTTCAAATATTCAAGGAGGCTTGCGAGGCCGGCTGCCAAAGAAAAGTCTAAGTACATGAAGGGGCTTCAAAGAGGAACATTGGGACCCACCACTCGGAAGCCGTGGTTACGGCGGAAAGAGGTCCAAATGGGCCAAGGAGGACGCGAAGCCGCGAGTCCGGGCATCCTGCACTTTGGCGGATTTCACCGCCCCGCAGGAGCGTGACGCCCCGAGGGCCCGCCACCGCTGGGACCCATCAAGAAGGTTTATGAGACAACACCGTCATTACGGAGTTCATGAGACTACCGTAATTTTAGTTTCTGATCAATTCGACTGCACACGTTAGTCATATTTGTAAACGATCCTTGTGCCTTTTGCAGAGAGAGCAATGCCGGATTGCGGCCGAAAGCGACTCGCCGTCTGAGGCATTGGCGAGGCCCGAGTGGGACACTCCATTCAACCGGCATTGAACATATTGAAACGACAATCGGTGGATACTCGACCGTCAGATGGACGCTGCACGGTGTCGGAGACGGCGCCACGTGGAAGAAGTACTACCGTGAGACCACGGAGGAGAGAAAGGAAAGACGGAGGTTAATCAAGAAAGCATTGACAAGAAGGTTGAGATTGCGTTGAGAAGAAATCATCTCGCATAACGCAATAGCGATAGCTGCCGCAAAACAAAGCGGTTGCAGATTTATCTACTTCCTTGGTGACGGGCGCTCACATTTGGACAAGGGAAAATCCAAAAAAATGCAGAGGACTTTCCCTTGCTGACTTCTTGGCAGCACATGCTCCTGCTCCCCGCACCGCTCCCACTGCTCCCGCGACCGCTCCCCAGCACTGCCCGCACTCTGCTCCCGCACTGCTCCCGCACCTGCTCCTCAAGACTGCTCCCAGCACCGGGACGTGCTCGGTGGTGCCTCCTCTTTGGCTGAGCTCGACGCCTCACGGTATCTTCCACACCGCCCCTTCAATATAAATGTATAATCTCCCATTTTCGCTGCCTTCGGATGTCTCACGCCGCAGACTTTTATTTGCAGGCCGACGAAACCCGCTGCACTATATTGTACACCATCGGCGAATGTAAGGTGGACGGGGAAGGGGACGATAATGGAGCCGAAGGAACCATTGTTCCACAGCCGCCGATACCCCTAACGCCTTCAAGGTTTCCGTGGCTGTGTCAAACCGGGCCACGAGAATTTGCCTCCTCTAATACTAGTGGGGATGACGACGAGACCCGCGGCGGCTTGGTGATTGTTGCAATGGGTGGGTCCTGTTGTGGCTAAAGAGTCTGCTTCGTTCGAGGCGGCCGAGCACACCCACGAGCACGCAGCCTCAGAAGGTATGAACATCAACACCCCACCTACCCAATTAGCGCCGGTGTCGGGTTGGGTGATAGCGGACGGGTAAGCAGGTGGCTCCATTAGAGGCTGATGACGCCGCCATGGATGAGGATGAGGATGACGATGGCGCTGAACAAGATGTCTATACCGGCGCCTCCTCGTGGTTTGAGCATCATGAGTCGAGGCTGAATTACCGCCTCAACGCTGCTATTGACGACCATCCGTGGTAAAGAAGCCTAGGAAGAGAGCGAGGAAAGGCAAAAAGCTGATTCTATGATCCAGCCGCCAAAGAGCCTCGCCGGGACCGTAGATATCCCCGATGCGGATAAATGGCATATCCCCGTAAACCAATCCTACCAAACAGCGCCACGGGCCAGATTCGCGATCCGAGGAGACTTCATGACGATGTGCTGCGGGTAGAGAAAGGCCTCATCGCCGAAGATCCAGGATACCCACTCTACGTGGTTAATGTTCTGCAGCAAATGTCGACGTCAATGGCTTCCCGCGGATAAGTTCTTCCTCCGATTCGATTACATATTCGACATGTTTCACGTGAAGAAGCTGGATTTTACTTTTGTCCGCCTTTATGCCTTGCACATGAGCTACATCATTGGGGTTGAGCAGATAGCTCATATCTGTGTCGCTGACCCGCATTACATGCACGAGGCCTTCTTGGGAGTCGATGCACAGATCGTGAATACGCGAGGGATTACATCGCCGGTTTCATGCTCGCCAATAAGGACAAGGAGGCGATTCTCGTGCCTTATCATCCCGTAAGTCATCCGCTGCTATCCTTCCTTCGATTTCAATAATTCATTTGCACGGTGGAGGCTAATTAATTTGAGGTGTACTTATTTTGCGCAGCGGCGGGCGCGCCGTCCTCATCATCCTCTACCCCCGATTCTCCCACGCTCTTTACTTGGACTCGTCAAGAACATTCCCAAAAAGGATTACACCCACATCAAAGATGTTCTCGACGGTGCTATGTTTTACTACCAAGCAAGGGGTGGAGATGTTAGGGACAAGAAGAAAAGGGCGGCAGCACGCCTTCAGCCATAAGACCGACTTCTGCTGCATCCAAAGAACCGAACGATTCTCTTAATGATGGATTCTATGTCCCACACCACATGCTGGAGTACCGACGGGATCACCAGAACCTTCACATGGCACCTAGATCTAGCGATGCCCATATTCTGCAATGGGCAAAGGACATAGGAGATATCGAGGATCATCGACTTCGAGCTGAGTTCTATAACATCCAGCGAACTTGCCCAAATCATCATGAATGAGGTCGTCGGAAAAACAGGGATGTTCCATGCGTAGGACAAATGTCGCGGAAGACGTCCAACATGGATAGCCTCTCAGCGCCTCGACATGAAGCCTTTCACAAAGCTCGATGACTATCTCCCGACTTGGATGGATGGCACGACATGCTGGAGTGATTGTCGATATATGACAATGTGTCCGCTTAGTCCATAGTTTCTTTTATGACAAAACTTTGAGTTATGCACGGTGAAACTTTATTTGTGATGTAATTAAACCGTCCTCCTCGACTAGCTTAAAATCACTCTAGTTAGGTCATTTGGGTACGATGAACTTTGTTATTTATGCTTATGATATGTTGTTTCTATTTTTGCCAAGTCTGTCTCTTTGTGTTGCTCAACTATATATGTTGCATATCATCGACTCATGTGACGATGCAGGTGCATAGATCATAAATGGCGAAGAAGTGCTACGCCAGGAGTATATATACGACAAGTGGCCGGAGTGAAAGGCCTAGGTGTACCGGTTTTCGGTTTCCGAGCGACACGCAGTACTTAGTTTAGGTTCACGCTAATGCGAGAGAGGGATACGAACTCATGTACTCAAAGAGATAGCTATTCTCATGTATATCATTGTTTAGATGGATGACGATGTATTTGCAAGTAATCGAGGCTTGTATCGCTATTTTCGAGATTGATGACGAGATCGAGACCACTTTGTGTTGGATGATGATTATGATGATGACATGATTTGATGAGACTAATTGTATGTATATGCTATCATTTGTATGTGGATGATATGCTAAAGATTATTGTATAAAGCCTATTCAAATGCAAAACAAATAAAAACAAATCTGCAGGAAAAAACTAATAAAACTAGTAGTAGCGAGGGGATTTAGCAGAGCGCCGGCTTACCAAAGAGCGCTTACACCAAACAGCGCTGCAGCTAATACCAGTAGCGCCTTCCCAAAACCGCTGCAGCAATTGTGTGTAGCAGTAGCGTGGTCAACACGCCATCTGCTACACGTTAGCTGTAGCGCCTTATTAGTAGCGCCGGTACCCGCGCTACTGAGGGTGCCCAAACCCGCGCTGCTGCTAGGCTTTTCCCTAGTAGTGTAGTCCTATCACGGCAAAGAATAAATTAGTCTGGATCATGGATACTAGAGAATTAGATTAGATCTCGATCTCTCTGCAATTAGTTAGCTAGTTGAATGTCAACGAATTAAAATGGATGAAGAGGCCGGCGGGGGCGGTGGAGTAGTTGTAATGGCATTGTGGTGTTTCCCTTCCTTCCTTCCATGTCAAACACGCAAAATAGAAGGCATTGTTGTGGAGCGATTGTAGTGTATAGTTGTTGTGCAGCCATATGTTGTGATTCTTTGTTCCCAACGCGTTATGCTGCCGAAATTTCTGGCGAAAATTCCCCCGGCTTGTCAAAATTTTGTCCTTGTTTGTAAGGAAATGAAAACTTTAGGGTGCTGGCTGCAAATTGTTAGGGACTTGGTTGCAAAATTTTGTTATCTGGGCGGATGTTTTTGTAGCACTAGATGACTAGTGCATGATTCTTTTTTAGAAAAGATTGATATATTCAAGTCTAAAACCAACTGCGTTGCAATGCTTACCCTACACTGGCTGGCCCCACTGGTGAAAAACAAGCATTACCGAGATTGAACTAGGTATGATGATATCAACGATTGAATCTCGCGCAAGTAACATACCGATGACAAAGGGAACAACGTATGTTGTTATGCGGTTTGACCGATAAAGATCTTCGTACAATATGTAGGAGCCAATATGAACATCCAGGTTCCGCTTTTGGTTATTGACCGAAGATGTGTCTCGGTCATGTCTACATAGTTCTCGAACCCGTAGGGTCCGCACGCTTAACGTTCGATGATGATTTGTATTATGAGTTATGTGATTTGATGTACCTAAGTTTGTTCAGAGTTCCGGAAGAGATCACGGACATGACGAGGAGTCTCGAAATGGTTCAGAGGTAAAGATTCATATATTGGAAATTTGCATTCGGACATCAGAATGGTTCCGAGTGATTCGGGCATTTTTCTCGAGTACCGGGAGGTTACCGGAACCCCCCGGGGGAAAGATATGGGCCTTATGGGCCATAGGAGGGAGGCTAGCCAGGCCACAAGGGGCTGGTGCGCCCCCACAAGGGAGGAGGCCGAATTGGACTTGGGAAGGGGGCGCCACCCAACCTTTCCTTCTCCTACTCCCTCTCCTTCCCCTTTTCCCCCTCCGGTAGAAGGAAAAAAGGGTGGGGATGAATCCTACTAGGACTAGAGTCATAGTAGGACTCCCCTCTCCCTGGCGCGCCCCTTGTTGACCGACCTGCTCCTCCCCTCCTTTATATACGGGGGCAGGGGGCACCCCAAAGACAACAGACATTCTCTTAGCCGTGTGCGGTTCTCCCTCCACAGTTTTACACCTCGTTCATATCGTCGTAGTGCTTAGGCGCAGCCCTGCGCCGGTAACTTCATCATCACCGTCACCAAGACGTCGTGGTGACGAAACTCTCCCTCGGCCTCAGCTGGATCTAGAGTTTGAGGGATGTCACTGAGCTGAAGTGTGCAGATCGCGGAGGTGTCGTGCATTCAGTACTTGATCGGTTAGATCACGAAGACGTTCGACTATATCAACCACGTTACTAAATGCTTCCGCTTTCGGTCTACGAGGGTACGTGGACACACTCTCCCCGCTCATTGCTATGCTTCTCCTAGATAGATCTTGTGTGACCGTAGGAATTTTTTTGAAATACTACGTTCCCCAACACTGACGACATGATATTGATCTGTTGCCTTAAGCCGGATAACTCATCAGTCACCGGTTTAAGTGCCGATTCAGCATCCTCTGCTCTTTTCACTAGAGCTGCCATTTCAATCTCCCAGCCATCCTTCTCAGCATTGAATTTCTGCTTAAGCTATTCAATGTACTCCAAAGCAGTTTTTAATTCTGATTTGGCCTTGGATGTCTGAGCTTGCTGAGTCGTAACGTTGGCTTTCAGATCATTCAGCTGGGCATTTTTCTCAACCAGTTCAGCCTATGACATAAGCAAACAGGGAAGTATTATGATCATGATTATTTGCAAAGTCCCTCGCACAATACAAGTATTATCCTTGGCACTTGGGGGCTAATGTGCATTGGTTTTAAGAAGAAAAATTAAGTCCCAAGCACAGTACAAGTATTATACTTGGCACTTGGGGGCTAATGCATATTGCTCTTTATTAAGCCAGACTTATCTGCTGACCCGGACAAATGGCATGATCCGGTTAAAAGATCTACAGGCGGAATATTGGTTTTTAGCAGGATACTTAGTCCCGGTTTATTCATGACTGATTAAGCCGGCCCTTGGGAGCTACCTATGCAACATTTATTCTTGCTACTTCAAGTCCCGGCTTAACATACTTATTAAGATGGCCCTTGGGGGCTACACATGCAAAGTTGAAGTACTGTTATTAGAAGTCCCGGTTCATATTGAAAGCATAAACCGGCCCTTGGGGGCTACTGGATTTGATCTACGCAACTATTGAAGTTTACAGCACATTCTATTCTATCATGTCCAATAAACTTGTCGGATAATGGAAGTATATTCATATGGAAAGGGGTTGCAGTATTTACCTCATAGCGCTCCTTCATCAAGTTTACTAAGCCGGCTTCAAAATCATGGCTGATGTATAGACGGTTCAAGTAGCCAGAGTGGATGTCTTGGGCACTGAACTGGGCGTAGCTTTATAAGTCTACCTTCCACTTTCCTTTATCATCAGTGGAAATTTCTACTATTTTTGTGAACCTTGTGTTGCAGTGATGCGGATGTTTCAGCTGGTCGTGGAGGCAAAGATGTGGGTTGCTGCTCACATAATATAATGAAGGTATACGGCGACATCGCTGCCTCTACAATGAAAAAAAATCACAAACAATATAATGAAGGTATAAGGTGACATATAGCCATAACTTTCTGAACTGTAAGTGTCATTTCTGTATTATTGTTGCAACGCTGCAGACTGATCAAGCTGCTCTGAAAACTGTTAGTAAGAAAATACATATTATTGATCTCAAACAATCATTGGCTCCATGATCACGTATTCGAGAACGTTTTTGCTTAGCGAAAAGTTAAAAATAGAGCATGACTTGGAGTCCTGAATCCTGAAACAAGCAACAATAAATATGTAGAAAATGTTGCATGCTCTTAACCAACGACTACATGTTGCAGCTTAATCACATGACTCATTTCTTCCTTTCACAATATCTAGTAACTCTCGTCATTTCTCACAGTGATCTTCTTTGAACTGCACGTAATACTTGTTAATACTATATACTCGTATCAGTTTGCTTATTAGTTTGTAGTATTCTACTATTTTTGCTTTGCTTTGGATATTGAATTACAATTAATCCTTAGCTAATGTTAGACGTTTGCATTTACTTGCATCCTTACATACACAGAGCTATGAAGCATGAACTTGATAAGAAGAAAAATTACATTTATCTTTGTGAAAATAGTACCTAGTTACATTTTTCTAGGTGTGTTTGGAAAACTCCTTTTTTCTGAAACTCAAAGCACTTCGCTGCTGCACAGTGGAGTAGTATTAGCATTTGGTTTCAGTAAGAACTGAGGTTCAATTCAACTAAACTAGTGCTCGGTATGTCGTGTATCTTGGTGTGCATGAAAGTATTACCATGAATAATTTTGCAGATCATCCTTTTTTTAGTAACTACAGGTGGTTGGCAACTTTGCTTGCTACTACTGGTGTGCGTGTCTAAAGTGGTTAATTTGGTTTTGTAAGTACATGTGGTTGATGCATACTAGGTTAGGGTAGAAAATGTTAGCCGCCACTAGGTTAGTACATGCATACAACAAGTAAAAGCATGCAACCGCGGCAGTGCTATAATCTCTTTAAACTCCAGGAGAGGGCATGCGCACATGGAGTTTTGGTGCAAGGGTTTTCTGTAATAGATAGATAGCACTAGAGTTCTTATCAGGCTCGCCAGCACTAACGTAGATAGTAATTATCAGGCTTGACACTAGACAGAAACTAATTAGTAGCACATTGCACAGCAAGAATAAGAGAAGAAGAGTAGGGCCCCTCAAAAAATAGTTAGTTAGATAGATAGATACTAAGCCCTCAAAAAAGAAGTAAATAAAAGAAAAAGGATGGATTGATAGATAGATACTTGCTCCAGAGAGAGATGTGGGCGTTTCTTTTGATGCGAGGCGTTAATAATAATACTAGTCCTATCATGGCAAGGAAGGAATTAGTCCATATGATGGATAGTAGGGAATTGGATTAGAACTCGATCTCTCTGCAGTTAGTTAGTTAGTTGATTGCCAACGAATTAAAATGGATGAAGAGGCTGGCGGGGGCGGTGGAGTAGTTGTAATGGCATGGCGGTGTTTCCCTTCTTTCCTTCCTTCATTCCTTCCTTCCTTCCAGGTGAAGCACGTAAAATAGTAGGCATTGTCGTGGAGCGATTGTAGTGTAGTGCTGTTATACAGGCATATGTTGCGACTCTTTGTTCCCAACGTGTTATGCTACCGAAAATTCTGGTAAATAATCCCACGACTTGGTTGCGAGATTTTTTTGTTTGGGCGGATGTATTTGTGAAGGATTGTTAGTACTAGATAGCTAGTGCACGATTTAAAAAAAAGGTATATAACGTACCTAAACGATCGAACGAGGAATGATTAAAAAAAGAAGACGAAAAACCTTTGAACAACCGCAGAATAAACCTTTGAACAACGTGTTATTTATTTATTTATATCATTAATTTTAGAAGCATATTCTTATACAAAAAAGTTCTCAATTTGTCATCGTAGGATCGGGAACAAACATCTTCTCCGGGAACGACCGCTAGGTAAACATGCTATACAGGCCATATTATTTTGGGACATCCATCAAATCATGTTATTGTGCTTCTGGAGAACATTTTCTGCAAGCTCAATCTCACATAGAGAACATTTTCCGTCTGCAGTAACAATTGTAGGAAAAATGGGTTTATAGCAACATAGAAAATCACCAATACTTATTTTGAAAAATTGAAGAAACAGGTTAATTATGACATATCTTCTCAAAAAGATCAATGTGTAAATGAATTAATTGCTACTGTGACAACAACCAAATTCTGAAACACCAGAAGCTATAACTAACTACAACAATGCTACAAGTTCTTACTCATGTACTATAAATAACAAATTGAACATTTTTAGGGGAAGGTAAATATAACTGTAACAGCATAGCGACAGTGTTTGGATGACAGCAAATTGACAACTTTGCAAATTGGTTCAATGCATGTCTCTGTTCTATGACTTTGGTTGCCAAGTATCAACTCTATTGTGGTCTATGAACCAAATATTGCTATATTATGTATTTGTTCACTTACAAATTACATTTGTGTGACTACCATATGTTTGCATTTTTACTTCATTATTAATGTATATTTGTGGTTCAAATATTTGAGGATATTTTGTATGTTGAATATTTAAATACCTTATTTTAATTTCTAGATTAGGCACTTAGACTTAAGCTCGCCCAGGCTTCACAAACGTTATGACTCCGCCATTGAATCCAACATCTTTTTCTTAAATGCCCACTAGCCAAGCTACTGTGGCGCACATTGCATGTGGCCTTTAATGTTTTTCGTCCTAATACCATTGCTACTTTATTTGGGACTTGGCTAGATGGAGTTTAGACTAAAATAATGGCGCATATTCGATTTAGAGTGTGCGTAATACTTTGGACTACTAGTAGAATAACTTTGTGTTGCCACGGGCCTTTTTTTATAGGTATAGATTTTTTTTCTGATTGCACCTTTATGCATATCAAATTTCCTATGTATTAAAAAGATGGCCTGCAACAATCAGAAAATAATTAAATTTGACTTCACTTGCAATGTAACTCGACGATGTATACAGAGAGAACTGATCCAAATGATTATATGTTACAAAATAAGATCCATTTGACCTTTTGAAAGGCACAACCATATCAAGCCCCCAGACTGCAAACGACCAAGTAATCATCCTCAATTCTTGAGCCGGCACATGAGCTCGTAGTGAAAATTTCTGACAGCCATCACATTTACTGACCAGATCCTCAGCATCAGCGTGAGACGTCAGCCAATAAAACCCATGACAAAAAGCCTTAGCCACAAGAGACTTAGAGCCGACATGATGGCCACAACCTCCTTCATGAATCTCACGTTGAATTTCACGGCCCTCCTCCGGGGAAACACAACGTTGAAACGCCCCCATAACACTGCAATGGTGCAACTCTCCATTGACAATTGTCATCAACTTAGACCGCCGGGTTATCTGCCTGGCTATTTCATCTTCAGGTAACTCGCCCCAGGTCAGATAAGCCAAATAAGGCACTGCCCAATCAGGAATAGCATGAAGAGCCACCACCAATTGCGCCTCCGGGTCAGGAATAGCGAGATCCTCTTTTGTAGGCAATTTGATAGAAGGGTTATGCAGAATGTCCAGGAAAGTGTTAGGTGGCACCGGCTTATGCTGAGATCCTAATCGGCTTAAAGCATTAGCTGCCTCATTTTTCCTGTGATCGACATGTTCAACTTGATAACCCTTGAAATGACCCGCAATAGCATCAACCACTCGACGATAAGCCGCCATGAGCCCACATTGAACTCAAGATCAACGAAAACCTGGTTGAGATGTACCACCGAGAAACCAACAAAGAGCCGGCCAAAACCCTTTTTCCGCCGCCGCAAGCTTCTGTTCTCGAGAGATCCCATCTGGGGCCTTTTCTGGCACTCTGCCGGAGAGGGAATCAATCACGAAGGGGTTCTACATCAACCTTGTTGCCCCTCCGATGATGCGTGTGTAGTTTACCACAAACCTACTGTTGGGGAACGTAGTAATTTCAAAAATTTTCCTACGCACACGCAAGATCATGGTGATGTATAGCAACGAGAGGGGAGAGTGTTGTCCACATACCCTTGAAGACCCGAAGCGGAAGCGATCACAACGTAGAGGAAGTAGTCGTACGTTCTCCTCGCGATCCGACCGATCCCGGCGCCAACATTCGACGCCCCGAGTTCTTGACACACGTACAGCTCGATGACGTCCCTCGACTCGATCCAGCCGAGTGTCGAGGAGAGTTCCACAAGACGACGGCGTGGTGACGATCTTGATGTTTCACCGGCGCAGGGCTTCGCTTAAGCTTCGCGACGGTATAACCGAGGTGGAATATGGTGGAGGGGGCACCGACACGGCTAAGGAACGATCTCACGATCAACTTGTGTGTTCTAAGGTGCCCCCTGCCCCGTATATAAAGGAGCCAGGGGAGGGGCCGGCGGCCAAGGGAGGCGCTGGGAGTCCTACTCCTCCGGGAGTAGGATTCCCCAATCCTAGTTGGACTAGGATTCCTGGAGGGGAAAGAGAGAGAGGGGGCGGCCCCTTCTCCTAGTCCTAGTAGGACTAGGAAAGGGGGAGGCGCCCTCCTAGGGCTGCCCTTCTCCTTTCCACTAAGGCCCATCGAGGCCCATTTACCTCCCGGGGTTCCGTAACCTCCGGTACTCGAGAATTCCGTTTTGCCGGAACCATTCCAACTCCAAACATAGGCTTCCAATATATCAATCTTTATGTCTCGACCATTCCGAGACTCCTCGTCATGTCCGTGATCACATCCGGACTCGAACTCCTTCGTACATCAAAATACATAAACTCATAGTAACATCGCCATCGAAACCTTAAGCGTGCATGGACCCTACGGTTCGAGAACAATGTAGACATGACCTAGAACTATTCACGGTCAATAACCAACAGCGGGACCTGGATGCCCATATTGGTTCCTACATATTCTACGAAGATCTTTGTCGGTCGACCGCATAACAACATACGTTGTTCCTTTGTCATCGGTATGTTACTTGCCCGAGATTCGATCGTCGGTATCCAATACCTAGTTCAATCTCGTTACGCAAGTCTCTTTACTCGTTCAGTAATACATCATCTCACAACTAACTCATTAGTTGTAGTGCTTGCAAGGCTTCAGTGATGTGCATTACCGAGAGGGCCCAGATACCTCTCCGACTATCGGAGTGACAAAACCTAATCTCGAAATACGCCAACCCAACATCTGCCTTTGGAGACACCTGTAGTACTCCTTTATAATCACCCGATTACGCCAGACGCTTTGGTAGCACCAAAGTGTTCCTCCGTAAACGGAGTTGCATAATCTCATAGTTGCAGGAACATGTATAAGTCATGGATAAAAGCAGTAGCAACATACTAAACGATCGTGTGCTAAGCTAAGGAATGGGTCATGTCAATCAGATCATTCTACTAATGATGTGACCTCGTTAATCAAATAACAACTCCTTTGTTCATGGTCGAAACATAACCATCTTTGATTAACAAGCTAGTCTAGTAGAGGCATACTAGTGACATCTTGTTTTGTCTATGCATTCACACATGTATCATGTTTCCGGTTAATACAATTCTAGCATGAATGATAAACATTTATCATGAAATAAGGAAATAAATAATAACTTTATTATTGCCTCTAGGGCATATTTCCTTCAGTCTCCCACTTGCACTAGAGTCAATAATCTAGATTACACAAGAATGATTCTAACACCCATGGAGTCTTGGTGCTGATCATGTTTTGCTCGTGGAAGAGGCTTAGTCAACGGTCGCAACATTCAGATCCGTATGTATCTTGCAAATCTCTATGTCTCCACCGACTAAGTCCCGGATGGAATTGAAGCGTCTCTTGATGTGCTTGGTCCTCTTGTGAAATCTGGATTCCTTTGCTAAGGCAATTGCTCCAATATTGTCACAGAAGATTTTCATTGGACCCGATGCACTAGGTATGACACCTAGATCGGATATGAACTCCTTCATCCAGACTCCTTCATTAGCTGCTTCCGAAGCTGCTATGTATTCCGCTTCACATGTAGATCCCGCTACGACGCTTTGTTTAGAACTGCACCAACCGACAGCTCCTCCGCTTAGTGTAAATACGATCCGGTCTGCGATTTAGAATCGTCTGGATCGTGTCAAAGCTTGCATCAACGTAACTGCTATTTATGAGCTCTTTGTCACCTCCATATACGAAAACATATCCTTCGTCCTTTTCGGTATTTCAGATGTTCTTGACCGCTGTCCAATGATCCACTGGATTACTTTGGTACCTCCTGCTAGGCTTATAGCAAGGCACACATCAGTCCGGTACACAGCATTGCATACATGATAGAGCCTATGGCTGAAGCATAGGAACATCTTTCATTTTCTCTCTATCTTCTGCAGTGGTCGGGCATTGAGTCCGACTCAACTTCACACCTTGTAACACGTGCAAGAACCCTTTCTTTGCTTGATCCATTTTGAACTTCTTCAAAACTTTGTCAAGGTATGTGCTTTGTGAAAGTCCAATTAAGCGCCTTGATCTATCTCTATAGATCTTGATGCCCAATATGTAAGCAGCTTCACCGAGGTCTTTCATTGAAAACTCTTATTCAAGTATCCCTTTATGCTATCCAGAAATTCTATATCATTTCCGATCAGCAATATGTCATCCACATATAAGATCGTAAATGCTCTGAGCTCCCACTCACTTTCTTGTAAATACAGCTTCTCCAAAAGTCTGTACAAACCCAAATGCTTTGATCACACTATCAAAACGCTTATTCCAACTCCGAGATGCTTGCACCAGTCCATATATGGATCGCTGGAGCTTGCACACTTTGTTAGCTCCTTTGGATCGATAAAACCTTCTCGTTGCATCATATACAACTCTTCTTCCGTAAATCCATTCAGAATGCAGTCTTTACATCCATTTGCCAAATTTCATAATCATAAAATGCGGCAATTGCTAACATGATTCGGACGGACTTAAGCATCGCTACGGGTGAGAAGGTCTCATCGTAGTCAATCCCTTGAACTTGTCGAAACCTTTTGCGACAAGTCGAGCTTTATAGACAAGAATATTACCGTCGGCGCCGGTCTTCTTCTTGAAGATCCACTTGTTTTCTATTGCTTGCCTACCCTCGGGCAAGTCAACCAAAGTCCACACTTTGTTTTCATACATGGATCCCATCTCAGATTTCATGGCCTCAAGCCATTTTATGGAATCTGGGCTCACCATCGCTTCTTCATAGTTCGTAGGTTCATCATGATCTAGTAGCATGACTTCCGAACAGGATTACCGCACCACTCGTGCGGATCTTACTCTGGTTGATCTACGAGGTTCTGCAGAACTTGATCTCAAGTTTCATGATCAACATCATCAACTTCCTCACTACTTGGCATAGGTGTCTCGAAACTGGTTTCGCGATTTAACTACTTTCAAGTAAGGGAGAAGGTACTATTACCTCATCAAGTTCCACTTTCCTCCCACTCACTTCTTTCGAGAGAAACTCCTTCTCTAGAAAGGATCCATTCTTAGCAACGAATGTCTTGCCTTCGGATCTGTGATAGAAGGTATACCCAACTGCCTCCTTTGGGTATCCTATGAAGACACATTCTCCGATTTGGGTTCGAGCTTATCAGGTTGAAGTTTTTCACATAAGCATCGCATCCCCAAACTTTAAGAAACGACAACTTTGGTTTCTTGCCAAACCACAGTTCATAAGGTGTCGCCTCAACGGATTTCGACGGTGTTCTATTCAGGTGAATGCGGCTGTCTCTAGAGCATAACCCCAAAACGATAGCGGTAAATCAGAAGACACATCATAGATCGTACCATATCTAGTAAGGTACGATTCGACGCTCGGACACACCATTACGCTGTGGTGTTCCGGTGGCGGAGTTGCTAAACTATTCCGCATTGTTTCAAATGTAGACCAAACTCAGAACTCAAATATTCACCTCCACGATCGATCGTAGAAACTTAATTTTCTTGTTACGATGATTTTCAACTTCACTCTGAAATTCTTTGAACTTTTCAAACGTTTCAGACTTATGTTTCATTAAGTAGATATACCCATATCTGCTTAAGTCATCTGTGAAGGTGAGAAAATAACGATATCCGCCACGAGCCTCAATATTCATCGGACCACATACATCTCAGATGTATGATTTCCAACAAATCTGTTGCTCTCTCCATAGTACCGAGAACGGTGTTCTAGTCATCTTGCCCATGAGGCACGGTTCGCAAGTGCCAAGTGATTCATAATCAAGTGACTCCAAAAGTCCATCAAGATGGAGTTTCTTCATGCGCTTTACACCGATATGACCTAAACGGCAAAGTGCCACAAATAAGTTGCACTATCATTATCAACTCTGCATCTTTTGGTTTCAACATTATGAATATGTGTATCACTACTATCGAGATTCATAAGAAATAGACCACTCCTCAAGGGTGCATGACCATAAAAGATATTACTCATATAAATAGAACAACCATTATTCTCTCGATTTAAATGAATAACCGCCTCGCATCAAACAAGATCCAGATATAATGTTCATGCTCAACGCAGCACCAAATAACAATTATTTAGGTCTAAAACTAATCCCGAAGGTAGATGTAGAGGTAGCGTGCCGACCGCGATCACATCGACTTTGGAACCATTTCCCACGCGCATCGTCACCTCGCCCTTTGCCGAGTTCAGCAATCAGTAGTCCCTGCTTGAGTTGCAAATATTAGCAATGTAACCAAGATCAAATACCCAGTGCTACTACGAGCTCTAGTAAGGTACACATCAATAACATGTATATCACATATACCTTTGTTCACCTTGCCATCCTTCTTATCCGCCAAATACTTGGGGCAGTTCCGCTTCAAAGGTCCATCCGCTTGCAAGAAAAGCACTCGGCCAGGTTTAGGGCCGACTTGGGTTTCTTCTCCCGAGCAGCAACTTGCTTGCTGTTCTTCTTGAGATTCCCTTCTTCTTCCCTTTGCCTTTCTTCTTGAAACTAGTGGTCTTATTGACCATCAACACTTGATGCTCCTTCTTGATTTCTACCTCCGCAGCCTTTAGCATTGCGAAGAGCTCGAGCATAGTCTTTACTAACCCTTGCATATTATAGTTCATCACGAAGCCTTTGTAGCTTGGTGGCGTGATTGAGAATTCATCAATGACACAATCATCCGGAAGATTAACTCCCAATTGTGTCAAGTGATTGTAGTACCCGGACATTCCGAGTATATGCTCACTAATGTAACTGTTCTCCTCCATCTTGCAGCTATAGAACTTATTAGAGACTTCATATCTCTCAATCCGCATTCTGTTGGAATATTAACTTCAACTCCTGGAACATCTCATATGCTCCATGACGCTCAAAACGTCGTTGAAGTCCCGGTTCTAAGCCGTAAAGCATGGCACATCGAACTATAGAGTAGTCATCGCTTTGCTCGCCAGACGCTCATAACATCCGGCGTTGCTCCAAAGAAGAAGCCTGTCACCTAGCGGTGCATCCAGACGTAGCTCTTCTCGTGCAGCAATGAGGATGATCCTCGTTACGGACCCAATCCGTAATTGCTACCATCATCTTTCAACTTTGCTTTCTCAAGGAACGCATTAAAATTCAACGGAACAACAGACGAGCCATCTATCTACAATCAAACATAAACAAGCAAGATACTATCAGTACTAAGTTCATGATAAATTTAAGTTCAATTAATCATATTACTTAAGAACTCCCACTTAGAAAAACATCTCTAGTCATCTAAGTGATCACGTGATCCAAATCAACTAAACCATAACCGATCATCACGTGAAATGGAGTAGCTTTCAATGGTGAACATCTTATGTTGATCATATCTACTATATGATTCACGCCGACCTTTCGGTCTCCGTGTTCCGAGGCCATATCTGCATATGCTAGGCTCGTCAAGTATAACCCGAGTATTCTGCGTGTGCAAAACTGGCTTGCACCCGTTGTAGATGGACGAGAGCTTATCACACCCGATCATCACGTGGTGTCCGGGCACGACGAACTTTGGCAACGGTGCATACTGGGAGAACACTTCTTGATAATTTAGTGAGAGATCATCTTATAATGCTACCGTCAATCAAAGCAAGATAAGATGCATAAAAGGATAAACATCACATGCAAATCAATATAAGTGATATGATATGGTCATCATCATCTTGTGCTTCATGATCTCCATCTTGTTGCACCACCATGATCACCATCGCCACCGCGCGACACCTTGATCTCCATCGCAGCATCGTTGTCGCCTCGCCAAACTTATGCTATTACGACTATCGCTACCGCTTAGTGATAAAGTAAAGCATTACAGTATGCATTGCATTGCATACAATAAAGCGACAACCATATGGCTCCTGCCATTGCCGATAACTTCGGTTACAAAACATGATCATCTCATACAATAAAATATAGCATCACGCCTTGACCATATCACATCACAACATGCCCCGCAAAAACAAGTTAGACGTCCTCTACTTTGTTGTTGCAAATTTTACGTGGCTGCTACGGGCTTAAGCAAGAACCAGTCTCACCTACGCATCAAAACCACAACGATACTTCGTCAAATAGACTCCGTTTAACCTTCTCAAGGACCGGCGAGCCACACTCGGTTCAACTAAAGTGAGAGAGACAGACACCCACCAGTCACCTTTAAGCAACGAGTGCTCGTGGCGGTGAAACCAGTCTCGCGTAAGCGTCGCGTAATGTCGGTCCGGGCCGCTTCATCTCACAATACCGCTGAACCAAAGTATGACATGCTGGTAGGTAGTATGACTTGTATCGCCCACAACTCACTTGTGTTCTACTCGTGCAAAACATCAAACCATAGAAAAACCTAGGCTCGATACCACTGTTGGGGAACGAGTAATTTCAAAAATTTTCCTCGCACACGCAAGATCATGGTGATGTATAGCAACGAGAGGGAGAGTGTTGTCCACATACCCTTGAAGACCCGGCGGAAGCGATCACAACGTAGAGGAAGTAGTCGACGTTCTCCTCGCGATCCGACCGATCCGGCGCCGTTACTCCGACGCCCGAGTTCTTGACACACGACAGCTCGATGACGTCCCTCGACTCGATCCAGCCGAGTGTCGAGGAGAGTTCCACAAGACGACGGCGTGGGACGATCTTGATGTTTCACCGGCGCAGGTTTCGCCTAAGCTTCGACGGTATAACCGAGGTGGAATATGGTGGAGGGGGGCACCGCACACGGCTAAGGAACGATCTCACGATCAACTTGTGTGTTCCAAGGTGCCCCCTGCCCCCGTATATAAAGGAGCCAGGGGGAAGGGGGCCGGCGGCCAAGGGAGGCGCATACAGGAGTCCTACTCCTCTCTGAGTAGGATTCCCCAATCCTAGTTGGACTAGGATTCCCGAAGGGGGGAAAGAGAGAGAGGGGGGCCGGCCCCTTCTCCTAGTCCTAGTAGGACTAGGAAAGGGGAGGCGCGCGCCCTCCTAGGGCTGCCCCTTCTCCTTTCCACTAAGGCCCATCGAGGCCCATTTACCTCCCGGGGGGTTCCGGTAACCTCCCGGTACTCCGGTAAATTCCCGTTTTCGCCCGGAACCATTCCGAACTCCAAACATAGGCTTCCAATATATCAATCTTTATGTCTCGACCATTCCAAGACTCCTCGTCATGTCCGTGATCACATCCGGACTCAACTCCTTCGTACATCAAAATACATAAACTCATAGTAACATCATCGAAACCTTAAGCGTGCGGACCCTACGGTTCGAGAACAATGTAGACATGACCTAGAACTATTCACGGTCAATAACCAACAGCGGGACCTGGATGCCCATATTGGTTCCTACATATTCTACGAAGATCTTTGTCGGTCGACCGCATAACAACATACGTTGTTCCTTTGTCATCGGTATGTTACTTGCCCGAGATTCGATCGCGGTATCCAATACCTAGTTCAATCTCGTTACGCAAGTCTCTTTACTCGTTCCGTAATACATCATCTCACAACTAACTCATTAGTTGTAGTGCTTGCAAGGCTTCAGTGATGTGCATTACCGAGAGGGCCAGAGATACCTCTCCGACTATCGGAGTGACAAAACCTAATCTCGAAATACGCCAACCCAACATCTGCCTTTGGAGACACCTGTAGTACTCCTTTATAATCACCCGATTCGTTGTGACGCTTGGTAGCACCAAAGTGTTCCTCCGTAAACGGAGTTGCATAATCTCATAGTTGCAGAACATGTATAAGTCATGGATAAAAGCAGAGCAACATACTAAACGATCGTGTGCTAAGCTAAGGAATGGGTCATGTCAATCAGATCATTCTACTAATGATGTGACCTCGTTAATCAAATAACAACTCCTTTGTTCATGGTCAGGAAACATAACCATCTTTGATTAACAAGCTAGTCTAGTAGAGGCATACTAGTGACATCTTGTTTTGTCTATGCATTCACACATGTATCATGTTTCCGGTTAATACAATTCTAGCATGAATGATAAACATTTATCATGAAATAAGGAAATAAATAATAACTTTATTATTGCCTCTAGGGCATATTTCCTTCACCTACGGGTCCATAGCTAGTAGCTAGATGGCTTCTTCTCTCTCTTTGATCTTCAATACAATGTTCTCCTTGATGTTGTTGGAGATCCGTTCGATGTAATCACTTTTTGCGGTGTGTTTTTTGGGACCAGATGAATTGTGAGTTTATGAACAGATTATCTATGAATATAATTTGAGTCTTCTCTGAACTCTTTTATGCATGATTATAATAGCTTTGTATTTCTCTCCGATCTATTTATTTGGTTTGGCCAACTAGATTGATTTTTCTTGCAATGGGATAGGTGCTTTGTGATGGCTTCGATCTTGTGGTGCTCAATCCCATTGACAGAAAGGGACATGACACATATTTGTATCATTTCCATTAAGAATAAAAAGATGGGGTTTATTCGTGTGTGAGTTTACTTTGTCTACATCACATCATCTTGCTTAAGGAGTTAGTCCGTTCTTTACTAACTTAATACTCTAGATGCATGCTGGATAGCGGTCAATGTGTGGAGTAATAGTAGTAGATGCAGGCAGGAATCGCTCTACTTGTCTCAGACGTGGTGCCTATATACATGATCATTGCCTTAGATATCGTCACGATTATTCGCTTTTCTATCAATTGCCCAACAACAATTTGTTTACCCACCATATGCTATCTTCAAGAGAAAAGCCTCTAGTGAAAACTATGGTCCCGGTCTATTTTTATCATATATCAAAAACCAAGAAATACCTTGCTGCAATTTTATTTACTTTATTTTATTTTGTATTTTTGTTCTATCTATCTATCACTACAAGATTTGATCCTTGCAATTAACCGCCGAGGGATTGACAACCCCTTGTTTGCGTTGGGTGCAAGTATTTGTTATTTTGTGTGTAGGTGCTGCTAACGAGGTGTTGTGTGATTCTCTTACTGGATTGATAACCTTAGTTTCTAACCGAGGGAAATACTTGTTTGTACTGTACTCCATCATCCTCTGCTCTTCGGGGAAGTCCCAACGCAGCTCAGAAGTAGCATGGTGGCGGCGGTGAACTGATTGTGGAGGGGGCGAGGTCAGTGCCGGGGCTTGATGAAGATTGTTGAGGGGGTGAAAATTATAAGTTATGCATGAACTCTGAGAAAATTTTGATATTCAGGCAGAATAATTAGGGGTACACTCAAGAGTTTTCATAGAGTAGGGGGGCAATAGCCCCCTTTGGCCCCATGAAGCTCCGCCACTTGGCGAGGATGAGGAGGGCGGAGGGTAGTGCAGGGGCAAGGATGAGGAGGGGGAGGCGATGAACTGACCCGCGGCAAGTACCCGTGTATCTGTAGCACCAAATTTGTGGCATGCTAATGAGATTCGTTTCCCCATCCCATCGCCCAACATCTACACAAATGCAAAACGCCCGCTCTCCTCTTCAAGCTTGATATAAAGAAGGCATTCGACTCAGTCAAGTGGGGATACTGCCTCGAGCTTCTCGATCAGGAGCCCAAAGAAGCACCGTAGGGTTTCCCATCAACCTCCCCTGAATCCTGCTTTGCAAGCTCGTTGTCGCATCCTGACACTGCTCCACCACGAAGGTCTCCTCTCCCGCGAAGGCCTCCACCTAGCCGCACACATCTGTCGGTGGTGACCTACCATCGTCCTCCATGTCTGCGCCACAATCCCCGGTGGCCTGTACGGATCAATCTACAATAATCATGGTAATGGTATCTCTCAGCAATTTCATCCTATTCATGCTTTCGCATATGCGAAAAAACAAAGTCACCAGAGGGGATCCAACTAAGTAAAACAACATGATCTGTGTGACCCTACAAAATTACCAACATGCTCTGTGTGACTTAGGAAATTCTTATTATTACAACATCCAGACGATTAGTCAGGCAAGTGAATCTAAAAAGGTTGACTGGATAATTGAACAAAGAAATAGATCATTATTATTTAGGTAGAAACAATATTCTGGTAGCACTATGTTAAGTAAACGTGTACAGATATCTGCATCCAGTTGTGATGTACAAAATATAGGGTCTAATGGTAAGAGCAGATCAGAAACTGTGGTTTCCACACACAAATAGGAGTGCTTATTTACCACATGAGCTCTGCCATCAATTGATTCACCGATTCAACCCAAGTAACCATTGAACATAAAACAATGGCAAAATTATGTCAGATGGATATCTATTCCAGAACAGAATTAAACTTGCCTGACCATGAGGTGCCACTCATATCGGGACTACACTAACCCTCTGAATATGACACAACTTCAGTTTGGTAAAAACCCATTGTGTAATCAAAACATCCGCAGATCCATAGAATTTGTAGGTGCGTGATATATATGTATTTAACAGAATATCATACCACCACCAGCATACGATTTATATATGCTTGGGTTTTCAGGATCTCATCAACAAGGGAGCCAAGGACGAGCATACACAAAATGTTTAGATTGAAGGCATGATAATCAAAGATGAGGATATGAACACCGAGTCAACAAAGGCAATAGTGCAACAAACCATCAAGGATGATACAGAAAATATGGAAATTGATGAGGTGATACTCTAAGTCAACAAAGGCGGTTTTTATTTTCACATGTCATTATTATCTTTATTCTGGTGGGACAAAACAATATGTAATTTGTAGTATAATAATATCATGCCTACAATTCTTTACTCACCTTAATAATATTTTCTATTTTATAAGTACTGGATAATATTGTATTATTGTGTGTTTTAGATAGTAAGCGAGGAAGAATCAAATGGAATAGACAACAAAGATGGAGAAGAGAAAAAAATAGCACACAAGCTACTGATTGCGAAGTGACAAAGGCAGGCTTTCTTTTCGACTATCCCAAATAGTTCTAATTCTAATTATTTTATATCCTCCATACAAATTATTCCTTGTAATGTTCCTCTCAGGAATTAACCTTCAAGGAAACAAGTGAACAAATGCAGCCAACTCAAGACGATGAATTAGCACAAAGATTTGACACCAAAGGGGGAGAAACTATAGGGGACAAGCTGGCAGAATCAAATGGAATAGCCGACAAAGATGAAGTGCGGAAAAAGAAGAGCTCGCGGTTCACTGAATCCGAGGTGACACAGGCATATATATTTTTTCAACTATGTCCCAAATAGTTCTAATTCTAACTATATTATATCTTGTAATGTTGCTCTTAGGAATTAACCTTCAACGAAACAAGTGAACAAATGCAGCCAGCTCAGGATGAGGAATTAGCACAAACATTCAGTACCGAAGGGCCAGAAACTATAGGGGAGACGATGCCAGAATCACATGGACTAGCTAACAAAGAAGAAGTGGAGAAAAAGCATAGCATGCAGTCCACTGATTCCGAAGTCTCTGAAGTGACAGAGGCATCAGATGACGAAGAATTAGCACACACATCCGGCACAAAAGGGGCACAAACAGGGAAGCCTATCCCTATCAGAATGCATAACAAACCTAGGAAGGCACAAAACTACGTGGTGGCTCCAGAAGGCATGAACAAATCCTTCTATGCCCTACTTTTGCTTCACTAATTTTCTTCATTATTAATAATTCTTCTTGCTTACATCATGATATATTACGCCTGCACCAGCGATGATTGGTTGGTGACTGAAAATATCATGTCTGAACCAAGCGATTAAGTAAATTTAGTGAGCATCAACGACTCATATCTAAAAAAAACAGTTACTACGTCTTTTAACGCCGAAGAATTTGTTGGCGACGAAGTAAGTATATGTAGCTTTATGACAAGACAATGCTATTTTAACATATGTTCCTATACGTCTTATAACCAATTTGTGCACTTGATATTGTAGATCATAGACGCATACATACATTGCGTAAGTGCTAAAGAGCATCTACATATGAGGTCAGGTGGAAGTGTGTTCTTAGAGAATGCATGCATCTCTAAGATGATAAAGGAATTTAGCTCTATACGTGATGACGTACCAAGATGGGTATTAAAGAGAGCTACGACTTATTTAGAACATGATATGGTGAGTCTCAGTTCCGTACATATTACTATGATGAATTCAATCGAGAACAGATGTTTGTATAGATGAGACCTAAACTAACAAATCTCTTTTTTCAGATATTCATTCCAGTAAACATTGAACACTTTCATTGGTACCTAGCAGTTATAAATACTAGGGTGAAACGTATCCAGGTGCTCGACTCGCTAGGCCCAGGAATGCCCCGCAAATACCTTACCGCTATGGTTAGCTATTAGTCCCACTGCACCATCTTCTGATAAGACAATTTTTGTCATTCTTTGCTTCTGATGCTAATACTTGGTCATTTATTCATGTAATAGCTGGAAGGACTGAAAAATAAGTTCCAATATGCATCGCTTCAAATGGAACAAAAATTGGATAAGTGGAAAGACGTAAACATCACAGCATGGCCAAGGAGGAGTGTCTTAAGATCAAACTGCAGACAGATGGGTATACCTCTTACGATTGAAACTTGTTGATCTCATCCCCTTTAGGTAGCTCCTTGTTGATGTAGGGAATGAACATTGCACACAGTGAGGCTATGCACCGATTTGACGGGGAGAAGCAGGTGGTGGGGTTAGAGACACTAACCTGGACCTGGACGAGCGAGGAGAAGCGTAGGGAGGGTCCCGAGCTGCACAGCACGCGGAGGTCTTCATGATCATCTTGATCAAGATGGAGGTCGCGAGCAGCAACTGCTCCTGCTCCTGACCGAATCAAACAGGGAAAATTAGATGGGATCGGAGAGTAGAGAATCCGGATCGAGGGGAGAAGAAGACTTGGAACCGGACCTTGATAGCGTCCCGAGCAGGGGCAGGGAAATTCGTGCCGCACGGGGGAGGTTGTATAGGCTCCTGGCGGCTACATCGAGTGCATCAGGACGACGGAGGGCCAAGGCGTCGCCGGCGACCATGCCGACCTTGAGCGCCCTAGCGTCGCCAGGAGAAGGGAGGGGCAGGGCGGGGCGCAGCAGGGCCTACCTGACCGCCGGCGCTGGTGACGAGGGGGCGACCACAAGAGAGCGCACGTGGTGGATGGCCCCGTCGCTGCCAGGAGGAGTGAGGGGCGGGGCAGGGCAGAGTAGGGCCTACCCTTCTGCCATCGCTGGTGACGAGGGGGGCGGACACTAGAGAGCGCACGCGGTGGATAGCCCCGGCGTCGCCAGGAGGAGTGAGGGGCGGCGCAGAGAAGATCGCCGGGCCGCCGGCTGTGGATGGGGATTTCGTGGCCAGGAATGAGGGAAGAATGGGGAGGAAAGGAGAAGTGAGGGGCGGTGGGAGTTTGACTGAGGTTTGAGTGAGTGCGGGTTGTCCAAACAAAAATATACTGTATTAGATCAAAAACAAATCAGTTGATGAGTTTGTGAAAATATTGTTTTCATCACGGCATTATATTTCATAGGGCATGTCCGGTTCACTAAGTTTGTGAAAATTTTGTTTTTATCACGGCTTGTTTCAGTCATGATCATTTCATGATTCGAAAAGTTGTTTTATACAAATATCTGTAAATTTGATAAAAAAATGATTGAGTATATTTAAGGTTTATATTTGTAATCATGCAGGTCATCTTGTGGTCTGCGGATGGTAAATTTTATGGAGTACTTCACAGGAGATATTTTGTCTCACATTCCTACACACGTATTTTTTTACTCTGTATCATTATATTTATTCTATGTTGTATCACTGTTTAACTACTATTTTAATAGGAACATATGATAGATTTTAGAACAAAACCAGCTATCATTTTAGTGGACTCAGAATTGAATGCTGATAATATAAGAAATCGAGACATGGAAGAGGACGAAAACAACACAGATCCCACAGAATGTATGATTCTGGATAGACCCCCCCTGAGAATTTCAAAACATCAAATACATCAACAAAAGTTGATCTCATCTCGCGGTCATTTATTCTTTCACCGTCTGTCAACCCAACAAACGATGATTTAATAGATGAACTTTGCTTGTTCATCGGTATGGTTGATGATGTTGCTCTACTAGAGTAAGCCATATTTTTTAGTTCATTTTGTATTCCAACAAATTACTTTGATATCATTATAATTTACAGAATTTTGATTTTACAGGAGCGAATGGGTGAAAAGCTATGATCCGTACCCTATTAGCTTAAATTTGAGACAAATTAAAAACATATTAAGTAATGATGAATACATGGATATTCATTGCTTTAATATGGCTGTGCGAATACTAGCGCGCCACGAACTCTAGCTTCTCAGAGACATTCCATCTCACTATATGGATCTGAACTTTTGTGTAAGTTACCATAATCACGTACTACATTTTTTTTCTCATTGCACTAATATTTTCTCATTCTTACTTTAGTCCATGTTCCACTATGCACGAGACTCAAGTCACCGTGAACATATGGAAATTGCTACATTGAAACGGTTGTTTCATAGCTGGCCTGACAGTAATGATTATCATATCTCTCAATGTGATATGGTAAGATTTTTTTTCATTTGTAACAGTGCTTTACTTGGTCTTAATTAATATTCTATGCATTTCTAAACTATTTCATCATTGCAGATTTTATTGCCTTGGTATATGTTTGGGTTATTTATATTATTTTTCTTGGATCAAAATAGAAAAGTTGTCGCAATTTTCGATCCGATACCAATACCTACTTTCGGGAAGGATGTACTTAAAACCGTGGTCGACAATCTAAACCTTGCGCTTGAAGTTGCAAACCCTGCATTCGAGGATGATATCTCTAAATGGGAATGCATAGTTCCTGTTGCTCCAATAAGCTCACACAGGTATGAATCTTTTAAATGCATTACAATATTAATTGATTCATTTAACGCACATTATTTGTTTATTTCATACATGTAGTGCATTGTCTACTTATTTAGTTTTTAATTACATGCACTCATTGTGCGACGGAATGCTACATTTTCCCGTACCTCGGGTGACTATTTACACCATGCTTATTTGTATACACATTGCACATGCAACTTGTTATAACAATGTTGTATAATGCCAATGTAGGATGGTTTTCAACTGAGGAAGCAATTTTTGGTGCATATTTTAAAGTACGAAGACAATGAAGCTCAAAATAATATCCCATACATTGAACGAAGCATCATTGATCGCATTTATAGATGGACCTTATTGCTTCAAAAGATGGACCTTCAAGACATGCTTAGTTGCGTTTTTTAGAATATATTCTTGTAGCAATTACAATACAATTATTATGTGACAGTAAATTTTATGCGAAGACATGTTTATGATACGTGCGTTGGATCATAAATATGTCGCACTTTGTGAAAATGCAATTTGAGTGACATGATAACATTTTCTAGCGATCTGTATTTTTTGTTAAAAAACATTTTAGTATTATATCATGTGAACATGTTTTGTTTGAGACGTGCGTTGCACGTGCATGCTTACTAGTGATATAGAAATTAGTCGTAATACCCAAACGTGAATCATCATCACTCTGGTGGTTGTCCACCTACCCCTGCAAGATGCACATCGCTTGTTCGAAATCCCATCGTCCATTTTTCTTTCATTTATTTTAGGCGCTTATAATACATAAAAAGGCAAGGGCTTATCTGCATATCTACAATGCGACACCGGCTGACAGTGGATCCTGGCCACGCTGGCATGCGACATAGGCCATAGATACATCTGTGTACGTAAAGTGTGACCGTATGTGGACACAGATGCAAGTTTGATGACTGAAAACATGTATTTTACAAGTGTATGCATCAAACTGACCATCACGTGCAAGTTTTATGACTTTCGGTGTATTTACCTCTATTTAATACACTTATATGATATCGAGCTATCAAGTTAAAATCGAGCGAGTCAATGTTGGCTCAAGATCGGCTCGTTTCTTGATCGAGCTATGTAAATTTGTGGTCCATCATGTAATAACTATGAAGAATCATATTATGATTTTACTTCTTTTTTTAATGCTTTGAAAGCCAGTGTTTATCCTATGCGACGGTATATAGCCTTTATGAGTTATACCTCTGAGAAACTTCACAATTTTGTTCCAAGTTTGCTTCTCAGCCATATTCATTTGGACAATTCTTACATGTTCCATAATTACCATGAAGTTTGCATTATAAAATATAGACATTCTAGGATATTTGACTCCTTTTTTACTATACACTAGACTAAATAGCCTATGCCTCTATCTTCTCTTTGGAGAAGTTTAACCAGTTGATTGCTGTTGATGTGTGACATATACATATGATTGCGAGACTTCTGCGAGACTTTCTTCTTATGTTATTTAAATAGTTGTCTGCTAATTGTGACGAAGGAGGAATTTCTTTCCTATGATTATACATATGTTACATGTGCACGCTTACTAGTCTAGAACAAAAACGGGCATGTGTTCCAACCAAATAGTGGATGGGTCTTCCCTAAAAAACAGTGGATGGCCACCGCCACCATCTTCCGCACGCTCCAGAAGCCGCCGGACAGCATGCACAAATTGTTTGGAACTATGCACTTGGAACATTAGAGTATGAACATGATGTGGTACAATAGACGGACGTCTATGCCATCGTCCGGCGGAGCAAGAGGAAGAGGGGATGCGAATCCATGTGCTTGTGAGTGGAAGAGGAGGAAGGACTTTGCCCTAGTCGCCTTGTGAGAAGGGAAAGAAAGACGGATAAACATATTTATTCGTAATTTCTGGCCTTACTAACCAAGGAACTTGCTTCCGCCAGCTAGCTAGGATATTTTGTTACGAATGCCATGCCGACATGATAATCATTTTCACTACCCTTTTGGAGAGTTTTGCATTGCCGACTTGCGTAAGTACGAACTTAACTAAGCTAGGCAAGAAGATTATTTGTCTCCCCTCAAAAAAAGAAGAAGATTATTTGTCTAATGCTATATCATTTTTACATTCAGCAGATAACAAAGACTTCATACTAACTGGAGTACTATGCTATGCAGTCAACATTCATTAGGACTGGCAAGATAGTTTCTTTAAGTCACATTCACGAGCATCTATCAAGTACCAAGAACAATACCGATTAGACCGTCGACCAATATATCTCAAAGGGCATGATCTTCTGGCAGGTAATCTGGTTGTGGTACATCAGCCATTCTATCATCCCTGTCTCAAGATCGGCAACATACACGTTCTTTTTGCTATCCTTGACAAGCAACATGCCACCCTTTTCTGCCAAAAAGGTCAAGTGCATCATTTCTGCTTGAATCTGCTTGGGTGGTTTCAGCTCGACGACTCAGCTCTAGAGCCATCTACCACCATTGTCTCTCCCGTTGTTGTCTTGTCGCACACATATTTTAGTTGGAGGCCTGGCCTTCGCAGGTAAAACAACGACAGTCTCCTGCCAGCAGCGACACTAAGATACGGTCCATCACAAGTTCCAGAGAAACGATGTTGGGTCGGGACCACGTACTCCGAGAGCGATACCACGGTGGCCGCCGCTAACGATGCTTCCATCTTCGTTCGATTTGTAGCGTGATCACATGTTCAGCGAGCGAGATATGTATATCATGCGATCAGAAAACTTGAGAACCACGGCACGTCTCTGTCTAGATTGGATATACAAATTCGTTTTTTCCACGTGTGTACATAACGTGAAAAAAAGGGTTCGTCTTTGCGTATCTAAGTGACTCGATCAAATCAGAAAGAAAAAAGATAAAAAAAAATAAAAGAACCTGTTTGCACGAATCACCGTGTATAATCAATGACATATAGGATTTAGATGTACAATACTTAGACCACATCTAGATGTGTTTTAGCAAAACTGAAAAAAAAAAACAGCTAGCCGATGCGGTGAACATGATTTGTGTCCAATGTTTGGGCAGATTTGACCCCAACCCAGGTGATCGGCATCGTCATCCACGCCGAGGACTACGTTGTGGCTGCCACGGCCATGATACCAAAACACGATAGCTCTTTTTTTACGCAAAAATAACCTTTCCATTAACCAACGGGTGTAGCGAAATCGCTAGCAGCCAAGTCTAGAACAAAATCTGGCATGCGATCCAACCAAACAGTAGGGGCGACGAGGCCTCTCTTGCCTCCTCCTCCCTCCATCCATCCTCCAAGCAACCATATCTCTGTGCTTCATCCGATGCTTCTCCTTGGACTATATGGATCTGAGCAGCGTGGTCGCCATTAGGTGGTGCTTAGTGGTGGTGATCCAGATTCGATCGGCCGGGTGGGGATGGCTATAGATTGTGCTACAGTGACCTCCTACGGCTCCACGACAGCACCGGCAGATCTTCGGGAGTGTTCATCTCTCAAGATCTAATGGTGGACTTCGGTGGTGAGATGCAAAATTTGAAGTTGTAACTTTTTTCTAAAAGGTTCACGTCTATTATAAAAGTTGATCAAAACAACAAATTACCCCAACCATAATAAATACATTGATGCCCCTGAATCACCGAACCAGTACTGCCGCCGGCAGAACGAGCCACCGACGCACCGCTGTCGCCACTTCCATACGGGAGCCGGCCTAATGTTGTCCATGACTAGTGGCGGACCTAGGGGGTAGGGTCAGGGGGCCATGACCCCACAAACAATTTGCAGAGCTTTTTTTACTAGTGTATTCATATGTATATTTGGTACTTTACTAACTATTCGTAATGTGTTTTGACCAAAAAATGCTATCATTTGTAATGTTACCCCGTGTTGGTTAAATTCTAAATCCGCCACTGTCCATGACGACCGTGATGTCTTTGTGCACTTGCCCCTAAGGACCAGTGTCCTGGAGCCGCTGTTGTTGCCGCTCAAACCCTTGAATTGATCTGAAGAATCTAACACTAAATCTCACCATCACATACACACAACAAGAAACCCTAACCTCGTCACCTCGAGGAGCTGGAAGGAATAATCCGTATAATCCATCCTGACGGCCGAACTTATGAGGATCGGAGCCTGAAAGACATACCCAAGGAAGAAGTGTCACCGTCTGTCCGAGCGTCGCCCCAGTATGGACTAAAACCCTAACCTATATCCTCCGGAGCCGATGCAACAATATTCCTCTCCTACCATCGGCCGCCAAAGCAAGAGGAAGAGGGGATGTGAATCCATGTCGCCTTGCGAGAAGGGAAAGAAAGACTGATAAACATATTTATTCGTAACTGGTGGTCTTACTAACCAAGGAATTTGCTTCTGCCGACTAGCTAGGATATTTTGTTATGAATGCCATGCCGACAGGCTAAACATTTTCACTGCCCTTTTGGAGAGTTTTACGTTGGCGACTTGTGTAAACCGAGTACCAACTTAACTAAGCTAGGCAAGAATATTATTTGTCTCCCCGCAAAAAGAAGAAGATTATTTGTGTAATGCCATATCATTTTTTTACATTGAGCAGATAAAAAAAACTCAAACCAACTGATAGTTTCTTGAAGTCACATTCACGAGCATCTATCAAGTACCAAGAACAATACCGATTAGCCTGTGGGCCAATATATCTCATAGGGCACGATCTTCTGGCCGGTGACATGGTTGTGGTACATCAGCCATTCCATCACCCCTGTCTTAAGATCGGCGACATACACGTTCTTTTTGCTGTCCTTGACAAGCAACACGCCACCCTTTTCCGCCAAAAAGGTCAGGTGCATCCTTTCTGCTTGAATCTGCTTGGGTGGTTTCAGCTCGACGACTCGGCTCCAGAGCCATCTACCACCATTGCCTCTCCCGTCCTTGTCTTGTCGCACACATATTTTCAGTTGGAGACCCGGCCTTTGCAGGTAAAGCAACGACAGTCTCCCGCCAGCAGCGACGCTAAGATACGGTCCATCACAAGTTCCGGAGAGATGGCGTTGGGTCGGGATCACAATCTTCGTTAGGGAGACATGGCAGGTCCTGGCATCCACATCGAGAGTATGCAACCTATGGACGAGATCCTCGGTTGACTTGCACCAAACAAGCCAATGCGCCGTGCCGCGGCACACAACGGCGTTGGCGTGCATGGGCAACCCGCAGATATCCCTAGGTGTGTTCCACCTTGCCTCGCTGCATGAGAAAGTGTAGAGAGTGCACGGTATCTGATGGTCATCGATGTTGCTGCAGATCACTAGAACTTTGAACAAAGGAGAGTAGCCGGTTGGCAATGATGAAGGGTGCTGCTTGTTGTCGTCTGGGGAGCAGTCTGAACTGGTAAGAATGGCATAGCCAATGTCTCTATACTTGGTGCCATCCAGATGGGGGAGGACATCGCATGTGCCGGCCAGCAGATTGCAGACGGCCAGGCGAACTGCGGCGTCGGAGGAGTGGAGACGCACGAGGAGGAGGCCGTGGCGTGCGGCGAGGGGCGTCGCGCGCTTGAGGCGGTGTCTGGTAACGGCGTCTGGAAAGAAGGAGGCGAGAGGGCGGCGGTCCGGCCCGAACACGGACCCCGGCGCCGGGAGGAGGGACTGCGCGAAGCTCTTTCGAGTGAGGAACCCGGAGAGGAACGACGCGTGGCCCGGCCAGCGGTGGCGGTGGACGTCGTCCGCGAGGCGGCTCCAGCTCCTGCACGTCCTGGCACACCGGAAGAGGTCGGCCGCGTCCCTCACGCGCACGAGGATCTCGCCGACGATCTCCTCCGGGAGCGACATCGACGTCGTCTCTTCCTCCAGGAGCCTCGAGGTAGATCGAACGGTCGTTCGATCGGAGGAGCCTCGAGGTAGATTTTGCGGCTAGGTAGATCGATTCGTGGATGTGAAAAGACGTCGGGACCTGTTCGGTTGGACTCTCCGTGATGTTAAAAGAACATATCGGCACTTTGGCCCGTGTCACGTGCAAACTGTAAACAACCTCGGATTCAGGAGCGTGCTGTGATGAATCATTGATTCAGGACCGTTCTGTAATTTGGAATAGTCCTAGAGTATACGAGGGAGAGATAGTTTAGCTTTTATCTGAAACTCAATCAAAATGATTTCCACTTGGAGCATCTCCAATAAAAGATGTATATTTAGAGATGTAAAAGTAGGTGTTGTATAATTTACGTCATCAAAAAAACATATTTTTTACATCATAAAAAAAGTCTCAACTCCAACAGATGGTGTATATTTGATGACGTGAAACTAGTGCTCCAACAAATGTATTTTAAGATGTAAAACTAATTCTTCAGCAGCGTGGCGGTGGCGTGGTTGCGGCCGAGCGTCGAGTCGAGACAGGCGCTGGCGGCCGAGCATCGAGTCGGGCGCTGGCAGGGGAGCTTGAATCGGGTGTCCAAGCTTCAAATCAAGATCAGGGGCACGGTGGGGTGGCAGCGGAGCTCGAAACGCGCGGGTGGCCGAGCTTCAAATGCACTGGGGTGGCCCCGCGGAGCTTGAATCGGGCGATGGCCGAGCTTCAACTGAGGCGGGACGGGCCTACAACGCTCGAATCAGGTGGTTGCGCGGTAGAAAAGCGGGGCGGATGCCGCGGAACATCGTCCTCCACTGGTGCTGGATGTGGAGCCCGCAGAGCTCCATCTCCTCCGTAGCCAACTCAAGCGGGCGCACCTCAAGGATCGCCGGCACTGCTATGGGAGGATGAGCACGGGAGCGGCGGCAACGGCCGCGGGCTACGAGGAGGCGGCCATGGCGGTCCGTTGGGGTGGGGGTGGGGGGAGGAGGCGAGGCGCAGAGCTGGCCGAGGCGGTAGGGAGGCGCCAAATCTGACCGGAATCGGGCAGCGACAACAGCAGCGAAAAGGGGTCATGAGTTGGGAACTTTCATTGTGGCGGTTGGGTTGGTCTGCGGCTGGCCGTTTTTCATCTGGGTTTACATCTCCGACAGTTGATGATGTAAATTTGAATCGCGAAGTGTTGTATTTTACATCAGTTGAAGCAGTTCACGTAGAAATTAATAGATCTACATCATCTGTTTGAGCAGCATTTTTAGGCCTTGGTGATGTAAAAGGTGTTGGGGAACGTAGTAATTTCAAAAAAAAATTTACGCACACGCAAGATCATGGTGATGGCATAGCAACGAGAGGGGAGAGTATTGTCCACGTACCCTCGTAGACCGTAAGCGGAAGCGTTATGACAACACGGTTGATGTAGTCGTACGTCTTCACGATCCGACCGATCCAAGCACCGAACGTACGGCACCTCCGAGTTCAGCACACGTTCAGCTCGATGACAATCCCCAGACTCCGATCCAGCAAAGTGTTTGGGATAAGTTCCGTCAGCACGACGGCGTGGTGACGATGATGATGTGCTACCGGCGCAGGGCTTCGCCTAAACTCCGCGACGATATGACCGAGGTGGAATATGGTGGAGGGGGCACCGCACACGGCTAAGGAACGATCCGTAGATCAACTTGCGTGTCCTAGGGTGCCCCCCTGCCCCCTTATATAAAGGAGCAAGGGGGGTGCGGCCGGCCCTAGGAGGAGGCGCGCCGGAGGAGTCCTACTCCCACCGGGAGTAGGACTCCCCCTTCCCTAGTTGGACTAGGACTTGGGGGGAAGGAGGAGAGGGGGGAAAGGAAAGGGGGGGCGCCGCCCCCCTCCTTGTCCTATTCGGACTTGGGGGGGGGGAGGCGCGGCTGCCCCTTGGCCCCTTCTCCTCTTCCTCCACTAGGCCCAATAAGGCCCATTAGGTCACCGGGGGGGGGGGGGGTCCAGTAACCTCCCGGTACTCCGGTAAAATGCCGATTTCACCCGGAACACTTCCGATGTCCAAACATAGGCTTCCAATATATCAATCCTTATGTCTCGACCATTTCGAGACTCCTCGTCATGTCCGTGGATCACATCCCGGACTCCGAACAAACTTCGGTACATCAAAACTTATAAACTCATAATAAAGCTGTCATCGTAATATTAAGCGTGCGGACCCTACGGGTTCGAGAACTATGTAGACATGACCTAGAACTATTCTCGGTCAATAACCAATAGCGGAACCTGGATGCCCATATTGGCTCCTACATATTCTACGAAGATCTTTATTGGTCAAACCGCATAACAACATACGTTGTTCCCTTTGTCATCGGTATGTTACTTGCCCGAGATTCGATCGTCGGTATCCAATACCTAGTTCAATCTCGTTACCGGCAAGTCTCTTTACTCGTTACGTAATGCATCATACCATAACTAACTCATTAGCTACATTGCTTGCAAGGCTTATAGTGATGTGCATTACCGAGAGGGCCCAGAGATACCTCTCCGACAATCGGAGTGACAAAACTTAATCTCGAAATACGCCAACCCAACATGTACCTTTGGAGACACCTGTAGTACTCCTTTATAATCACCCAGTTACGTTGTGACATTTGGTAGCACCCAAAGTGTTCCTCCGGTAAACGGGAGTTGCATAATCTCATAGTTACAGGAACATGTATAAGTCATGAAGAAAGCAATAGCAATATACTAAACGATCAAGTGCTAGGCTAACGGAATGGGTCATGTCAATCACATCATTCTTCTAATGATGTGATCCCATTAATCAAATGACAACACATGTCTATGGTAAGGAAACATAACCATCTTTGATTAATGAGCTAGTCAAGTAGAGGCATACTAGTGACTATATGTTTGTCTATGTATTCACACATGTATCATGTTTCCGGTTAATACAATTCTAGCATGAATAATAAACATTTATCATGATATGAGGAAATAAGTAATAACTTTATTATTGCCTCTAGGGCATATTTCCTTCAGTCTCCCACTTGCACTAGAGTCAATAATCTAGATTACATAGTAATGATTCTAACACCCATAGAGTCTTGGTGCCGATCATGTTTTGCTCGTGAGAGAGGCTTAGTCAACGGGTCTGCAACATTCAGATCCGTATGTATCTTGCAAATCTCTATGTCTCCCACTTGGACTTGGTCCCGGATGGAATTGAAGCGTCTCTTGATGTGCTTGGTCCTCTTTTGAAATCTGGAATCCTTTGCCAAGGCAATTGCACCAGTATTGTCATAGAAGATCTTCATTGGTCCCGATGCACTAGGTATGACACCTAGATCGGAAACGAACTCCTTCATCCAGACTCCTTCATTTGCTGCTTCTGAAGCAGCTATGTACTCCGCTTCACATGTAGATCCCGCCACGACGCTTTGTTTAGAAGTGCACCAACTTACAGCTCCACCGTTTAATAAAAATACGTATCCGGTTTGCGATTTAGAATCGTCCGGATCAGTGTCAAAGCTTGCATAGACGTAACCATTTACGACTAGCTCTTTGTCACCTCCATATACGAGAAACATATCCTTAGTCCTTTTTAGGTATTTCAGGATGTTCTTGACCGCTGTCCAATGATCCACTCTGGATTACTTTGGTACCTTCCTGCCAAACTTATTGCTAAGCATACGTCGGTCCGGTACACAGCATTGCATACATGATAGAGCCTATGGCTGAAGCATAGGAACATCTTTCATTTTCTCTATCTTCTGCTGTGGTCGGGCATTGAGTCTGACTCAACTACACACCTTGTAGCACAGGCAAGAACCCTTTCTTTGCCTGATCCATTTTGAACTTTTTCAAAATTTTATCAAGGTATGTGCTTTGTGAAAGTCCTATTAAGCGTCTTGATCTATCTCTATAAATCTTGATGCCCAATATGTAAGCAGCTTCACCGAGGTCTTTCATTGAAAAACTTTTATTCAAGTATCCCTTTATGCTATCCAGAAATTCTATATCATTTCCAATTAATAATATGTCATCTACATATAATATCAGAAATGCTACAGAGCTCCCACTCACTTTCTTGTAAATACAGGCTTCTCCTAAAGTCTGTATAAAACCATATGCTTTGATCACACTATCAAAGCGTTTATTCCAACTCCGAGATGCTTGCACCAGTCCATAAATGGATCGCTGGAGCTTGCACACTTTGTTAGCACCTTTTGGATCTACAAAACCTTCTGGCTGCATCATATATAACTCTTCTTCCAGAAATCCATTCAAGAATGCAGTTTTGACATCCATTTGCCAAATTTCATAATCATAAAATGCAGCAATAGCTAACATGATTTGGACAGACTTAAGCATCGCTACGGGTGAGAAAGTCTCATCATAGTCAACCCCTTGAACTTGTCGAAAACCTTTCGCAACAAGTCGAGCTTTATAGAGAGTTACATTACCATCAGCGTCAGTCTTCTTCTTAAAGATCCATTTATTCTCAATGGCTTGCCGATCATCGGGCAAGTCAACCAAAGTCCATACTTTGTTCTCATACATGGATCCCATCTCAGATTTCATGGCCTCTAGCCATTTAGCGGAATCTGGGCTCATCATCGCTTCCTCATAGTTCGTAGGTTCATCATGGTCAAGTAACATGACTTCCAGAATAGGATTACCGTACCACTCTGGTGCGGATCTTACTCTGGTAGACCTACGAGGTTCAGTAGAAACTTGATCTGAAGTTTCATGATCAATATCATTAGCTTCCTCACTAATTGGTGTAGTTGTCACAGGAACCTGTTCTTTTGATGAACTACTTTCCAATAAGGGAGCAGGTACAGTTACCTCATCAAGTTCTACTTTCCTCCCACTCACTTCTTTCGAGAGAAAATCCTTCTCTAGAAAGGATCCGAATTTAGCAACGAAAATCTTGCCCTCAGATCTGTGATAGAAGGTGTACCCAACAGTCTCTTTTGGGTATCCTATGAAGACACATTTCTCCGATTTAGGTTCGAGCTTATCTGGTTGAAGTTTCTTCACATAAGCATCGCAGCCCCAAACTTTAAGAAATGACAACTTTGGTTTCTTGCCAAACCACAGTTCATAAGGCGTCGTCTCAACGGATTTTGATGGTGCCCTATTTAACGTGAATGCGGCCGTCTCTAAAGCATAACCCCAAAACGATAGCGGTAAATCAGTAAGAGACATCATAGATCGCACCATATCTAGTAAAGTACGATTACGACGTTCGGACACACCATTTAGTTGTGGTGTTCCGGGTGGCGTGAGTTGCGAAACTATTCCGCATTGTTTCAAATGTAAACCAAACTCGTAACTCAACTATTCTCCTCCACGATCAGATCGTAGAAACTTTATTTTCTTGTTACGATGATTTTCCACTTCACTCTGAAATTCTTTGAACTTTTCAAATGTTTCAGACTTGTGTTTCGTTAAGTAGATATACCCATATCTGCTCAAATCATCTGTGAAGGTGAGAAAATAACGATACCCGCCGCGAGCTTCAACATTCATTGGACCACAAAATCAGTATGTATGATTTCCAACAAATCAGTTGCTCGCTCCATAGTTCCGAAGAACGGCGTTTTAGTCATCTTGCCCATGAGGCACGGTTCGCAAGTACCAAGTGATTCATAATCAAGTGATTCCAAAAGCCCATCAGTATGGAGTTTCTTCATGCGCTTTACACCGATATGACCTAAACGGCAGTGCCACAAATAAGTTGCACTACCATTATCAACTCTGCATCTTTTGGCTTCAACACTATGAATATGTGTATCACTACTATCGAGATTCAATAAAAATAGACCACTCTTCAAGGGTGCATGACCATAAAAGATATTACTCATATAAATAGAACAACCATTATTCTCTGATTTAAATGAATAACCGTCTCGCATCAAACAAGATCCAGATATAATGTTCATGCTCAACGCTGGCACCAAATAACAATTATTTAGGTCTAAAACTAATCCCGATGGTAGATGTAGAGGTAGCGTGCCGACCACGATCACATCGACTTTGGAACCATTTCCCACGCGCATCGTCACCTCGTCTTTAGCCAATCTTCGCTTAGTCCGTAGTCCCTGTTTCGAGTTGCAAATATTAGCAACAGAACCAGTATCAAATACCCAGGTACTACTGCGAGCATTAGTAAGGTACACATCAATAACATGTATATCACATATACCTTTGTTCACTTTGCCATCCTTCTTATCCGCCAAATACTTGGGGCAGTTCCGCTTCGATGTCCGATCCGCTTGCGGAGAAGCACTCGATCTCGTGCTTAGGTCCAGACTTGGGTTTCTTCTCTGAGCAGACAACTTGTTTGCTGTTCTTCTTGAAGTTCCCTTCTTCTTCCCTTTGCCCTTTTCTTGAAACTGGTGGTCTTGTTAACCATCAACACTTGATGCTCCTTCTTGATTTCTACCTCCACGGCTTTTAGCATTGCGAAGAGCTCGGAATAGTCTTGTCCATCCCTTGCATATTATAGTTCATCACGAAGCTCTTGTAGCTTGGTGGCGTGATTGAAGGATTCATCAATGACACTATCATCGGAAGATCAACTCCCGGTTGAATCAAGTGATTATTATACCCAGACATTTTGAGTATGTGTTCACCGACGAACTATCCCTCCATCTTGCAGCTATAGAACTTATTGGAGACTTCATATCTCTCAATCCGGCATTTGCTTGAAATATTAACTTCAACTCTGGAACATCTCATATGCTCCATGACGTTCAAAACGTCGTTGAAGACCCGGTTCTAAGACGTAAAGCATGGCACACTGAACTATCGAGTAGTCATCAGCTTTGCTCTGCCAGATGTTCTTAACGTCGTCAGTTGCATCAGCAGCAGGCCTGGCACCCAGCAGTGCTTCCAGGACGTAATTCTTCTATGCAGCAATGAGGATAATCCTCAGGTTACGGACCCAGTCCGTGTAATTGCTACCATCATCTTTCAACTTTGCTTTCTCAAGGAACGCATTAAAATTCAACAGAACAACCGCACGAGCCATCTATCTACAACAAACATAGACAAGAAAAATACTTTCAGGTACTAAGTTCATGATAAATTTAAGTTAAATTAATCATATTACTTAAGAACTCCCACTTAGACAGACATCACTCTAGTCATCTAAGTGATCACGTGATCCAAATCAACTAAACCATGTCCGATCATCACGTGAGATGGAGTAGTTTCAATGGTGAACATCACTATGTTGATCATATCTACTATATGATTCACGCTCGACCTTTCGGTCTCCGTGTTCCGAGGCCATATCTGTTATATGCTAGGCTCGTCAAGTTTAACCTGAGTATTCGGCGTGTGCAACTGTTTTGCACCCGTTGTATTTGAACGTAGAGCCTATCACACCCAATCATTATGTGGTGTCTCAGCACGAAGAACTTTCGCAACGGTGCATACTCAGGGAGAACACTTCTTGATAATTTTTAGTGAGAGATCATCTTAAAATGCTACCGTCAATCAAAGCAAGATAAGATGCATAAAGGATAAACATCACATGCAATCAATATAACTGATATGATATGGCCATCATCATCTTGTGCTTGTGATCTCCATCTTCGAAGCACCGTCGTGATCACCATCGTCACCGGCGCGGCACCTTGATCTCCATCGTAGCATCGTTGTCGTTAAGCCATCTATTGCTTCTACGACTATCGCTACCGCTTAGTGATAAAGTAAAGCAATTACAGGGCGTTTGCATTTCATACAATAAAGCGACAACCATATGGCTCCTGCCAGTTGCCGATAACTTCAGTTACAAAACATGATCATCTCATACAATAAAATATAGCATCACGTCTTGACCATATCACATCACAACATGCCCTACAAAAACAAGTTAGACATCCTGTTGGGGATATTACCACTAGGCGTAAACCGGCCTACTTGGGCCGGGTTAACTTCATTAGTGGTATAAGCAGACGAAGGCCCAAGGCTTATAGTCGGTTTAGAATCTGTAGCCATAAACCGGCCTGATGTATAACTTGTATTGTAAGTTAGGAATAGAGAGATACCAACCGGGATACGAGTATGAACCGGTTGGGACTCTATGGACCGACGGGCGTCACCCGTGTATATAAGGGGACGACCCGACGACGGTTCAGGACAGACAACCACAACTCGAGCCTAGGCGAAGCTTGTTTGCTCCCTAGCCATCGAGACCATATCAATTCCATCACAACTAGACGTAGGCTTTTACCTTCATCAAAGGGGCCAAACTAGTATAAAACCCTCGTGTCTTTGTGTCCGCTTTAACCCCTTCAAGTAAACCCGTAGCGATGGCTCCACGACTAAGTCCTTTCACTAGGACATTTGCCGTGACAAATCCACGACAGTTGGCGCCCACCGTGGGGCTATCGCACGATGGTTTGACGATCTTGGAGGGAAAGCTCAAGGGACTCGAAGGCTATGTTGTGGGCCGGATGACCAAGAGTCGTCGTGGCAGGATCTACATCAACGACGCAGGATGGGGTCCCGAGGCCGATTCGATCGAGTACGGGTACCGGGTCCCCTTTGGTGGCATATACGTTTTCATCGGCAAGATCAGTGAGCCTGGGCCTGAGCCGAACATCTGCACCAACCTCGTCGAGACGGCTCAGCGTGCGAGATCTACCCAGGCTAAACCGACCGTGAAGCGTGTCTTCGTTGGAATCATCCACGGAGGAGAGCGTGAGGACGGATCAGGACACGGTAGCGAGACCGTCGTCTATTCCGGTGACGAGTCCTCAACCGGAGAGACCGGATCGCTATACCAGTTGCAAGACAGTATGGTTAGGGGTTGTTCCGATGGCGACGATGATTTCGGACCCCCTGTGCCAGGTCAACCGGGTTGGAATATTCATGGCGGCACACAGCGGCGAATCACTCTTCGACCGCCGCAGGCGATGCTTTCCGGATCAGCAGCGGCAGCGCAGCGAGGCGAGAGGCCTTGTCGCCGCCGGTTCAAGTTCTATCGATCTGTTTGATGCACTAGCCGCGCTTATGGCGAGAGGACAATCCGGCGGATCAGAGGCCCATAATGCAGAAATTGCAAGGTGAGAGAGCAGATCGTGCAAGACAAAGCGGATCTGGCAGCGAAAAAACGGGATGGCCGCCGGCGGGCCGCTGGACGCCTTGAGCTTATAAGCTCATGCTTGACCGAACGCATCACAGGGGAGGTCTTAAAGGCGAAAGCACAGATCACGCCTGCCGTTAGGATTTGATCCCGAATCTCTTTCACACTCCAGAGCTGGACCCGATAATCCGCCGCAGACTGGAGACAAACCGGATTGAGGCACCAGGACCAGGGGCGACGGTCCAACCTCGCCTGATGGAACCTCCTCAGCAGAACATTGTGGTTCCTCCACCGGTCCAGACGCCCCCAGGTCATTATTCTAATCCTATGGACAATCTTGTTGTAGCCGCCGCGCGATTAGAGGCTATCCCAGTCGAAGGGGACTCTCCGCAAGCGATAGAGATGCGCCGGGTTAAGGAGCTTCTTCGGACCGCGCTGATTCAGCAGGAAGCATACTCGTACAGCCGTGATCGGATTCACTCTACACCCCGACCAAGCCGGGGCTATAGCAGGCGCATGGATGAACCGGCCATATCGAGCAATGCGCGAGGCCGTGAAGCAGCCCATGGCAATAACCCGGCAGGTGGTGTTCGTGATGCTCAGGATGTGGTGGACCGGGCCCGGGCACGAAGGGAGGCCGAGTTAGCAGCACAGGATGATGCGGGTCAACTTACACCGGTTCGCCCTACCACCTTCGCCGGACCAGGAGTCGCATCCGCTTTGGGAGTGCCTTGTTTAATCCCCGCTTTACGCAATGCGCGCCTGCCCAAAGATCTCAAGGGTCCGCGCAAGGTGCCGAATTACACCGCTGATTTATCCCCTGAAGCGTGGGTCGAGAGTTATGAGATGGCCATGGAGATGGTAGACGTGGATGAGACTGCGTGTGCAAAATACTTCACCATGATGCTTGAAGGCACGGCTCGTACTTGGTTGAAGAGCCTACCGCCCAATTCTATCAGCTCATGGGCCCAGTTGCGGGCCCGGTTTATCCAGAATTTCAAGGATACATGTAAGCAGCCCAAGTCCATAGTAGACCTGGCGGCTTGTGTCCAGGAGGAAGGAGAATCAACGACCCACTAGGTGCGCCGCATTTCGGAAATTTTGCACTCGTCTGACAGGATTAATGCTGACTCGGCGATCTTAACCCTGGAAGGCAACTGCCGGTTTGAGCCTTTAAAATTGAAATTGGGATGCATGAAGCGGTTCTGTAATGACATGGGAACCCTCATGGCTGCTTTAGTGAAATATGCTGATTCAGACAGTACCAAGGATCCCGAGACTGATGATGATGAAGCAGGGAAGGGAAAGAAGAATAGCAACTCCAAGGGGCAACAGTACTAACCGGCGGGTCATGGAAACGGAGGCAAGCGCAAGGCGGATGGCAGCATAGACTTTGTGGCCAACACTAATGCACAGGATAGGGGGCAGCGTGCAGAGGTAAAGCGGCAAATCGTAATGGGGCTCCCAATCCTAACGCAAGCCGTTTGAATTATTTGTTAAATCAGCCTTGCCCAAAGCACGGGACGAAGGAGTCGCCGGCTAACCACCTTTGGAAGGATTGTTATATTATGCAGGAGTTTAAAAACTCTAATGCCTTCCGGTATGACCACGGGTCAGGTGGCGGTTCAGGATCCGGTTTTCATGGGCCAGGTCACGATGGAGCTTCCGGTTCAGGTCTCAATCAAGGCGGTCACAACCACCAGAGTAATCAGAACGGCCAGCAGCAGCAGCAGTCGGGTTATCAGAGCCAACCAAAACAGTTGAACAAAGGGCAATACCATGTTTTCACAACTAGCTTGGATAAACGCGACCGAAAACTCCACAAGCGAGCGGTGAATTCTGTTGAACCGGCCTTACCAAGTTACTTGCACTGGTCGGAGCAGCCTATCATGTGGAGCAGAGAGGATCACCCGCCCCGGGTTGATAATCCGGGCCAGCTAGCATTAGTGGTAGACCCTCAGGTGGGGGGTTATAAATTCACCAAGGTACTCATGGATGGAGGAAGCAGTATTAACATACTGTACTATGAGACATTCCGCCGCATGGGTCTATCAGACAAAGATCTCAGACCGTCTAATACGGTGTTCCATGGTGTGGTGCCTAGCAAATCTGCATATCCTGTTGGTAAGATAGCCCTGGATGTGGCTTTTGGGGACGAGCACGACTCCCGGTCGGAAAAATTAACGTTTGAGGTGGTGAAGATCCGGAGCCCGTATCATGCCTTGTTTGGCCGGCCGGCTTACGCCAAGTTCATGGCGCGGCCTTGTTATATCTACTTGCATCTCAAGATGCCGGGTTACAAGGGACAATAACGGTTCACGGAGCCGTGGGTCGCTTTGGAATGTGAGGAAGGTGATGCGGCTTATGCGAGTCGATCTGTGCCACGAGGAGTTGAAGTACTATAAGGACAATGTTGATCCGGCGGATATGACTCCTTTGAAGAAGCCAACTACAGAGCATGATTCGGATCTGAAGTTCAAATCGGCAGCTGAGACCAAGCTTGTTGACTTCGTGCCCGGCGATTCGTCCAAGCAGTTCACTGTCAGTGCCAATTTGGATCCCAAATAGGAACAGCGCTCATCGAGTTCATCCGTGAGAATCGGGACATCTTTGCATGGAAACCATCCGACATGCCAGGTGTACCGAGGGAACTCGCTGAGCACACTCTTAATGTGGATCCTAAGTATAAACCGGTGAAACAATTCCTCCGCCGGTTTAACGAAGAAAGGCGCAAAGCCATTGGAGAGGAAGTGGCCAGGCTTTTGGCAGCTGGCTTTATCATTGAGGTGTTCCATCCAGAGTGGCTTGCTAATCCGGTGCTGGTTCTTAAGAAAAATGACACTTGGCGTATGTGTGTGGATTACACAGATCTTAACAGGGCCTGTCCAGCGGATCCTTTTGCCCTCCCCCGCATTGACCAGATCATTGATGCCACGGCGGGTTGTGAGCGTTTGAGTTTTTTGGATGCATACTCTGGATATCATCAGATCAAAATGGCGGTTAAGGACCAAGAGAAAACAGCGTTTATCACTCCCTTTGGAGCCTTCTGCTATGTATCTATGCCCTTCGGGCTCAAGAGTGCCCAAGCCACTTACCAACGGTGTGTACAGAATTGCCTGCATAAACAGATCGGCCGCAATGTGCACGCCTATGTGGATGATATTGTAGTGAAGTCAAGGCAGAAGGAGACGCTGGTGGATGATTTGAAGGAAACCTTTGACAACTTACGAGTGTACAAGATGATGCTTAATCCGGCCAAGTGTGTCTTTGGTGTTCCGGCAGGCAAGTTATTGGGATTTCTGGTGTCTAACAGAGGAATTGAGGCTAATCCGGAGAAGATTACGGCTATTACCTCCCTGGCTAAACCGAAGTGCATTAATGATGTTCAGCGTTTGGCGGGCCGCATCGCCGCACTGAGCCGGTTTATCAGCCGCCTCGGAGAAAAGGCCATCCCTTTGTACCAAATGCTGAGAAAGACAAACCATTTCGTCTGGAGCCCGGCTGCTGATGAAGCATTTGAGGACTTGAAGCGGCAATTAGCCAATCCGCTTTGTTCTTGCAGCCCCGATCGACAAGGAGCCATCATTATTATCGTAGCAGCCAATGCTCGGGCGTTAAGCGTGGCTATTGTGGTGGAACGCATAGGAGGCAGCAGGAATATCCGTTCAGCGGCGGTTTATTATATCGGCGAGGTGCTTATTGAATCCAAGCAAAGGTATCCGCATTGGCGAAGCTGGTCTATGGTGTTTTCATGGCGATCGGAAGTTGAAGCAGTATTTTCAAGGGCACCCCATCACGATGGGTCGATTCAGCTCCCTTGGGTGATATCATCTGAACCGGAGGCGATCGGCGGATTGCCAAGTGGGCTATAGAGCTTGGGCCACACGGATGAAGTATGTACCTCGGACGGCGGTGAAGTCTCAAGCACTTGTTGATTTCATCAATGACTGGACGGAGTTACAAGCACCAGAGGAGAAGCCGGATCACACATATTGGACTATTCATTTTGACGGATCCAGGCAACTGGAAGGCTCGGGGGCTGGAGTCGTATTAACTTCCCCACGAGGTGATAAGTTTTGTTATGTTCTCCGCTTAATGTTCCCTTGCACTAATAATGCAGCTGAGTATGAAGCCTTGATCCATGGTCTCTGGATGGCTAAAGAGATGAACTTAAGCCGGGTTAAGTGCTTCAGTGACTCGGACCTTGTGGCTCAACAGGTGTCCGGCACTTGGGATTCTAAGGACCGCTCATGGCTGCATATCGTCGGAAGTGGATAATATTGCGGGTTGCTTCAAGGGTTATCAAGTGGATCATGTGGACCGTCGGAAGAATGAACCGCGACGCTTTAAGCAGTTGGGTTCTCAGCGCAAACCGGTGCCGCCTAATGTCTTTACGGGACGTGTTGCACAACCCGTCGGTCCGGCTCCTGTGAAGCGGATTTGGCTATTCTGATCCGGAGGCCCAATTGGTAGCAGCACTGCATGCTATTCCGGATTGGACAGTTCCTTATCTTATGTACATGAACCGGGGGGAGTTACCGGAGGATGAGATTCTAGCCAGGCAGATAGTCCGGCGATCCAAGTCTATGACGATTGTCAATGGAGAATTGCATCATTGCAGTGTATCAGGGGCGTTTCAACATTGTGTTTCTCCTGAGGAAGGCTGTGAAATATTAAGAGAAATCCATGAAGGGGATTGTGGACACCACACCGGTTCAAAGTCTCTGGTGGCAAAGGCGTTTAAATCACGGGTTCTCTTGGTTGACAGCGCATCTTGACGGGAGGACTTGGTTAAACGGTGTGATGGATGTCGAGAAATTTTCAAGGCGTGCTCATGTGCGGCTCAAGAATTGAGGATGATCCCAATAACGTGGCTGTTTGCAACTTGGGGCTGGATATGGTCGGACCTTTTAAAAGATCCAAGGATAAGAAAACCCACCTTTTGGTGGCGGTTGACAAATTTACCAAGTGGGTTGAAGCGAGCTGTCGGCCAAGTGTGATGCAGCAACAGCGGTGCGATTCATCAAAAGGTGATTTTCGGTTTGGATTTCCACACAAGATCATTCTGACAATGGTACCAATTTATCCAAGGCGCTATGAAGGACTTACGTGAGCGTGAGCACATCCGACTTGGCGTGTCGTCGATGGCACACCCCCAGTCAATGGACAGGCGAACGAGCTAATCAAGAGATCTTGTGAGGCATCAAACCCGGCTTATGTTCCCATTGCAAAGAACACCAGGATGTTGGGTTGAAGAGCTACCATCGTGCTATGGAGTATCAATACTCGCCAAACCGATCCACATGATACACACCATTTTTCATGGTCTACGGAGCAGAGGCGCTTCTCCTAGTGATATCCGCACGATTAGCCTCGTGTGGCAGCTTATGTTGAAGCGGACAATGAGACAACCGCGGCAAGGCGCTTTGGACCTATTGGACGAGGCGTGATATAGCGGTTGCCCGTTCGGCGATTTACCAACAAGATCTTCGTCGCTATCACAGTCGCCGGGTTAGAACCAGAACTTTTCAAGAAGGAGATTTGGTGCTTCGACTCATCCAAGACCAGATAGATATGCACAAATTATCCCCACCTTGGGAGGGACCTTTCGTGGTCAGCAAGAATCTGCACAACAGGTCGTACTATCTGACTGATATTCGAGAGCATCACGATTCACGCACATCAGAGGAGGAGACCAACAGGCCGTGGAACATAGCTCATCTTCGGCCTTACTACACTTGAGCCATCGGCTCTATCTATGTACATATCATGACAGTGTATATATTATCTTTGATATAATAAAACCGAGCCTCGGCTAAAGCGGGGTCTCTGTCTTTCTTATCATGCGTGGTTACATGGAGTGGCTCTGTTTTTAAAGTGGCCTCCGTTTACCCCTTGACATTTGCTTTTATATATCACTTGGGGCCTTGGTCGTGTCCGAACCAACGCGACACCTCTTGATAGGCGACAGCCACCAGATCACTTGGGGACATGGTCAAGTCTGAACCAGTCACGCCTCTTGATCGGCCTAAGGCCACAAAATCACTTGGGGGCTTGGTCGAACACAAACCATTGCCACGCCTCTTGGTTTGGCATATATGCCACGAATCATTTTGGGGACCTGGCTGACTTGAATCATTGTCACTCCTATTGGGGGCTTGGTCCTGTCCGACCATGGTAATACCATCTGATCAGCTCAGTATAGCATATTTTTGCAAACGGTTTTTATCATTGCCTTTGCTTCCATGTTATTTTCATGGCTTGTTTGTTCTTTGTTTTTGTTGGATTTCTTTTATGTCAACAAACACCTTTTTTTCCGGTTCAGCCTACGAATTTAATTCCCCTTTAATCCGGAGAAGTATGCCCGGTTTACCTTTTCCTGTTAACATCATGGAGTAGCAAGGGTGTTTGTATTGACTCAGTACGGTCTATACGGGAGCTGTTTTCTCCTCCCTTGTTGACGGTAATGGTTTATAAAACCTCCGCTTTAAGCTTGGCTAAGCCAGCTTCATGCCCAGACATGGCAGGTATTTTGTATCACCTATTTGTTATATTACTGATACACATATCAAGATCATAAACCGGCTGGCGGTATAAACGCCAGCGAAGTTCCAATTTTTCTGATTGCAGGAAATATGAGTTGAGGTTTTTCGAACAAAAGCTTCAGTACTTATGCACGAAGGCATATTCAAGATAGCAGTATTAATTATCCTATTACAAGGCAACACGGTGCCCAAATAAAATCATTGTTCTTTTGGAAAGATGCCAAAGACATCTATCCAAACCGGCTTCCGGTTCAAGCCTACTCCTCATCATCCGCCGCTTCAGCTTCCTCGTCTCTACCCATTGGCTGGAAATCAACAGTGGTCCAGTCGATTCCCATTAAAGCTTGGAAAACAACCTCTTCATGGATCAGGGAAGACGGTTCAATATCAGGAGCGTAAGTGTGCTTACGGATTGGAGGGATCAGATTCTCCGCTTCAAGAGTTGGGGCAGGCACTCGCTTGTTCTGATCATTGTATTGTGCTTGATAATGCGTCAAGTCTGCCTCTTCAGCTAGCTGACAAGCCAGAGGGCGTACTGCACGGTTTATTGCCCTCAAATCCTCTTCGTTGAATTCGGAGCCATCTTCCTTCAGGCTGGGATAGCCTTGAGCTGCTTCCACAGGGTCAAAATCTGGCACCCATGCCTTTGCCCGGATCACGGCGTTAATAGCTCCGGTTCGAGCAGCGGATTTTTCAGCTCCTCAATCCGGGCCGGAAGTGTCGACAACCTGTTAAGAGTGTCCTGGATTAAAGAAGGTGCCGGGTTGTTATGAGAGGCTGTGGTGATGATCCGCTGGGCTCCGGTATATAATTGTTCCACTAAGGTGTAGGCAGCCTTCAGTTTCTTCCGCACATCATTTCCTAAGTGCCCGATGTGTGTGCCTACAACAATACAGGGACGGTCTCAAACCGGATTTACCATTACAGCAGGTTCAAATTATCACAGAAGTTAAAAGGAGCTTACCAAAGATTGCAGCAGTCATGGAGTGTATTTGCTGCTTTACGGCCGTAAGTTCATCCACCACCGGTTTAAGGGCAGCTTTAGCATTTTCCGCTCTTTTGGTTAAAGCGGCCTTCTCAGTGGCCCAATCAGCCCGCTCTTTCTTGAAGCCCTCCTTCAGCTGTTCAGCGGTGCTCAAAGGCGCTGGTTAGTTCTTCCTTTGCCTTATCATTTCAGCCTGTTGGGTTTTCAAGGTCTCCTGCAAATCGGCAATCCGGTCCTCCTTGATTCTCACCTCGGCCTGCATATCTGAGACAGACATTTAGCTTTCAACAAACGGTCCAAGAAATTGAAGTATCAACCACATAACAAAGTTATACGCCTGATACTTGGGGGCTAATGCACCTTCAATTTTCATAAAGTTATTAGATTGCAAAGTCCCAAGCTCAATACAGGTATTCAACTTGGCACTTGGGGGCTAATGGCTATTTGATCAAATTATGTTCTAAGGATAGTTTTCTGTCCGAGCCCCGGTCTAATTATGCTAAGTTAAACCGGCCCTTGGGGGCTATATTGATGGATTTCAAAAGTGTTAAGGATCATATTCAAGTCCCGGTTTGACCAAGGTTACAAACCGGCCCTTGAAACTAGGAGGATTGATACAATGGCAGTAAGTAAAGAAGTGAGTTACCTCAAATTTATCCCTCATCATCTTGACTAGGCCAGCTTCACAGTCACGGCTAGTATAAAGCCGGTTTAAATAGCCGGAATGAAGATCTTGGGCACTCAGAGCAGCATATGGCTCCAGTTCTACATCCCATTTTCCTTTGTTCAGAGCGGAAAAATCCTCTTTTACAGTATGCCTGGTTAAGGTGGCAGATTCCCAGTTCAGCGGCCTACACGGTAATCACAGCGTCATCATCTTTGGACTACTTTGTTTGTGTTGGTGCGGCGGTTTGTCGCCAGGATCGGGATTTCTCAATCCGGATGGAGCTGGCAGGCGGGTCAGCAGAGACTGAAGTGTTAATAGGCCTCTCTTCGGGAATAGCATCATCTTGCAAAGGAGGATCATTGGGAATATCTTCAGGAGCAAACTCTTCAAGATCTGGCACTTTGTCATGTTCTGGGGCTACATCTTCTTCAGCCGCTTTATCCAGCCGGGCCTTCTTGCTTGGTTTCGGTTTGGCCCTGAAAGAAAAACAAAGAGTCAATGAAAAGCATAAGCCATTACACAGTATACTGGAAGCATATGTTCAGTTTAGCTTACCCAGCAAGTATTTTCAATGGTGGTAGCTGAGTGGCGACGATTCACGGAAGATGAATGAAAGTGACCTGATAATCGGTCGGATGGATTAAGAGGTTGACGGAAGAAACCCGCTTTAGCATTTAAATCAATAAAAGGTCGGAGACCTCGGAGCGGCGTTTTCGAACCGGGCTGTTTGGTAAACCGCAGAGGTAACTACACAGCCTTTGTCTTGGGGTTGTCGGCGAGCTTCATGTTGCTGAGTCTTCATAAGAAATTTGGGATCCAAATAAGCAAGAGGATGAGAAAATTTAACTTTCCGGTTTGCTGGCGAAATTTTGGCAAAGGCAAGATTTCGAATCGGAAGAGAATAGTTACCTCAACGAATCCCGCATTCTGGCTTCACGTCGTCGACAAGCATCATCATCAATAAGGCGTGTAAAAAGTAAGCCAAGGGAATCAAGTTCTACCTCAAGGTTCGGGTTACCCACATCATCATCAATAGCTGGATCAATAGCTGAGAATGAAAATCCCTTGCCTGGCTTCATCAATGAACCGGAGGCAATACCCATAAACCGGTCTTCTACAATGCGGCATCATATGGATTCTAGCGGTTCAACCAGGGGACTAATGGTATATACCGGTTTAGAAACTTTTTTCTATGGTAAGTTAAACCGCCTGATCTAAGCATCGGAGGCAATTGAAGCTATGGACAACTAGGTATACAGAAACAGGTTTCACAAGATCTTATTACAACCGCGGATCTACAGCGAGCTCACAAAAACAGAAAATATTCCGAAGAGTAAGGCGGAACGGAAGTGAACCATTGAGCGGGTATGTGCGTGAGATCTATGGATTTAGATGAGAGATTACATGCGGATGCTTAAAGATTACTACTAAACACAGCAGGGGTTCACAGATTCATTCAAGAGCCAGAGAGCAAGTATGAGCAGGCGATGAACACAACACGAACATGGAACCCTAAGAACAGATCTAGGTCAAGAAGAAGAGAAAGCCTACCGGAAACGGAGAAGATGCGGAAAGTTACCGCAATGCTCTGGTACGTTCTAGTTGATGCAGCGGCCCAAGACGAGGCAGTGGTCGACGGCGGCGGCGGAGCTCCGAAGCTGGCGACGCGAGGAAGACAAAGAAGAAGGGACGAAGGGAAAGGAAAAGAAATGACCCTTCGGTCTTATTTATAAGGCAACAGAGCTAGGTCAAGCGCACGGATCCAGGAGCTATTGTTAAAAGAGGGCATTATAAATGACAAATTTCATGATGATGTCATGCCGGTTTACAGCAACCAGAAATGATGACGACATGGCGGTTTACCAATTACCAGAAGATGTCCAAGACACAAGATTTTGTGAAGGATTGACATGAACCAGTTCAAATCAATCTGGGGCCTAATGTTGGGGATATTACCACTAGGCGTAAACCGGCCTACTTGGGCCGGGTTAACTTCATTAGTGGTATAAGCAGACGAAGGCCCAAGGCTTATAGTCGGTTTAGAATCTGTAGCCATAAACCGGCCTGATGTATAACTTGTATTGTAAGTTAGGAATAGAGAGATACCAACCGGGATACAGTATGAACGGTTGGGACTCTATCAGACCGACGGCGTCACCCGTGTATATAAGGGGACGACCGGCGGCGTTCAGACAGAACAACCACAACTCGAGCCTAGGCGAAGCTTGTTTGCTCCTAGCCATCGAGACCATATCAATTCCATCACAACTAGGCGTGAGGCTTTTACCTTCATCGAAGGGGCGAACTAGTATAAAACCCTCGTGTCTTTGTGTCCGCTTTAACCCCTTCAAGTAAACCCGTAGCGATGGCTCCACGACTAAGTCCTTTCACTAGGACATCTGCCGTGACAAATCCACGACACATCCTCTACGTGGCTGCTACGGGCTTAGTTCGTCAAGTTAGTGCTGTTTTAACCTTCGCAAGGACTGGGCGTAGCCACACTCGATTCAACTAAAGTGAGAGAGACAGACACCCGCCAGCCACCTTTAAGCACGAGTGCTCGTAACGGTGAAACAAGTCTCGCGTAAGCTTACGCGTAATGTCGGTCCGGGCCGCTTCATCTCACAATACCGCCGAACCAAAGTATGACATGCTGGTAAGCAGTATGACTTGTATCGTCCACAACTCACTTGTGTTCTACTCGTGCATATGACATCTACGCATAAAACCTGGCTCGGATGCCACTGTTGGGGAACGTAGTAATTTCAAAAAAATTCCTACGCACACGCAAGATCATGGTGATGGCATAGCAACGGGAGGGGAGAGTATTGTCCACGTACCCTCGTAGACCGTAAGCGGAAGCGTTATGACAACGTGGTTGATATAGTCGTACGTCTTCACGATCCTACCGATCCAAGCACCGAACGTACGGCACCTCCGAGTTCAGCACACGTTCAGCTCGATGACGATCCCCGGACTCTGATCCAGCAAAGTGTCGGGGATGAGTTCCGTCAGCACGACGGTGTGGTGACGATGATGATGTGCTACCGGCGCAGGGCTTCGCCTAAACTCCGCGACGATATGACCGAGGTGGAATATGGTGGAGGGGGCACCACACACGGCTAAGGAACAATCCGTAGATCAAGTTGCATGTCCTAGGGTGCCCCCTGCCCCGTATATAAAGGAGCAAGGGGGGGTGCGGCCGGCCCTAGGAGGAGGCGCGCCGGAGGAGTCCTACTCCCACCGGGAGTAGGACTCCCCCCCTTCCCTAGTTGGACTAGGACTTGGGGGAAGGAGGAGGGGGAAAAGGAAAGGGGGTGCTGGCCCCCTCCTTGTCCTAATCGGACTTGGGGGAGGGCGCGGCTGCCCTTGGCCCCTTCTCCTCTTCCTCCACTAGGCCAAATAAGGCCCATTAGGTCACCGGGGGTTCGGTAACCTCCGGTACTCGGTAAAATGGCGATTTCACCGGAACACTTCCGATGTCCAAACATAGGCTTCAATATATCAATCTTTGTGTCTCGACCATTTGAGACTCCTCGTCATGTCCGTGATCACATCCGGGACTCCGAACAAACTTCGGTACATCAAAACTTATAAACTCCTAATAAAACTGTCATCGTAACGTTAAGCGTGCGGACCCTACGGGTTCGAGAACTATGTAGACATGACCTAGAACTATTCTCGGTCAATAACCAATAGCGGAACCTGGATGCCCATATTGGCTCCTACATATTCTCGAAGATCTTTATTGGTCAAACCGCATAACAACATCGTTGTTCCTTTGTCATCGGTATGTTACTTGCCCGAGATTCGATCGTCGGTATCCAATACCTAGTTCAATCTCGTTACCGGCAAGTCTCTTTACTCGTTACGTAATGCATCATACCGTAACTAACTCATTAGCTACATTGCTTGCAAGGCTTATAGTGATGTGCATTACCGAGAGGGCCCAGAGATACCTCTCCGACAATCAGAGTGACAAAACTTAATCTCGAAATACGCCAACCCAACATGTACCTTTGGAGACACCTGTAGTACTCCTTTATAATCACCCAGTTATGTTGTGACGTTTGGTAGCACCCAAAGTGTTCCTCCGGTAAACGGGAGTTGCATAATCTCATAGTTACGGGAACAGGTATAAGTCATGAAGAAAGCAATAGCAATATACTAAACGATCAAGTGCTAGGCTAACGGAATGGGTCATGTCAATCACATCATTCTTCTAATAATTTGATCCCATTAATCAAATGACAACACATGTCTATGGTTAGGAAACATAACCATCTTTGATTAATGAGCTAGTCAAGTAGAGGCATACTAGTGACTATATGTTTGTCTATGTATTCACACATGTATCATGTTTCAGGTTAATATAATTCTAGCATGAATAATAAACATTTATCATGATATGAGGAAATAAATAATAACTTTATTATTGCCTCTAGGGCATATTTCCTTCAAAAGGTAGTTATTTATGCATATACATCATCTATTGAGATGCTCTTAAGGTTTCTTTTCTTATATATAGACGGAGAATTAGGTATACGTATACGATTACACAAACACGATTGCGTTGGGTAAACACCAGATTCAAAACTTGTGTGTTTTAACTATGTTTTCATGGTACTCTAAATTTTAGAGTTAATATTTTTTTAAAAAAATAAGATGACATGGATACAATCACGTCACAACAATGAATATTCATATTAAGAACAGAACTGTGGAAACAGAAAAAAATCAAGCTATGAATAATAACTAATTTTAATTGGGTTGTCAATCCAACCCATTAACAGTATCAACATGAACAATGAATTTCCCAACAAAGAACAATATCAACAAGTTGGCTTTTCCATTCAATAAGAAGAAATAAATCATTTTCACCCCCACCCCCACCCCCCCAAATGTGTTGATTCAATTAAGCCCTGAGGCCAACAAGTAGGCCCTGTTCAGGTTCAGTGTGCCCCTAGCTTCCCCAAATAAATCGGTAGAGCCGGATGAGAAACAAACCAACTCCATGGAGCTCAGTTCCAGGAGTTGAGCCCTGTTGGGGAACGCAGTAATTTCAAAAATTTTCCTACGCACACGCAAGATCATGGTGATGGCATAGCAACGAGAGGGGGAGTGTATCTTCATACCCTTGAAGATCGCTAAGCGAGCGTTTATCAACGCGTTGATGTAGTCGTCGCGTCTTCACGATCCGACCGATCCAAGTACCGAGCGCACGGCACCTCCGAGTTCTGCACACGTTCAGCTCGATGGCGTCCTCGCCTTCTCGATCCAGCAAGACGGTAGTAGTAGATGAGTTCCGGCAGCACGGGCGGCGTGGTGGCGGTGTTGGTGAAGAACAATTTCCGCGAGGCTTCGCCTAAGCACTCGAAAACTATGACGGAGGATAAACTAGAGGGGCGGGGTTGCGGCACACGGCTTGGTGTTTCTTGATGTCTCTTTGGTGCTAGCCCTACCCCTCTATTTATATGTTGAGCCACTGGGTCAAAACTTGGAGTAAAAGCCTCCTCAAAGTCGGTTTTGCCCGAAAGGCAAGAGTCCTACGGACTCGGGGCTAAACGCCGGGTTCCGGCGTCTACCCCTAAACGCCGAGGTTCTGGCGTCTAGCCTCTGGTCTCCATAAAACTTCCTTTGCACTTTCCATAAGCCTCGTGGGCTTTCCCTTTAGCCCAAATAACGTGTTCTCGTACCCAAACATTTGGAAACATCCGGAACCCCTTAGGTGAATTCGGAACCCTTCCGGAGATCAAACACTATTATCCCATATATCAAACTTTATCTCCGGACCATTCCGGAGTTCCTTGTCATGTCCATGATCTCATCCGGGACTCCGAACAACATTCGGTTACTGTTGGGGATATTACCGCTAGGTGTAAACCGGCCGTGATTGGGCCGGGTTAGCTCTGCTAGCGGTGTAGTTATGAAAAGGCCCAAGGCCTATAGTCGGTTTAACGCTTGTAGCCGTGAACCGGCCTGATGTATGACTTGTATTGTAAGTTAGGAATAGAGAGATACCAACCGGGATACGAGTATGAACCGGTTGGGACTCTCCAAACCGACGGGCGTCACTTTCGTGTATATAAGGGGCGGCCCGGCGGCGGTTCAGACAGAACAACAACATCTCGAGCCTAAGCGAAGCTTGTTTGCTCCTAGCCATCGAGACTACATCAATTCCATCACAACTAGGCGTAGGCCTTTACCTTCATCGAAGGGGCGAACTAGTATAAATCCCGTGCCTTTGTGTCCGTTTAACCCTACAAGTAAACCCGTAGCGATGGCTCCACGACTAAGTCCTCATGCTAGGACATCTGCCGTGACAAATCCACGACGGTTGGCGCCCACCGTGGGGCTATCGCCGCGATGGTTTGGCGATCTTGGAGGGCAAGCTCAAAGGACTCGAAGGCTACGTCGTGGGCGGATGACCAAGAGTCGTCGTGGCGGATCTACATCGACAATACGGATGGGGTCGAGGCCGATTCAATCGAGTATGGATACGGGTCCCCTTGGCGGTATACATGTGTTCATCGGCAAGATCGGAGGGCCTGAGCCGGACATCCGCACCGACCTCATCGAGACGGCTCAGCGCGCGCAACCAGCCCGGGCTAAACCGGCTGCAAAGCATGTCTTCGTTGGAGTTACCCATGGAGGGGAATATGATGCCGGTTCAGAGTACGGTAGCGAGACCGTCGTTTATTCCGGCGATGAATCTTCAGCGGGAGACGAGTCATTGTACCAGCTGCGAGGATGGTATGATCGGGGCTGTTCCGACGGTGGCGATATTCGGACCCCCAGGCCAGCTGAACCGGATCGGTGTATTCATGGCCGGTACGCAGGCCGCAAACCTTTCTTCAACCGCAGTAGCAATACTTTCCGGTTCAGCAGCGGCAGCAGGGGCAGGAGGCTCGGTGCGACCGCCGGTTCAAGTTTTGTCGAATCTGTTTGATGCCTGGCAGCGCTCATGGCGGAGGATAACCCAGCAGATCGAGAGCTCATAATGCGAGATTGCAAAGGTGAAGAGAGCAGATCACGCAAGCCAAAGCGGATCTAGCGGCGAAGAAGGGCGCATAGCCTCGAGGCGGGCGCTTTAGATGCACAAGCTTACAAACTCATGCTCGACGAGGCGCGTCGCGGGAGGTGTTAAGGCGGAAGTACAGATCGCGCCTGCCATCCGGATTTGACCCTAGAAACCTCTTTCAGACACCCGGAGCTGGACCCAGCAACCCGCCCCAACACAGGGAGGTAAACCGGATCGAGGTGCGAGGAGCAGGAGCGACGGTCCAACCACGCCAGATGGAGCCCCCACAGCGAATCGGTGATTCCTCCGCCCGGTCTGAGCGCCTCCGGGCATTACTCTAACCCTATGGACAACCTTGTTGCGGCTGCGGCGCGATTGGAAACAATCCCGGTCGAAGGAGATTCCCCTGGCGGTTGAGACACGCCGGGTTAAGGAGCTTCTCGGACTGCACTAATCGGCGGGAAGCATATTCATATAGCTGCGATCGGATTCACTCTACGCCCGTCAAGCGGAGCTACAGCGGCGCATGGATGAACCGGCCCTATCAAATGCTGCGGGACCGTGAAGCGGCCCGGCGACAACCGATAAGGCGGCGCTTCGTAATGCTCGGAGGTGGTAGATCGGGCCGGGCCCGAGGGAGGCGAGTTAGTAGCACGGGTGATGCGGGTCGGCCACGCCGTTCGCCCTACCTCCTTCATAGGACCAGGAGTCTCCTCCGCTTTGGGAGTGCCCTGTTTAATCCCCGCTCTGCGCAATGTGCGTCTGCCTAAGGATTTCAAGGGCCCGCGTAAGGTGCCAAACTACACTGCGGATCTATCCCCTGAGGCGTGGGTTGAGAGTTACGAGATGGCCATGGAGATGCTTGACGTTGATGAAGCGGCATGTGCAAAATACTTCACCATGATGATGGAGGGCACAGCCCGTACTTGGTTAAAAAGCCTGCCGCCCAATTCTATCGGTTCATGGGGTCAGTTACGGGCCCAGTTTATCCAGAATTTCAAGGACACATGTAAACAGCCAAAGTCTATAGTGGATTTGGCGGCTTGCGTTCAGGAAGAAGGGGAGTCAACAACCCGTTGGGTACGCCGTGTGTCGAGATTTTACACTCCTCTGACCGAATCAACGCTGACTCGGCGATCATCACGCTAGAAAGCAACGCGGTTTGAGCCTCTGGCTGAAGCTGGGGCGTATGAAGCGGTTACGCAATGATCTGGGAACCCTCATGACCGCTTTGGTGAAATATGCGATTGAGCGGTACCAAGGATCTGAGGTAGATGATGACGAAGCGAGGAAGGGAAAGAAGAATGGCAACTCAAGCAGCGACATGTCAAACCGGCAGGTCATGGAAGCTGAGGCAAGCATAAGGCGATGATTTCGTAGCTAACACTAATCGCGGGATGAGGCCCGCGCGTGAAACAAAGCGAATCGGGGTCCAAATCTTTGGCGCAGCGTTTAGATGCTTGCTGAATCAGCCTGTCCCAAACACGGACGAAGAAAACCCATCGAATCATCTTTGGAAGGACTATTCTATTATGCAAGAGTTCAAAACTCGATGCTTTCGATATGATCGAGGATCGGTGGCGGTTCGGGTTCCGGTTTTCATGGGCGGGTCAAGGCGGACTTCGGTTCAGGGCACAACGAGCAATTTCAACAACCAGAATAATCAAGGTAGCCAGCAGCAGCAGCAGCCGAGGCTATCGAGCCAGCCAAAGCAGTTGAGCGGCGAGGCGGTATCATGTTTTCACAACCAGCTTGGACAAGCGGGATAGGAAGCTTCACAAGCAGGCGATAAATTACATTGAACCGGCTGTGCCACGGTATTTCGTTGGTCGAGCAGCCTATCATATGGAGCAGAGAGGACCATCCCCCCCGGGTTGATAATCCGGGTCAGCTGGCTTTGGTGGTGGACCCCCAAGTTGGGGGCTATAAATTTACTAAGGTGCTTATGGATGGAGGAAGCAGCATCAATATATTGTATTATGACACTTTCCGTCGCATGGGTCTCACAGATAAAGATCTCAGACCGTCCAACACGGTGTTCCATGGTGTGGTGCCAGGCAAATCTGCTTATCCCATTGGCAAGATAGCCTTGGATGTGGCCTTTGGAGACGAGCACGATTCTCGGTCTGAAAAGCTAACCTTTGAAGTGGTAAAAATTCGGAGCCCATATCATGCCCTGTTTGGGCGGCCGGCTTATGCTAAGTTCATGGTGCGACCTTGTTATATCTACTTGCAACTTAAAATGCCGGGTTACAAAGGAACAATAACGGTGCACGGAAGTCGCCGAGTCGCTTTGGAATGTGAGGAAGGAGATGCAGCTTATGCAGAAGCGGTCTGTGCCACAGAGGAGTTGAAATTCTATAAGGATAATGTTGATCCGGCGGATATGACCCCTCTGAAGAAGCCTACTACGGAGCATGAATCGGATCTGAAATTCAAGTCGGCGGCTGAAACCAAGCTTGTTGACTTCGTACCAGGCGATTCGTCCAAGCAATTCACTATCAGTGCCAACCTGGATCCCAAATAGGAAGGCGCGCTCATCGAGTTCATCCGTGAGAACCGGGACATTTTTGCATGGAAGCCTTCTGACATGCCAGGTGTACCGAGGGAACTCGCTGAGCACACACTTAATGTGGATCCTAAGTATAAACCGGTGAAACAGTTCCTCCACGGTTTAATGAGGAAAAGCGCAAGGCCATTGGAGAAAAAGTAGCGAGGCTTACGGCAGCTGGTTTTATCATCGAGGTGTTTCATCGAGTGGCTCGCTAATCCGGTGCTGGTCCTTAAGAAAACGGCACTGGCGTATGTGTGTGGACTACAGATCTTAACAAAGCTTGTCGGCGGATCCTTTTGCTCTCCCCGCATTGATCAGATTATTGATGCCACGGCAGATGTGGCGTTTAAGCTTTTTGGGCGCGTACTGGATATCATCGAGATCAAGATGGCGATCAAGGACCAGGAGAAAGCGGCGTTTATAACTCCCTTTGGAGCCTTCGCTATGTATCTATGCCTTCGGGCTCAAGAGCGCCCAAGCTACGTATCGGCGGTGTGTGCGAAATTGCTTGCATACAGATTGGCCGCAATGTGCATGCCTATGTAGATGACATTGTGGTGAAATCAAGACGAAGGAGACGCCAGGCGATTTGAAGGAGACCTTCGACAACTGCGTATTTATAAGATGATGCTTAATCCGGCCAAGTGTGTTTTGGTGTTCGGTGGCAAGCTATTGGGGTTCTGGTGTCCAACAGAGAATCGAAGCCAATCCGGAGAAAATTAAGCGATCACCTCCTTGACTAAACCAAAGTGTATCAACGACGTTCAACGCTTGGCAGGCGGATTGCGGCGCTGAGCGGTTTATCGGCCGCCTTGGAGAGAAGGCTATTCCTTTATACCGAATCTTGAGGAAGACAGATCGGTTAAATGCAGAGTCCAGTGCGACGAAGCTTTCGAGGACCTAAAGCGGCAATTGGCCAATCCGCCTGTCCTTGCAGCTCCGATTGACAAGGAACCACTTGTTATTATATGTGGCAGCCAATGCGCGGCGGTGGCGTAGCCATTGTGGTCGGCGTAAGGAGGCGAAAAGAATATCCGGTTCAACGGCGGTTTATTATATCGATGAGTACTTATTGAATCCAAACAGAGGTATCCGCATTGGCAGAAGCTAGTCTATGGTGTTTTTATGGCCAGCCGGAAGCTGAAACAGTATTTCCAAGGGCATCCTATTACAGTGGTTAGTTCAGCTCCTTTGGGTGATATCATACAAAACCGGGAGGCGACCGGCCGGATTGCAAAATGGGCCATCGAGCTTGGGCCGCGGGCTCAAATATATACCACGCACGGCAGTGAAATCACAAGCACTTGTTGACTTCATTAATGATTGGGCGGAGTTACAAGCACCGGAGGAGAAGCGGATCATACATCTTGGACTATTCACTTGATGGGTCGAGCGGTTGGAAGGCTCGGGGCTGGAGTCGTGTTAACTTCCCACGAGGTGATAAGTTTTATTCGTTCTCCGTCTAATGTTCCCTTGTACTAATAATGCAGCTGAGTCTGACTTTGCTCCATGGTCTCCGGATGGCTAAGAAATGAACTTAAGCGGGTCAAGTGTTTTGGTGACTTCGGACTGGTGGCGCAGCAAGTATCGGCACTTGGGATTCTAAGGACCCCCTCATGGCTGCATATCGACGAGAGGTGGATAATATTGCAGGGTGCTTCAAGGGATATCAAGTAGATCATGTGGATCGCCGGAAGAACGAAGCGGCAGACGCTTTAAGCCGGCTGGGTTCTCAGCGTAAACCGGTTCCCCCTAATGTTTTCCTCGACATCTTGCACAACCCGTCGGTTCAGCTCCCTGGTGAAGCGGATTTGGCAATTCGACCGGAGGCCCGTTGGTGGCAGCATTACCGCTATTCGGATTCGACGGTGCCTTATCTTGCATATATGACTCGAGGAGAATTGCGGACGATGAGGTTACGGCGAGCGGGTAACCCGCGCTCCAAGTCCATAGCGATTATCAATGGTGAGTTGCATCATCGCGGCGTTTGAGGCGTTTCAACGCTGTGTTTCCCGAGGAAGGTGGCGAAATTTTACGAGAAATCCATGAAGGGATTGTGGGCATCATGCGGTTCAAAGTCCACAGTGGCGAAGGCATTCCGTCATGGATTCTACTGGTTAACTGCTCATGCTGATGCGGAGGATTTGGTCAAGCACTGCGATGGGTGTCAGAAATTCTCCAGGCGTGCCCATATACCGGCACAGGAGTTGAGGATGATCCCAATAACGTGGCCGTTTGCGACGTGGGGGCTGGATATGGTCGGGCCTTTTAAGAGATCCAAAGATAAGAAGACCCACCTGTTGGTGGCAGTGGACAAGTTCACCAAGTGGGTTGAAGCGGAGCCTGTCAGTAAGTGTGATGCGGCAACAGCGGTACAGTTCATCAAAAAGGTGATTTTCCGGTTTGGCTTTCCACACAGTATCATCACCGACAATGGCACCAATCTGTCCAAGGGAGCTATGAAAGAATTTTGTGAGCGCGAGCATATCCGACGATGTATCATCGATGGCGCACCCCATCCAACGGGCAGGCGGGCGTGCTAATCGAAATCTTGCGAGGCCTCAAACCACGGCTTCGGTCCCATTACGAGAGGACACCGGTGTGCTGGATTGAAGAGCTCCCATCGGTGCTATGGAGTATCAATACTCGCCAAACCGGTCTCATCGGCTACGCCTTTCTTCATGGTTTATGGAGCGAAGCGATTCTCCCCGATGATATTGACACGATTCACCCGTGTAGCGGCTTATGTTGAAGCGGACAATGAAGCGGCGCGACAGGACGCTTTGGACCTGCTGGATGAGGAGCGTGATATGGCAGCCGCTCGATCGGCGATTTACCAGCAAGACCTTCGTCGTTATCACAGCCGCCGGGTTAAAACCAGAGCTTTTCAGGAAGGCGATTTAGTACTACGTCTCATCCAAGACCAGACAGACATGCACAAGCTATCCCCACCTTGGGAAGGGCCCTTTGTGGGCAGCAAGAATCTGCACAACGGCTCCTATTATCTGGTTGATATTCGAGAGCATAAAGACTCACGTACATCAGAGGAGGAGACCAACAGGCCGTGGAATATAGCTCATCTTCGACCTTATTACACATGAGTCATCGGCTCAGTTTATGTACATAGCATGACAATGTATATATTATCTTTCGATATAATAAAAATCAGGGCCTCAGCCAAAGCGGGGTCTCTGTCTTTCTTTTCATGCGTGGTTACACGGAGTGTTCCTGTTTTTCAAAGCGGCCTCCGGTTTACCCCTTGACAGTTCTATTTATCACTTGGGGGCTTGGTCGTATCCGAACCAGTGCTACACCTCTTGATAGGCGAAAGCCACTAGATCATTTGGGGACACGGTCACGTCTGAACCGGTCACGCCTCTTGGTCGGCCAATAGGGCCAGCGCCATAGGGGCTTGGTCGAACCCAACCAATGTCACACCACTTGGCGGCGTACTCGCCACGAGTCTTTGGGGACTGGCTGACTAGCACCAACGCTACACCTTGGGGCTTGGTTGCATCTGACCATGGTAATGCCATCTGACCAGCTCCAAGCAGCTCTCCTTTTTTACAAAGAGTTATTGCCTTTGTTGCCATATCTGGTATTTGATTTTTGTTGCGTTTCCAACATGATGAATATTTTTTCCGGTTTGGCTGTCAGTAACAAGCTGATAGTGCACGGTCTGGTATTACCCAAAGTTTTTATTTTTTCCGGTTTACCATCTTCCGGTTCATCTTTATGGAGAAACTTGGGGGCTTGTGCTCATTCAGCACGCCAATATGGAGGTTATTGCTTCCCAAGACGGTTATGGTTTTTAACAAGAAAGCCTCCGCTTCAAGATTGGCTACGCCAGCTTTATGCCCAGATGTGGCAGGTATTTGTATCACATACCAATTAATTTTCAATACGAAAAGACATATTGGATGCCATAAACCGGCGGGCGGTATCACCGCCGCCGAAGTTTAATATTTTGATTGCAGGAACTGTGAGTCAAACAAAGCTTACTCGATGCACGAAGGCATACCCAGGCAACAAAGTTTGGCTAAAGCTATTACAAGGCAACACAGTGCCCAAATGATCATTGTTTTTTAAACCGGCTACCGGTTCAAGACTATTCTTCGTCCTCCACCGCTTCAGCATCCTCCTCTCTACCCATTGGCTGGAAATCCACAGAAGTCCAGTCGATGCCCATCAGCGCTTGAAAAACAGCTTCTTCATGAATCAAAGATGACGGCTCAATGTCAGGAGCGTAAGTGTGCTTACGGATTGGAGGGATCAAGTTTTCCGGCTCAAAAGTTGGAGCGGACACACGTTTGTTCTGATCGTTGTATTGGGCTTGGTAGTGCTCCAAATCGGCTTCTTCCGCCAATTGACAAGCAAGTGGGCGTACTGCACGGTTTATTGCACGCAAGTCCTCTTCATTAAAGTCCGAGCCATCTTCCTTCACACTTGGATAGCCCTGGGCTGCTTCCACTGGATCAAAATCCGGCACCCAAGCTTTGGCCCGGATCAACGCGTTGATGGCTCCGGTTCGTGCAGCAGACTTCTTTACCTCATCAATCCGGGAAGGCAGGATGGATAGCCGGTTCAAGGTGTCTTGGATCAGGGACGGCGCTGGGTTGTTATGTGACATTGTGGTAATCACACGTTGGGCTCCGGTATACAGCTGTTCTACTAAGGTGTACACAGCCTTTAGTTTCTTCCGCACGTCATTCCCCAAGTGCCCAACGCGTGTGCCTGCATTTCATAACAGGACAGTTTTAAACCGGAATGCTGGAGCAACAAGACAAGTAAATTACACTTATTTACAGGGGACGTACCGAAGATGGCTGCCGTCATAGAATGCACTTGCCGCTTCACGGCTGTCAGATCATCTACCACCGGTTTAAGGGCGGCTTCAGCATTTTCCGCCCGTTTGAGCAAGTTGGCCTTTTCAGTGGCCCAGACAGCCTGTTCCTTCTTCATATTGTTCTTCGTCTCTTCTGCAGCAGCCAGGGCAATAGTCAGCTCCTTTTTGGCCTTGTCTGTCTCGGCCTGTTGGGTCTCCAATGCTGCCCGTAAATCGGCAATCCGATCATCCTTGATCGCCACATCAGCCTGCATATTGATAGCATCATCAGCCTGCAATTAAAGTGCAAGTTTCAACCATACAACATCGTTATATGCTTGACACTTGGGGGCTAATGTACCTTCAATTTTTTCTACTACTAATACATGGAAAAGTCCCAAGTTCAATACGCGTATTCAACTCGGCACTTGGGGGCTAATGGCTATTTGATTTTACTAAAGCGTTGATAAGCACCTTTTGGAGTACCGGTTTAGGTTTGCATACATAAACCGGCCTTGGTGGTTATGAGGGAAAATTGCAACAGTCTATCAGAGAAAATTATCAAGTGCCAGTTTGATCAAAGATTGCAAACCGGCCCTCGGGGGCTACAAGGATTACTATACCGATATTAAGGAAAGGAGCGTTACCTCAAACTTATCTCTCATCAGTTTCACCAAGCCAGCTTCATAATCACGGCTACTGTAAAGCCGGTTTAGGTATCCGGAATGAAGGTCTTGGGCGCTCATAGCGGCATATGTTTCCAGCTCTACATTCCATTTTCCTTTCTTTAAAGCGGCAGAGTCCTCTTTCACAGTGTGCCGAGTTAAAGTAGCGGCATTTCCCGGTTCAGAGTGGCCTGTTCCAGTAATTACCACGTCGTCATCTTTCGATTCGACGGATTGAGTAGGCACAGTGGTTTTGGCAGGGCTATGAGGCTTTTCAGACTGGATGGTGCTGGCAGGCGGATCAACAGACATTGAAGCATCTGTAGGCCTCTCCTCTGGAATCACATCTTCTTGAACCGGGGGATTGTTCGGAATATCTTCAAAAGCAACATTTTCATGATCCGGTGCCTGCTCATGATCTGAGGCGGCAGCCTCCTCAGTGGTTTTCTCCAAACGAGCTTTCTTGCTGGGTTTCGGTTTGGTCCTGAAGAAACAGAAATCAGACACGTACATTACAGAAGAAATTGACAAGTATGTGGTCATATTGGCTTACCCGACAGCTATCTTCAGTGGCGGCAGCTGAGTGGCTGACGATTCGCCAGAAGATGAATGAGAGGTGAACTGATAATCGGAGTCGGACAGATTAAGAGGTTGGCGGAATAAACCCGCTTTGGAATTCAATGTAATAAAATGGTTGGAAACCTCGGTGCGGCGCTTTCGAGCCGGGCTGTTTGGTAAACCGGCAGAAGTAACTACCTGTCCACTGTGCCGGGTTGTGCGGCGGGCCTCGTGCTGCTGCGTCTTCATAAGAAGTTTGGGATCCAAGTGAGCAAGAGGATGAGAAAAGTTAACTTTCCGGTTTGCCCGGCGAAATTTTGAGGAAGGTAAGCTTGTTGAATCGGAAGAAAGAATGGTTACCTCGGCAAATCCAGCGTTGCTGGCTTCAGCGTCATCCTGACAAGCATCGTCATCAATAAGACGTGTAAAAAACAAGCCAAGAGAATCAAGTTCCGGATTACCCACATCATCATCGATGGCCGGATCAGACGAAGCCGTGGTTTTCCTCTTGTGGGCGGGTTTCTTGACAACTTTCGTTTTGGGCCGGTTTTGCCGCCCAGCCTTGTCCGCTTTGTCTTGCGAGAGCTTCTTGCTCCAAAATGGATCGTCACCCTGGATCGGAAATAATTGAGAATTGCAAGTATGAAAGTAATGGCAAAAATTAACGATGGCACAATCAGGGGCTTACCGCAGGAGGTGCGTTGAGGGTGCAGTAAGGAGCCAAGCCGGTTTGGGCACAGAGGTGCTCCGGTTCGTTCAGCATTTTCCTCACTGAATCTGTAACTTCGTCTTCAGACAATTCTAATTTGGTGTGTCGGAGTGGGTCATCGACACTACCGGTATACTGGCACATCAAACCGGAACGCTGGCTCAGAGGCAGTATGCCCCAAGATAACCAGCAGCGTGCCAGATCGATTCCGGTCAAACCGTTGGCCATAAAGGCCCGGAGCTTGGATAGTTGGGGAGCATATCTGCTTCTCTCTTTCGCGGTCAATCATTGTGGAAAGGGATGTGTGTTGCTGAGCCGCTCTGGGCGGAAACCAGGTAAAGGATTTTCACCTTCAGGGGAGGTGTCTCTGCAGTAGAACCAAGTTGCGTTCCATTCTTTGGGGTGAGAGTGGAGCTTCACGTGGGGATAAGTGATCTCTTTTCTCTTCTGGATAGCCATACCGCCCAATTCAGTATTGGGGCCATCGGTGAATTCGGTACGGCGGTTTAGGTGGAAAAGATCCCGGAACAGCTCGACAGAAGGCTCCTCTTGCAGATAAACTTCGGACAGCACTTGAAAATGACACAAGTTGGTAACAGAATTGGGGCCGATATCTTGGGGGCGTAGTTGAAAGTTGGCCATTACGTCCCGGTAAAACTTTGACCCGGGCGGTTTGAAACCCCGGAACAAGTGATCCGCGAAAACTATGACTTCACCTTCCTGAGGAGTGGGAGGACATTCCTCACCAGGAACCCTCCAATGGATGGTGTTTTGGTTATCCAAAGCGCCAATGGACACTAACTCATTCAGTTGCGTCTCAGAGACGCGGGAAGGGACCCAGTTGCATTCATACACCTGTTTGGCCATCATGAGGTCTACAAGGAGAAGAATCCGGTTTGAGAAAATACTCATTACAGAGTAATTGATCCAAGATATGACAAACCGGAAGATGATCCGATGAACCAGTTCAATACGGTATGGTGTCAGACATATATTGGCGGTTCAACACAGGGACTAATGGTGTGCCGATGCCGGTTTAGCAATTTTTTATTTCTATGGTGAGTTAAACCGCCTAATTCTGGCTTCAGAGGAAATCGACAGAAACAAGTTTCACAAGAGTTCATGTTTATCATGGATCAAACGTGAGTTTTCAGAAAACAGGAAAGGCGTCGCGAAAAGTAAAGAAGAAGCAGGAAATGCACTATGAGGTATACGTATGTATATGCGATAGAGCTATGGGATTTAGATGAGAAAGCGCAGCAGATGCGCACGGATCTTCGTTTGGTACAAAACAGGGATCATAATGCCGCTCAGAGGCTAGAAAAGTGAAAGCATATGAAGAACACGGACGAAGCTTGAACCCTAGAACAGATCTAAAGATGATGAACAGATTAACAAAGGATAAGAGATTTACCGGAAACAGAAGGAGTTAATGCGAAAGGTCGCAGTATTCTGGTCCGAACAGGTTGATGCAGCGGCCATCGAAGCAAAAGGTCGATGGCGGCAGCGGACTCTGGAGGCAGCGACGCAAGGAAGAAGACGAAGAGGGAGCGAAGGGAGAAAACCGAATGACCCTTCGGTCTTATTTATAAGGCAAGAAAACTAGGTCAAGCGCGTGAATCCAGGGACGGTCATTAAAGAAGGCGCTATAAAAGATAAGCTTCAAGATGACGTCAGGCCGGTTTACAGTGACCGGAAGCAATGATGTCATGCCGGTTTACAGTGATGACAAGGTGACGATTTATTACACAAAGAAGATATCCAAGATGCAGGTTTTATCAAGGATCGACATGAACCAGTTCAAATCAATCTGGGGCCTAATGTTGGGGATATTACCGCTAGGTGTAAACCGGCCGTGATTGGGCCGGGTTAGCTCTGCTAGCGGTGTAGTTATGAAAAGGCCCAAGGCCTATAGTCGGTTTAACGCTTGTAGCCGTGAACCGGCCTGATGTATGACTTGTATTGTAAGTTAGGAATAGAGAGATACCAACCGGGATACGAGTATGAACCGGTTGGGACTCTCCAAACCGACGGGCGTCACTCGTGTATATAAGGGGACGACCCGATGGCGGTTCAGGACAGACAACAACATCTCGAGCCTAGGCGAAGCTTGTTTGCTCCCTAGCCATCGAGACTACATCAATTCCATCACAACTAGACGTAGGCCTTTACCTTCATCGAAGGGGCCGAACTAGTATAAATCCCCGTGCCTTTGTGTCCGTTTAACCCCTACAAGTAAACCCGTAGCGATGGCTCCACGACTAAGTCCTCATGCTAGGACATCTGCCGTGACAAATCCACGACAGTTACCAACATACATAACTCATATAATACTATATCGTCAACGAAACGTTAAGCGTGCGGACCCTACGGGTTCGAGAACTATGTAGACATGACCGAGACACGTCTCCGATCAATAACCAATAGCGGGACCTGGATGCCCATATTGGCTCCTACATATTCTACGAAGATCTTTATCGGTCAGACCGCATAACAACATACGTTTGTTCCCTTTGTCATCGGTATGTTACTTGCCGAGATTCGATCGTCGGTATCAATACCTAGTTCAATCTCGTTACCGCAAGTCTCTTTACTCGTTCCGTAATACATCATCTCACAGCTAACTCATTAGTTGTAATGCTTGCAAGGCTTCAGTGATGTGTATTACCGAGAGGGCCCAGAGATACCTCTCCGACAATCGGAGTGACAAAACCTAATCTCGAAATCGCCAACCCAACATCTGCCTTTGGAGACACCTGTAGTACTCCTTTATAATCACCCGATTCGTTGTGACGTTTGGTAGCACCAAAGTGTTCCTCCGTAAACAGGAGTTGCATAATCTCATAGTTATAGGAACATGTATAAGTCATGGATAAAAGCATTAGCAACATACTAAGCGATCGGTGCTAAGCTAATGGAATGGGTCATGTCAATCAGATCATTCAACTAATGATGTGACCTTGTTAATCAAATGACAACTCCTTTGTCTATGGTTAGGAAACTTAACCATCTTTGATTAACAAGCTAGTCTAATAGAGGCATACTAGTGACATTCTGTTTGTCTATGTATTCACACATGTATTATGTTTCCGGTTAATACAATTCTAGCATGAATAATAAACATTTATCATGAGATAAGGAAATAAATAATAACTTTATTATTGCCTCTAGGGCATATTTCCTTCAAGCCCCCCACTAGTCTTGTACAAAGACTTGGTGCATAGATTTCCAGGAATCATACCACGTCGATTTTTTTAGTTTGAGGAATTTAGCGTATTTGACACCACCAAATGTTGCGCTTCATTTACGACAGGACGAAAAGAGATCATACTACCCTTCAACTTATCCGCTCCCTGAGCTCTCCCGAACCTTATCTGCTACCTTGTTTTGCCCCTCTCCTCACGCTACCATGAACTCCTTCCTCGTTTCAGACTCTGCCACGACCCACTCCTCCCAAGATGGTCTCATGTAGCCTCGATCTCCTCCACTGGTTGTCCCGACCTCACATTGCCCTAAGCTGGATGCACCGTGCCACCACACATGACTACCACAAGATGCCTGAACAACCCCATAGATGCTTCTTTCTCTATTCAGAGAGTAGGGTGACCTCGCCTCATTGGATGCAGTGTGTGGATTGTACATCCGACTTGGGTATTGCTTATGTGGAGGGTAAGCCTTAGTAATACCTATGAGTAAAGAGTTTATATGGGTGGAGTAGCATGGCTCGTCGAGCAAAAGTGTGATCACAAGAATGCATATGTAAACCTTTCATACGTAAAAATAAGATCCTTCACATTGCAAGCACTAAAAGTTCGCGTCAGGTTTCTGGTCAAACATCTTCATAGTCAAAATTTAAAATATATCTTGAATGATTAGTTAATAGGTATCACGAACATATGATCACGAAACATTAATATTTTAGCATCAATATTTTCTGATATGGCTTTCTATCTTACAATATACTATTCCCTCCGTTCCTAAGTATTTGTCTTTCTAGAGATTTTAACAAGTGACTTGATACGGAGCAAAATGAGTGAATCTACACTCTAAAATATGTCTATATACATCCGTATGTGGTAAACCATTTGAAATCTCTAAAAAGACAAATATTTAGGAACGGAGGGAGTACTAGTTTCTTACGTCGGAAACACCAAACCTGTAGACGCAGAGAGTGGAAAAAAAAAGAATCCATAGTAACATGCACATTGTGAACTACATGGCATAATTATGATGGTTACTGATTCATCCATATTGCAGCATGACAAGAATAAAATCCTATGACGATCCTATAGGGCTATAGGCCATCTTCTTTGTGTTAAGTTATTTTACATGCAAACACTTGCTCGCTATATCAAGCCGAGAAATGAAGTACGTGGGCCAGTCCATCTCTAGCAGAACAACACTTCGACGATTGAGCCAACCGAATACTTCCATCTTGTCCATAGCTCCAGTTTCAAGGTCACCGACGTACACGTGCCCCTTGTTATCCATGAGTAGGATCATATCACTCTTCATGTACGATAGGACAAATTGTTATCCATGAGTAGGATCATATCACTCTTCATGTACGATAGGACAAAAAGAGATCATACTACCCTTCAACATATCCGCTCCCTGAGCTCTCCTGAACCTTATCCGCCACCTTGTTGTTGCCCCTCTCCTCACGCTACCATGAACCCCGTCCTCCTTCTGTTGTTTCGGACTCCGCTGTCACGACCCACTCCTCCCAAGATGGTCTCATGCAGCCTCGATCTCCTCCACTGGTTGCCCCGACCTCACATTGCCCCATCCTTCTCCAACAACTCGAAGCTCTCACCACCCCTCTATCCAAGCTCATCCGCCAACCCTAAGTTGAATGCACCGTGCCACAACACATGACTACAACATGATGCCTGAGCAACCCCATAGATGTTTCTTTCTCTATTCAGAGAGTAGGGCCATCTCGCCTCACTTGATGCAAATGTGTGGAGGTTGTACATCCGACTTGGATATTGCCTATGTGGCGGGTAAGCCTTAGTAATACCTATGAGTAAAGAGTTTAGGGTCTGTCTAGCACACATCCAGATGTGACACTATGTCACATCTAAGCTGATTTCCACTCTCTGTTTGTGGTCTATTTTTTGTCCTAGTTTTTTTATTTCTTGTTCTATATTATAGTATATTTGTTGGAGCTTAGATGTGACATCCTTAAAAAACATCTAGATGTAAATTAGACAAACTGAAGAGTTTATATGGGTGGAGTAGCATGGCTGGTCGAGCAAAAGTGTGATCACAAGCATGCATATGTAAACCTTTCGTAGGTAAAATAAGATCCTTCACATTGCAAGCACTAAAAGTTCGCGTCAGGTTTCTGGTCAAACATCGTCATACTCAAAATTTAAAAAATATCTTGAATGATTAGTTAATAGGTATCACAAACCATTAATATTTTAGCGTCAATATTTTCTGATATGGCTTTCTATCTTACAATATATATACTACTAGTTTCTTACGTCGGAAACACCAGACCTGTAGATGCAGAGAGTGCAAAAAGCAAAGAATCCAGACTAACATGCACATTGTGAACTACTACATGGCATAATTATGATGGTTACTGATTCATCCATATTGCAGCACGACAGGAATAAAATCCTATGACGATCCTATAGGGCTATAGGCCATCTTCTTTGTGTTAAGTTATTTTACATGCAAACACTTGCTCGCTATATCAAGCCGAGAAATGAAGTACGTGGGCCAGTCCATCTCTAGCAGAACAACACTTCGACGATTGAGCCAACCGAATACATCCATCTTGTCCATAGCTCCAGTTTCAAGGTCACCGACGTACACGTGCCCCTTGTTATCCTTGAGTAGGATCATATCACCCTTCACTCCCAGGATGCTCAAGTGCAATGGCCTTCTCTGAATATGCTCGGGTGGTTTCAGCTCTACTACACAAGTGCATATCCACCCGTCACTGATAGTGTCCTCAATAATTTTGTTGTCATGGTGTGTGTAGATATGCAGCTGGAGGCCTGGCCTATGCAGAACTAACAACGAGAGCGTCCCATCAGTAGCAACCTTGAGTTGTGGCTCATCATAGCTTAGGGAAGAACAGTAATTCAATGTGTCCGGGACCTTCGTCCAAGAGAGGCGGCACGTCTCCAAGTCCACCCCAAGAGTATATAAATTTGTCGATCGGTCGTTCGATCGGAGGAGCCTCGAGGTAGATTTTGCGGCTAGGTAGATCGATTCGTGGATGTGAAAAGACGTCGGGACTCTCCGTGATGTTAAAAGGGCCTATATAGGCACTTCGGCCGTGTCACGAGCAAACTGTAAGAAACCTCCGATTCAGGACCGTGCTGTGATGAATCATTGATTCAGGACCGTGCTGTAATTTGGAATAGTCCTAGAGTATACGAGGGAGAGATAGTTTAGCTTTTATCTGAAACTCAATCAAAATGATTTCCACTTGGAGCATCTCTAATAAAAGATGTATATTTAGAGATGTAAAAGAAGGTGTTGTATAATTTACGTCATAAAAAAAGATATTTTTTACATCATAAAAAAGTCTCAACTCCAACAGATGATGTATATTTGATGACGTGAAATTAGTGCTCCAGCAAATGTATTTTAAGATGTAAAACTAATTCTTCAGCAGCATGGCGGTGGCGTGGTTGCGGCCGAGCGTCGAGTCGAGACAGGCGCTGGCGGTCGAGCATGGAGACGGACACTGGCAAGGAAGCTCGAATCGGGTGTCCAAGCTTCAAATCAAGATAAGGGGCAGGGTGGGTGGCGGTAGATCTTGAAACGTGCTGATGGCCGAGCTTCAAATGTGCTGGGGTGGCCTGGCAGAGCTTGAATCGGGCAATGGCCGAGCTTCAACTGAGGCGGGACGGGGCTACGACACTCAAATAGGGCGGCGGCACGGCGGAAAAGCGGGGCTGATGCCGCGGAACCTCGTCCTCCACTGGTGCTGGATGTAGAGCACAATGGTGGCTGGATGTGGAGCCCACGGAGCTCCATCTCCTCCGTAGCCAACTCAAGCGGGCGCACCTCGAGGATCCCCGGCGGCGCTGCCATGGGAGGATAAGCGCGGGAGTGGTGGCGACGGCTGCGGGGAACGAGGAGGCGGCCTTGGCGGTCCGTTGGGGGGAGGAGGCGGCGCAGATCTGGCGGGGCGGCAGGAGGCGCCAAATCTGACCGGAATCGGGCAGCGACAATAACAACGAAAAGGGGTCAGCAGTTGGGAACTTTCATTGTGGCGGTTGGGTTGGTGCGTGGCTGGCCGTTTTGCATCTCGGTTTTCATCTCTGACAATTGATGATGTAAATTTGCATCGCGAAGTATTGTATTTGACATCAGTTGAAGCAGGTCATGTAGAAATTTATAGGTCTACATCATCTCTTTGAGCAGCGTTTTTAGGCCTTGGTGCCGTAAAAGGTAGTTATGTATGCATCTATATCATCTATTGAGATGCTCTTAAGGTTTCTTTTCTTATATATAGACGGAGAACTAGGTATCGTATCGACTACACAAACACGATTGCGTTGGGTAAACACGGATTCAAAACTTGTGTGTTTTCACTAGGTTTTCATGGTACTCTAAATTTTAGAGTTAGATTTTTTAATTAAGAAGACATGGATACAATCACGTCACAACAATGAATATTCATATTAAGAACAGAACTGCGGAAACAAAAAAAATCAAGCTATGAATAATAACTAATTTAAATTGAGTTGTCAATCCAACCCATTAACAGTATCAACATGACCAATGAGTTTCCCCAGAAAGAACAACATCAACAAGTTGGCTTTTCTATTCCAATACCCAAATGTGTTGATTCAATTAAGCCCTGAGGCCAATAAGTAGGCCCTGTTCAGGTTTAGTCTGCCCCTAGCTTCCCCAAATAAATGGAATAAATGGGTAGAGCCGGACGAGAAACAAACCAAATCCATGGAGCTCAGTTCCAGGAGTTGAGCCCCCACTAGTCTTGTACAAAAACTTGGCGCATCGATTTCCAGGAATCACACAGCGTTGACTTTTTAGTTTGACGAATTTATCGTATTTGACACCACCAAAGGTTGCACTTCATGTACGATAGGATAAAAAGAGATCATACTACCCTTCAACATATCCGCTCCCTGAGCTCTCCTGAACCTTATCCGCCGCCTTGTTGTTGCCCCTCTCCTCACGCTACCATGAACTCCTTCCTCCTTCTGTTGTTTCGGACTCCGCTGTCATGACCCACTCCTCCCAAGATGGTCTCATGCAGCCTCGATCTACTCCACTGGTTGCCCCGACCTCACATTGCCCCATCCTTCTCCAACAACTCGAAGCTCTCACCACCCCTCTATCCAAGCTCATCCGCCAACCCTAAGTTGGATGCACCGTGCCACAACACATGACTACAACATGATGCCTGAGCAACCCCATAGATGTTTCTTTCTCTGTTCAGAGAGTAGGGCCACCTCGCCTCACTTGATGCAAATGTGTGGAGGTTGTACATCCGACTTGGATATTGCCTATGTGGCGGGTAAGCCTTAGTAATACCTATGAGTAAAGAGTTTAGGGTCTGTCTAGGACACATCCAGATGTGACACTATGTCATATCCACTCTCTGTTTATGGTCTATTTTTTTGTCCTAGTTTTTTTTATTTCTTGTTCTGCATTATAGTATATTTGTTGGAGCTTAGATGTGACATCCTTAAAAAACATCTAGCTGTGAATTAGACAAACTGAAGAGTTTATATGGGTGGAGTAGCATGGCTGGTCGAGCAAAAGTGTGATCACAAGCATGCATATGTAAACCTTTCGTAGGTAAAATAAGATCCTTCACATTGCAAGCACTAAAAGTTCACGTCAGGTTTCTGGTCAAACATCGTCATACTCAAAATTTAAAAAATATCTTGAATGATTAGTTAATAGGTATCACAAACCATTAATATTTTAGCGTCAATATTTTCTGATATGGCTTTCTATCTTACAATATATATACTACTAGTTTCTTACGTCGGAAACACCAGACCTGTAGACGCAGAGAGTGCAAAAAGCAAAGAATCCAGACTAACATGCACATTGTGAACTACTACATGGCATAATTATGATGGTTACTGATTCATCCATCTTGCAGCACGACAGGAATAAAATCCTATGACGATCCTATAGGGCTATAGGCCATCTTCTTTGTGTTAAGTTATTTTACATGCAAACACTTGCTCGCTATATCAAGCCGAGAAATGAAGCGTGGGCCAGTCCATCTCTAGCAGAACAACACTTGACGATTGAGCCAACCGAATACATCCATCTTGTCCATAGCTCCAGTTTCAAGGTCACCGACGTACCGTGCCCTTGTTATCCTTGAGTAGGATCATATCACCCTTCACTCCCAGGATGCTCAAGTGCAATGGCCTTCTCTGAATATGCTCGGGTGGTTTCAGCTCTACTACACAAGTGCATATCCACCCGTCACTGATAGTGTCCTCAATAATTTTGTTGTCATGGTGTGTGTAGATATGCAGCTGTAGGCCTGGCCTATCTTGGAACTAACAACGAGAGCGTCCCATCAGTAGCAACCTTGAGTTGTGACTCATCATAGCTTAGGGAAGAACAGTAATTCAATGTGTCCGGGACCTTCGTCCAAGAGAGCGGCACGTCTCCAAGTCCACCCCAAGAGTATATAAATTTGTCGATCGGTCGTTCGATCGGAGGAGCCTCGAGGTAGATTTTGCGGCTAGGTAGATCGATTCGTGGATGTGAAAAGACGTCGGGACTCTCCGTGATGTTAAAAGGGCCTATATAGGCACTTCGGCCGTGTCACAAGCAAACTGTAAGAAACCTCCGATTCAGGACCGTGCTGTGATGAATCATTGATTCAGGACCATGCTGTAATTTGGAATAGTCCTAGAGTATACGAGGGAGAGATAGTTTAGCTTTTATCTGAAACTCAATCAAAATGATTTCCACTTGGAGCATCTCCAATAAAAGATGTATATTTAGAGATGTAAAAGAAGGTGTTGTATTATTTACGTCATCAAAAAAAGATATTTTTTACATCACAAAAAAAGTCTCAACTCCAACAGATGATGTATATTTGATGACGTGAAATTAGTGCTCCAGCAAATGTATTTTAAGATGTAAAACTAATTCTTCAGCAGCATGGCGGTGGCGTGGTTGCGGCCGAGCGTCGAGTCGAGACAGGCGCTGGCGGTCGAGCATGGAGACGGACACTGGCAAGGAAGCTCGAATCGGTGTCCAAGCTTCAAATCAAGATAAGGGGCAGGGTGGGTGGCGGTAGATCTTGAAACGTGCTGATGGCCGAGCTTCAAATGTGCTGGGGTGGCCTGGCGGAGCTTGAATCGGGCAATGGCCGAGCTTCAACTGAGGCGGGACGGGGCTACGACACTCAAATAGGGCGGCGGCACGGCGGAAAAGCGGGGCTGATGCCGCAGAACCTCGTCCTCCACTGGTGCTGGATGTAGAGCACAATGGTGGCTGGATGTGGAGCCCATGGAGCTCCATCTCCTCCGTAGCCAACTCAAGCGGGCGCACCTCGAGGATCCCCGGCGGCGCTGCCATGGGAGGATAAGCGCGGGAGTGGTGGCGACGGCTGCGGGGAACGAGGAGGCGGCCTTGGCGGTCCGTTGGGGAGGAGGCGGCGCAGATCTGGCCGGGCGGCGGGAGGCGCCAAATCTGACCGAATCGGGCAGCGACAATAACTGAAAAAGGGTCAGCAGTTGGGAACTTTCATTGTGGCGGTTGGGTTGGTGCGTGGCTGGCCGTTTTGCATCTCGGTTTTCATCTCGACAATTGATGATGTAAATTTGCATCATGTATTGTATTTGACATCAGTTGAAGCAGGTCATGTAGAAATTTATAGGTCTACATCATCTCTTTGAGCAGCGTTTTTAGGCCTTGGTGCCGTAAAAGGTAGTTATGTATGCATCTATATCATCTATTGAGATGCTCTTAAGGTTTCTTTTCTTATATATAGACGGAGAACTAGGTATACGTATACGACTACACAAACACGATTGCGTTGGGTAAACACCAGATTCAAAACTTGTGTGTTTTCACTAGGTTTTCATGGTACTCTAAATTTTAGAGTTAGATTTTTTTTAATTAAGAAGACATGGATACAATCACGTCACAACAATGAATATTCATATTAAGAACAGAACTGCGGAAACAAAAAAAATCAAGCTATGAATAATAACTAATTTAAATTGAGTTGTCAATCCAACCCATTAACAGTATCAACATGACCAATGAGTTTCCCCAGAAAGAACAACATCAACAAGTTGGCTTTTCTATTCCAATACCCAAATGTGTTGATTCAATTAAGCCCTGAGGCCAATAAGTAGGCCCTGTTCAGGTTTAGTCTGCCCCTAGCTTCCCCAAATAAATGGAATAAATGGGTAGAGCCGGACGAGAAACAAACCAAATCCATGGAGCTCAGTTCCAGGAGTTGAGCCCCCACTAGTCTTGTACAAAAACTTGGCGCATCGATTTCCAGGAATCACACAACGTTGACTTTTTTAGTTTGACGAATTTATCGTATTTGACACCACCAAAGGTTGCACTTCATGTACGATAGGATAAAAAGAGATCATACTACCCTTCAACATATCCGCTCCCTGAGCTCTCCTGAACCTTATCCGCCGCCTTGTTGTTGCCCCTCTCCTCACGCTACCATGAACTCCTTCCTCCTTCTGTTGTTTCGGACTCCGCTGTCATGACCCACTCCTCCCAAGATGGTCTCATGCAGCCTCGATCTACTCCACTGGTTGCCCCGACCTCACATTGTCCCATCCTTCTCCAACAACTCGAAGCTCTCACCACCCCTCTATCCAAGCTCATCCGCCAACCCTAAGTTGGATGCACTGCCACAACACATGACTACAACATGATGCCTGAGCAACCCCATAGATGTTTCTTTCTCTGTTCAGAGAGTAGGGCCACCTCGCCTCACTTGATGCAAATGTGTGGAGGTTGTACATCCGACTTGGATATTGCCTATGTGGCGGGTAAGCCTTAGTAATACCTATGAGTAAAGAGTTTAGGGTCTGTCTAGGACACATCCAGATGTGACACTATGTCATATCCACTCTCTGTTTATGGTCTATTTTTTTGTCCTAGTTTTTTTTATTTCTTGTTCTGCATTATAGTATATTTGTTGGAGCTTAGATGTGACATCCTTAAAAAACATCTAGCTGTGAATTAGACAAACTGAAGAGTTTATATGGGTGGAGTAGCATGGCTGGTCGAGCAAAAGTGTGATCACAAGCATGCATATGTAAACCTTTCGTAGGTAAAATAAGATCCTTCACATTGCAAGCACTAAAAGTTCGCGTCAGGTTTCTGCTCAAACATCGTCATACTCAAAATTTAAAAAATATCTTGAATGATTAGTTAATAGGTATCACAAACCATTAATATTTTAGCGTCAATATTTTCTGATATGGCTTTCTATCTTACAATATATATACTACTAGTTTCTTACGTCGGAAACACCAGACCTGTAGACGCAGAGAGTGCAAAAGCAAAGAATCCAGACTAACATGCACATTGTGAACTACTACATGGCATAATTATGATGGTTACTGATTCATCCATCTTGCAGCACGACAGGAATAAAATCCTATGACGATCCTATAGGGCTATAGGCCATCTTCTTTGTGTTAAGTTATTTTACATGCAAACACTTGCTCGCTATATCAAGCCGAGAAATGAAGTACGTGGGCCAGTCCATCTCTAGCAGAACAACACTTCGACGATTGAGCCAACCGAATACATCCATCTTGTCCATAGCTCCAGTTTCAAGGTCACCGACGTACACGTGCCCCTTGTTATCCTTGAGTAGGATCATATCACCCTTCACTCCCAGGATGCTCAAGTGCAATGGCCTTCTCTGAATATGCTCGGGTGGTTTCAGCTCTACTACACAAGTGCATATCCACCCGTCACTGATAGTGTCCTCAATAATTTTGTTGTCATGGTGTGTGTAGATATGCAGCTGTAGGCCTGGCCTATCTTGGAACTAACAACGAGAGCGTCCCATCAGTAGCAACCTTGAGTTGTGACTCATCATAGCTTAGGGAAGAACAGTAATTCAATGTGTCCGGGACCTTCGTCCAAGAGAGTCGGCACGTCTCCAAGTCCACCCCAAGAGTATATAAATTTGTCGATCGGTCGTTCGATCGGAGGAGCCTCGAGGTAGATTTTGCGGCTAGGTAGATCGATTCGTGGATGTGAAAAGACGTCGGGACTCTCCGTGATGTTAAAAGGGCCTATATAGGCACTTCGGCCGTGTCACAAGCAAACTGTAAGAAACCTCCGATTCAGGACCGTGCTGTGATGAATCATTGATTCAGGACCATGCTGTAATTTGGAATAGTCCTAGAGTATACGAGGGAGAGATAGTTTAGCTTTTATCTGAAACTCAATCAAAATGATTTCCACTTGGAGCATCTCCAATAAAAGATGTATATTTAGAGATGTAAAGAAGGTGTTGTATTATTTACGTCATCAAAAAAAGATATTTTTTACATCACAAAAAAAGTCTCAACTCCAACAGATGATGTATATTTGATGACGTGAAATTAGTGCTCCAGCAAATGTATTTTAAGATGTAAAACTAATTCTTCAGCAGCATGGCGGTGGCGTGGTTGCGGCCGAGCGTCGAGTCGAGACAGGCGCTGGCGGTCGAGCATGGAGACGGACACTGGCAAGGAAGCTCGAATCGGGTGTCCAAGCTTCAAATCAAGATAAGGGGCAGGGTGGGTGGCGGTAGATCTTGAAACGTGCTGATGGCCGAGCTTCAAATGTGCTGGGGTGGCCTGGCGGAGCTTGAATCGGGCAATGGCCGAGCTTCAACTGAGGCGGGACGGGGCTACGACACTCAAATAGGGCGGCGGCACGGCGGAAAAGCGGGGCTGATGCCGCAGAACCTCGTCCTCCACTGGTGCTGGATGTAGAGCACAATGGTGGCTGGATGTGGAGCCCATGGAGCTCCATCTCCTCCGTAGCCAACTCAAGCGGGCGCACCTCGAGGATCCCCGGCGGCGCTGCCATGGGAGGATAAGCGCGGGAGTGGTGGCGACGGCTGCGGGGAACGAGGAGGCGGCCTTGGCGGTCCGTTGGGGGGAGGAGGCGAGGCGCAGATCTGGCCGGGGCGGCAGGGAGGCGCCAAATCTGACCGGAATCGGGCAGCGACAATAACAACGAAAAGGGGTCAGCAGTTGGGAACTTTCATTGTGGCGGTTGGGTTGGTGCGTGGCTGGCCGTTTTGCATCTCGGTTTTCATCTCTGACAATTGATGATGTAAATTTGCATCGCGAAGTATTGTATTTGACATCAGTTGAAGCAGGTCATGTAGAAATTTATAGGTCTACATCATCTCTTTGAGCAGCGTTTTTAGGCCTTGGTGCCGTAAAAGGTAGTTATGTATGCATCTATATCATCTATTGAGATGCTCTTAAGGTTTCTTTTCTTATATATAGACGGAGAACTAGGTATACGTATACGACTACACAAACACGATTGCGTTGGGTAAACACCGGATTCAAAACTTGTGTGTTTTCACTAGGTTTTCATGGTACTCTAAATTTTAGAGTTAGATTTTTTTTAATTAAGAAGACATGGATACAATCACGTCACAACAATGAATATTCATATTAAGAACAGAACTGCGGAAACAAAAAAAATCAAGCTATGAATAATAACTAATTTAAATTGAGTTGTCAATCCAACCCATTAACAGTATCAACATGACCAATGAGTTTCCCCAGAAAGAACAACATCAACAAGTTGGCTTTTCTATTCCAATACCCAAATGTGTTGATTCAATTAAGCCCTGAGGCCAATAAGTAGGCCCTGTTCAGGTTTAGTCTGCCCCTAGCTTCCCCAAATAAATGGAATAAATGGGTAGAGCCGGACGAGAAACAAACCAAATCCATGGAGCTCAGTTCCAGGAGTTGAGCCCCCACTAGTCTTGTACAAAAACTTGGCGCATCGATTTCCAGGAATCACACAACGTTGACTTTTTAGTTTGACGAATTTATCGATTTGACACCACCAAAGGTTGCACTTCATGTACGATAGGATAAAAAGAGATCATACTACCCTTCAACATATCCGCTCCCTGAGCTCTCCTGAACCTTATCCGCCGCCTTGTTGTTGCCCCTCTCCTCACGCTACCATGAACTCCTTCCTCCTTCTGTTGTTTCGGACTCCGCTGTCATGACCCACTCCTCCCAAGATGGTCTCATGCAGCCTCGATCTACTCCACTGGTTGCCCCGACCTCACATTGTCCCATCCTTCTCCAACAACTCGAAGCTCTCACCACCCCTCTATCCAAGCTCATCCGCCAACCCTAAGTTGGATGCACCGTGCCACAACACATGACTACAACATGATGCCTGAGCAACCCCATAGATGTTTCTTTCTCTGTTCAGAGAGTAGGGCCACCTCGCCTCACTTGATGCAAATGTGTGGAGGTTGTACATCCGACTTGGATATTGCCTATGTGGCGGGTAAGCCTTAGTAATACCTATGAGTAAAGAGTTTAGGGTCTGTCTAGGACACATCCAGATGTGACACTATGTCATATCCACTCTCTGTTTATGGTCTATTTTTTTGTCCTAGTTTTTTTTATTTCTTGTTCTGCATTATAGTATATTTGTTGGAGCTTAGATGTGACATCCTTAAAAAACATCTAGCTGTGAATTAGACAAACTGAAGAGTTTATATGGGTGGAGTAGCATGGCTGGTCGAGCAAAAGTGTGATCACAAGCATGCATATGTAAACCTTTCGTAGGTAAAATAAGATCCTTCACATTGCAAGCACTAAAAGTTCGCGTCAGGTTTCTGCTCAAACATCGTCATACTCAAAATTTAAAAAATATCTTGAATGATTAGTTAATAGGTATCACAAACCATTAATATTTTAGCGTCAATATTTTCTGATATGGCTTTCTATCTTACAATATATATACTACTAGTTTCTTACGTCGGAAACACCAGACCTGTAGACGCAGAGAGTGCAAAAAGCAAAGAATCCAGACTAACATGCACATTGTGAACTACTACATGGCATAATTATGATGGTTACTGATTCATCCATCTTGCAGCACGACAGGAATAAAATCCTATGACGATCCTATAGGGCTATAGGCCATCTTCTTTGTGTTAAGTTATTTTACATGCAAACACTTGCTCGCTATATCAAGCCGAGAAATGAAGTACGTGGGCCAGTCCATCTCTAGCAGAACAACACTTCGACGATTGAGCCAACCGAATACATCCATCTTGTCCATAGCTCCAGTTTCAAGGTCACCGACGTACACGTGCCCCTTGTTATCCTTGAGTAGGATCATATCACCCTTCACTCCCAGGATGCTCAAGTGCAATGGCCTTCTCTGAATATGCTCGGGTGGTTTCAGCTCTACTACACAAGTGCATATCCACCCGTCACTGATAGTGTCCTCAATAATTTTGTTGTCATGGTGTGTGTAGATATGCAGCTGTAGGCCTGGCCTATGCGGAACTAACAACGAGAGCGTCCCATCAGTAGCAACCTTGAGTTGTGACTCATCATAGCTTAGGGAAGAACAGTAATTCAATGTGTCCGGGACCTTCGTCCAAGAGAGTCGGCACGTCTCCAAGTCCACCCCAAGAGTATATAAATTTGTCGATCGGTCGTTCGATCGGAGGAGCCTCGAGGTAGATTTTGCGGCTAGGTAGATCGATTCGTGGATGTGAAAAGACGTCGGGACTCTCCGTGATGTTAAAAGGGCCTATATAGGCACTTCGGCCGTGTCACAAGCAAACTGTAAGAAACCTCCGATTCAGGACCGTGCTGTGATGAATCATTGATTCAGGACCATGCTGTAATTTGGAATAGTCCTAGAGTATACGAGGGAGAGATAGTTTAGCTTTTATCTGAAACTCAATCAAAATGATTTCCACTTGGAGCATCTCCAATAAAAGATGTATATTTAGAGATGTAAAAGAAGGTGTTGTATTATTTACGTCATCAAAAAAAGATATTTTTTACATCACAAAAAAAGTCTCAACTCCAACAGATGATGTATATTTGATGACGTGAAATTAGTGCTCCAGCAAATGTATTTTAAGATGTAAAACTAATTCTTCAGCAGCATGGCGGTGGCGTGGTTGCGGCCGAGCGTCGAGTCGAGACAGGCGCTGGCGGTCGAGCATGGAGACGGACACTGGCAAGGAAGCTCGAATCGGGTGTCCAAGCTTCAAATCAAGATAAGGGGCAGGGTGGGTGGCGGTAGATCTTGAAACGTGCTGATGGCCGAGCTTCAAATGTGCTGGGGTGGCCTGGCGGAGCTTGAATCGGGCAATGGCCGAGCTTCAACTGAGGCGGGACGGGGCTACGACACTCAAATAGGGCGGCGGCACGGCGGAAAAGCGGGGCTGATGCCGCCGAACCTCGTCCTCCACTGGTGCTGGATGTAGAGCACAATGGTGGCTGGATGTGGAGCCCATGGAGCTCCATCTCCTCCGTAGCCAACTCAAGCGGGCGCACCTCGAGGATCCCCGGCGGCGCTGCCATGGGAGGATAAGCGCGGGAGTGGTGGCGACGGCTGCGGGGAACGAGGAGGCGGCCTTGGCGGTCCGTTGGGGAGGAGGCGGCGCAGATCTGGCCGGGGCGGCAGGGAGGCGCCAAATCTGACCGGAATCGGGCAGCGACAATAACAACGAAAAGGGGTCAGCAGTTGGGAACTTTCATTGTGGCGGTTGGGTTGGTGCGTGGCTGGCCGTTTTGCATCTCGGTTTTCATCTCTGACAATTGATGATGTAAATTTGCATCGCGAAGTATTGTATTTGACATCAGTTGAAGCAGGTCATGTAGAAATTTATAGGTCTACATCATCTCTTTGAGCAGCGTTTTTAGGCCTTGGTGCCGTAAAAGGTAGTTATGTATGCATCTATATCATCTATTGAGATGCTCTTAAGGTTTCTTTTCTTATATATAGACGGAGAACTAGGTATCGTGTCGACTACACAAACACGATTGCGTTGGGTAAACACCGGATTCAAAACTTGTGTGTTTTCACTAGGTTTTCATGGTACTCTAAATTTTAGAGTTAGATTTTTTTTAATTAAGAAGACATGGATACAATCACGTCACAACAATGAATATTCATATTAAGAACAGAACTGCGGAAACAAAAAAAATCAAGCTATGAATAATAACTAATTTAAATTGAGTTGTCAATCCAACCCATTAACAGTATCAACATGAACAATGAGTTTCCCAGAAGAACAACATCAACAAGTTGGCTTTTCTATTCCAATACCCAAATGTGTTGATTCAATTAAGCCCTGAGGCCAATAAGTAGGCCCTGTTCAGGTTTAGTCTGCCCCTAGCTTCCCCAAATAAATGGAATAAATGGGTAGAGCCGGACGAGAAACAAACCAAATCCATGGAGCTCAGTTCCAGGAGTTGAGCCCCCACTAGTCTTGTACAAAAACTTGGCGCATCGATTTCCAGGAATCACACAACGTTGACTTTTTTAGTTTGACGAATTTATCGTATTTGACACCACCAAAGGTTGCACTTCATGTACGATAGGATAAAAAGAGATCATACTACCCTTCAACATATCCGCTCCCTGAGCTCTCCTGAACCTTATCCGCCGCCTTGTTGTTGCCCCTCTCCTCACGCTACCATGAACTCCTTCCTCCTTCTGTTGTTTCGGACTCCGTTGTCACGACCCACTCCTCCCAAGATGGTCTCATGCAGCCTCGATCTCCTCCACTGGTTGCCCCGACCTCACATTGCCCCATCCTTCTCCAACAACTCGAAGCTCTCACCACCCCTCTATCCAAGCTCATCCGCCAACCCTAAGTTGAATGCACCGTGCCACAACACATGACTACAACATGATGCCTGAGCAACCCCATAGATGTTTCTTTCTTTGTTCAGAGAGTAGGGCCACCTCGCCTCACTTGATGCAAATGTGTGGAGGTTGTACATCCGACTTGGATATTGCCTATGTGGCGGGTAAGCCTTAGTAATACCTATGAGTAAAGAGTTTAGGGTCTGTCTAGGACACATCCAGATGTGACACTATGTCATATCTAAGCCGATTTCCACTCTCTGTTTATGGTCTATTTTTTTGTCCCAGTTTTTTTTATTTCTTGTTCTGCATTATAGGGTGTGTTTGGTAGGGTGTATGAAGGGTGCATGAGAGCAAAAGTTCCCTTCTCGATCCACTTTCGGGTGTTTGGTAGAGTGTATGAAGGGTGCATGAGTCCACACTAGTTTAGCACAAATACACTAGGAGCATGCATGAGAAGAGCATGCATGAAGAGGGGTGTTGAGGTGAGCATGCACGAAGAGGGAACAACTATGTTGAGATGAGAACGCAACCAAACACACCCATAGTATATTTGTTGGAGCTTAGATGTGACATCCTTAAAAAACATCTAGCTGTGAATTAGACAAACTGAAGAGTTTATATGGGTGGAGTAGCATGGCTGGTCGAGCAAAAGTGTGATCACAAGCATGCATATGTAAACCTTTTGTAGGTAAAATAAGATCCTTCACATTGCAAGCACTAAAAATTCGCGTCAGGTTTCTGGTCAAACATCGTCATACTCAAAATTTAAAAAATATCTTGAATGATTAGTTAATAGGTATCACAAATCATTAATATTTTAGCGTCAATATTTTCTGATATGGCTTTCTATCTTACAATATATATACTACTAGTTTCTTACGTCGGAAACACCAGACCTGTAGACGCAGAGAGTGCAAAAAGCAAAGAATCCAGACTAACATGCACATTGTGAACTACTACATGGCATAATTATGATGGTTACTGATTCATCCATATTGCAGCACGACAGGAATAAAATCCTATGACGATCCTATAGGGCTATAGGCCATCTTCTTTGTGTTAAGTTATTTTACATGCAAACACTTGCTCGCTATATCAAGCCGGGAAATGAAGTACGTGGGCCAGTCCATCTCTAGCAGAACAACACTTCGACGATTGAGCCAACCGAATACATCCATCTTGTCCATAGCTCCAGTTTCAAGGTCACCGACGTACACGTGCCCCTTGTTATCCTTGAGTAGGATCATATCACCCTTCACTCCCAGGATGCTCAAGTGCAATGGCCTTCTCTGAATATGCTCGGGTGGTTTCAGCTCTATTACACGAGTGCATATCCACCCGTCACTGGTAGTGTCCTCAATAATTTTGTTGTCATGGTCTGTGTAGATCTGCAGCTGGAGGCCTGGCCTATGCAGAACTAGCAACGAGAGTGTCCCATCGGTAGCAACCTTGAGTTGTGGCTCATCATAGCTTAGGGAAGAACAGTAATTCAATGTGTCTGGGACCTTCGTCCAAGAGAGGCGGCACGTCTCCAACTCCACGCCAAGAGTATATAAATTTGTCGAGCCGGCGTTTGACCAGTCCCCAACAAGCCAGTGCACCGTGCCACGACGCACGACACCATCGTGATGCCTGGGCAACCCACGGAGGACGATCTGTCATGAGTCAAAAAGTAATGTTTGAGGGGTGCTCCACCTGGCCTCGCTGGATGAGAACGTGTGCAGGTTTTCCGGCCGGCCGGACCACTTGACACCGAGAACCACCACTTTGTAGAAGGATGAGTATCCCGATGACGACTGAAGTTGCTGCTCAGTGCTCGAGCAACAGTCAGCATCCGTTAAGATTGCGTAGCCGCTTTTGGGGACTTCCGAACTGTGGATTAACGGAGGAAGCACGTGGCAGGCGCCAGCGATCAGATCGCACACGGCTAGATGAACGACGGCCAATCGCGGCAGGGCGAGGCGTACGAGGAGGAGGCCGCGGCGTGAAGCGAGGGGCACCGCGTGGTCGAGGAGGAACGCCGCGTTGGGGAACAAGGAGCCCAGGCGGCGCCGCCCAGTGCCGAAGGACCTCGACGTCGGGATGAACGACGTCGCGAGGCGCCTACGGTGCTCGACCTGTCTCCGGGTGACGAACCCGGCGAGGAAAGTCGAGGACGTGCGGCAGACCCCGTGACCCGGCCAGCGACGGCGGATGAAGGAGGAGTCGGCCACGACGCGGATCCACCGCTTGGACGTGACGGCGCAGCGGAAGAGAGCGGCCGGGTCCTCCACGCGGACGAAGATCTCGCGGACAACGTCCTCTGGGAGAGACGACGCGGTGGCCGCCCCCTCCGCCGAGGACGTTTCTTCCATCCTCGATCTGTAGCGTGATCGCGTGGTCGCGGGTGATATGGATCAGCTATCGAGCATCCGTAAGGGCTACGTACGCAAATTAAAGCTGTAGGTAGGCTTGATGAGGACCAAGGGGCCTGTGTCTAGAACATTGCGGTCGTTGGTTAATTTACGTCCCTGTTGGATTACAAAACCATCTTAACGTCGCGAAAATAGACAAGTCCACGACTGCACGAAGGCCACCTTAACGTGGAGACTGGAGAGTGCTAATTGGACCCAAGTTGGCCGCATGGAGTGTCCTAGTTCAGCAGGTCTCATCATCACCATTAACTGGTGAACAAGAATGTTGTCAAAAAAAAAACAAAACTGGTGAACAAGAATAGTTTTCATGTGTGTTGTACTAGAAAGGTCAATTTTCGGCAAGTTCAACGTATAAATCACTCAGGAATTCTGAAGTTCACTTTTGGCACAAATGTGCGGGAGCTCAAGTGCCGCTCGAAACAAAAGAATTACTCCCTCCGTTCCAAAATAGATGACCCAACTTTATACTAACTTTGTACTAAAGTTAGTATACAGTTGGGTCATCTATTTTGAAACAGAGGGAGCACTACATTGGTACTTTGGCAAAGGGGTCTTCATACGACGCCACATGCATGATATCAAATTTGTAGCTTCACTGCCTACACATGATATCAGAGGAGAGACGTTGTGGAGGCCGCCGCCTCCGCCGAGGATGTTTCGTCCATCTTCGATCTTTAGCGTGATCGCGTGGGAGGAGGGTGATATGGATCGGCTATCGAGCGTCCGTAAGGACTACGTACGCAAATTAAAGTTGTAGATTTGAGGACCAAGGGGCCTGTGTCTAGACTATCAGAGATTGCCGTCGTTGGTTAATTATTACGTCCCTGTTGGGTTACAAATCAAACTTACCTTCTTACATAATGGGCGAAAATAGAGAAGTCTACGTCTGCACGAAGCCCACCTTAACTTGGAGAGTGCTAATTCGATCCAAGTTGACCGCTTGAACTGACCTAGTTCAGCTGGTCTCATCCTCACCATTAACTGGTGAACAAGAATTGTTTTCATGTGTGTTATCCTAGAAAAGTCAATTTTCGGCAAGTTCAATGTATAAACCATTTGTGGATTCTTATGTTCACATTTGACACAAATACTTGCAGAAGCTCAAGCACCACTCGAAACAAAAGAATTACTCCCTCCGTCCAATAATGTAAGACATACATTATACGACGGAGGGAGTACTACATTGATACTTTGGCAAGGGGGTCTTGTTATGACGCCACATGCATCATATCAAATTTGCAGCTTCACTGCCTACACATGATATCAGAGGAGAGCCACATTGTCCACGTGTTCTGGTATATTGAGAAACACATCCTCCATTAGTGGCATGGCAGATTGGCAGTGATTGTCGCTACCACCTGCGTCGACGTCTCTTCATCTTGTTACATAGTACAATGGTGTGTTTGATTTGAGACCCATCTAACGAGGGATCGATTACCCATAGGGCTGAGGTTACGTACATTAAATTGTAAAGCTATCTGCCAAGTTGTAATCTTGAACAACTCTGAGACCCTTGCAATCCAAATTGGCCTCTCTGTAAAGTTAGAGCAAGAGCAGCATGAGCGTGAAGTAAGGAAAATGATATACTTAAATCTAAAACCAACTACGTTGCAATGCTTAGCCTACCCTGGCTGGCCCCACTGGTGAAAACAAACGTTTCCTAGCCTCTTCTTCGGAGAAGATAAGGATAAAACATTTATGTAACCTTTTTTTCGTGGAAAGGATCAGATCTATTCTAAAGTTCATCGAAAGTACAAAATATTCCAAACATAACAAAATTACTTAGTCGTTCTAATTACATCCATTTGTCTGACAAGTAACTCCATATGGAGGGAGTGCATCGAGATTCCGAGACCACCGAATGACCACTAATGCCGCCAAAACAAGCCGACGACGCGTCATTATTGTAGGATCGGAAGTATGTCTAGAGGGGGGGTGATTAGACTACTTGACAATTTAAAAGTTTAGCCTTTTGATTAGGACAAGTTTTTAGCAAGTTCACAATGATGACCAAGTCAAGTATCACCCTACACATGCAATTCTAGAGCAATGGCAGCGGAAAGTAAATTACACATGTAGTAAATAGAGCTGGAGAAGAGCAAACGCAATTTGGAGACACGGAGATTTTTTCTCGTGGTTCCGATAGGTGGTGCTATCGTCAATCCACGTTGATGGAGACTTCAACCCACGGAGGGTAACGGCTGCGAGAGTCCACGGAGGGCTCCACCCACGAAGAGTCCACGAAGAAGCAACCTTGTCTATGCCATCATGGCATACGCCCACGGAGGACTAGCCATACTCGGGGTAGATCTTCACGAAGTAGGCGATCTCCTTGCCCTTACAAACTTCTTGGTTCAACTCCACATCTTGACGGAGGCTCCCAAGCGACACCTAACCAATCTAGGAGGCACCACCCTCCAAAAGGTAATAGATGGTGTTGGTGATGATGAACTCCTTGCTCTTGTGCTTCAAAATGATAATCTCCCCAACACTCAACTCTCCTCACTGATTTGGCTGTGGTGGAAGAAAGGATTGAGTGGAAAGCAACTTGGGCAGGCTAGAAATCAAGTTTCATATGGTGGGAGTGGAGCAACTTGATCTCAACACAAGGGTAGGTAGTTTTCTTCTCAGAAATGTAAGGTAGGAGTGGTAGTTCTTTCTGATGGCTCTCTCCACGAATGAAGAGGAGGTGGAGGGGTATTTATAGCCTCCACACAAAATCCAACCGTTACACACATTTGACCAATCTCGGTCAAACCGAAGTTGACAACTCGGTGAGACCGAAAGTTCAAATCTTGTGAACGTTGGGATTTTCGGTGGGACCGAAAATACAATCTCGGTTAGTCCGATTCTTCCAAAGACTAGGGTTTGCCATTCTCGGTGGGACCGACTTTATCATCTCGGTGACACCGATATGATTACAGAAGGTTACAGAAGGTTGGCAACACTAGTTTCGGTGAGACCGAGTTTGGAATCGGAAAATCCGAAATTTCTAGGGTTTGGGTATATGGCTGAGGTGGTTCATCTCGGTGTGACTGAGTTTATGGAATCGGTGGGACCGAGATTACTTATGAGTATATGTTGGAATGAAAGATTGCTGATAGTTTGGGAGATAGATCACTAAGCACTTTGAGCAACCAGATCATCATCATAACCTCATCCCCTTTTAATAGTATTGGCTTTCCTATGGACTCAATGTGATCATGGATCACTAAACCAAAAATGGAGTCTTGAGCTTTTGCCAATGCTTTCCTTAGCATTTTGAGGGGTCCACATCATCAGTCATTGCCATACCCATATCACTGAACTTTCTGAAATATTCTCAAGAAACAATTAGTTCAATGATATATATGTTGTTATTAATTACCAAAACCACCCGGGGATTAGTTGCACTTTCAATCTCCCCCTTTTTGGTAATTGATGACAACATATAGATCAAAGCTTCGACAAATGATATAATCAATGAATGATATCGTCGCTTTGAGAAGTATGTGATAAGCAAGAGCTCCCCCTAAATTTGTGCATTATTTAAGATTTGCGTTTGAATGCAAATGCACAATCGATTAGGATCATGGGTCACTCTTCCATGTCACATACATCTTGGTGGAGCGCACAAAATGATAAGAATGAATAGCATGCACCCAATCACCAAGACATGAGTAAATGATCATACAAGATATGAATAGCATATGATAAGCATTAAGCACACATTAAGCATAGTATGATCAAGCACTCATCAAAGTAGAGCAAACGAAGTATCAAACACACGAAATGTCTCGTAAAACTCAAAAGTATCTCATAGAAAACCGCAAACGAAAGGGCAAAAGCGAGCACTCTCTCTCTCGAAGTCCTATGATCTATACAATTTCTCCCCCTTTGGCAACAAGTTACCAAAAAGTTCGAAAGGTATAGAGCTAAGCGTCACTAGGGACTCTGCTGGCGGCTCCTGTCTGGGTTGATGGAGTGGAGATAGCTGCATCTGCAAAGGCTTCTGCTGAAGTCTGTGGAGCTGGAGGAGTGGACACTGGAGCTGGAGCTGGAACTGATGGAGCTGTGGGAGGTGCTGATGCTGTAGCCCTGGGGTCTGTCACTGGAATAGCAGCTGATCTGGGCTTTGTGGGGACCGGAGCAGGCTGCTCATAGTCATCCTCGACAAGGTCATCCTGCATCTCCTTCATGAGCTCTGCCTTCTCCCTCTTGGCTTCCTCGATATCTGCCTCAAGCTTGTTGACGGTGACTTGCACTTCAGTCAGCTTGACATCCAGAGCATGGAACTTGTCTTCAACTATCCTCTCAAGACTCTCCTGAGACTGCACTATGCTGGCCAGGCGTAGTTCAATCCTCTGGGTAGCTTCAAGAAGCTGTTCTCCAACGCTCTTGGGTTTAGCTGCTGCTGCTGCTTCCTTCTCAGCTTTGGCTTGTTTGGCAGCTTCAGACTTAGCTTGACCTTCAACAGATGTGGGATCATCCTCAGTCATCACAACTTCATTATCCTCATGTTCAGGCTGCAGTGGCAAGTGGGGTCTATCCAACAAGTAGGTGCCCATGCCAAACTTGGCATTGATGAGCATCTGAATGTGCGGGGCAAACCCACATGACCTCTTCTGGTCTGCTGCTGTCCTCTTGATAGTCTCAACTATCAGGTCCATCACCTTGAAAGGTGCCTTCTGATCTAGAATGTGCAGCATGTTGATAGAATAGCCTCTTATCATGCGATGATCTCCAGACTTGGGCATCAAGGTATGCCTTAGAATCGTGTTAGTGGTTGGGAGACCTGCCTGAAGATGATACACTGAGCCGAGCCTCCATATCTCTACATCTTTGGCTGGTACCTCATTGTACATGTTCTTCATTGACTCATGGTTTTTCTTGGGGATTCCATAGACATCAACATCATCATCTCTTGATACTGGAGCATTCAGCAGTGCAGCCCACTCTTCAACAGTTGAAGAGAATCTCTGGCCTTCAGTCATCCATACAATTCTGCCATCTGGATAGAAGTGTGCTGTGGCATAGAACTGCATGATCATCTCATCATTCCATGCTGTCAGTTTCTGACCAACGAACTCTGCAACTCCACATGCAGTGAAGCTCTCATGCACATGTGGGAAGTAGTCTCTGTGCTCTTCACTGTCGATGTATTCCCAGTCAACATATCTTGTGTCAGCAACAATGGGCTTCTTGTCCATGAGCACTGTCTCATAGAAATCTTGTTGCTCTCTGGTGTGGAACCTTGGATCAACAGCTGTCCTTCTCCTGGTGGCATATGGATCAACTTGCCTCCATAGCCTGAGGCCTTTGTCCTTCCTTTCCTTCATATTTTCTGCTCGAGGATGAGCATCATTGTGGACTGGCAGTTTCTGTCTGAGTTTCAGCAATACATGTGCCTCTTCATCTGACTCAGCTGGTGGCACATTGTCCTTCTTCTTCTCTGAAGCAGGAATGTTTCTCACTGTTTTCTTGGGCTTGGCAGCAGGCTTGGCTTGAGCTGCCTTTCTTTGGAGCTGATGGCTTAGATTTGGTAGGTGCTCCTGCCTCGATGGCATCTCCCATCGACTTAGGCTTCGAGGAGGCTCGGGTGCTTCCTCATCGAATCATCATCAGCTTCATCATGTACTATCCTCTTCCTCTTGGAAGTTTTCTTTATCTTGCTCGAGGTTTCTTCTTCCATGCTCAGCTTCTTAGCAACTGTGGACTTCTTCACTTTGCTGGTGCCTTTCTTTGTTTGTTGCCCTTGATGCTCTTTGGCAACCACTTTCCTCTTAGGCTTAGAAGTGATCTCTTCCTCAGCAACAAAGTCAGAATCCTCTTCATCAGAATTTCTCTTCTTCCTGGCCCTGGTGGCAGCAGGAGGCAAACCACTTGGGGTGCTCCTCTCACCATCATCAGAAAAGCTGCTGGCTTCAGGACTAGTGCCTGCCTCTGGAATCTCAACTGGTGATTCAGACCTGTTCTGGCTGTCACTTGCATCAGACATGACTGACAACCTGTGAATAGAATAGGTATAGGCAGAATAGAAGAGTTATCACAAACTGCAGAAGATTTTGCAAAAAGAATGAGTTCAAATTTCAGTTTTAAGTTTTCACAGAATGCATTTCGGTCTGACCGAGTCTAAAATTCGGTGAATCCGAAGTGTCTAAACAAAACCATTCACACCACTTTCGGTTGGACCGAAATGGGTTTCGGTCTAGCCGAGAACACTAGGGTTTCACTAAATCCTCATTTCGGTCTTACCGATTTGCACAACTCGGTTGGACCGAAAGGTGCAGTGCAATGGCCAGAGGCCAAATCGGTCAGTCCGAGAATGTAGAATCGGTCACACCGAGATGTGTTCGCGAAACCTAACCCTAAAACTTTCACTCAATTTCGTTCTAAGAACTAATCTGCTGGATAGGAAGATTTCAAACGTGGCAAGAAGCTAGGCAAACCAATCGTGCATTGAATCAGAGGTTGAAGCACGAGAGGGATCGAAACTCACCCTAACTTGGTGGAGTTTCTCTACGGCGGCAACGGCGCGATGAGATTGACCGTTGACGGCGACGGAGACCCGCGGCAAGGGCGCACAGGCGACGGCGGAGACGATCCGGAGACCACGGCGATGGCAGCTAAGGGTTTGGGGGCGAGACGTTTTGAAGGAATAATCAACGCGCGCTGCCCTCAGGTATATATACCCTTCAGCTGTCGGTGGGACCGAGTTGGAAAACTCGGTGGCACCGAGATGGTTAGCTGCAAGCAGTTACTCACATCGGTCACGCCGAAATTTGCAACTCGGTTTCACCGAGGTGAAAACCTAGATCAATCCAAGTGATTTGGTCATCCGATTTGAGTAGATTGGTTTGACCGAAAGTACTTAGAAGGTTTTGGAGTTTAAGCTTTTTGACAGATCGGTGGCTCCGAGTGCTCCTCACTCGGTCTGTCCGAAAAAGACTTGATCAAAGTTTGTGATATAAGCATGAATAGAATTTGAGACAAGAAAGCATAGATAGCTAGGGGAGGAACTTAGGCATTCTTGTCCATCCATTTGGTCAAAAAAAATCCAAAAAACCAAAGCAACAAATGGATGTCCTCGAATGGATAAAATTATGCATCCAACATGCTCACACAATAAGATAGCGAATGAAATATGTGTCAAACATGCACAAACAAAACTCTAGCAACTAGCACACAATTTGGGGATGACTAGGTCATCTATATATGAGTATATTGACTTAGGAGTCAAATGAGAACATTTGATCATAGGTCATACTCATCGTTTAAGCACAAGTGGGGTTACCACTTTTACATAAAGCATTAATGTGTTCACATCATTTGAAGATGCTTTAGCTCAAATCTTTAGAGCAAAGCTCCCCTTTGATGTGAGAACCCCTTTTAAAGGGTCAAACTAACCTTGGGTTGTCGTAGAAGACTTCATGTAGATGTTGAAGATGTGGATGCTCAATGTTGATGAAGATCATCAAGAGTTGGGAGCAATCCTTTGGATTCGGGCACTTTCAATACCTACATGGGTTAGTCCCACAAGGAACAAACAAGGATATCCATGGACATAGATTGAAGTACACCAAAGATGATGTCCATGAAAGCAATGATTACCTTGTCCCTTGACTTACCAACAAGAGGGTTTGTGACTCCATGAACTAGTGCAAGATGTGGAAGTTGATTGCACAAGTTCTTGCCAAAATGGATGTGAGTGAAGTATGTTGGCAGAGTCACCCTCAAGAACTCTCTAGTTCTTCTTCTTCGGGATCCACATCATCTTGATGGGAATCCTTGGGGTAGTAGTTGAGCTTGACGAAGTAGAACTTGAAGTTTCCTTGGGAACCCACTTGACCATGGCCTTGGGTGCTTCAATGAATGCATCAATCTCCTCTTGAAGCTTGTCCTTGCCTTTTAGCTTGTGGTCTTGTGGTGGAAAGTCATCTTGAGCTTGTTCCACATTGGAAGAAGTAGGATCATACTTCTCCTTTTGAGAAACAAACTTTGGAGTGGGATATTGACCTTCTTCCCATTCAACACCCTTGGCGTTGAACTTTCGCTCAAAACCAATTCCTTGATTCTTCCGGTGCCTTCCTTGCTTGCGAACAATTTCCTCGAAGTTCTTGCTTCCGGCAAGGCTCTTGTAGACACCTTTCTCTATAATCCCTTTCAATAAACTATTTTCTTGCTCAAGTGAAACTTGGCTTGAAACATTGTTAGTGGAATCAAGTGAATTACTAGAAGTAACAACATTTGATTTAGCATGGTTATTGTTACTACTAGATGAAGAATTTTTCTTATGCTTGTCATGCTTAGTTTTAATAGGTGGCAAGAAATTAGACAAGAGAAGTCGTTTGGCAAGATATGAAGAACTCTTCTTTGAAGATCGTCATTGATAGCTTTTAGAAACTCATGTTCTTGCTCTAGATTGAGCTTCTCGAGCGTAGCTTCTCATGAGATCTTAGGAGCTCTCTATGATCTTCTTGAGTTGTTTCATGAGCTAACTTAAGAGTGTTTAGTTCTTTAGTTAGATGCTCAATCTCCTTCATAGCATTGTCATTCGACTCTTCTCGACTATAAAGACTACTAGCATGTTCATCATTACTAAGCTCACTAGATTTGTCATATAAAAGCTCATCTTCACCAAGCAAGTCATCCTCATCACTATCAAAGTCAATGAATTCAGGGTGTGATACCTTGGGGCCTTTAGCCATGAAGCATCTTCCAATTCCCTCATTTGGTGAATCAAACAAGTCATAGGAGTTGGAGTTGGAGGATACGAGAGCAAGACCGGCAACACCTTCATCTTGACTGTATTCGGAGTTGGAGTGATAGCTTCTTTCGGAGTGATTGTCGGAGTCGGAGCCGGAGACCCATTCACCAACATGAGCTTGATGTTTTCTTCTTGTGTAGCTCCTTGATGACTTGTCTTTCCTTTCCGAATCCTTGCTTCTCCGAGAGGATCTTTATTCATAACGATCATCTCTACTCCTTCTCTCTTTCCGAGGTGACTCTTCTCTTGAGCTTCTTCTTCTTGGAGATTCTTCTCTTCTCTTGTGGGGAGTCGAACACTCATTTGAGTAGTGTCCGGGTCTTCCACAATTGTAGCAGTTTCGATCACGACTAGAAGATCTCTTTTCATCATATGATCTAGACTTTGAGCTTCTTTCCTTGCTTCTACTCTTGTAGAATTTGTTGAAGTTCTTCACCATTAGGCTTATCTCTTCATTGGAAACCAGCTTGTCACTTGAGGTTGTGGGAGCTTCAACTGTAGCTTTGTAAGCACCACTTGACTTGTTGTGAAGCTCTTCCTTGTCTTTAAGTGTCATCTCATGAGCAACAATTCTTCCAATGACATCGGTATGCTTGAGATTCTTGTAGTTTGGCATCATTTGGATCAAAGTGCACACGGTGTCATACTTTCCATCCAAAGCTCTGAGAATCTTCTTGATGATGAATCGGTCGGTCATTTCTTCGCTTCCTAAGCCGGCAATCTCATTGGTGATGAGAGCAAGCCTAGAGTACATTTCAGCGACTCCTTCACCTTCCTTCATCTTGAACTTGTCAAGTTGACCTTGAAGAACATCTAGCTTTGATTCCTTTACGGACTCGGTACCTTCGTGCATTTCGACCAAAGTATCCCAAATCTCTTTTGCATTCTCAAGACGGCTGATCTTGTTGAACTCCTCGGGACACAAAGCATTGAAGAGAATGTCACAATCTTGAGCATTGTTCTGTAACATCCGCAACCATCCGCTGTAGCTTCGCGATCCGGAACTTTTCCTTCCTCGAAGAACTCACCTTGCAAGCCAACACAAATAATGCCCCATCGGCGGGGTTATGTCCAAGAATATGCATTTTCATTTTATGCTTCCAACTAGCAAAATTTGAACCATCAAAGTAAGGACCTCTCTGAAAATTACCCTCACTAGGCGCCATACTCTCCTAGGTTGTGAAACCAAGCTTATGGAGTCAATGCAATGAAACCAATCCAATGGAGACCAAAGCTCGATACCACTTGTAGGATCGGAAGTATGTCTAGAGGGGGGGTGATTAAACTACTTGACAATTTAAAAGTTTAGCCTTTTGATTAGGACAAGTTTTTAGCAAGTTCACAATGATGACCAAGTCAAGTATCACCCTACACATGCAATTCTAGAGCAATGGCAGCGGAAAGTAAATTACACATGTAGTAAATAGAGGTGGAGAAGAGCAAACGCAATTTGGAGACACGGAGATTTTTTTCTCGTGGTTCCGATAGGTGGTGCTATCGTCAATCCACGTTGATGGAGACTTCAACCCACGGAGGGTAACGGCTGCGAGAGTCCACGGAGGGCTCCACCCACGAAGGGTCCACGAAGAAGCAACCTTGTCTATGCCATCATGGCATACGCCCACGGAGGACTAGCCTTACTCGGGGTAGATCTTCACAGTAGGCGATCTCCTTGCCCTTACAAACTTCTTGGTTCAACTCCACATCTTGACGGAGGCTCCCAAGCGACACCTAACCAATCTAGGAGGCACCACCCTCCAAAAGGTAATAGATGGTGTTGGTGATGATGAACTCCTTGCTCTTGTGCTTCAAAATGATAATCTCCCCAACACTCAACTCTCCTCACTGATTTGGCTGTGGTGGAAGAAAGGATTGAGTGGAAAGCAACTTGGGAAGGCTAGAAATCAATTTTCATATGGTGGGAGTGGAGCAACTTGATCTCAACACAAGGGTAGGTAGTTTTCTTCTCGAAAATGTAAGGTAGGAGTGGTAGTTCTTTCTGATGGCTCTCTCCACGAATGAAGAGGAGGTGGAGGGGTATTTATAGCCTCCACACAAAATCCAACCGTTACACACATTTGACCAATCTCGGTCAGACCGAAGTTGACAACTCGGTGAGACCGAAAGTTCAAATCTTGTGAACGTTGGGATTTTCGTGGGACCGAAAATACAATCTCGGTTAGTCCGATTCTTCCAAAGACTAGGGTTTGCCATTCTCGGTGGGACCGACTTTATCATCTCGGTGACACCGATATGATTACAGAAGGTTACAGAAGGTTGGCAACACTAGTTTCGGTGAGACCGAGTTTGGAATCGGAAAATCCGAAATTTCTAGGGTTTGGGTATATGGCTGAGGTGGTTCATCTCGGTGTGACTGAGTTTATGGAATCGGTGGGACCGAGATTACTTATGAGTATATGTTGGAATGAAAGATTACTGATAGTTTGGGAGATAGATCACTAAGCACTTTGAGCAACCAGATCATCATCATAACCTCATCCCCTTTTAATAGTATTGGCTTTCCTATGGACTCAATGTGATCATGGATCACTAAACCAAAAATGGAGTCTTGAGCTTTTGCCAATGCTTTCCTTAGCATTTTGAGGGGTCCACATCATCAGTCATTGCCATACCCATATCACTGAACTTTCTGAAATATTCTCAAGAAACAATTAGTTCAATGATATATATGTTGTTATTAATTACCAAAACCACCCGGGGATTAGTTGCACTTTCAATTATCATTGCTCCCCTACTGGAGCCAGCTTAACCTTGTCGATGACATCCATGAAGTCTTCGCACGTGCCTCTAAGGACCAGTGCCCTGAAGTTGGAATCATCATCGTTGAGCTCTTGCTTAGATCCGAAGCATCTGGCACCAAATCTCGCCACACGATGAGAGACCCTAACCTCACCGCCCAAGCAGATAGCAAGAATCTATGCCGGTGCTCTTTAGACTACGTCCAAAAGAACGCACTCGAGGGGGATTGAAGCCCCGAAGACAAACTCATAGAAGAAACGTTGTGATCCGCCTGAGTGTCGCACCTGCGAGGACTAGCAAACCCTAACCTAAACTACAAACCGGAGCGGAGGCACCATGATTCCTCTCCTAGTGACCCACCGGCGGAGCGGAGGCAAAGGGGATGCAAACCCACGGGCTCGTCAGTGAATTCTGGAGGAAAAAGTTAGGGGAGGAAAGGAGAGGAAGTAGTGAAAGATACAAAAGAGCATAAGGTTCGATTTTTCACAAGCATATCTTTGCTCTACGGGGTAGGGGCATCTAGGGGTGGGTTTATGGGTCAATTTTTTGTAGGTACCCAGTTTTGATCAATGTCGCAGAAACCCTTATGTTCCAATTCGGTTATACGTGGCAAATGAAGCCCATGCGATCAAGAATTGTGAAGTATTCAAGATTTCCTTTGTTTCCTTTTCGGTGAGTTCAAAAGCTGCACTTATTCTACATCCAGACGATCAGTGAGAATTAGAATCAAAAAAGAGAATTTATCACTCAAATAAGAGTCTTGGGTCAGGTCAACACCCAGCCATGCATGGAAAATCGAAAACTTCTGAATTGCGATGGGGCATGCATTTAACTCCTATCCATGGTCACCAACGACCAAGGGACGGCCAAAAATCCGACTCATCCATGCACTCGTAACTCTTTTTATTGGTGTTGGTGCCAGGGATCAAACGACAGACATGCTATACAATGAAATTATTCCTTGCTACATGTGCATGTGGACCTAATTAAGCACATGTCCATGATGATCCAACATGGGTTGACTATCACTCGCCCGGTCGACTATGTGGCATGAGACAACGTGAGTCTCGTGCAATGGTTCATGGCAATCGCTTCATTGATTGTCCTCATTACAGATTGGTTTGTGGTTTGAACCGGTAGAAATTGGTTTTGGATATGAATCGATGGAAACTGATTTTGTATATGAAGTTCAATTTGTTGGTTAACATAACACTCGGCATCGATATATATTTTCGTCTATAAAAAAATATCTGGATAAAATGTCGAGACTATCATCGTAACATGTGATGTCGACCCGCCAGGTCCGAAGTATTTCTCCACACGTCACATCATGATGAGATCATGGCCACCTGGATGTTGGTCCGGCCTCACGCTATAGCATGTCGAAAAATCTTTGCTTTGACAGTGCCGATTTCATCAACATTTGTTAATTTGAGTTCTTCAACAATTTTGGAAGTCCATATTGTACAACATTGTCACGTACACACACATGAGCCAGATTCCTCCACATATGCTCAAAGCGATTGAATATTGAATGTAAATGCACAAATTTATCAAAGTTACAACCATTAATACAAACCTAAGTACCGGAAATTTGAGTTCATTTTGGTCAAACACAAGTAACAATCGTTGGCGTAATGATGATAGATCAAGATGCATCCAACGATGCAACATGGCAAGAATGGAGAAGGCAGCAATCCACATGCTATTATTTTCTTATCAACTGGACTTATATGCATGCACCTACCACGTACCAAGCCGTGAAACGAATAACGCCGACCAGTCCATCTCCAACAATATGACCTTCCGGCGGTGAAGCCCATCGAAACAATCAGTTAACTCCTCCATTACTCCTGTCTCAATGTCAGCCATGTAAATTTTCTTTTGGCTATCCTTGAGTAGCATCGTGCCACTTTTCTCTCCTAACAATCTCAAGAATATTGGTGTTGGTCTAATTTTCAGACACCTAGGTGGTTTCAACATGGTAGTGCCGGCACTGACCCACCTGGTAGTAGCACCATCACCACTCTTTTTATTTTCTTCCCGTGTGTTGATCTCTAGCATGAGACCTGGCCTCGATAGGAATAACACTGAGAGCGTCCCATTGGCGGTGACCCTGAGTTGTGGCTCGTCGCAGGTTCGGGAATAAGTTGACGAGGATGTGATCATCATACGAGAAATGTGGTTCGTCTTTGCGTCCACGTCAAGTGAGTAGTCGAGTGATCCGGACCCAACCCTCCAATGCACCTTGCCACGAGACACGGCAGCATCAGAATGTCTACAGTCACCAATCTCCGCATAGGGTCCAAAAGTTATTTGTGTAGGCTTACTCCACCTGGCCTCGCTCGATGAGAACGTGTAGAGATTGGGATGGACCCCATGATGCATCATGCCAAGGATTAGCACTTTGAAGAAGGCCAAGTAGCCCGGTGATGATAACAAAGGTTGCTGGTTTGGAGAGCAGTCTGCACTCGTTAGGATGGCGTAGCCGCTTTTGCCAAAATTCAAACCATCACTTAGCACGGGAAGCATGTCGCACACGCCGGCAAGCAGATTGCACACAGCAAGGCGATATTGATATCCGAAATCACCATGGACGGCAAGCCGCACGAGAAGCAGGCCATGGCGTGCGGCAAGTGGCACCGCATCGTAGAAAAGGCATGGATCGGTGTCCGGGAAGAAGGAGGAGAGGGAGCGGGGGCTGGGGCCAAACACCGACCACGGCGTCGGGACGAAAAACGTCGCGAAGGTTACCTCCCCCGGCACGAAGGTGGGGTCCGTTCGGTCGAGCCGTTTCAGGGCGAAGAACCCGGCCAGGAAGGTCGACCACGTGTGGCGGCATGCCGCCTGATCATCTGGCCAGCAACGACGGAGGAAGGAGGCGTCTGATACAAGGCGGCTCCACTGCCTGCACGTGACGGCGCAGCGGAAGAGAGCGGCGGTGTCCTCCAAGCGGACGAGGATCTCGCGGACCGCGTCCTCCGGGAGCGACACCCCGGTGGCCGCCGCCGTTTCATCCATCTTTGATCTGTAGTGGGATCGCTTGAGTAACCTATGTGTCATTGGACGAGGATCGAGGATCTGCTAGGTTATACGTGATGTCAATCAAACTATGACTAGAAAGTATCTCCAGATGGGCCATGGCTGATTTTTCTTCTCGGGCCAAACCAATTGCATCTGGCCCATGGCTACGCAAAGCCTGCTAACTGAAGAATATCTCCTGCTCAATATAATTAAGTTTCTCTTAATCTTCAGTCATTAATTAATTATTATCCTTTTATGTCCAAGGCCGTCACCGCCGCTCCCACACCGGAGGCGGGCAAACCTTGTTATAGTAGACAGTCGGCAAGTCGTCGTGCTAAGGCCTCATAGGATCAGCGCACCAGAGTAGCAACCATCGCCGATGAAGAAAGTCATAAATCAGAAGGGTCAAACCCGTAAACACTCAAACGAAGACGAACGAAGACCGCATCCAAATAGATCCATCGAAGACCAGCACCGACCGAATCCCGCGAGATCCGACGAAGACAAAACACCACACGCCCTCCGTCGACGCTAGACGCACCATCTGGACGGGGATAAAATGTGGGAGGCATTATTTCTACTAAGGGACATCGTCGCCGCCACACAGCCCCAACCAAGACGCTGAATCTAATAAGAACAAGAACGGGGCCCTCCCACCGCCGGGGGGCCGAGATCCTCCGCACCTCCATGGCCTAGAGGTCATCGGAGATGGAGAGGACCGGCGACGACGCCGACAGGAGGAGTAGAGCTTTTCTTGTAGACAAGGAAAGAGATATTTGTTCTGCATGCTTTGGTAGTTGCCCGCCCTTGATTGTACGTAATCGATGTCATTGAAGGATAGCAATTGCAAGAAAGGTTGCACCTAGACCCTTGAAGGTCAAAGATGATGCAGGCGGAGTCAAAGACTCTTTTTTTTTGCATGGAGAGTCAAAGACTCTTGAAGGTCACTAATTATTTCTACGTGGACAGTGTTTTTTTCCGAGAACAATAGTAGTTTCTTCCAATACGGTAGAGTTACAAGCAATATATCCTCAATACATGGGGGTCCTTTACCGAGCCACATAGTCAGAGCTCGCTTAGAGCGAGTATACCTTGCCAAACAATCTGCAACACTATTTTGGGGCCTATGCACTTTCTGGGAATAAACACTATATAGATCATTGGAGACTTAACCTCTGCTAGAAAATGACCAGAAGCCGAACGATCTAAGGTACAACTGGATAAACAAGATAGGGCAGTAGAAGCACCACACTGTACCATAATTGGTAGTTTTGTATGTTGACGGGCAAGCGATATTCCGATCATCGGCGCGTGGATCTCAGTGTCCACAGCGTCATTGCAATTAAACAAAAAAACGGTATTGCCGAGAAAATGACCAAGCTGTCATGTCTTCGCAGAATCATTCGAGCTGCCGCCGTACCATCCTCCAAAAAAGGACCATCAACATATAACGCCGTCATATTGTGTGGAGGGGCAGGCCATGTCTAACTCCTGGATTGTATTGTTTGGTATTGGACGGATCCTCCACATTTTTCTTTCCTTTTATAATTCCTCCGTGGTGTAGCTTTGAGCATCTAAGATTGATCTCATGTAGAGGGTTAGATAGTCCACAGAGACATGGGTAGGGCCGCACTCCTTCCCATGAGTGATGCCCTGTCGAAGCTGCCATGCACGCCATATTAGCATGATAATCATGCTATGTACGACGCCGCAGCAGCGAGCAAGTAGCAGCAATAACCAATCACAATCAAAATCTGCAATCTCCTCCTTGCGTGGTATGGGCCAGCCAGACTGCACCCATCGCTTCTCACACAACTAGGGCATGGAATGTCCCTTCGGCTTCCCTGCCGCAGACCGGACATGTAGCGTGGGTGGAGATGTGCTGGTTCATATTGTTCTTTGCTGTAGCCAGCGCTCCGGACACAACTTTCCACATCATAATCTTCATCTTCTGTGGTACTGCAGACTGCCAGATGACCTTCCATAGTGTCCGCTCCCGATCCGGCTGCGCGCTACATGCACCACCCGCAAAAACTTTATCATGCTGGGATGTTGCCAATCGATATGCCCTACGTACCGTGAACACACCAGTACGCTCCGGGTGCCAAGCCAGAAAGTCCTCCCAGAGCCTTATTGAAAGTTTTGATTTTGAGAAACAAATAATGATGTGGCTCCTGACCTAGTTACCTTTTGTTATTTCAAAATAAAGATGAGTGGTTGGCTCAGTGAACCCCCTGGTTTCCCTTTGGGCCGGGTGAAATTCCAACCTATGTAATTATCAATTAAATTTAACAAAACTTGTCATCACTACTGGAATCGGCCTCATTGCGGAGTTTCAAGCTGTTAGCCTAGTGCATCATGTTGGGCACTCAGCAAAGGCAACAGAATACTGAGTGCGTCTATAAAGAACTCGGTAAAGGATGTGCACGATGCAAAGCCAGCACTTTGCCAAGTACATGCATGACGGCTTTAACTTTAAAAACTAGTACTGTATCTACGTCAAACACACACAAAAAATACTTCATATTAGCTACTAAGCTCAATTATCAGGACTCATCCAAGCACAAACATAGGAGTTTTACAAACAATTTATATGGAAGTAAAAGAATTAAAATTCTTGGAGGATTGTCTCTTCGATTCAAGTTCGTGGCCAATATATCTCAAAGGGTATGAACATCCGTCTACTAACGCAGCCATGATACATCAACTTCTCCATCACTCCTGTCTCAAGATCAGCAGCGTAGAAGTCCATGTAGTTGTCCCTGACAACCATCGTGCCACCCTTCTCTCCCAGAAAGGTCAAGTGCAGCCCTTCTGCTCGAATCTGGTTTGGTAGTTTTAGCTCAACGGCTCGACTATAAAGCCATCCTACAGGACCATTGTCCTCGCTTTTTTCGTCGTCTTTCCGTGTGCATATTTTTAGCCGGAATCCTTGAACATTATTGCCTGGCCTTTCCATGTAAATCAATGATAATGCCCCATTAGCAGCAACACTAAGTTGTGGTTCATCGTATATGTGTAAATTGGATCTGATCGGGCTCACAATCTTCGTTAGGGAGACTTTGCAGGTCTCAGCATCCACATCAATAGTATGCAAGCTAGAGTCATAAGGAGGCAAGAAATTCCACCCAACGAGCCAGTGTGCCGTGCCATGGCACACAACGGCGTTGTGATGCATGAGCGGCCCGCAGATGCCATCACTGGTAGGGTCGGAGACTATTTCTGTAGGCGTGTTCCACATTGCCTCGCTGTATGAGAATGTGTGGAGGCTGCACGGCTGGTGATAGCTATTGCTGCAGATGACCAGAACTTTGAACAAAGCTGAGTAGCCCCGCGGCGGCGGTGAAGATTGCTGCTCGCTACTTGAGGAGCAGTCTGCGCTGGTAAAGATGGCATAGCCACTGTCATGGTACCTCCAATCGCTCTCCAGCGGGGGTAGAACGTCGCATGTGCCGGCAAGCATATTACACACGGCAAGGTGAAGCAGGGCACGGGAGGAAGGGAGGCGCACGAGGAGAAGGCCGTGGCGCGCTGCAAGGGGCGTTGCACGCTTGAGGAGGCCTCTGTCGGCGTCGGGGAAGAAGGAACGGAGGAGTCGGCAATCACGCCCGAACACGGATGCCGGCGTCGGGAAGAGAAACCTTGCAGAACTTTTTGCAATGAAGAACCCAGAGAGGAACGACGACCTGTGGTCCGGCCAGCGGCGGCGCCGGACGTCGGCCGCGAGGCAGCTCCATCGCCTGCACGTCCTGGCACAGGTAAATAGGTCGCCCTCGTCTTTCACGCGCGCGAGGACCTCGCGCACCATGTCCTCTGGGAGCGACATCGCCGTCGTCTCTTCCTCCGAGGGCTGTGCGACCGGAGGAGCCTCGAGGTAGGTTTTGCGTAGATTTGGAAACCCAGGGCCGGCCGCGGCTGGCTGGTTTGGTTGGACTCTCCGTGAAGTTAAAAGGGCCTTTTGCCACTTCGGCCGGTGTAGGCGATCACGTTTTTTCTCTACGTGCTCAGTTATTCTTTCTGTATCCGAGAAACAGGAAAACGTGGCCGAGTACAAGATATGCCAGGCTCAAGTCAGTTAGCTGAAACATGTTTCTTGGCAGAAAAGGGTAACATTTCAGAGAAAAAACATGGCTTCACATCAAATCAATTCACATTGTCGTCTTTCATTTGTAAGAACCAAACGTCCACCTATATCACATTGATCGAAAAAAAAAGAAGTATAGTACTTGTGTACTTAATTGCGTATACAAGGTTCACATAGTAATCATGATAGTGGTACCAAAGTCCCCTCGATTTGGTTATAATTTTGACCAGCTTAAAATTAGTAACTTAATCATGCTCTTCTTGTTGATGCGGCTACGAGAATAAGAAAACATCATGGGGTGATTTACAACCACCAACCTCACAGAGCACCCGGATCCATAGCTCGGCCATTTGCACCGCGGGCTATCATCGCCTGCACTGCCGTCACGCACTGTTAACGAATAGGCTTATATGTAACGTGACAAGTGTCATGGTGGATGTATTGCGTATAGTAGTGTGTGCGTGTTGTATGTACATGGCAGGTTGTTAGGCTAGAAGATCTTATCTCTAGTATAGCTTGGAGTAGAGGTCAAGAATAGCAACAACCTGCCGATCCTGTAAATGTCTCGCTATATATGAACACACATGCGTCCCTGCCGAGGTGCATACGCTTAATCCCTTTCTTTCTTACATGGTAATCAAAGCCTACCTCGAATTCATGCATGGCAAGCTCTGCGGCGAACTCCTTCACCTCATCTCCGTTTGCACGCACCGCAACAGAGAAGCTTACGAGAGGGAACGAGGCGCTATGGCGCGCCACCGTGCTCTCGGCTATCCGAGGGGCGCAGATGGCGGCCTTCCTCGACGTCGAGCAGGTGGTGCCCCCGATGAACATTGAAGTCACCAGAGCGACGAAGGCAAGACCAAGTCCAAGGCTCCAAATCCGGTGTTTAGTGCGTGGTACGCGCGTGATCAGCAGGTGTTCTCTTACCTGCTGACAACGCTGCCCCGCGAGATGGCCATCCAGGTGGCAACGTACCACACCGCAGTAGAGCTGTGGAACACGGTGCAGGGCATGCTGGCATCGCATACCCGTGCGCAGACCGTCAACGTCAGGATCGCGTTGGCGAATCTCCAGAAGGGCAACCTGACTATCAATGAATATGTTGGTAAGGTCCAAACCCTTTGTGATGAACTAGCTGCTTCAGGGAAGAAGGTGGACGAGGAGGATGTCGTCTCTCACATCCTCGCGGGACTAGACGAGGAGTTCGACCCCGTGGTGTCTGCCATGTGCTCTAGGGTTGAGTCTGTCGGGGTTCCGGAGCTGTACTCGCAGCTCCTAAGCTTCGAGACTCGCATGAATCTACGTGGCGGGTCCTCTCAGTCGTCGGCAAACACGGCGATACGTGGGCGCGGTCGCGGTCGCAGTGGTGGTGACCGCGGTGACCGTGGGCGCGACTTCAACAACAGGCAAGGCGGCGGCGGTGATCGTGGCCGTGGCCCCTTCTCCAAGCCACCGAATTGTGGCAACCCTGGAGGCAACAACGGCAGCCGCGGCAACTACAACAACAACGCCGCCAAACCAACGTGCCAGATCTGTGGCAAGGTTGGTCACCCAGCGTGGAAGTGCTGGAAGCGTTACGACTCCTCCTATCAAGGGGGGAGGAATGCTCTGCAAACATGGCGGCTCCTCAGTATGGCTTCGACACCAACTGGTACCTGGACAGTGGTGCGACGAACCATATTACAGGAGACCTAGAGAAGCTCACCATTCGGGATTGTTACACAGGAGATGAGCAAATCCACACCGCGAGTGGGTCAGGTATGGCTGTAGGACACATTGGTCAATCTCATTTTTGTACTCCTGAACGTGATCTTCTCTTCAAAAATGTCTTACATGTTCCTGAGGCTGACAAGAGTTTAATCTCTGCAGCCGACTTGCTATTGACAACAGCTCTTTCGTTGAAATTCACCCCTATTCTTTTCTTGTAAAGGATCGGGAAACGAGGAGGGTTCTGCTGCAAGGCAGGTGTAGGAGAGGCCTATACCCTGTCAAACACATGGGACAAGGCGCCAAGAAGCACGTCTCAGTGCCATACCCTCCTCGGATCGATGGCACCGGCGCCCAGGGCATCCTTCATCAACCAGAGTTAGCCACATAATTAGTAAGAATAAGCTCCCATGTGTCAAATTATTCAATTATGAAGTTATTTGTGATTCCCGTCAACTGGGCAGAAGCCATCAGTTGCCTTATCCGAACTCAATAAGTGAATCAAAGTTCCCTTTGGAACTTATTTTTTCTGATGTGTGGGGTCCAGCTGTTGAATCAGTAGGTAGAAAGAAATACTACGTGAGCTTTATAGATGATTTCAGTAAATTCACGTGGATCTACCTAATCAAACATAAGTCAGAAGTTTTTCAAAAATTTCATGACTTACAAAATCTTGTTGAACGGCAATTTGATCGCAAAATTGTTGCTCTCCAAACAAACTGGGGAGGGGAGTATGTGAAGCTAAATTCTTTCTTCACAAAAGTTGGGATATCCCATCACGTTTCTGCCCTCATGCACATCAGCAAAATGGGTCAGCAGAACGTAAACATTGACATAGAGTCGATGTTGGTCTTTCTCTTCATGCTCAAGCAAGCATGCCTCTTAAATTCTGGGATGAGGCTTTCATAGCTGCTACATACCTCATCAACAGATTACCAAGCAAAGTGATCAACTTTGAAACTCCTCTTGAAAAGTTATCCCATGAAAGGCCTAATTATTCTTCTCTTCGCATCTTTGGATGTGCTTGCTGGCCGAATTTACGTCCATACAATACCCACAAGCTCCAATTTCGCTCCAAACAATGCGTCTTCTTAGGCTACAGTAATTTGTGCAAAGGTTTTAAGTGCTTAGACATCTCTTCCGGCCGAGTCTATATTTCTAGGGATGTTGTGTTTGATGAAACAGTGTTTCCTTTCTCCACTTTCCATCCTAATGCCGGTGCACGTTTACGTGCTGAAATTCTTCTTCTTTCCCCGGAGCTTTTGAATCCAACTGATCATGGGGGAGATAAATATGCTGATGATCATTTGGCTAATAGTCATAAACCTGATGCTAATGGAAACAGTGAAAAAATGTTGTTCAAATCTGTGATTTCATGCAGAACTTGGCTGGTAGTACAGGCGCTGGACACGAGGGGGATCCAGCTGACACAGCCCAGGGCACGGATCCCGAGAGATTCAGCGCAGGTGGCGCAGGAGCAGACGCGGCGGATCCCGGCGCGGATTCCCCTACACGCAACGGGACAAGCCAGTCCCAGCCTGACACGTCACCAGGTGTTGCGGCGCGGTCAGGCGGAGCGGCCCCGCACCCACCAGGCGCTGCGGCGCGGTCGGGCGGAACGGGCCCACGCCTGTCGCCATCCGCCAGTTGGCACGAGCCGGCTGGGTGTGGGTCACCTGCCCTGTGGACGCATGATGGCGGACAGTTCCGTGCAGGCCCCTGATCGCGCAACTGTCGAGGATGATTCGCCCTCGCCAGTACGAGGAGGCGGCTTGCCCTCCAGATCGTCTGTAGTTGCAGGATCGCCTGTGGCTACTGAAGCTGGATCCACTGTGGCTGCTGGTGCGTCCAGCACGAGTACAACTACACGCGTAACACGCTCTCAACGAGGTATTGTCAAACCATTGGTACCCAAGGATGGCACTGTCAGGTACAATAAAAATTTAAGTTTGCAAACTTTGCTTCCACCGGTGAACCAGAAAATGTGATAGAAGCTTTGAATGATAAGAGTTGAAAAAATGCTATGAATATTAAGTATGATGCATTGGTGAAAAATAAGACGTGGCATCTTGTTCCACCTAAGTCAGGGAGGAACATTATTGACTGTAAGTGGGTGTATAAAATCAGGAAGAAAGCTGATGGTACAATAGACGGATATAAAGCTAGGTTGGTAGCTAAAGGGTTTAAACAACATTATGGTATTGACTACCAGGATACTTTCAGTCCAGTAGTGAAGGCTGCTACTATCAGGCTTGTTCTATCTATTGTTGTTTCTAGGGGATGGAGCCTTCGCCAATTGGATGTACAGAATGCGTTTTTGCATGGCGTTCTCGAGGAAGAGGTCTACATGCGGCAACCACCAGGTTTTGAGCACAGTTCTAAGCCACATCATGTATGCAGTCTAGACAAAGCTCTGTATGGTTTGAAGCAGGCACCAAGAGCATGGTACTCGAAGCTGAGCTCAAAACTACAACAACTTCGCTTTCGGCCATCAAAGGGAGACACTTCTTTGTTCTTCTTCAGGAGTGGAAAGGTGACAATGTTTATGTTAATTTATGTTGATGACATAATTGTTGCTAGCACTTCACAAGATGCCACTTCAGCTTTGTTAAGAAACTTGAAAAATGAATTTGCACTTAAGGACTTGGGAGAGCTACACTATTTTTTAGGCATTGAGGTTAAGAAGGTGCAAGATGGTATTTTGCTCACTCAAGAAAAATATGCTTCAGATATATTAAAGCGTGTTGGAATGAAAGATTGTAAGCCTTCCAGCACGCCCATGTCCACTACTGAAAAACTATCGTTGCATGAAGGAAATTTATTAAGTCCAGAAGAGGGAACAAGGTATCGAAGTATAGTTGGGGCACTTCAGTACCTAACACTGACAATGCCAGATATTTCATTCTCTATTAATAAGGTTTGTCAGTTTTTACATGCACCTACTTCTGTACACTGGACAGTTGTAAAAAGGATTTTAAGATACATGCAAGGTAGTGTTGGAACTGGTTTAAAATTATGCAAGTCTCCATCAACTGCAGTAAGTGCCTTTTCTGATGCAGACTAGGCTGGATGTCCTGATGACAGAAAATCCATGAGAGGTTTTGCTGTTTTCCTTGGTTCTAACCTTATATCTTGGCATGCAAAGAAACAGGCAACTGTCTCACGTTCCAGTACTGAAGCAGAATACAGGTCTTTGGCAAATGCAACGGCTGAGGTAATGTGGATTGAAACATTGCTTGATGAGTTGGGCATTCACAGATCACATGTGTCATATTTGTGGTGTGATAATCTTGGTGCAACTTATCTGTCAGCAAATCCTGTGTTTCATGCAAGGACAAAGCATATAGAGATTGATTTTCACTTTGTTCGTGAAAGAGTTGCACAAAAATTGTTGGAGATAAAGTTTATTCCAACTGGAGATCAAGTTGCGGATGGTTTCACTAAACCACTTCAAGTTCGACAATTGCAAGCCTTCAAGAACAATCTAAACCTTGACATGTTGAGATTGAGGGAGGATGTTAACAAATAAGCTTGTATGTAACGTGGCAGGTGTCACAGTGGATGTATTGCGTATAGTAGTGAAGGAAATATGCCCTAGAGGCAATAATAAAGTTATTATTTATTTCCTTATTTCATGATAAATGTTTATCATTCATGCTAGAATTGTATTAACCGGAAACATGATACATGTGTGAATGAATAAACAAACAACATGTCACTAGTATGCCTCTACTAGACTAGCTTGTTAATCAAAGATGGTTATGTTTCCTAACCATGAACAAAGAGTTGTTATTTGATTAACAAGGTCACATCATTAGTAGAATGATCTGATTGACATGACCCATTCCATTAGCTTAGCACACGATCGCTTAGTATGTTGCTATTGCTTTTATCCATGACTTATACATCTTCCCGTAACTATGAGATTATGCAACTCCGTTTACGGAGGAACACTTTGGTGCTACCAAACGTCACAACGAATCGGGTGATTATAAAGGAGTACTATAGGTGTCTCCAAAGGCAGATGTTGGGTTGGCGTATTTGAGATTAGGTTTTGTCACTCCGATTGTCGGAGAGGTATCTCTGGGCCCTCTCGGTAATGCACATCACTGAAGCCTTGCAAGCATTACAACTAATGAGTTAGTTGTGAGATGATGTATTACGGAACGAGTAAAGAGACTTGCCGGTAACGAGATTGAACTAGGTATTGGATACCAATGATCGAATCTCGGGCAAGTAACATACCAATGACAAAGGAACAATGTATGTTGTTATGCGGTCGACCGATAAAGATCTTCGTAGAATATGTAGGAACCAATATGGGCATCCAGGTCCGCTATTGGTTATTGACCGAGACGTGTCTCGGTCATGTCTACATTGTTCTCGAACCGTAGGGTCCGCACGCTTAAGGTTTCGATGATGTTATTATGAGTTTATGTATTTTGATGTACCAAGAAGTTCGAGTCCCGGATGTGATCACGGACATGACGAGGAGTCTCGAAATGGTCGAGACATAAAGATTGATATATTGGAAGCCTATATTTGGAGTTCGGAATGGTTCCGGTGAAAACGGGAATTTATCGAGTACCGGAGGTTACCGAACCCCCGGAACTAAATGGGCCTTAGTGGGCCTCGAGGGAGAAGAGGAGGGGCCGGCCAGGGTGGCCGCGCCCCCCCCAGTCCGAATAGGACAAGGAGGGGCGCCCCTTCCCTCTTCCCCTCCCCAATCCTACTCCAACTAGGAAGGGGGAGTCCTACTCGGTGGGAGTAGGACTCCTCCGCGCCTCCCTTGGGCCGGCCGCACCTCCCCCTCCCTCCTTTATATACGGGGCAGGGGCACCCTAGAACACACAAGTTTGATCTACGGATCGTTCCTTAGCCGTGTCGGTGCCCCCTCCACCATATTCCACCTCGGTCATATCGTCAAGCTTAGGCGAAGCCCTGCGCCGATAGAACATCAAGATCGTCCCACGCCGTCGTCTTGACGGAACTCTCCCTCGACACTCGGCTGGATCGAGTACGAGGGACGCCATCGAGCTGTCGTGTGTCAAGAACTCGGGGCGCCGGAGTAATGGCGCCGGGATCGGTCGGATCGCGAGGAGAACGTCGACTACTTCCTCTACGTTGTGATCGCTTCGCCGGGTCTATGAGGGCGTGAGACAACACTCTCCCTCTCGTTGCTATGCATCACCATGATCTTGCGTGTGCGTAGGAAATTTTTGAAATTACTACGTTCCCCAACAAAGTGGCATCCGAGCCTAGGTTTTTATGGTTTGATGTTTTGCACGAGTAGAACACAAGTGAGTTGTGGGCGATACAAGTCATACTACCTACCAGCATGTCATACTTTGGTTCAGCGGTATTGTGAGATGAAGCGCCCGCACCGACATTACGCGTGCGCTTACGCGAGACTGGTTTCACCGCCACGAGCACTCGTTGCTTAAAGGTGACTGGTGGGTGTCTGTCTCTCTCACTTTAGTTGAACTGAGTGTGCTACGCCCGTCCTTGAGAAGGTTAAAACGAGTCTATTTGACGAAGTATCGTTGTGGTTTTGATGCGTAGGTGAGACTGGTTCTTGCTTAAGCCCGTAGCAGCCACGTAAAATTTGCAACAACAAAGTAGAGGACGTCTAACTTGTTTTTGCAGGGCATGTTGTGATGTGATATGGTCAAGGCGTGATGCTATATTTTATTGTATGAGATGATCATGTTTTGTAACGAAGTTATCGGCAATCGGCTGGAGCCATATGGTTGTCGCTTTATTGTATGCAATGCAATCGCTACTGTAATGCTTTACTTTATCACTAAGCGGTAGAGATAGTCGTAGAAGCATAAGATTGGCGAGGCGACAACGATGCTACGATGGAGATCAAGGTGTCGCTACCGGTGGCGATGGTGATCATGGTGGTGCTGCGGAGATGAAGATCACGAAGCACAAGATGATGATGACCATATCATATCACTTATATTGATTTGCATGTGATGTTTATCCTTTATGCATCTTATCTTGCTTTGATTGATGGTAGCATCATAAGATGATCTCTCACTAAATTATCAAGAAGTGTTCTCCCGAGTATGCACCGTTGCCAAAGTTAAATCGTGCCCGGACACCACGTGATGATCGGGTGTGATAAGCTCTATGTCCATCTACAACGGGTGCAAGCCAGTTTTGCACACGCAGAATACTCGGGTTATACTTGACGAGCCTAGCATATGCAGATATGGCCTCGGAACATGGAGACCGAAAGGTCGGCGTGAATCATATAGTAGATATGATCAACATAAGATGTTCACCTTTGAAAACTACTCCATTTCACGTGATGATCGGTTATGGTTTAGTTGATTTGGATCACGTGATCACTTAGATGACTAGAGATGTGTCTCGTATAAGTGGGAGTTCTTAAGTAATATGATTAATTGAACTTAAATTTATCATGAACTTAGTACTGATAGTATCTTGCTTGTTTATGTTTGATTGTAGACAGATGGCTCGTCTTTGTTGTTCCGTTGAATTTTAATGCGTTCCTTGAGAAAGCAAAGTTGAAAGATGATGGTAGCAATTACGGACTGGGTCCGTAACGAGGATCATCCTCATTGCTGCATAGAAGAGTTACGTCCTGGATGCACCGCTGGGTGCGAGCTCGCTGCTTTGAGCAACACCGGATGTTGTGAGCGTCTGGCGAGCAAAGCTGATGACTACTCTATAGTTCAGTGTGCCATGCTTTACGGCTTAGAACCGGGACTTCAACGACGTTTTGAGCGTCATGGAGCATATGAGATGTTCCAGAGTTGAAGTTAATATTCCAACAGAATGCCCGGATTGAGAGATATGAAGTCTCCAATAAGTTCTATAGCTGCAAGATGGAGGAGAATAGTTACATTAGTGAGCACATACTCGAAATGTCAGGGTACTACAATCACTTGACGCAATTGGGAGTTAATCTTCCGGATGATTGTGTCATTGACAGAATTCTTCAATCACTGCCACCAAGCTACAAAGGCTTCGTGATGAACTATAATATGCAAGGGTTAGTAAAGACTATACCTGAGCTCTTCGCAATGCTAAAGGCTGCAGAGGTAGAAATCAAGAAGGAGCATCAAGTGTTGATGGTCAATAAGACCACTAGTTTCAAGAAGAAAGGCAAAGGGAAGAAGAAGGGGAACTTCAAGAAGAACAGCAAGCAAGTTGCTGCTCAAGAGAAGAAACCCAAGTCTGGACCTAAGCCTGAAACTGAGTGCTTCTACTGCAAGCAGACTGGTCACTGGAAGCGGAACTGCCCCAAGTATTTGGCGGATAAGAAGGATGGCAAGGTGAACAAAGGTATATGTGATATACATGTTATTGATGTGTACCTTACTAGAGCTCGCAGAGCAGCACTGGTATTTGATACTGGTTACTGTTGCTAATATTTGCAACTCGAAGCAGGGGACTATGGATTAGCGAACACGGCAAAGGACGAGGTGACGATGCGGCGTGGGAAATGGTTCCAAAGTCGATGTGATCGCGGTCGGCACGCTACCTCTACATCTACCTTCGGGATTAGTTTTAGACCTAAATAATTGTTATTTGGTGCCTGCGTTGAGCATGAACATTATATCTGGATCTTGTTTGATGCGAGACGGTTATTCATTTAAATCAGAGAATAATGGTTGTTCTATTTATATGAGTAATATCTTTTATGGTCATGCACCCTTGAGAAGTGGTCTATTTTGATGAATCTCGATAGTAGTGATACACATATTCATAATGTTGAAGCCAAAAGATGCAGAGTTGATAATGATAGTGCAACTTATTTGTGGCATTGCCGTTTAGGTCATATCGGTGTAAAGCGCATGAAGAAACTCCATCTTGATGGACTTTTGGAGTCACTTGATTATGAATCACTTGGCACTTATGTAACCGTGCCTTATGGGCAAGATGACTAGAACCCGTTCTCGGTACTATGGAGAGAGCAAAAGATTTCTTGGAAATCATACATACGAGATGTATGTGGTCCGATGAATGTTGAGGCTCGTGGCGGATATCGTTATTTTCTCACCTTCACAGATGACTTAAGCGATATGGGTATATCTACTTAATGAAACATAAGTCTGAAACATTTGAAAAGTTCAAAGAATTTCAGAGTGAAGTTGAAAATCATCGTAATAAGAAAATTAAATTTCTACGATCGATCGTGGAGGTGAATATTTGAGTTACGAGTTTGGTCTACATTTGAAACAATGCGGAATAGTTTCGCAGCTCACGCCACCCGGAACACCACAGCGTAATGGTGTGTCCGAACGTCGTAATTGCACTTTACTAGATATGGTGCGATCTATGATGTCTCTTACAGATTTACCGCTATCGTTTTGGGGTTATGCTCTAGAGACGGCCGCATTCACACTGAATAGAACACCGTCAAAATCCGTTGAGACGACACCTTATGAACTGTGGTTTGGCAAGAAACCAAAGTTGTCGTTTCTTAAAGTTTGGGGATGCGATGCTTATGTGAAAAGCTTCAACCTGATAAGCTCGAACCCAAATCGAGAAATGTGTCTTCATAGGATACCCAAAGGAGACAGTTGGGTACACCTTCTATCACAGATCCGAAGGCAAGACATTCGTTGCTAAAATGGATCCTTTCGGAGAAGGAGTTTCTCTCGAAAGAAGTGAGTGGGAGGAAAGTGGAACTTGATGAGGTAATAGTACCTTCTCCCTTACTTGAAAGTAGTTTGTCGCAGAAACGGTTTCGAGACATCTACACCAAGTAGTGAGGAAGTTGATGATGTTGATCATGAAACTTCAGATCAAGTCACTCTGAAACCACGTAGATCAACCAGAGTAAGATCCGCACTGAGTGGTACGGTAATCCTGTTCGGAAATCATGCTACTAGATCATGATGAACCTACGAACTATGAAGAAGCGATGGTGAGCCCAGATTCCGCAAAATGGCTTGAGGCCATGAAATCTGAGATGGGATCCATGTATGAAAACAAAGTATGGACTTTGGTTGACTTGCCCGAGGGTAGGCAAGCAATAGAAAACAAGTGGATCTTCAAGAAGAAGACCGACGCCGACGGTAATGTTATCGTCTATTAAAGCTCGACTTGTCGCAAAGGGTTTTCGACAAGTTCAAGGGATTGACTACGATGAGACCTTCTCACCAGTAGCGATGCTTAAGTCTGTCCGAATCATGTTAGCAATTGCCGCATTTTATGATTATGAAATTTGGCAAATGGATGTAAAGACTGCATTCTGAATGGATTTACGGAAGAAGAGTTGTATATGATGCAACCGAAGGTTTTGTCGATCCAAAGGGTGCTAACAAAGTATGCAAGCTCCAGCGATCCATCTATGGACTGGTGCAAGCATCTCGAGTTGGAATAAACGCTTTGATAGTGTGATCAAAGCATTTGGTTTTGTACAGACTTTTGGAGAAGCCTGTATTTACAAGAAAGTGAGTGGGAGCTCAGAGCATTTCGATATTATATGTAGATGACATATTGCTGATCGGAAATGATATAGAATTCTGGATAGCATAAAGGGATACTTGAATAAGAGTTTTTCAATGAAAGACCTCGGTGAAGCTGCTTACATATTGGGCATTAAGATCTATAGAGATAGATCAAGACGCTTAATTGGACTTTCACAAAGCACATACCTTGACAAAATTTTGAAGAAGTTCAAAATGGATCAAGCAAAGAAAGGGTTCTTGCCTGTGTTACAAGGTGTGAAGTTGAGTAAGACTCAATGCCCGACCACCGCAGAAGATAGAGAGAAAATGAAAGATGTTCCTATGCTTCAGCCATAGGCTCTATCATGTATGCAATGCTGTGTACTGACCTGATGTGTGCCTTGCTATAAGTTTAGCAGGAGGTACCAAAGTAATCCAGAGTGGATCATCGACAGCGGTCAAGAACATCCTGAAATACCTGAAAAGGACTAAGGATATGTTTCTCGTATATGGAGGTGACAAAGAGCTCATCGTAAACGGTTACATTGATGCAAGCTTTGACACTGATCCGGACGATTCTAAATCGCAGACCGGATACGTATTTACACTAAATGGAGGAGCTGTCAGTTGGTGCAGTTCTAAACAAAGCGTCGTAGCGGGATCTACATGTGAAGCGGAGTACATAGCAGCTTCGGAAGCAGCTAATGAAGGAGTCTAGATGAAGGAGTTCATATCCGATCTAGGTGTCATACCTAGTGCATCGGGTCCAATGAAAATCTTCTGTGACAATACTGGAGCAATTGCCTTAGCGAAGGAATCCAGATTTCACAAGAGGACCAAGCACATCAAGAGACGCTTCAATTCCATCCGGGACTTAGTCCAGGTGGGAGACATAGAGATTTGCAAGATACATACGGATCTGAATGTTGCAGACCGTTGACTAAGCCTCTTCCACGAGCAAAACATGATCAGCACCAAGACTCCATGGGTGTTAGAATCATTACTATGTAATCTAGATTATTGACTCTAGTGCAAGTGGGAGATCAAGGAAATATGCCCTAGAGGCAATAATAAAGTTATTATTTATTTCCTTATTTCATGATAAATGTTTATCATTCATGCTAGAATTGTATTAACCGGAAACATGATACATGTGTGAATGAATAAACAAACAACATGTCACTAGTATGCCTCTATTAGACTAGCTTGTTAATCAAAGATGGTTATGTTTCCTAACCATGAACAAAGAGTTGTTATTTGATTAACAAGGTCACATCATTAGTATAATGATCTGATTGACATGACCCATTCCATTAGCTTAGCACACGATCGCTTAGTATGTTGCTACCGCTTTTATCCATGACTTATACATGTTCCTGTAACTATGAGATTATGCAACTCCTGCTTACGGAGGAACACTTTGGTGCTACCAAACGTCACAACGTATCGGGTGATTATAAAGGAGTACTACAGTGTCTCCAAAGGCGTATGTTGGGTTGGCGATTTCGAGATTAGGTTTTGTCACTCCGATTGTCGGAGAGGTATCTCTGGGCCCTCTCGGTAATGCACATCATCAAGCCTTGCAAGCATTACAACTATTGAGTTAGTTGTGAGATGATGTATTATGGAACGAGTAAAGAGATTTGCGATGTAAACGAGATTGAACTAGGTATTGGATACCAACGATCGAATCTCGGGCAAGTAACATACCGATGACAAAGGGAACAACGATGTTGTTATGCGGTCTGACCGATAAAGATCTTCGTGTTGGGGAACGTAGTAATTTCAAAAAATTTCCTACGCACACGCAAGATCATGGTGATGTATAGCAACGAGAGGGGAGAGTGTTGTCCACATACCCTTGTAGACCCGGCGGAAGCGATCACAACGTAGAGGAAGTAGTCGACGTTCTCCTCGCGATCCGACCGATCCCGGCGCCGTTACTCTGACGCCCCGAGTTCTTGACACACGACAGCTCGATGACGCCCCTCAGACTCGATCCAGCCGAGTGTCGAGGGAGAGTTTCACAAGACGACGGCATGGTGACGATCTTGATGATTCACGGCGCAGGGCTTCGCTTAAGCTTCATGACGGTATGACCGAGGTGGAATATGGTGGAGGGGGCACCGACACGGCTAAGGAACGATCTAAAGATCAAACTTGTGTGTTCTAGGGTGCCCCCTGCCCCGTGATATAAAGGAGGGAGGGGGAGGCCGGCCGGCCTAGCTAGGGCGCTGGCTGAGGAGTCCTACTCCCACCGAGTAGGACTCCCCCTTCCTAGTTGGAATAGGATTGGGGGAGGGAAAGAGGAGGGGCCGCCGCCTCCTTGTCCTATTCGGACTGGGGGGAGGCGCGCCACCTCCTGGCCGCCCTCCTCTTCTCCCTCGAGGCCCATCGAGGCCCATTTACCCCGGGGTTCCGTAACCTCCCTAGACTCGGTAAATTCCTGTTTTACCGAACCATTCCAACTCCAAACATAGGCTTCCAATATATCAATCTTTATGTCTCGACCATTTCGAGACTCCTCGTCATGTCCGGATCACATCCGGACTCAACTTCTTCGGTACATCAAAATACATAAACTCATAATAACTGTCATCGAAACCTTAAGCGTGCGGACCCTACGGTTCGAGAACAATGTAGACATGACCTAGAACTATTCACGGTCAATAACCAATAGCGGACCTGGATGCCCATATTGGTTCCTACATATTCTACGAAGATCTTTATCGGTCAGACCGCATAACAACATACGTTGTTCCTTTGTCATTGGTATGTTACTTGTCCGAGATTCGATCGTCGGTATCCAATACCTAGTTCAATCTCGCTACGCAAGTCTCTTTACTCGCTCCGTAATACATCATCTCACAACTAACTCATTAGTTGTAGTGCTTGCAAGGCTTAAGTGATGTGCATTACCGAGAGGGCCCAGAGATACCTCTCCGACAATCGGAGTGACAAAACCTAATCTCAAATACGCCAACCCAACATCTGCCTTTGGAGACACCTGTAGTACTCCTTTATAATCACCCAGCTTACGCTGTGACGCTTGGTAGCACCCAAAGTGTTCCTCCGTAAACGGAGTTGCATAATCTCATAGTTACAGGAACATGTATATGTCATGGATAAAAGCAGTAGCAACATACTAAACGATCGTGTGCTAAGCTAAGGAATGGGTCATGTCAATCGATCATTCTACTAATGATGTGACCTTGTTAATCAAATAACAACTCCTTGTTCATGGTCGGAAACATGACCATCTTTGATTAACAAGCTAGTCTAGTAGAGGCATACTAGTGACATATTGTTTTGTCTATGCATTCACACATGTATCATGTTTCCGTTAATACAATTCTAGCATGAATGATAAACATTTATCATGAAATAAGGAAATAAATAATAACTTTATTATTGCCTCTAGGGCATATTTCCTTCAGCCTCCCACTTGCACTAGAGTCAATAATCTAGATTACATAGTAATGATTCTAACACCCATGGAGTCTTGGTGCTGATCATGTTTTGCTCGTGGAAGAGGCTTAGTCAACGGTCTCGCAACATTCAGATCCGTATGTATCTTGCAAATCTCTATGTCTCCCACCGACTAAGTCCCGGATGGAATTGAAGCGCCTCTTGATGTGCTTGGTCCTCTTGTGAAATCTGGATTCCTTTGCTAAGGCAATTGCTCCAAGATTGTCACGAAGATTTTCATTGGACCCGATGCACTAGGTATAACACCTAGATCGGATATGAACTCCTTCATCCGCATTCTTCATTAGCTGCTTCCGGCTGCTATGTATTCCGCTTCACATGTAGATCCCGCCACGACGCTTTGTTTAGAACTGCACCAACCGACAGCTCCTCCGCTTAGTGTAAATACGATCCGGTCTCGCGATTTAGAATCGTCTGGATCGTGTCAAAGCTTGCATCAACGTAACTGCCATTTATGAGCTCTTTGTCACCTCCATATACGAGAAACATATCCTTAGTCCTTTTCGTATTTCAGATGTTCTTGACCGCTGTCCAATGATCCACTCTGGATTACTTTGGTACCTCCTCGCTAGGCTTATAGCAAGGCATACATCAGGTCTGTACACAGATTGCATACATGATAGAGCCTATGGCTGAAGCATAGGAACATCTTTCATTTTCTCTATCTTCTTCGCAGTGGTCGGGCATTGAGTCTTACTCAACTTCACACCTTGTAACACGGCAAGAACCCTTTCTTTGCTTGATCCATTTTGAACTTCTTCAAAATTTTGTCAAGGTATGTGCTTTGTGAAAGTCCAATTAGGCGCCTTGATCTATCTCTATAGATCTTAATGCCCAATATGTAAGCAGCTTCACCGAGGTCTTTCATTGAAAACTCTTATTCAAGTATCCCTTTATGCTATCCAGAATTCTATATCATTTCGATCAACAATATGTCATCTACATATAATATCGTAAATGCTACAGAGCTCCCACTCACTTTCTTGTAAATACAAAGCTTCTCCAAAAGTCTCAGATAAACCCAAATGCTTTGATCACACTATCAAAGCGCTTATTCCAACTCCGAGATGCTTGCACCAGTCCATAGATGGATCGCTGGAGCTTGCACACTTTGTTAGCTCCTTTGGATCGATAAAACCTTCTCGTTGCATCATATACAACTCTTCTTCCGTAAATCCATTCAGAATGCGCTTTTACATCCATTTGCCAAATTTCATAATCATAAAATGCGCAATTGCTAACATGATTCGGACGGACTTAAGCATCGCCACGGGTGAGAAGGTCTCATCGTAGTCAATCCCTTGAACTTGTCGAAAACCTTTTGCGATAAGTCGAGCTTTATAGACAAGAATATTACCGCCGCCGCCTTCTTCTTGAAGATCCACTTGTTTTCTATTGCTTGCCTACCCTCGGGCAAGTCAACCAAAGTCCATACTTTGTTTTCATACATGGATCCCATCTCGATTTCATGGCCTCAAGCCATTTTATGAATCTGGGCTCACCATCGCTTCTTCATAGTTCGTAGGTTCATCATGATCTAGTAGCATGATTTCCGTAACAGGATTACCGCATCACTCGTGCGGATCTTACTCGTTGATCTACGAGGTTCTGTAGTAACTTGATCTCAAGTTTCATGATCAACATCATCAACTTCCTCACTACTTGGTGTAGGTGTCTCGTAAACCGTTTCGCGACAAACTACTTTCAAGTAGGGAGAAGGTACTATTACCTCATCAAGTTCCACTTTCCTCCCACTCACTTCTTTCGAGAGAAACTCCTTCTCTAGAAAGGATCCATTGTTAGCAACGAATGTCTTGCCTTCGGATCTGTGATAGAAGGTGTACCCAACTGTCTCCTTTGGGTATCCTATGAAGACACATTCGATTTGGGTTCGAGCTTATCAGGTTGAAGCTTTTTCACATAAGCATCGCATCCCCAAACTTTAAGAAACGACAACTTTGGTTTCTTGCTAAACCATAGTTCATAAGGTGTCGCCTCAACGGATTTCGACGGTGTTCTATTCAGGTGAATGCGGCCGCCTCTAGAGCATAACCCCAAAACGATAGCGTAAATCTGAAGAGACATCATAGATCGCACCATATCTAGTAAAGTACGACACGACGCTCGGACACACCATTACGCTGTGGTGTTCCGGAGGCGGAGTTGCTAAACTATTCCGCATTGTTTCAAATGTAGACCAAACTCAGAACTCAAATATTCACCTCCACGATCGATCGTAGAAATTTAATTTTCTTGTTACGATGATTTTCAACTTCACTCAAATTCTTTGAACTTTTCAAACGTTTCAGACTTATGTTTCATTAAGTAGATATACCCATATCTGCTTAAGTCATCTGTGAAGGTGAGAAAATAACGATATCCGCCACGAGCCTCAACATTCATCGGACCACATACATCTGTATGTATGATTTCCAACAAATCTGTTGCTCTCTCCATAGTACCGAGAACGGTGTTCTAGTCATCTTGCCCATGAGGCATGGTTCGCAAGTGCCAAGTGATTCATAATCAAGTGACTCCAAAAGTCCATCAAGATGGAGTTTCTTCATGCGCTTTACACCGATATGACCTAAACGGCAAGTACACAAATAAGTTGCACTATCATTATCAACTCTGATCTTTTGGCTTCAACATTATGAATATGTGTATCACTACTATCGAGATTCATCAAAATAGACCACTCAAGGGTGCATGACCATAAAAGATATTACTCATATAAATAGAACAACCATTATTCTCTCGATTTAAATGAATAACCGCCTCGCATCAAACAAGATCCAGATATAATATTCATGCTCAACGCAGCACCAAATAACAATTATTTAGGTCTAAAACTAATCCCAAGGTAGATGTAGAGGTAGCGTGTCGATCGCGATCACATCGACTTTGGAACCATTTCCCACGCCGATCGTCACCTCGCCCTTTCCCAAAGTTTCGCTAATCCGTAGTCCCTGCTTTGAGTTGAAATATTAGCAATGTAACCAGATCAAATACCCAAAAGCTATCATGCGAGCTCTAGTAAGGTACACATCAATAACATGTATATCACATATACCTTTGTTCACCTTGCCATCCTTCTTATCCGCCAAATACTTGGGGCAGTTCCGCTTCCAAAGGACCACCGCTTGCAGAGAAGCACTCGGCCAGGCTTAGGTCCGACTTGGGTTTCTTCTCTTGAGCAACAACTTGCTTGCTGTTCTTCTTGAAGTTCCCTTCTTCTTCCCTTTGCCTTTCTTCTTGAAACTAGTGGTCTTATTGACCATCAACACTTGATGCTCCTTCTGATTTCTACCTCCGCAGCCTTTAGCATTGCGAAGAGCTCGTGCATAGTCTTTACTAACCCTTGCATATTATAGTTCATCACGAAGCCTTTGTAGCTTGGTGGTAGTGATTGAAGAATTCTGTCAATGACACAATCATCCGGAAGATTTACTCCCAATTGTGTCAAGTGATTGTAGTACCCACACATTCCGAGTATATGCTCACTAATGTAACTATTCTCCTCCATCTTGCAGCTATAGAACTTATTGGAGACTTCATATCTCTCAATCCGCATTCTGTTGAATATCAACTTCAACTCCCGAACATCTCATATGCTCCATGACGCTCAAAACGCCGTTGAAGTCCCGGTTCTAAGCCGTAGCATGGCACACTCAACTATAGAGTAGTCATCAGCTTTGCTCGCCAGACGCTCTTAACGCCGCTGGCCAGATTGCATCAGATCAGTTCTGCACCTAGCGGTGCATCCAGACGAACTCTTCTCAGGCAGCAATGAGGATGATCTCGTTACGGACCCAATCCGTGTAATTGCTACCATCATCTTTCAACTTTGCTTTCTCAAGGAACGATTAAAATTCAACTAACAACAAAGACGAGCCATCTATCTACAATCAAACATAAACAAGCAAGATACTATCAGTACTAAGTTCATGATAAATTTAAGTTCAATTAATCATATTACTTAAGAACTCCCACTTAGAAAGACATCTCTCGAGTCATCCAAGTGATCACGTGATCCAAATCAACTAAACCATAACCGATCATCACGTGAAATGGAGTAGTTTTCAATGGTGAACATCTTATGTTGATCATATCTACTATATGATTCACGCCGACCTTTCGGTCTCCGTGTTCCGAGGCCATATCTGCATATGCTAGGCTCGCAAGTATAACCCGAGTATTCTGCGTGTGCAAAACTGGCTTGCACCCGTTGTAGATGGACGAGAGCTTATCACACCCGATCATCACGCGGGTGTCCGGGCACGATTTAACTTTGGCAACGGTGCATACTGGGAGAACACTTCTTGATTATTTAGTGAGAGATCATCTTATAATGCTACCGTCAATCAAAGCAAGATAAGATGCATAAAAGGATAAACATCACATGCAAATCAATATAAGTGATATGATATGGTCATCATCATATTGTGCTTCATGATCTCCATCTTGCAGCACCACCATGATCACCATCGTCACCGGCGTGACACCTTGATCTCCATCGTAGCATCGTTGTCGTCTCGCCAAACTTATGCTTCTACGACTATCTCTACCGCTTAGTGATAAAGTAAAGCATTACAGGGCGATTGCATTGCATACAATAAAGCGACAACCATATGGCTCCTGCCAGTTGCCGATAACTTCGGTTACAAAACATGATCATCTCAAACAATAAAATATAGCATCACGTCTTGACCATATCACATCACAACATGCCCTGCAAAAACACTGTTGGGGAACGTAGTAATTTCAAAAAATTTCCTACGCACACGCAAGATCATGGTGATGTATAGCAACGAGAGGGGAGAGTGTTGTCCACATACCCTTGTAGACCCGGCGGAAGCGATCACAACGTAGAGGAAGTAGTCGACGTTCTCCTCGCGATCCGACCGATCCCGCGCCGTTACTCCGACGCCCCGAGTTCTTGACACACGTACAGCTCGATGGCGTCCCTCGTACTCGATCCAGCCGAGTGTCGAGGGAGAGTTTCGTCAACCTGACGGCGTGGTGGACGATCTTGATGATTCACGGCGCGAGGCTTCGCTTAAGCTTCATGACAGTATGACCGAGGTGGAATATGGTGGAGGGGGCACCGCTGCACGGCTAAGGAACGATCTAAAGATCAAACTTGTGTGTTCTAGGGTGCCCCCTGCCCCGTATATAAAGGAGGGAGGGGGAGGCCGGCCGGCCTAGCTAGGCGCTGCTGGGAGTCCTACTCCCACCGAGTAGGACTCCCCCTTCCTAGTTGGAATAGGATTGGGGGAGGGAAGAGGAGAGGGGCCGCCCCCTCCTTGTCCTATTCGGACTGGGGGAGAGGGCGCGCCACCTCCTGGCCGCCCTCCTCTTCTCCTCGAGGCCCATCGAGGCCCATTTACCCCGGGGGTTCCAGTAACCTCCGGTACTCAGAAAATTCCTGTTTTCGCTTGGAACCATTCGAACTCCAAACATAGGCTTCCAATATATCAATCTTTATGTCTCGACCATTTCGAGACTCCTCGTCATGTCCGGATCACATCCGGACTCAACTTCTTCGGTACATCAAAATACATAAACTCATAATAACCGCCATCGAAACCTTAAGCGCATGGACCCTACGGTTCGAGAACAATGTAGACATGACCTAGAACTATTCACGGTCAATAACCAATAGCGGACCTGGATGCCCATATTGGTTCCTACATATTCTACGAAGATCTTTATCGGTCGATCAAGATAACAACATACGTTGTTCCTTTGTCATTGGTATGTTACTTGTCCGAGATTCGATCGTCGGTATCCAATACCTAGTTCAATCTCGCTACGGCAAGTCTCTTTACTCGCTCCGTAATACATCATCTCACAACTAACTCATTAGTTGTAGTGCTTGCAAGGCTTAAGTGATGTGCATTACCGAGAGGGCCCAGAGATACCTCTCCGACAATCGGAGTGACAAAACCTAATCTCAAATCGCCAACCCAACATCCGCCTTTGGAGACACCTATAGTACTCCTTTATAATCACCCATTCGTTGTGACGCTTGGTAGCACCCAAAGTGTTCCTCCGTAAATGGGAGTTGCATAATCTCATAGTTACAGAACATGTATATGTCATGGATAAAAGCAGAGCAACATACTAAACGATCGTGGTGCTAAGCTAAGGAATGGGCCATGTCAATCGATCATTCTACTAATGATGTGACCTTGTTAATCAAATAACAACTCCTTGTTCATGGTCGGAAACATGACCATCTTTGATTAACAAGCTAGTCTAGTAGAGGCATACTAGTGACATATTGTTTTGTCTATGCATTCACACATGTATCATGTTTCCGGTTAATACAATTCTAGCATGAATGATAAACATTTATCATGAAATAAGGAAATAAATAATAACTTTATTATTGCCTCTAGGGCATATTTCCTTCACTTCAGAGAATATGTAGGAACCAATATGGGCATCCAGGTCCCGCTTATTGGTTATTGACCGAGACGTGTCTCGGTCATGTCTACATTGTTCTCGAACCGTAGGGTCCGCACGCTTAAGGTTTCGATGATGCTTATTATGAGTTTATGTATTTTGATGTACCGAAGAAGTTCGAGTCCCGGATGTGATCACGGACATGACGAGGTGTCTCAAATGGTCGAGACATAAAGATTGATATATTGGAAGCCTATATTTGGAGTTCGGAATGGTTCCGTGAAAACGGAATTTACCGAGTACCGGAGGTTACCGAACCCCCGAACTAAATGGGCCTTAGTGGGCCTCGAGGGAGAAGAGGAGGGGCGCCAGGGTGGTCACAGCGCCTCCCCCCCCAGTCCGAATAGGACAAGGAGGGGGCGGCCCTCTTCCCTCTTCCCCTCCCCAATCCTACTCCAACTAGGAAGGGGGGAGTCCTACTCCCTGGGAGTAGGACTCCTCCCAGCCTCCCCTTGGGCCGGCCGCACTCCCCCTCCTCCTTTATATACGGGCAGGGGGCACCCTAGAACACACAAGTTTGATCTACGGATCGCTCCTTAGCCGTATCGCGGTGCCCCTCCACCATATTCCACCTCGGTCATATCGTCACAAGCTTAGGCGAAGCCCTCGCCGTAGAACATCAAGATCGCCACCACGCCGTCAGGCTTGACGGAACTCTCCTCGACACTCGGCTGGATCGAGTACGAGGGACGCCATCGAGCTGCACGCGTGTCAAGAACTCGGGGCGCCGAGTAACGGCGCCGGATCGGTCGGATCGCGAGGAGAACGTCGACTACTTCCTCTACGCTGTGATCGCTTCGCCGGGTCTACGAGGGTACGAGACAACACTCTCCCTCTCGTTGCTATGCATCACCATGATCTTGCGTGTGCGTAGGAAAATTTTTGAAATTACTACGTTCCCCAACAAGTAGTGTGTGCGTGTTGTATGTACATGGCTGGTTGTTAGGCTAGAAGATCTTATCTCTAGTATAGCTTGGAGTAGAGGTCAAGAATAGCAACAACCTGCCGATCCTGTAAATGTCTCGCTATATATGAACATGCACGCGTCCCTGCCGAGGTGCATACGCTTAATCCCTTTCTTTCTTACACGCACCACCTCCGCAATGCCTCACCGCCAAATTGGATCGCTGCTGCCTACCACCCACTACTAGGAAAAGGGCTATAGATAGGATTGATTCTAATGGCGCACCAGACATGTGGGCGCCATTGCTATATACTAATGGCGCACCATGTGTTGGTACGCCATTAGTTTCCAAATACTAATGGCGCACCACATCCCACGTGCGCCATTAGTAAAAAAATTTGTTTTTAATTTTTCAAAACTTCTAATGAGCGCAGATGGGTGTGGTGCGCCATTACTAGTTTTAACTAGTAATGGCGCACCACACCCACCGTCTTGCGCCATTAGAAGTTTTGAAAAAGAAGTAAAAAATTATAAAAACTTTATAAAATTTTTGTTAGTAATGGCGCACCTGCCGACAAAGGCACCATTACTAGTTTTAACTAGTAATGGCGCATCGTCCACCGGTGCGCCATTACTAAGTTTTTATCAAAAAAATTCAAACAAAACTTCAAAAAAAAATTATATTTTTTTTCAAAACTAGTAATGGCGCATCGTGGTTGTGGCGCACGGTGCGCCATTAGTAGTTTGCCCAGCTTCTACCGAATGCACCCCCCCCTGGACCGCCTTTTCAGTTTTAAAAAAAAATAAAAAAATCATAAAAATGTCAAAAAAATAAAAGAAAATAAGTTTTCCATGTGATATGTGGTCTAGTTGTTGGGAAAATTTACAAATATAAATTTTGACTTTATTTGTAAAATCTCTCTGAAAATTTGTAAAATGGGCATAACTTTTGCATACGAACTCGGATTATAAAGTTTTATATATGAAAAATCATCTACTCGAAAAGTTACATCCGAATTTAACCGGGGGAACCCCGTTAAACATTTTTAAAATCCTCAAAAGCCTAACAGAAAAAAAGTTACGGGACTTTTAAGATCTGGAGGCAAAAAAATTCAAAAAAAAATAGTTTTTTTAGTTTTTGTTAAATCTGGTCAAACTATGGTCAAACTAATTATTCAAGAATATTAGTGTTAATAAATAATTATTTTAGTTTTTTTGAATTTTGGTCAAATCTGGTCAAACTATGGTCAAACTGTGGTCAAATCTGGTCAAACTATGGTCAAATCTGGTCAAACTGTGTGCGAACTAATTATTCAAGAAATATTAGTGTTACTAATTTCTTAGAAAAATAGTTTCAAACTCAAACAGTGAAATGTGTCAGTACATGCTCAAGCTAAATTCCTGAGGTTAATAGGATTTACATCTTACTATTGTCAGGAAAACAACAAGTGCAGACTTGGAAACGAGGGAGAATAGAACCCGTAAGTTAAGCGTGCTCAGGCTGAAGTAGTGAGAGGGATGGGTGACCTTTCGGGAAGTTTGACTATGGAGTGCGATTTGACCTAAGATTAAGCATATTGACTCGAGATTAAGCCATAGTGACATGAGATTAAGAAAAAAACAAAAAGAAATTGGAAATTTTGAAAAAAAATTTAAAAAAATCCTGCAAAAAAAATTTGAAAAAAATTGTTACTAATGGCGCGGTGCGCCATTAGAATACCAGATTCGCGTGATGCTAATGGCGCACCGGTAGTGCGCCATTAGAAGGCTTTTTCCTAGTAGTGACCATGCATGACATGCATGCCTCAAGCACCCAAATTAGGACATTGGCGAGACAAGCAGCGATAATAGTAGCGCTACCAAACTCGGGGCAGCGACCCTTGGCACCCTCTCGAGCCCTAGCTGACTTATCTGCATTAGGATCGAACTCCAAAGAGAATCTATGTAGAAGGGAAACAAACGAGCAGTGCCACCATTGTCCAATCCATTAAGGCCTAGATCTAGGGATTACCCTAGAGCCTGGACCTCGGGGACGGGAGAGCAGGTGGCACACAACAACGCTTCCAAGGAGGTGAAGGAAATATGCCCTAGAGGCAATAATAAAGTTATTATTTATTTCCTCATATCATGATAAATGTTTATTATTCATGCTAGAATTGTATTAACCGGAAACATAATACATGTGTGAATACATAGACAAAACTATGGTCACTAGTATGCCTCTACTTGACTAGCTCATTAATCAAAGATGGTTATGTTTCCTGACCATAGACATGTGTTTTCATTTGATTAGTGGGATCACATCATTAGAAGAATGATGTGATTGACATGACCCATTCTGTTAGCCTAGCACTTGATCGTTTAGTATACTGCTATTGCTTTCTTCATGACTTATACAAAGTTCCTGCAACTATGATATTGTGCAACTCCGCTTACGGAAGAACACTTTGTGTGCTACCAAACGTCACACGAATCGGGTGATTATAAAGGTGCTCTCTGGTGTGTTCCGAAGGTACATGTTGAGTTGGCATAATTCGAGATTAGGATTTGTCACTCCGATTGTCGGAGAGGTATCTCTGGGCCCTCTCGGTAATACTCATCACCTAAGCCTTGCAAGCATGTAACAAATGAGTTAGTTATGAGATGACGTATTACAGAACGAGTAAAGAGACTTGCCGGTAATGAGATTGAACTAGGTATTGGATACCGACGATCAAATCTCGGGCAAGTAACATACCGATGACAAAAGGAACTAAGTATATTGTTATGCGGTTTGACCGATAAAGATCTTCGTAGAATATGTAGGAACCAATATGGGCATCCAGGTCCCGCTATTGGTTATTGACCGTAGACGGTCTCGGTCATGTCTACATTGTTCTCGAACCGTAGGGTCCGCACGCTTAAGGTTTCGATGATGCTTATATTATGAGTTTATGTATTTTGATGTATCAAGTTTGTTCGAGTCCCGATGTGATCACGGACATGACGAGGAGTCTCAAATGGTCGAGACATAAATATTGATATATTGGACGGATATATTTGGACACCGGAAAGGTTCCGGAGAGTTTGGGAATATACCGAGCTCGGGAGGTTACCGAACCCCGGTAAGTATATGGGCCTTATTAGGCCCTAGTGGAAGGGAGGAGAAAGAGCAAGGGAGGCGCGCCCAAGCCCAATCCGACTGGGAGGGGGCCGCCCCCTTCCTTCTCTCCTTCCCCTCTTCCTTCCTACTACTACTACTCCTTCCTTCCCCTCCATCTTGGATTAGGAAAGGAGGGAAACCTACTTGAGTAGGTTTCCCCCCTTATGGCGCGCCCCTTGGGCCGCCACTTCCTCCCTCCCTCCTTTATATACGGGGTAGGGGGCACCCTAGACACACAAGTTGATCATTGAGATCGCTCCTTAGCAGTGTCGCGGTGCCCCCTCCACGATATTACACCTCGATCATATTGTAGCGGTGCTTAGGCGAAGCCTGCGACAGAGAACATCAAGATTGTCACCACGCCGTCGTCTTGACGGAACTCCTCCCGCGCCTCTGCTGGATCGGAGATCGGGTGCGCCATCGAGCTGTACGTGTGTCAAGAACTCGGAGGTGCCGGAGTAACGGTGCTTGGATCGGTTGAACCGGAGGACGACGACTACTTCCTCTACGTTGTGTCAACGCTTCGCTTGGGTCTACGAGGGCGTAGACAACACTCTCCCTCTCGCTGCTATGCATCACCATGATCTTGCGTGTGCGTAGGAATTTTTTTGAAATTACTACGTTCCCCAACAGTGGCATCCGTCCACATATGCTCAAAGAGAATGCAAATCAAAACTAAATGCATATTTTTATCAAAGCTACTACCATTAATACAAACCTAAGCACCGGAAATTAGACTTCATGTTAGTTAAAACAAGTAACAAGGGTGGCTTGACCTAATGATGACGATCATGATCCATCCAAGAATGCAACATGGCAAGAATGGAAAAGCAAACAATCCTCGAGCTATTTTTTTCACATCAACTGGACTTACATGCATGCACCTACCACCTAGCAAGCCGTGAAACGAATAACGTAGACCAGTCCATCTCCAACAATATGATATTCCGACGATTAAGCCCATCCAAACAGTCAGTCAACTCCTCCATCACTCCTGTCTCAAGGTCAGCCATATAAATTTGCTTCTGGCTATCCTTGAGTAGCATCATGCCACTTTTCTCTCCTAACAAGCTCAAGAATATTGGCCTCGATCTTCTTTCCATACGCCCAGGTGGTTTCAATGTGATAGTGCCGGCACTAAGCCACTTGGAACTACCACCATGGTCACTCTTTTTCTTTTCTTGTCGTGTGTAGATGTCAAGCCTGAGACCCGGCCTCGATAGCGATAACACTGAGAGCGTCCCATCAGCGGTGGCCGTGAGTTGTGGCTCGTCGTGCATTTCGGAATACGAGCGCATGATCATCATACCAGAGATGTGATTCGTCTCAGTGTCCACGTCGACTGACCAGGGCCCGACCCTCCAATGCACCTTGCCGCGAGACATGACAGCATCAGGATGTCTACAATCACCAATCTGCCCATAGGTTCCAAAAGCTATTTTTGTAGGCTTTCTCCATCTGGCCTCTCTGGATGAGAACGTGTACAGGTTGGGATCGAGCCCATCATACACCATACCGAGGATTAGCACTTTGAAAAAGGTCGATTAGCCTGCTGACGACAACAAAGGTTGCTGCTCTGTGGTGCAGTCTGCACTGGTTAGGATTGCGTAGCCGCTTTTGCCAAAATTCAAACCACCACTTAGTAGGGGAAGCACGTCGCATGTGCCCGCAAGCAGATTGCACATGGCAAGATGATACTGATAGCCGAAATCGCCATGGACACCGATCCGCACGAGAAGGAGGCCACGGCGTGCGGGAGTGGCACCGCGTCGTAGAAAAGGCATGGATCGGTGTCCGGGAAGAAGGAGGAGAGGGAGCGGGGGCTGGGGCCGAACACCGACCACGGCATCGGGACAAAGAACGTCGTGAAGGTTACCTCCCCCGGCACGAAGGTGGGGTCCGTTCGGTCCAGCCGTTTCAGGGTGAAGAACCCGGCCAGGATGGTCGACCACGTGCGGCGGCACGCCGCCTGATCATCCGGCCAGCAACGACGGAGGAAGGAGGCGTCTGATACAAGAGGTAATAGCACTGCAGGTCCCTGAAGTTGCATGTCAGGTGATGGTTTAGTCCTTGAAGTTGCAAAAGTGGATTATTTGGTCCCTGAACTTGTCATGAAGGTGCAAGTTTAGTCCACAGCCAATCAGAACTCGCCAAGTGGATGCCGAGTGGCCTGGCTGGTCAGCGCGCTACATTTTTCACTTAGCCCCCTCCCTTTGTGACGAATCAACCAGCAGTACACTACACAATGTGGCACATGTGCTCCCTCTGCTCCCCTCCACTCGGCAGGCAGCTCCCCTCCACTCGTTTGCTCCCTTTGCTCCCTCGTTTGCTCCCTCTGCTCCCTCTCTGCTTCCTTTGCTCGCCGCCGTCAAGCTCGCCGGCGACGCCAGCTTGCCACCATGGTTTCTTGGAGTGAAGGATCCAGCTCCTCGTCGGACGGCTACTCTGTCACAAGTGAGGTTAGTTCGTCACCAGCACTACTCCTCTGGCAGTTTAGGGGCAGTTAGGGTTTAGTGCAATATTTGGGAATTTTGCTGACTAGAATGTGTTGTAGGCTCCTGCTCCTGCTACCATTTTCTGCCTTGAGTGGAGAGGCCTTGCTCCAGATCTTGCAGCTCGATGTGAACACAGGTGTGTGTGTGAGAAGTTGGTGTCCTTTGAATCAGTTGATAGTGGAAGGAGGTATCTTGCTTGTGCACAAAAGGTTAGTTAGATCTACAGTTAAATCCAAACGGTTGGAATGTTTCATCTTACTGTCATTTGTTTAAGAGTTTGTCACAGCATTTTGTTTCTGAACTTAACTTGATTTTTCAGTTAACAACATCTTGTTTTTAAATTTAACTGAATTTAAATGAACTAACCAAACCTAACTAAACTTACCTAAACTTAACTAAACTTAACTGAACTTATCTGAACCTTACTGAACTTAATCGAACTTCGAACTTCTCAACTTAATCGAACTCGATCAACCTTCTTGAACTTAATCAACTTAATCGAACCTTACTAAACTTAACTGAACTTAACTGAACCAAATGAACTTAACTGAACTTAACTGAACCTAACTGCACATAACTGAATTTAACTGAATCTAAATTTGTTTTCTTTATTATTTGTAGGAAATTCCTAAATGCAACTTTGTGGAGTGGATTGACCCTGAATGGCCTGCCACTCTGAAGATGAGTTTAGCTAGGGTTTGGGGCATGTATGAAGATGAGAACAAGCTAAGGCTCAGGGAAAATGTAGTCAATGCTGAAGAAAATTTCAGGGTTGTGAAAGAGAAGGAAAAGATGGAAAAAGATCTGAGGTTTTTTAAACTAGATTTTGCTAAGATGGTGGCTGACAAGGAGCAGGCAATTACTGAGTTGGGCAATGCAAGACTTGCTCTTTCTGACCTAGAGCAAGAGCTTGAGAAGAAGAAGCTGGCTGATAAATCTAGCACTAGCATACATCAGGTTTTGAGGGCTAAGGCAGAGAAACAGAGGGATGAGATGAAGCAACAGATGGACAAGATGAAAGGAGAGATGGACAAGATGAAAGAAGAGAGGGATGAGCTGAAGAAGGAGAAGAAGAAACTAGAGTACACTATTGGTGATTTGTTCAGGCACAAGGAGGAGAACAAGAGCAAGATAAGGAGGGTGAAGGAGATCTTAGAGGAATTTGATTAATTCATTGTTGCTGTAATGTTGCTGCCTTAAGTTGGAGTTATCAATTAGTTGTACTGAAATTATTGGAGTAATGCCAGTATTATGTAATGCACTTAATTTTTATGACTACTTTTAGTTAACTCAAATCCGTATGACTGTTTTTAGTGGTAGTACTTATCTGAATCTTCAGTGTACTGAATTTAAATGAGCCATTTTCTGTTAACAACAAAAAATTCAGTAATCTGAAGATTCAGTTAACTGAAATTAAATGAGTTATCTGAAGATTCAGTTAACTGAATTTAAATGTGCACATCAACAGCAGCATGGCAAGCACATTTGCAGCAGCAGCAGCAGCATTGCAACCAAGTGAAATGCAGCAGAGAACATTGTAACATAGATAGCATAATTATATAGATAGCATTGCAGCAAAGTAGTTTAACCAGATGTGCCTAACTACTGCATTGCAGCAAAGTTCTACCAGATAACAACAACATCCACATTACAATTAACTTATGTGCTCTGCTTATATAGAGCACACCTAACATAAACTAACCAAAATATCACTAACTTATATGCTAAAATTATGCTAGTCAGCATACCTAACTCATCGCATCATCTTCGCCCATCATCTTCGCCGCCATCTTCGCTTCTTCATTTGCTTCAGGCGCTCCGAGCGGCGCACTTCCCCTGCAAGTGGCCTCTTCTTCGTCTTCTCCGGCTGCTGTGCTGCTGCCGCCACCTTCTCCTCCTCTCGCTTCAGCCACCACCTCCTGCTTGACGATGTCGAGCACATCCGGGAGCGCCCACGCCAATGGGGAGGTTTCGCCGCCCTCCGGGCGCTGTGGATCGGCGCGAGCATCTGGATCTCCTCCTCCTCTTCTTCGTCGTCCGACAGACAACGATCGACACCTCGCCGCCGCCGACGGCATACGGTTTAGAGGAGTCTCAATCCCCTCTGCACTTCGAAGTCGTTGTCCGAGTTCACCTTGCAAGATTCGAGTCGGACGACGAGAGACGCCGCTTCGCCGATGTGGACGAGGGCGCCGGCAGCGAAGGCCACAACCACGCCGGTCACGCTACCGCATCCTCGACCACACGCGGTTCGGATCCGGCTGCGGCTCACGCGTGGTGGCGGACCTGTACATCCACCATCGCGAGCGCTGCCGCGGATCCTCGGACCGCGTCTCCGCCATTGCGAAACGGAAGATGTTGGCCGGAGGGGTACCTGGGCCGTCGACGAGAGCGCGCATCCTCTCTTCGTCGGTCATCGCGTCGATGAGGGCGCGCGCGTGGTACCTAAGCATGTCGATGCTTGGGAACCACCGGCCTATCTCCTGGAGCTCCGCGCGTGCGACCTGGTCGTCGCCTGCCAGATCGTCGACCATCCTCTGCCATGCAGGGTGGTTGTCCATGGCGTCGGCGGCGGCGTCGAGATGGCCGGCGAGGGTTTCTTGTGGTGGAGTGGGAGGTGGGGAGCGTAGAGCCCGAGGCGTCGTGAAACGCAAGTGGTGAGTGGGGGCGGTGCGCGGGGGGTGGTGGCCTCTTAATAGGAGAGGAAGAGGGAACGGCACCGCTCTGATAAGCAGTAGTACTACCGCAAGATCACTATAACAAGAGACGCAATGAGTATCTAGCAAGATCACTAGTACTAGCGCACTGGCAGGGAGCTCAACTTATCGAACAAAGGGTCCAGGGTTCGATTCCCAGGACAAACATTTTTTTTGGATTTTTTTTATTTAACAACAGCAGTATTCACTACAGAACATATTAGTATTCACTTAACAACAGAAGTATTCTTGTCTCAAAAACATTTTTTAAGCTTTTTTTCAGTTAAAACAGGCAAAATTCAGTTATCAATAACAGTTTTCTTCAGTTATCAACAGCATAGTGATCAACTTATCTGCATATGCAGTTAACTAAATCACCTAACTGAACTCCAAAACAACAGCAGAATTCAGTTAACAAACAGTAGAAATGGATCACTTATCTGAACTCCAAAACAACAGCAGTTTTCAGTTAACTGACTAAATTCAGTTAACTAAATCACCTAACTGAACTCCAAAACAACAGCAGAATTCAGTTAACAAACAGCAGAAATGGATCACTTATCTGAACTCCAAAACAACAGCAGTTTTTAGTTAACTAAATAACTAAACTAAATAACTTAAACTAGATCACTCAAATGCATCATCATCAAATTTAGTTACAAAAAGGGCAATGAATGCCACTGTTTGCCATCAAAAAATAGGCAATATAAGCCATTGTTTACCTATCAAAAAAGGCCTGCCCATAATTTAAATTACTGTAGACCTTAACAAAAAGTATGGCAGACAATAACTGCCACACCAATTCACTGATGTGGTGCCATCAAACCATCAGCAGGAGCATTGAGATCAGGAATTGGCCTCTGATCTCCAAACAAAAGCCATCTCCATCCTCCAAATGGCATTTCTCCTACTCTCCCTGGGAATGGCATTGCTCCTCCTCTCCCTGGGAATGGCATTACTCCTCCTCTCCCTAGAAATGGCATTGCTCCTCCTCTCCCTGGGAATGGCATTCCTCCTCCTCTCCCTAGAAATGGCATTGCTCCTCCTCTCCCTGGAAATGGCATTAATCCTCCTCTCCCTGCAAATGGCAGTGCATCTGTCCAAGCATCTGGATTTGCAATTGCTGCTCCTCCTATCCCTTCAGATGGAACTTCTCCTCTCCCTGCATTTCCATTTGCTCCTCTTCCTCTACCCGCATTTGCATTTGCTCCTCTTCCTCTACCTGCATTTGCATTTGCTCCTCTTCCTCTACCTGCAACTGAATTTGACCCTCTGCCTGCTTCTGGATTTCTTTGTCTTTTTTTTCCTCTTCCCCTACCAGATCCTTCTCCTCTGTCGACATCGTGGGTTGCCCTTGTCTGTCTACCTATGTTCATTTCTGTAGTGATCCTTGGCTGAGGTATTGCAGCACCAGCAGCAGCAACAAATGCAGATTGCTCAGGCAGTGGCCCATGAACCCTCTGAGGAGCTCTTATTGCAAGCTCTCTCTGAGTCATGTTGTAGACCATACTGAATGGTGTGCCAATTGGATCTAGTACAGGATCTGGCTGGTTAGGGAAGATGTTCTGCACAAATTCAGCAAAATTCAGTAAAATGCAGTGAAATGTAGTGCAATTCAGTAAAATTCAGTAAAATGCATTGAAATGTAGTGAAATGTAGTAAAATGCATGCACCTGAAGAAATGTTGGGTCATCATAGTTCTCATCAACCTCCTCTACCCCTTCTGCAATGAGAGCCTCCTGCCATCTGTAATGCCCCTTTCTGTTGTGATCAGCCCTCCCACAAATAGAGCAGTGCATTGTAGCACCTTTTTTGTTCAAAACCCTAACACCATTCTTGATCTTCTCCTCTGGTGTCTTTTTCCTGTTTTTCTTGGGTCTACCCAACTGTTTGGTGAACACTGGAGGATACACCTTATAGCCATTTTGTTTCTCCCACTCCTTAGGGTCTGCAAGAGGGACAAGAGTGTATCCATAAGCTTTCAGATATGTCTGGACAGTATAGCACTCATGGACCAGTGTCTCTGGGTCAATTCTCTCCTCCCTGCAACATGCTATGGAATGGCCACATGGTACTCCAGATAACTGCCATCTCCTGCAATCACAAGTGTACAAGCAGAGGTCCACAGTGTAGCTATTGTTACCAGACTGAACTCTGAAGATTTGCTGACCAGCTTCTGTTACATGGCAGTTAGCAGCAAACTCTGTGTTCTTATCTAACTTCTTCTTGATCTTGGGACATATTCTCTGGCCTACCCACTTTTCAATAGCTTCTCTTTGTTTGCTAACAATCCTGTTCATCATCTTATAGAAAATGTACTCAAGCATGCTGAGCACTCGCATCTCTCTGCCCTCAAGGATGTAGCTGCATACAGATAGAAAGAAAACATGTTAGTATGATATGATAATTAGCTGTACAGATGGGTTATATGTTAAAATCAAAACAATTTGGCAAAATGACCACCAAAGTACCTATTAAAAACCTCAGAGTTATTGTTGAGCAGGATGTCACATTTGGGGAATTCACTGAAAAATGCTTTGCACCAAGTTTTCCACTCTAGTCTTTCAGTCCAGTGGAAAGCAGCTGAACTGTGGTCATCCATTTTCTGACAGTTTTCTCTCCACTTCACTTTGTTTGGAGATCTTGCAATTGCCCACAAGTCTTGCTTCAGTACCTCTCCTTTGTGCTTCTCATTGAAATTCTGATAAATATGTCTGACACAAAACCTGTGTTCTGAATCTAGCCAAAGTTTGTGCACTGCATTTATTAAACCTTTCTGTTTGTCACTCATGATTGTGAAAGGGGCAGTGTTAGTGATGTTGAGATCATCTCTGAGAGTGGTCAGAAACCACTCCCATGAACCTGTGCACTCAACTTCCACCCATCCCATTGCAATTGGGAATATGCAGTCATTGGGATCAATACCAACAGCACTAAGTAGCACTCCTTTGAACCTTGTTTTCATGTGACAACCATCAATGAAAATGATTGGCCTGCAGCCCTTCAGCCATCCTCTCTTACATGCATCATATGACCAGTACAATGTTTTCAAACATTTCCTGCCCAATGGAAATTTTGTATCTTTCACCACTGAAGTTGTGAGCAGAAATGTAGACCCAGGGTTTTTGGTCCTCAATTCATGTCCATAGTCCCAAAGCCTACTGAATTGCTCTTCCTCATCACCATGAATCTCATTAAGTGCTTGCTTTCTAGCCCTAGCAAGCTTCCATCTGTTAGGAGTAACATTTAATTCCTTAGTAATTTTCCTTGAAAATGTTCCAAGTGACATCTTCTGGTCATCTCTGAATTCATCCAAGAAAAACTGGCAAAGAAACTTGGCTGTCAAGTCCTTCAACTTCCACTTTTTCTGACAGACATGCTCTCCAAAGTAGGCCTTGATGACAAATCCTCCAGTCCTGTTGTCCTTGCTAGCTTTAAGCAGCCATGGGCAACCTCTCTGACAGACAGCCTCTAATCTCATCTTATCATTCTTGACCTTCTTGATTTGCACTCTGTTCCTTATAGAATAAGCAGTAAGGGCTTTCCTTAGCTCAACCACATCAGCAAATACCATCCCTAATTTAAATATAGGGGATTTCATTTCCACCCTGGAATTGAAAGCTTTGAACTTGTATTTCAGTTGTTCTTGCTCTTCAAAAGAGAGGTTTAGATCTTCATCCTCAAGTACATAGTCTGGCTCCACCTCTTCCTCAACTTGCTCAGCTTCTTCATCAACATCAAAATCAATGTTGTCTTCATATAAATCATCATCTCCATCATCTATGTCATAATCACTATCATCGAACTCGATTCTCGAGAGCACCGCATCCTCTCGCACCATCGCTAGCAAAGTCTCTGTTTCTGTTCCATTAGCAACCAAGTTGTCTGCTTCTATGTTATCTGCTGCCACCTCTGAAATGGGCTCTTCAACATTTACTGAAATGAGGCTGTGAGAAGATGCTGCACTGGCTGCAACAACACTTGACCTCTGCATGGCTGCAACAACAGAACTGTGAACTGTTGGCACTGTCAATACCAAATCTTCCCTGCAATTACTGATGAAATCTGCATGGTCAACCATTAGTGCAAGCACCTTATGCTGACTACTAGCTCTGATCATGTGTTGCACATCCTCATCACCTCTAATTCTCAACATACCATCTGAAATCATTTTGTCAGGCATGCACCAATAAATTATGTGCTCAGCCACAGGATATCCCAACCATAGCAAGTGCTCTTCAATAGCTGAATATGAGAATGTGCCAGCATTGACATAGTCAATCACCTCCACAGAAGGATTATAGTACTCCATGTTATTTCTTGGTCCACAGAAAATCCCACCATGCTCAAGTTCCAGTGTAAAGAAAGGGGTGTCCACAATCTGTCCCATTGCTGAATCACAAACTGCAGCAAGAAAGTGCATTATGTAAGCCAAAGCATATCACATCTCAAACAGTAATATCTTCAAGGCTAAATTCAGTTAACTGACTAAATTCAGTTAACTGTCTAAATTCAGTTAACTGTCTAAATTCAGTTAACTGTCTAAATTCAGTTAACTGACTAAATTCAGTTAGCTGACTACATTCAGATAATTGATCTAGCAAGATAAAACAACAATAAGGCATTCAAATGATGTAGTGGCACTACTAAATTGATGACAACTACTAAACAGCAGCACTACAACTACAAATTTCATGTTTTTAAAAGTACAAACAATGCGCCCTCTGTTCAATGTCAACCCTAAAACCAGAACTGATTTCGCACCAATGTGCTCTGCTGGTCAATGTTAACTGGTCAAAATGATACATTGTGCCCGAAAGAACATGAAACACAAGAACCCTAGCTTCTTGGCGAAATCCTAAATTTCAACGCCTAAACCCTAGCCTGAAATCAACGACCACATCAATAACCAGCTTCGCAGCGCCGGAAGCTGTATAGACACAGAAATCCACCGTAAATACCCGCAACGCTATCCAAAGGGGGTGATCCGCCGGTGCTGCGGACGACACGGCAGGACGATCAAACCAGAGGAGGAGGGAGGAACAGAGCAGAGAGGGGAGGGAAGGAGGACGCACCATAGTCGGGAGGAAAGACGCCGTGTGGACGAACTTGATGCGCGGTCGGAGGAGGGACGACACCACCGGTGTACTCCGGCGACGCCGTCGCCATCGTTGTCGACGTCACCAAGACGGCGCGACGCGTCGGGCGCGAAAGCAAGACAACAACCGAAATGCCAAGTGGATGAATGATTGGGGTCGGGAGGGGGACAAAATAAATTCAGGTGTTTTTTGCTTCGATGGACTGCGGGTTGATTCGTCACAAAGGGAGGGGGCTAAGTGAAAAATGTAGCGCGCTGACCAGCCAGGCCACTTGGCATCCACTTGGCGAGTTCTGATTGGCTGTGGACTAAACTTGCACCTTCATGACAAGTTCAGGGACCAAATAATCCACTTTTGCAACTTCAAGGACTAAACCATCACCTGACATGCAACTTCAGGGACCTGCAGTGCTATTACCTCCTGATACAAGGCGGCTCCACTGCCTGCACGTGACGGCACAGCGGAAGAGAGCGGCGGTGTCCTCCAAGCGGACGAGGATCTCGCGGATCGCGTCCTCCGGGAGCGACACCCCGGTGGCCGCTGCCGTTTCATCCATCTTCGATCTGTAGTGGGATCGCTTGGGTAACCTATGTGTCATTGGACGAGGATCGAGGATCTGCTAGGTTATACGTGATGTCAATCAAACTATGACTAGAAAGTATCTCCAGCTGGGCCATGGCTGATTTTTCTTCTCGGGCCAAACCAATTGCATCTAACTGAAGAATATCTCCTGCTCAATATAATTAAGTTTCTCTTAATCTTCAGTCATTAATCAATTATTATTGCGGCTTTGCTTTTCGCCCACACGTACGTAAATGATTTTTTTCTTTCAAAAAACTTTCAATCTATTAATCTTCAATCATGGCAGTACAAATAACAATAGAGGTAATATAAATTAAAATCATGTTCGTGAACCACCTAGCGACAACTATAAGGCCGTCATCGCCGCTCCCACACCGGAGTCGGGCAAACCTTGTTATAGTAGAAAGTCGGCAAGTCGTCGTGCTAACTGCTAAGGTCTCATAGGACCAGCGCACCAGAGTAGCAACCATCACCAATGAAGAAACTCGTAAATCAGAAGGGTCAAACCTGTAAACACTCAAACTAAGAGGAACGAAGACCGCATCTAAACAGATCCATCGAAGACCAGCGCCGACCGAATCCCGCGAGATCCGACGGAGACAAAACACCACACGCCCTCCAACGATGCTAGACGCACGATCGGGACGGGGATAAAATGTGGGAGGCATTATTTCTACTAAGGAACATCACCGCCGCCACACAGCCTGAACCAAGACGCTGAATTTAATAAGAACAAGAACGGGGCCTCTCCCACCGGTGGGGGGCCGAGATCCTCCGCACCTCCATGGCCTAGAGGTCATCGAAGATGGAGCGGACCGGCGATGACGCCGACAGGAGAAATGGAGCTTTTCTTGTAGACGAGGAAAGAGATATTCGTTCTGCTTGCTTGGTATTTGCCCGCCCTTGTTTGTACGTAATTGATGTCATTGAAGCATAGCAATTGCGAGAAAGGTTGCACCCAGACCCAGTTGATTGTATGGTCCCAAGATGGTGCAGGCGGAGTCAAAGACTCTTGAAGGACACTAATTATTTCTACACGGACAATGTTGTTTTTTCCGAGAACAATAGTAGTTTATTCCAATACGGTAGAGTTACAAGCAATATATCCTCAATACATGGGGTCCTTTACCGAGCCACATGGCCAGAGCTCCCTCAGAGCGAGTGTACCTTGCCAGACAATCTGCAACACTATTTTTTGGCCTATGCACTTTCTGGGGAATAAACACTATATAGATCATTGGAGACTTAACCTCTGCTAGAAAATGACCATAAGCCGAATGATCTAAGGAACAACTGGATAAACGAGATAGGGCAGTAGAAGCATCACACTGGACCATAATTGGTAGTTTTGTATGTTGACGGGCAAGTGCCATACCGATCATCAGCGTGTGGATCTCAGTGTCCACAGCGTCATTGCAATTAAACAAAAAAGGGTATGCCGAGAAAATGACCGAGCTGTCATGTCTTTGCAGAATCATTCGAGCTGCCGCCGTACCAACCTCCTCCAAAAAAGAACCATCAACATATAACGCCGTCATATTGTGTGGAGGGGCAGGTCATTTCAACTCCTAGATTGTATTGTTTGATATTTGACGGATCCTCCACATTTTCTTTCCTTTTATAATTCCTCCGTGGTGTACCTTTGAGCATCTCAGATTGATCTGATGTAGAGGGTTAGATAATCCACAGAGACATGGGTAGGGCCGCACTCCTTCCCATGAGTGATGCCCTGTCGAAGCTGCCATGCACGCCATATTAGCATGATAATCATGCTATGTACGACGCCGCAGCAGCGAGCAAGTAGCAGCAATAACCAATCACAATCAAAATCTGCAATCTCCTCCTTGCGTGGTATGGGCCAGCCAGACTGCACCCATCGCTTCTCACACAACTAGGGCATGGAACGTCCCTTCGGCTTGCCTGCCGCAGACCGGACATGTAGCGTGGGTGGAGATGTGCTGGTTCATTTTGTTCTTTACTGTTGCCAGCGCTCCGGACACAACTTTCCACATCATAATCTTCATCTTCTGTGGTACTGCAGACTGCCAGATGACCTTCCATAGTGTCCACTCCCCATCCGGCCACGCGCTACACGCACCACCCTCAAAAACTTCATCACGATGTGATGTTGCCAATCGATATGCACTACGTACCGTGAACACACCAGTACGCTCCGGGTGCCAAGCTAGAAAGTCCTCCCGGAGCCTTGGTGAAGTTCTGATTTTAAGAAACAAATAATGATGTGGCTCCTGACCTAGTTACCTTTTGTTATTTCAAAATAAAGATGAGTGGTTGGCTCAGTGAACCCCCTGGTTTCCCTTTGGGCCGGGTGAAATTCCAACCTACGTAATTATCAATTAAATTTAACAAAACTTGTCATCACTACTGGAATCGGCCTCATTGCCGAGTTTCAAGCTGTTAGCCTAGTGCATCATGTTGCGCACTCAGCAAAGGCAACAGAATACTGAGTGCGTCTATAAAGAACTCGGTAAAGGATGTGCACAATGCAAAGCCAGCACTTTGCCAAGTACATGCATGACGGCTTTAACTTTAAAAACTAGTACAGTATCTACATCAAACACACACAAAAAATACTTCATATTAGCTACTAGTAGCTCAATTATCAGGACTCATCCAAGCACAAACATTGGAGTTCTCCCAACAATTTATGTGGAAGTAAAAGAATTAAAATTCGTGGAGGATTGTCTCTTCGATTCAAGTTCACGGCCAATATATCTCAAAGGGTATGAACATCTGTCTACTAACGCAGCCATGATACATCAACTTCTCCATCACTCCTGTCTCAAGATCAGCAGCGTACAAGTCCATGTAGTTGTCCCTGACAACCACTGTGCCACCCTTCTCTCCCAGAAAGGTCAAGTGCAGCCCTTCTGCTCGAATCTGGTTTGGTAGTTTTAGCTCAACGACTCGACTATAAAGCCATCCTACAGGACCATCGTCCTCGCTTTTTTCGTCGTCTTTCCGTGTGCATATTTTTAGCCGGAATCCTTGAACATTATTGCCTGGCCTTTCCATGTAAATCAATGATAGTGCCCCATTAGCAGCAACACTAAGTTGTGGTTCATCGTATATGTGTAAATTGGATCTGATCGGGCTCACAATCTTTGTTAGGGAGACTTTGCAGGTCTCAGCATCCACATCAATAGTATGCAAGCTAGAGTCATAAGGAGGCAAGAAATTCCACCCAACGAGCCAGTGTGTCGTGCCGTGGCACACAACGGCGTTGTGATGCATGAGCGGCCCGCAGAAGCCATCACTGGTAGGGTCGGAGACTATTTCTGTAGGCATGTTCCACATCGCCTCGCTGTATGAGAACGTGTGGACGGCGCATGGCTGGTGATCGCTATTGCTGCAGATGACCAGAACTTTGAACAAAGCTGAGTAGCCCCACGGCGGCGGCAAAGGTTGCTGCTCGCTGCTTGAGGAGCAGTCTGCGCTGGTAAAGATGGCATAACCACTGTCATGGTACCTCCAATCGCTCTCTAGCGGGGGCAGAACATCGCATGTGCCGGCAAGCAGATTGCACACGGCGAGGTGAAGCAGCGCACGGGAGGAAGGGAGGCGCACGATGTAAGGACCCAACTAGTTGATTCACTCAATCACCATGGATTTGATTACAAGCTCTCGATTTACAGGAGAGGAAAGGAAGAAGGAAGAACTACAGGAGGAGGAAGATGAAGAACGGAGCCAAGCCTCGGCCGAAGCCGCCCGTTTCGTCCAAGCCGCCTCTTCCGTGTGCAACCATGTGCCTTTTGTAGTTGGAGGCCATCCATCTTCTGGGCCAGGTTGAGGTGAATAGGGTCGGCCCGGTCGCTGACACACGAGGAGGGGGCCGTGGCGCGCGGCAAGGGGCGTTGCGCGCTTGAGGAGGCCTCTAGCGGCGTCGGGGAAGAAGGAACAGAGGAGACGGCGATCACGCCCGAACACGGATGCCGGTGTCGGGAAAAGGGACCTCGCAGAACTTTTTGCAATGAAGAACCCAGAGAGGAACGACGACCTATGGTCCGGCCAGCGGCGGCGCCGGACGTCGGCCGTGAGGCAGCTCCACCGCCTGCACGTCCTGGCACAGGTAAAGAGGTCACCCTCGTCCTTCACGCGCGTGAGGACCTCGCGGACCATGTCCTCCGGGAGCGACATCGCCGTCGTCTATTGCTCGGGGGGCTGGGAGATCGATCTTGTGAAACACACGTCGTGCGGGGCTGGAAACCTAGGACCGGCCCGGGCTGGTTGGTTTGGTTGGACTCTCCGTGAAGTTAAAAGAGCATCTCACCACTTCGGCCCGTGTTCTGTACGTGTTTTCCTGTTTGACAACCTTGGATTAAGGTGCGAATCAACCTGTGGTTGAGTTGGTTAGGTGGACAGTGGTATCCCCAATCCACCAGGGTTCAAATCCTGGTGCTCGCATTATTCCTGGATTTATTTCAGGATTTTCGGCGATGCGCTTTTAGTGGGATGAGGCATTCCCGTCGATGACGAGGCGTCTACGATGACTTCGTAAATCTCAAGATGATATGTCGGCTCAGTCTCTCGGAGGTGCTCATAGGGGTAGGGTCTGCGTGTGTGTGTTCATAGGGATGAGGTTTCATGGCAGAAAAGGGTAATACTTCAGAGAAAAAACATGGCTTCGCATCAACTCGATTTACATTGTCATCTTTCATTTGTAAGAACCAAAAGTACGTGCACCTATATCACATTGACCGAGAAAAAAAGGAAGCATAGTACTCCCTCCGTCCCATAATATAAGAACGTTTTTGTACTTGTGTACTTAATTGCGTATACAAGTTTCACATGGTTATCATGACAGTGATCATTTGAAAGGGCATCTCGGAATCAACTGAAAAATGGATTAAAGGCGTAGAGGAAAAGGTACCAAAGTCCCCTCGATTTGGTTATAATTTTCACCAGCTTAGAATTAGTTTATAACTTATTCATGTTCTTCTTGTTGATGTGGCTACGAGAATAAGAAAACATGATGGGGCGATCTACAACCACCAACCTCGTAGAGCACCCGGATCCATAGCTCGGCCATTATGCCGCGGGCTATCATCGCCTGCACTGCCGTCATGCACCACCACCGCAATGCCTCACCGCCACATTGGATCGCCGCTGCCTACCGCCATGATAGCCTGCAACGGGCACCGAGAATAGTAGCGCTACGAAACTCGGGGCAGCCACCCTTGGCACCCTCTCGAGCCCTAGCCGGCTCATCTGCATTATGATCCAACTCCAAGAAGATTCTTTCTAGAAGGGAAACAAAACGAGCAGTGCCACCATTGTCCAATCCATTAAGGCCTAGATCTAGGGATTACCCTAGAGCCTGGACATCGGGGACAGGTATACCTGGCCATCTGCTGGGCCGGGCCTACCAAAGCCTGAGGCAGAAAACCTAGGCCCGAGCCCGGCCCAGTCCGGCCATCGGGCCTGGTTTTTGGGCCCAAGCCCGGCCCAAAAGTGATAAAGCCCGCCGAGCCTCTGGCTGTGGGCCCGGGCCCGGCTCGGCCTTCGGGCTCAAAATCTTGGCCCGGGTGCAGCGTCCAGTCGGGCTTTTTCGGGCCGGGCTGGGTCGGGCCGTTCGGGTCGGGCTGCCCATGGCCAGGACTAGGGACAGGAGAGCAGGCGGCATACAACAACGCCCCCAAGGAGTTCGCAAAATCTCAAGATGATATGCCGTCTCAGTCTCTCGAAGGTGCTCATAGGGTAGGGTGTGTGTGTGTGCGCTAATAAAGTTGAGTATATGCGCGTATATATGAGCGATTGTGTCTATACTGATGTTCAAAAAAGAAGCTAACATCGTCGTGGACATCACTGTTGTCAGTTCCGGCCAAAGAGCCAAAACTAGACTTCCGCCCAAGCTTCATAAATCTCAACCACCCCAAAAGGATCGTGAGACTAGCAACACAGAGGCTCACATCTATCCACAACCAAACAAACCAGATATGCTATAGCGTGCTAATATCGTAGGGCCAGGCTATTTTGTCAAAGCACGCTATTTTTTCACTGTGAAGACCACTCTCACACACACAGGCATGCGCGCATGAATCTTCCGCCCATGCTCAAAACTAATGAAAATGGAAAATAAATCCATAATCTCACATGTATCTTATCAAAGGCAGTATTGTTAATGCAAAATTTAGCACTGGACATTTTGAACTTGATATTCGTCAAAACCAATAGAGAGCATGAATTGACCCAACGATGATATTCAGGATTCATTCAGTGTTGCGGCATAAAGAGAATAAAAAAGCTGACGATCCCTGGGGTATCTTCTTCGTGTCGACTCAAAGTACATTACAAGCACGTATCCACCACATACCAAGCTGAGAAATAAAGAATGCAATTCAGTCCATATCCAACAAGACGGCCTTCTGATGGTTAACCCGATCGAAACAGTTATGTCACCTCCTCCATCACTCCAGTCTCAAGGTCGCCGATGTACATGTGCCCTGGCTATCCTTGAGTAGCATGGTGCACTGGTGCTCCTAATAAGCTTAAGTATATTTGCATTGCTTTTCTTTCAATCTGCCTAGGTGGTTCCAACCTGATAGTGCGAGTGTAGAGCCATCCGTAAGTCGCACCATCCTCACTCTCTTTTTTCCCTCTGTCCGCATGAAGCTCTTTATCCCAAGGCCTGGCCTCGATAGAAATAACACCGAGAGTGCCCCGTCGATTGTGACCCTCAATTGTGGTTCATCATAGTGTTGGGAACTTCACATATATCGACATCCGAGAGGCTTTGATACGTCTCCATGCCAACCTCAAGAGTATATAAACCTGAGGGGTGGTGTGACCATTCCCCAATGCCTCAATGCACCTTACCAGGAAAGATGACTCTGTCTGGATTCCTAACAGGCCTACACTAGTGGATCCCCTTGGCAGTGCCAAAACTTTGTTTTGCTGGCGTGCTCCACCTGGCCTCGCTAGATAAGAACATATCGAGGTTGGGCAGACATCCGTAATACATCATGCTCAATAACATGCCAATTTTGGTTACAATTTGTGATCTATTGAGCGGAATCAATTGGCAGCAGTCAGTGAGGTTCTGAGCAAAGCTCCCCTTTTTAGCGTGCATGTGGGTGTCTCCTCCCTCATGGAGGCATCATTATGGTTACCTCCACTAGGCAAGGGCTCCAGGTGAAAATATAGTCCGGCTTCTGGGGCTCAGAGGCGGCACCCTCATGGTGTCCTCGCCCTCTTGGGGTGTCTTTGTGGAGTCTCGGTTCCTCTCAGTTGTAGCTTGCTGGCAGTATCTTGGCGTGTCGCATCCTCGGTTTTTTTTAATATAGTACAATGTAGATGCCCACATGCAAGCACATACACTCACCCCTATAAATGCACGCACACCCTTCAACTGCGAGTACCCTCAAGATACCGAGCCGGCTCAATGTCTTCGGCTTTGGTGTGGAGTGTTTTGGGTTGTAGTCTGCATTTAGTTTTGGGTCGTGGGTTCTTCGTGTTAGGTGTGGTGTCTCCTTTAATATTGCTTGGCTTTGGCTTTTTTTTTTATGTGTGGCTTGTTTGAGGGTCTTTCCACCACTTTGTGTCGGTTCGACCGTTTGGGTTTTATGTATACAAATCTGGACGAAATACTTTATCGAGAGAAATCAATTGGCCCCGGCCGGGAAGCCCGCTAAATATGGATGGCAAACTTATGATGAATTTTAAGTTCCATTGGACCTCAGAAGCAGTCCACTAAAAAAAGAGAAGAGAAAGTTCCACATCAATAGTATGAGAGAATGTGATCCACTACTGTAAAATACTTTGCACTAACTACTAAGCTCACCGGTCAGGATCCATCCACACAAAACCATACTACCTCGGATCCAAAATAAGTGTCGTGGTTTTAGTTCAAACAATAACAACGACACTTATTTTTTGTATCGGAGGAAGTAAACAATTTACCCAACAGTTTCTAAAACTAAAATAAATAATTATGAGAAGAAGGTTTCTTCATGTCAAATTCATAATTCATGTGCATCTATCCAGTGCAAAGAATAAAAATAATTACAATATTGGCCAATATAAATCAAAAGGAACGATCTTCCAGTTAATCTGACCACAAGACGCCAGACTCTTCATGACCCCTGTTTTAAGATCGACGGCATACACGTTCATCGAGTTGTCCTTAATGAGCAATGTTCCGCCCTTCTCTCCTAAAAAGGTCAAATACATCTCTTGTGCTCGAATACTCGTGGGTAGTTTTAGCTCGACCACTCTACTGCAAAGCCATCTACCACCTTTATCGCCCCCCATGTTGTCCTGCTGCACACATATATTTAGTTGGAGGCCTGGCCTTTGCAGGTAAAGCAATAATAATGTCCCGTCATGAGCCACACTAAGTTGTGGTTCATAAGTTACGGATAAGGTGTGTTGGATCGGTTTCACAATCTCCCTTAAGGAAGCATGACATGTCTCGGCATCCACATCAATAATATGCCACCGATAAACGTAGGTTGACTTGCACCAAACAAGCCAGTGCGCCGTGCCATGGCACACAACGGCGATGGGATGCTTGAGTGACCCGCAGATGCCGAGCTTTGTAGACTCACAGACTATCTCCGTGGGCGTCTTCCACCTCGCCTCGCCGTATGAAAACGAGTGAAGAATGCATGGCTTGTGATAACCATGGCAGCATATGACTAGAACTTTGAACAACGCCGAGTAGCCCGGTGGCCATGATGGTTGTTCCTCGCAGCTTGAGGGATGGTCTGCGGTGGTAAAGATGGCATAGCCACTATCACCATACATCCAATTGCTTTTTAGTGGGGGGAGCTCAATGCATGTGCCGGCGAGCAGATTGCACACGGCGAGGTGAAGCAGGGGGTCGGAGCAGGGGAGACGCACAAGGAGGAGGCCGTGATGTGCGGCGAGCGGTGTTGCATGACCGAGGCGGAGGCCTCGCGGGGCGTCTCGAAAGAAGGAGCCAAGGAAGAGGGTAGCAGGCCCGAACACTGATCCCGGCGTCGGAACAAGGCATGTCTGTTTGCCTTTCCGAGTGAAGAACCCAGAGAGCAACGTTGACATGTCGTCCGGCCGTCGGCGACGGATGTCGGCTACAAGGCGGCTCCATCGCTTGCAAGTCCTGGCACAATGGAAGAGGTCGGCGGCGTCCTTCACGCGCGCAAGGACCTCACTGACCATGTCCTCCGGGAGCGACATCGCCGTCGTCGCTTCAGGGACCTTGTCTCGCGTACGTTAGCTACGCCTGCGATCGGAGGAGACTAGAGCCTAGAGGTAGATTTGGCGTACCTGTGTTGGTCGATCTGCCCTCGTATATGAAAAGCTTGGGACTGACCGATTTGGACTCTTGGTCGATCTCGCATCGTGTCACGTCTTCTCGATTTCAAATTGAAAAGGCCTTTTTGCCACTTCGGCCCAAGTATTTTGTCATTTCAGATATATAATGGTTTGGCCTGTTGTCCAACCAATAAATAGGTTTCTACAAGGTCTCTTTTCTCAACAAACAAAAAACATAATAATTATGTTTACAGATACTATACGAGTACACATTGGACGCAGTCTAGTAGATTCAGAACTCGTGGTTTTAGTCGTTTTTCCCATAACTCTTAATTTCTGATTTATAAGGAAACTCAACAAAAAATAATGGATCTAGGGATCACGACAAGAAGCGGGTAGGTACCTGTTGGGGAAGAAGAAGACAAAGTAGAGACAGGGAAATATTTCAGTTCTTTTTAATTCGCTGCCATTTCAATGTTCTACTCCAGCTTATGACATGCTGGTACACGGATTCTACAACGTCGATGCTATGACAGCAACGGTCGGTGCAACAATAGCAGGTGGCGCTACTACGACATCGATGGCTACTACTTACTACCCTAGCGATTTGTTTCCCATTTGTGTGAGGTGGGAGATGGGTAAAGGAGGGGATTCTTGTGATGTGGTGGGGGAGAAGGGATGTTTGGGCTATGATTCAATGGTGCAGAGCAGGTCAATCGGACGGCTCGGGGGTAGCCGATCGCATGTTGTGATTGGTGGGCCGACGCAGAGTGCTTGCCATCTCCATTTGTTAAGGGTCGCGCTAACTGCCACACGTCTGGCAGGAGGGAGACGCACCACACGTCTCTAATGTAAACAGATTGCCACGTCATCGCATGCATGCATGCAGGAATCTTTTTAGATTTTCAGTTTTTAAAATGTTTTATCTCTTAAACGAAAAATCCGATTGAAAATCCGTTTTCACCATTAAATCCCTCGCGATGAGATCTTCGAAACTAGATCCCATGTTGATATGTTTTGATGAAAAAAATTTGGATTAAAAGTTGCCATGTCTATTGCATATGAATTGCCATGATGTTTACACTGAAGTTGCCATGATATGTTTCAGCTATTTTCTTCTACATTTAAAAGTAAATTTTGACATTTATAAAACGGTGAATTAAAAACTAGACTTGCCATGAACCATAAACTAAAATTGACATGATACATGCACGTAAAATTGTCATGGTTCATACAAAAAATAATTTTCATGGTCAAAGTACTGGAGTTGCCGTCATCAAAATACTAAAATTGACATGATCTACAAACTAAAATTGCCACATGGCAACTTTAGTTTAAGCTCTATGGCAACTGCAGTGTAAACATCGTGGCAACTTCTGGCAAAAAAAATCGTCAAAACATATCAACATGGGGTCTAGTTTTGAAGATCTCGTCGAGACAGATTTAATGATGAAAACGGATTTTTAGTTCGCTTTTTTATTTAGGAGATACAACATTTTTAAGCCGAAAACCAAAAAAAATTCTGCTGATGTCATCTATTCATACGTGGCAAAATGAGTGGTGAAGGAGGCGTGTGAGCGATGTGCAAACGCCCACACGTGTGGGCGTTAACATTGCCGTTTGTTAATAGGGTCACCGTATCCATTATAGAGATCATCCATGTAGCGATCACAAAACCTATCTGATCCAGAAAAGTGGTCGCCCATTTCATTGAATTTGGCCCAGGACGACCCCCACAAGGTTTAAGATAGTCACTAAGCCCGATGACACTAGAACAATGGGCACATCTAATTGGCAGATAGCGACACCAATGCCCTCGTGCAGTATTTTTTTTTTTTTTTTGCGGGGTGCCCTCGTGCAGTCACTTGAGAACATTTTTTTCTTTGTTCAAATTTTCATTTCCGGCACTTTATTTTTAGCAACATTCAATGTTTGTAACTTAAAAAAATCCTAGAACCGACTTGCGAAAATTCTAGGCTTTCAGAATTTGAAACTTGAGATATTTGATGTTTTCAAATTTTCTACTTTCAAAATTTAATTATTGAAACTTCACTTTTGCAATTTCAACTTTTGGAAATTTCAAACTTTAGAATTTTAATAATTAGATCTTCTAAAATTTTAGGACTTCCACAGAAGAAAACATTTAGTGGGGGGAAGCATGTTGCACACGCCAGAAAGCAGGTTGCACACGGCTAAATGAAAGGCAGACTCGTCAAATTGATAGGTGGGAGCAATGTCCAAGGCCCGGCGGACGAGGAGGAGGCCGCGGCGCGTGGTATGCGACACCGCACCGTCCAGGAGGCGAGCGTCCGTGTAGTCGGGGAAGAGGGAGCTGAGGGATCCAACACTAGAGCCGGACAATTACAGCAGCGTCGGGACAAAGAACCTCGCGAATGTGAGCTCAATATGGGGCCCGATCCGTTCCTGCGTGAAGAACCATGTGAGGAAGATCACATGGCCAGCGACGGCGGGGGAAGGAGGCGTCTCCATAGCTTGGATGTCACCGCGCAATGGAACAGAGCAGTCGTGTCCTCCACCGCGCAATGGAACGACATCCTCCAGTAACGACACCACCATTGCCACTGTATCTTCCATCTTTCGTAGTCACATGTACAATGTATTGGAGGACGATTGAGCATCTTTTTTTGGGGGGGGGGGGGGGATAAGGATTGCGAATATTACGTCGCACTTTGACTAGAATTTTTAGTTCTTGGGCTACACCAATTGGCCCATGGCCGAGAAGTCCACTATACGGAAGGGTTTTCTCAATAGCTTCAGATGTGTGACCCCTCAATTGCCTGCTAAGGAAAGATGTGATCGTAAAAAACCATCTAAGTTCCACAGTACCTATTCTACAAAGGTGGGGACAATATTTGCTCCGCACTTGTTCTCTTTAATAATCCACATATTATCATCAAAATAATCCATGTATACAAGCTAATTTCCCTCGAATACTAAACTGTAAAATATTCACACTACTAATAAGTTTTTCTTTGCGGGGTGCTATTAAGCTCACCGGTCAGTATCCATCACACCAAAACGTAGCAATTTATGAGATTCTAAAAGTAAAGAAATACAATTATGATCGGATAGTTCCTTCGATTCAATTTCATGTGCATCTATCAAGTACCAATAATAAGAAGGATTATAACATCGGCCAATATATCTCAAAGGGCATGACCTTCCCTTGGGTAACTTTACCACAATACATGAGACTCTTCATTATCCTTGTCTGAAGATCGGCAGCGTACACGTTCATGCAGTTGTCCTTGACAAGTAATGTGCCACTCTTCTCTCCCAAAAAGGTCAAGTGCATCTCTTCTGCTCGAATCCTCTTGGGTGGTTTTAGCTCGACGACTTGGGTGTCGAGCCATGTACCATCATTCTCACTCCCTCTGTTGCCTTGTCGCATACATATTTTTACCTGGAGGCCTAGCCTTTGCAGGCAAAGCAGCGATAGTGTCTCGTCAATAGCAACAGTAAGTTGTGGTTCATAATACGTTCCAGATAAAATGTCTTCGGTCAGGGTCACAATCTTCGTTAGGGAGACATTGCAAGTCTCAGCATCCACATTAATAGTATGCAAATAATTGTGGTGGCTTGAATGGTACCCAATAAGCCAGTGTGCCGTGGCTTTTTTTTTTTTTGAACCGAAAACCGTAGAACAATCGTTCTACGGTAATTTTCATTCAAAGCAAGCCAAAGTTAATTACATGCAAGTAACAAAAAAACATGAAGGTACATCTAACCAATGCCAGCTCTAGGAATATCCATGATTAATTAATATAGATTATCTGTAATCCATGCACTAAAAGCTTCCCTGAATTTTTCTTTGGTTCTCAAAATCAGCAACTTTAGGTCCTCTCTGAGCAGCTTTCTCCAGACCTGAACCGAAGGGTTTTGAGCTTTGAAAATTTTGGAGTTTCTCTGCATCCAAATGTGCCAACAACCCATGGTGATGATGCTCATGGCGAACTGTTTGGGCAGATGGGTTGACAGCAAGTTGATCTCATCGAAAACATTTATACCTCTAACTTTGGAAGGAACAATTGAATCCCAGCATTGCAGAGCAAAAGGACAATCCTAGATGAGATGGAGGCTGGTTTCTTCACAGGAATAGTTACAAAGCTCACAGCTGTAATTTGGCAAATGAAAGTGCTTTCTGGCAAGAAGATTTCTGACATTCACTCTGTAATGCAGCAACAGCCATAGGAAGATTTTATATCTTAGCATGGCAGCACTCTTCCAGATCCTCTTAAAGAGTGGGGAGTGTGCTTCTTTTCCTTGTATGTGCCTGTACATTTTGATGGCCGAAAATTCATTGTTATGATTGTTCCATGGCAAACTCCAGGTGTCCAGAGTATGATTTAGTTGGGTATCCTGTATGAGAGCAGATAGCTCTTGAAATTGTTGGTGGGCCTGAGTTGATAGTGGGGTAAAGAAGTGTTCAGATGCATCCTCTAAGCCTTTGATTTTCTGGATAGAAATCTGCTCTTGTCTACTGAAAGAGAACAACTGAGGGTATCTGTCTTTCAAAATGCCCTGATTCCAGTTGTCAAGCCAAAATCTGATAGTATTGCCAGAGCCTATCTTGGGGACAGCAGTTTGTCTGAACTCAGGCACTAATTTGAGAATGCTTTTCCACCAAAAAGATCCTTGGGGATTAGTGTGAAGCATTCTGTCAGGATAATAAGTCTCCCAAATCAATTTGACCCAAGGAATATTCTGCTGATTTAAGAACTTGTGGACATGCTTCATGAGTAAACATTTGTTGTGAGTTGCAATATCCAACACCCCAAGTCCTCCTTTCTCTTTAGGTTTGCAAACTTTATCCCAAGCAATCAAAGCAGTGCCCCTGTCTTCCATTCCATATTTTCACCAAAAGAAATGTTTGAGATATTTCTTAATTTGCTCCATGACACCAACTGGCAGGGCAAGAGTACACATAAAGAAAATGGGTAGGCTATAGAACACAGACTTTACCAGAACCAATTTATCTCCATAAGATAGTAGTGATGAACAACCAGTCAGCCTTCTTTCAATTCTTTCATGATAGGCATAAAATCCTCAATCTTTGGCTTGGACAGACAAAGAGGCAGACCCAAGTATGTGAAAGGAAGAGATTCAACTTTACAGCCCATAATATTAGCCAATTCCAGCATTTTATCATTAGCAGTGTTAATAGGAACAATCACTGATTTTTCATAATTAACTCTCAAGCCAGTGAATGTACTGAAATACATGAGCAAATTTTTTAGCTGGTGAAGCTGAGCAGCATTGGCTTGCATGACAAGGACTGTATCATCTGCATACTGGATTACAGGAAAATCTTGGCCAGAATTAGTGTTAATAGGAGCAGAGATCAGTCCATTCCTCATAGCTTCATTTAAGATTGTTTGAAGTAGATCAGCAGCTATGACAAACAACAGAGGTGAAAGAGGATCCCCCTGTCTAACTCCTCTTTTGCAGAGAAATTGCTTTCCAGGAACCCCATTTAGCATCACAGAAGACAATCCAGAGGAGAAAATCATATCCATCCACACAATCCATCTAGGTCCAAAGCCTCTAGCAATTAGAATTTTCCTGATAGCTTCATGCTCAATCATATCAAAAGCTTTCTCAAAGTCTAGCTTTAAGATAATTAATTCTTGCCCAGATTGATGACATTGATGAATGAATTCATATGACCAGGCCAGACAGTCTTGTATTGATCTTTTCTGAAGGAATCCATATTGATTTTGGTGAACTATCTTTAGAATGACAACTTGCAGTCTGTTGGCAAGAAGTTTTGTGATGATTTTGATGGAACAGTTGAGCAAAAATATTGGTCTGAAATCATTAGCATTGACAGGTGCATCTTTTTTTTGGCAACAGAGTAATGAAGGAGGAGTTGATACTTTGCAGGTTTAATTTGCCACTGTAAAAATCTTCAATCAGCTCATAGAAATCTGGAGCAATGATGTCCCAACAATGCTTGATAAAGTCTGTATTGAAGCCATCTGGCCCTGGTGCCTTATCAGATGGGAGATCTTTAACCACTGCATCAATTTCCTCCTTAGTGAAAGGCTTGTCCAGCTCAATTAGTTCAGGCATCTTTGTGACTAGGGACTCAAGGTTCAGAAGATCAAAAGTGGGCACAGAAACATTAAGCCTTTGCTTGAAGGCTTTCCACAGAATTGCAGCTTTAGTCTGATGGTCATCCTGCATGATACCAGCATCATCTTGCAAACTAGCAATGTAGTTTCTTCTGTAATTAATGGTTGCTTCTACTTTCAGATATTTAGTATTAGCCTCCCCTTGTAAGATCCATCTAATTGTTGCTCTTTGCTTCCAGTATGCCCTTTGCATTTCCAACAAGTTAAGAAGATGCTTTTTAACAATTTCTCCGCCATTCCATTCAACATTGGACAAAGTTCTAAAATCTTCAAGAGTGTCATAGAGTATAATGAGATCATTACAAGCTTGAATGATTTTGGATAGTTGTGAAAGCTCTTTGGCCCAAATCTTCAGGCCCTTTCTCAATCTCTTAAACTTAGCAGTGATTCGTGTGTCCTAATGCTTGAGTGGCCCGCAACTGTAGAAATTATTAGCCTCGCGACCTAAATTTGTTGTAGGTTCGTTCCACCTCCCCTCGTTGCATAAGAACGTGTGGATAATGCACGGCGTGTAATTTCTGTTGTTGTAGTACATGACTAGAACTTTTAGCCCCGTGGCCACAAGGGCTGTTGCTTACCATCGTTTGAGGAACGGTCTGCATTGGTAATGATGGTGTAGCCACCGTCGTCAAACTTCCAGCTGATCTCTAGTGGCGGGAGCTCATCGCATGTGCCGGCAAGCAGATTGCACACGCCCAGATGGATGATGCTTGGTTCGTCGGAGGAGGGGAGACGCACGAGGAGGAGGCCATGGCGTGCGACGAGGGGCGTTGCGCGACTGAGGTCTCTCGCGGTGCCTCGAAAGAAGGAGCCGAGAAGGCGGGGACCGGGCCCGAACACGGATCCGGGCGTCGGGACAAGATACCTCACCTTTCCTTTCTGCGCAAAGAAGCCTGACTTCTGGTCCGGCCGGCTGCGGCGGATGTCGGCTATGAGCCGGTTGCACCGCTTGCACGTCCTTGCACAGTTGAAAAGGTCGGCCATGTCCTTCACGCGGGGCAGGACCTCGCCGACCAGGTCCTCCGGAAGCGGCATCGCCGTCGTCTCGTCACGGTCCATGTCTCGTGTGAGATACGTCGTGCGATCGGAGGAGCTAGCCTCGAGGTAGATTTTTCGTACCACGTATTTTGCTCGATCGACCGTGTATACAAAAACCTGAAGACCTTGGAAACCTTGGGTCTGGCCGGTTTGGACTCTTCGTCAAAACTCGTGTCACGAGCTCGCGATGAGTCTAAAGTTCTGGCTTCGCCACTGGATCCAGCGTCTTTTTCTCAATTGCACACCAGCCAAGCTACTGTGGCACCCGTTGCATGGGGCCTTTGACATTAGTCCTCCTAATATCATTGCTATTTTATTTGAAATTTGGCTAAATGAAGTAGAGACTAAAATAGCAGCGCATATTTGAGTCAAAGAACGCGCGGTACTTTGGGCCATATGAAACTATCGTAATGACGTGATTTTTAACAGACAAAATGTAACAAATTGTTTGCGAGTCATCTAAAAAGGGTTTATATCCAACTCACCAACTGTGTTGTGCTGATCGCTCCACCTCCTTGTTCGTTCCTTTCTTTCTCACCCACGTAACACCAGGACCGCGTATCGAGGAGATAGACTGGCGGCGAGCAGAGGCTGGCCTGGGCGCGCGGCCAGTCGCCGACAGAGTTGATCCATCCCCAAGAAGGCAGGAACGGCTTGCATCCTTGACTACTCGTCTCCTTCGTGACTAGGTAAAATTGCTAGCTGATCTATTCATGTGAGGATTGATCGATAGACTTAGGACTTAAATTTTGAGATCAAAGTGTGGGGAATTATATGGGGATGATCATGGTTTCATGAACTTATTTTTTTGCTTTAGGTATTTGTTCTCGATAGTGATGCACTAAGCCAACTCGTCCCTCCCGAGTCCCTAGTCTCCCCCGTAGGTGACACAGGGAGAAACCCTAGTAGCCACACAAACTTCCCTCCCTCCCATCCTTTCTCCCCGCCGCCAACGCCGGCGTTGGGGGAAGCGAGGCCTTCTTTCCCGTGTGCTCTCTCGTCAATGGCCGGTGCAGGATGGGTGGAGCGAGCGGAGGCTCTGACCTTGCACGGGGGTTGAGGACCGTCCTGCACGTGTGGGGCTAGCGACATATCAGGTGGTGGCATGCTTATCCTAATATGTCGACTGGATCTTGGCGGGCGGCATGGAGTGTGGCAGCAATCTGGGTTTCGCCCTTTCTTGAATAATTTAATGAATATCGTTGTGTGCATCCTTGGATGTAGAGGTCTCGGGTTTGATCTCTTTTTTGAAAAAGAAATTGTTTTAATAGTTGAATGTTAACTCCAAACTTTTAAATATACTCACAAATCACAACATTTAATTTTCGTGAACTACAAATCCAGTTTCTTATCTTGTGGCGTCTTCGAGGATGTTTGCATTATAATTTGGATATGTATAATTTTGACGATAACTTGACAAATTGGTTCAACTAGATGGATACCCCGCGCGTTGCTGCGGGACATGTAGTAGGCCTCCAAGTGCTCAAATCGTTATTTTTTTAAAGGTTACAAATTTTGCATTGGTCCCTTTTGGGTTGTTCGTAAGGAATTGGGATGCGGTTAAGTACACACTAAACATAAATAACAGCTTTGCAATTTGTATTTTCAAATGTCAATGAAATCAGCAACCTGCAAATTCCTTAGTTAGGCTGTGTATGCACTATCAATATGAATGGAATGCGTTAGAATTAGAATCGGAATGGACAAAAGAGTAACCACTTCCAGACCCTGCTTTTGGAATTGGAGGATGCGCAGTTTCCTGTAATCTTGTAAAAGAAGACATTAGCTTGCTCAAGGAATAAACGACCACAACACAACCTCATAATTTAAATGTTTTTTAACTCTACAGATGGGTGTAAGCCTATAAAGAAGATGATACATGATCTTTGTTGTGGTTTTGCAAGTTTTTCTGCAGCGTCACCCTAAAGCCAGGGTACTTCCGTAGCGTCGTAGGAGCAACTCCACATGAGGGTTGCCGTAATTGGCCGCACCTTTCCAGCAGCGGTATCACCTGCAACAGGAGCGTGTCCGCGTCGAAGAACCCGTTGTTCGCATGCAATATCCAGCAACGCCGGCAAGCCGAGGTATACAGTCAGAGAAGGCAAATCCGTCATCCACTGCTGCCATTCGCTCTGCATGCTCCCGTCTCCGGGAATGAACTGGCACGGCTGGTTGTCGTGGAATTGCACGCACAGGACGTCGAACAGCCCAGCGCCGAGCGCGGCCATGAGGGACACGTCTGGGAACATGCAACGTGGCCCCGCGGTGAGCATGCACATCTTGCCTCCCACGACGCGCATCAACCTTGTACAGAGACGTGTGCTTCCTCGCGAGCTCGTCGTAGTACCTGGACTGGGCCTCCATGTAAATGTCCATACCCTCCAGCAGCTCGTCGCATAGCGGGTGCGGCACGACGGAGCCGGTGCGGCGAAGCAAGCTTCATTTCGCCTGAACTCTCTCATTTGTCGAGGTCTAGGATCTGGTTCCCCGTCACTGCCATCCACGTCGCGCACGGCAGGACTCGGAGGCGGAGAGATGACACACGGGTCACCACTGCTCCGAGAGGTCGCGCCACTGCGAGCGGAGCTCGCCGGTGCGGATGGCCGACTTGAGCGGCAGCGCAGTCTCTTTGAGTAACTCCGAGCTGTGGCCCTCCTACCTCTTACGCGTCGACGGTTCTCCTTCTCTATCCTCCTCCTCCCTACCCCTTCCGCATCATCCAAGATTTGAAGAGATCCTTCCTGATGCGAGGTGGAGGCGCGTGCTAAGATTTATACACCCACGATCAGTCATGTCTTGTTGAATTCCACGATCAATTCATGTCTCTTCGGATGCCTGCGTCAGTTCCAGAACATGAGTTGTGATCTTAGAAGTCCGAGAGTCATGCGGGTATACGGCGCAATGTTAGCGACAGAGTTCTGTCGTGGAAATAAGTGGATCAGAGCTTAGGAAAAATCAGAATAGATGCTATAGAATTGAGTAAAAATCTTGCGGGGTCTATTTGATGATGTGGATAGGCTGCATGTCAAGACAAATAAGATAGTGCGGATGAACTATTTAGGTATTAAAGATTAAAGATGCATGTCTCTGTTGTATGACTTTTGTTGCCAAGTATCAACTCCATTGTGGTCTGTAAACCAAATATTGTTATATTATGTATTTGTTCACTTACAAATTACATTTGTGTGATTACCATATATTTGCATTTTTACTTCATTATTAATGTAGATTTGTGGTTTTAATATTTGAGGATATTTTATATGTTGAATATCCGAATACCTGATTTTAATTTCTAGATTAGGCATTTTTTGTGATTTTTTGGATCTATTCATCTTCAATCATGGCAGTACAACGAATACCAGAAATAATAAAAATTACATCCAGATCCATAAACCACCTAGGGGCGACTACAAGCACTGAAGAGAGCCGAAGGCGCGCCGCCGTCATCGCCCCTCCATCACCGGAGTCGGGCACAAGTTGTTGTAGTAGACAGTCGGGAAGTCTTCGTGCCAAGGCCCCGTAGGACCAGCGCACCAAAACAGTAACCGCCGCAGATGAAGAATAACGTAGATCAGAAGGATCCAACTCGAAGACACACGGACGTAGACAAACAACGACGAGATCCGAGCGAATCCACCAAAGATAGATCCACTGGAGACACACCCCCACATGCCCACCAATGATGCTAGACGCACCGCCGGAATGGGGTCTAGGCGGGGAGACCTTTATTCCATCTTCAAGGAGCCGCCGCCGTCTCGTCATCCTGAGCAGGACACAAACGTTAGCAAAACTGAAAGAAGCAACTTAAAAACGCTCCCCTCCCGCCGACCCTTGCCGAGATCTGAAGGAAATATGCCCTAGAGGAAATAATAAAGTTGTTATTTATATTTTCTTATATAATGACAAATGTTTATTATTCATGCTAGAATTGTATTAACCGGAAACTTGATACGTCCCCAACGTATCTACTTTTTCTCACGGTTTTCCTCTTGTTTTCGACTCTAATTTGCATGATTTGAATGAAACTAACCCCGGACTGACGCTGTTTTTAGCAGAACTACCATGGTGTTGTTTTTGTGCAGAAATAAAAGTTCTCAGAACAGAACGAAACTTTGCGAGGAATTTTTATATCAATAATAAGAATTTCTGGAGCCAAGACCTGCAGGAGAGGGGCACCTGGGTGGGCACAACCCACCAGGGCGCGCCCCCCTCTCCTGGCGCGTCCAGGTGGGTTGTACCCACCTGGTGGCCCTGCGGACGACCCCCTGATACTATAAAATCACAAATTTCCAGAAAAAAAATCAGGGAGAAAGAATTATCGCGATCCACGAGACAGAGCTGCCACCAAGCCATGTTCTTCGTCGGGAGGGCAGATCTGGAGTCCGTTTGGGGCTCTGGAGAGGGGGATCTTCGATCTTCGTCATCACCAACCCATCTCCATCGCCAATTCCATGGTGCTCCCCACCGGAAGTGAGTAATTCCTTCGTAGGCTCATTGGTCGGTGAGGAGTTGGATGAGATTCATCATGTAATCGAGTTAGTTTTGTTAGGCCTGATCCCTAGTATCCACTATGTTCTTAGATTGATGTTGCTATGACTTTGCTATGCTTAATGCTTGTCACTTTGGGCCCGGGTGCCATGAACTCATATCTGAACCGTTTATGAATTCATCATTATATCCATGTTTTACATCCGATCTTGCACGTTATAGTAACCTACTACGGTTATGATCCGACAACCCCGGAGTGACAACAACCAGACCCACTCTTGTTGATGACCGCAGTTTGAGGAGTTGATGTATTCACTATGCATTAATGCTTTGTTCCGGTTCTCTATTAAAAGGATTCCTTAATATACCTTAGTTTCCAATATGGACCCCGCTGCCACAGGAGGGTAGAACAAAAGATGTCATGCAAGTTCTTTTAATAAAGCACGTATGATTATTTATGGAATACATGCCTACATTATATCGATGAACTCGAGCTAGTGTCGTATCGCCCTAGGTTTTAACTGTCACATGATGAATATCATCCAACAAGTCATCAATCCAATGCCTATGAATTTATCATGTATTGTTCTTGCTAAGTTACTACTATTGCTACTGCTATCGTTATTGCTACAATATCACTGTCATCATCATTCTTTATTCTTATCACATTACTCTGCGATATCATCAAAACTATCATACTACTGTGCTACTAATCACTTTGCTGCAGATAATTAATCTCCAGGTGTGGTTGAATTGACAACTCAATTTCTAATACCTTCAAATATTGTTTGGCTCCCCTTGTGTCGAATCTATAAATTTGGGTTGAATACTCTACCCTCGAAAACTGTTGCGATCTCCTATACTTGTGGGTGATCAAGACCTTTTTCTGGCGGCGTTGCCGGGGAGAATAGCTATATTTGTTGAGTCACTTGGGATTATTATCAATTTATCACTATGAAGAATCTGAAGGATGCTAAGACTAAGATATTTCCCTCAAAGACGAGGGGTGGTAAGGAACTGCCATCAAGTTTTGCTTTAGATTCACCTTCTGTTATGGGTAAACTTGCAACACCACCACATGCTATTAATTCTGATATGTCGCAAGTTATTGATGATGCTACTTCTACTATGAATGATGCTTATGATGATACTAGTACCATGATCGATAATGATGATGTGCCACTTGGTGAATTTCTTGATGAACAAATTGCTAGAGTAATACAACATGATGTTATTAAATCTGACGATGAGCTTGAAACTGAAACTCCTAAAACACTTGTTAGAGCTAGCCCTCCTAGATATGAATTGCCTAAGGTACCGGAAGACTATGTTATGAGTGAAGAGGCAACTAGAGATATTCTTGTTGGGGAACGTAGCAGAAATTCAAAATTTTCCTACGTGTCACCAAGATCTATCTATGGAGAAACCAGCAACGAGGGGAAGGAGAGGGCATCTACATACCCTTGTAGATCGCTAAGCGGAAGCGTCCAAGAGAACGTGGTTGAAGGAGTCATACTCGTCGTGATCCAAATCACCGGAGATCCTAGTGCCGAACGGACGGCACCTCCGCGTTCAACACACGTATAGCCCGATGACTTCTCCCATGCCTTGATCCAGCAAGGAGAGAGGGAGAGGTTTGGGAAGACTCTGTCCAGCAGCAGCACGACGGTGTGGTGGTGGTGGAGGAGCGTGGCAATCCTGCAGGGCTTCGCCAAGCACCGCGGGAGAGGAGGAGAACTTGTGAGAGGGGGAGGGCTGCGCCAGAACTTGGGTAAAGCTCCCATGCGCCTCCCCACTATATATAGGGGTGGAGGGGGATGGTTTCTTGCCCTCCAAGTCCATTGGGGCGTTGGCAAAGGTGGGAGGAAAGAAATACCATCATTTCCTTCCCCACCGATTCTTATCCCCCCTTTTTAGGGATCTTGATCTCATCCCTTCGGGATATGATCTTATTCCTTCTAAGGGGGGATCTTGGTGCGCCTTTACTAGGGGTGTGGGGCCTTGGCCCCACTACCCACGTGCATGTGGGTCCCCCCATGCAGGTGGGCCCCACTCCGGAACCTTCTAGAACCTTCCCGGTACAATACCGAAAATCCCGAACATTTTCCGGTGGCCAAAATAGGACTTCCCATATATAAATCTTTACCTCCGGACCATTCCGGAACTCCTCGTGACGTCCAGATCTCATCCGGACTCAACAACATTCGGTAACCACGCACATCTATTCCCTATAACCCTAGCGCCATTGAACCTTAAGTGTGTAGACCCTACGGGTTCGGAGACACGAGACATGACCGAGACAACTCTCCGGCCAATAACCGATCATGGGATCTGGATACCCATGTTGGCTCCCACATGTTCCACGATGATCTCATCGGATGAACCACGATGTCGAGGATTCAATCAATCCCGTATTCAATTGTAAGTGCATCTAGTGCCCCTTAGTGATTTTGGTGTATTGAAGACTTATAGGTTAAGTGACTGATGCGTTTGTGAGTGTACACAGGTCTATAAGTCTATGAGGAGTTTGATATTTACAGAGAAAGTTGACCCCTAAAAATGAAGTTCTTCGACTGAATACTTTGATATTCTGAAGACTTTGAAAGTGAAGAAATTGGTGTGACCTTGAAGACTTGATATTCATTTGAGGAACATGAAGCGTGAAGACTTTTGTTTTTGTAGTTTCATTTTCTCCTTCCTGAGTCATAGGAAACACCGTACTGTTAAAGGGGGTCGAGGAAATACTAAGGAAAAATTTCCATGTGATGCTCAACTCAAAATCCTACACCTACCAATCCCTTCGAGTGAAGCCATTGGAAATCTCATACAGATTCACCAATTTCTTCAAAGGATGAGACGCAGTTCTTTTGGTTATTGAGGAGTTTGCTCGATCGAGGAGTTAGGAATTCGCTAGTGCGAATTGCCTACATACTGAGGAACATGATAGCCCTGAGGAATTTGAGAGCCAAATTTCCGACCGTTCTTTGTCTTCTTGGCCGCTGTCCAAAATATCTTATCCACCTAACGGTCATATCATTGAAGGGCATTTATGTCTTATCATGTCGGGCTGCTCCCTAGGCTATAAATAGCCACCCCCTACAACCACTAGTTGGTTGGCTGCTCCGAGAGAACTTGACACTTGTCATCTGAGAGCAACCCATCCTCCGAGGACTTTGAGCGAAAATCATCAAGTGAGGAAAATCCCAAAACCAAACCCCCACAAACCCAAAGTGATTGAGCATCACTGAAGAAATTGATCCCGCGTGGATCCGATGCTTGTTACCTTTGAAGACTGTGCTTCTTCCAGACGGTTAGGCGTCAAGGTCTAGAGCATCCAAGAGGAATTGTGGATCGCCGAGTGACCAAGTCTGTGAAGGTTTGGAAGTCACCTGAAGACTTACCACGAGTGATTGGATGAGGCCTGCGTGGTCTTAGTTCAAGGAGAATACGGTGAGGATTGGGTGTCCTGAGTTGCGGCTCAGAGACTGGGTGTCCGGGACTGCATGTCCTCGAGTTTAAATACTCAGCCGCTCCAACCAGACGTACAACTGAGACAGCAGTTGGAACTGGTTTACCAAATCATTGTCTTCACCAACTAACTGGTTCTATTTCCTCAACTCTTTCATTTCCTCATTACTGTGTTGTATGTTGTTCATATTTGTACTTGAAGACTTTGACTGAAGACTTTCACAAATTCGTCAGTTCAATTTCTTCAGTCTGTCCGTCTTCATCTAGTTATCCTGTGTTTACGCTTTCCGTACTCTGTGCTAGTCTTCATTTCATCATGATGACTATGTTTGTATCCTGTTATGTTTACTTCTGAGTACTTATTCCGCTACAAGTAGTTCTTCGCTAAGGAATTTCCTCACCAGCAAATTCCTCAGTGAAGAATTCATAAAAATCGCCTATTCACCCCCCCTCTAGTCGATATAACGCACTTTCAATTGGTATCAGAGCAAGGTACTCCCTTGTTCTGTGTGATTTTGGTTTAACCGCTCGAGTTTTAGTTATGTCGACCGCAGTATGATCAAGGTCTCGGCTGGGTGTCCTACCTTTGATGGAACGGACTACCCCTCTTTCGAAGAACAAGATGCGAATGCATCTTGAGGCAATTGATAACGATCTCGGTATGTTGTGGAAAATGGTGTCCCTCTCATCACTCCCTCACCGAATGCTACCGATGTGAAGAGATTCAAACAACTCGATTCTCAAGCGAAGAATATCATATGTGGTCATCTGAGCAAAGGACAGTATGGAAGAGTGAGTGCTTTGGAAACTGCTAAGCTTATCTGGGATAGGCTGTCCAAAGTAAATGAAGGAGTTTCAACTCAGCGTGACTCTCGAGTCGATGTTCTTCAGAATCTCTTCAACCGCTTCAAAAGACTCGACAATGAGAATGTCCAACAAACCTTTGATCGCCTCACTGACATCTCAAATGAGCTTCAAGCCCTCGGTGCCACTGACATCACTGATCATGAAGTTGTGAAGAAACTGTTGAGATCGCTTGATTCCTCATTTGATACTCTGGGACTGATGATAAAAGAACGTGCTGACTACAAGTCGCTTGATCCTGCTGATATCCTCGAAAGGCTAAACACTCACGAGTTCCAGCTTGCTGAAAAGAGAGATCTCTATGGTTCAAACTATGGCAAACCACGTGCCCTGAAGGCCAAGGCTGTGTCTGACTCTGAATATGAGGATTCTGGTAGTAGCCTTGGTGATCATGAAGAACTGAGCCAGGATCTAGCACTGCTTGTGAAGAAATTCCAGAAGTTCACAAGACGTGGTCGCTTTGGAAAATCCTCAAAAGGCAATGATTCCTCATCCAGTGACTATAAGAGAAGGCTTTGCCACAAATGCAAGAAGCCTGGTCACTATATTCAAGATTGCCCTCAGTTGGAAAAGGAAATGAAGAAGAAGAAATACAAGGATTACAGTTCTGATGATGCGAAGAAGAAGAAGAAGAAGTCGTCAAAATCTTCGTCATCAAAATCCTCGAAGTCCTCATCTCACAATAAGAGCAGCTCCAAGAAGGCTCGGGCATTCATTGGCAAGGAGATGGACTCCGAAGCTGAATCTGAGGAAAATGATAAAGAGGAAGCGTCTGAAGAATCTGAGTCTGGTGTGGCGAGTCCGTTGCTACTGCCTTCGTCAGCAAGTCCATCTTCAACACTGAAGAAACTGACTCCACCGACAAGCCTGATGAAGATAATGATGGCTACGCTCCCACCTATTTCTTCATGGCGAAAGGTGCTAAGGTACTCAAATACAACTCCTCTGAATCTAGTGAAAATGAATCTGATGAGGATCTCAAGCCCAGCTACTCTAAACTTGCTAAGATTGCTGTGAAACAACAACGAGCTCTTGAAAAGGTTCAAAACATGCTAGATAAAAGTGACAATATGTTGGGAGAAGAAATGGATCGCACTAAAACCTTGACTGAAAATCTTCAGAGACTTCAGTCTAGGTTTGATAACCCTCAAGGTCATCATAACGCTCTCTTGTCTGATCATGAGAAACTTTCTTATGAATTTCTTCAAGAAAAGCAACTTGTTTGGGACTAAAGGCTTTGTTGTTGTTGTTGTTGTTGTTGTTGTTGTTGTTGTTGTTCTTCAAGAAAAGCAAGATCACGAGAAGCTTTCTCTTGAATCTCTTCAAAGAAAGGAAGATCTTGAAAAGCTAAGAGTGTGTCATGAAGATCTTCAGAAGGAGCGCGATTCATTACTAGCTCAACAAATCAGCGCTTCTCAGGAAGAATTTGTTCCCCCATGCTTAAAGTGCATTGAACGTGAATCTGCTAATTCTTCACCTGAATGTTCAAATGCTTCAACTGTTACAAATTCTTCATCTGCCTCTGCCATCACTAATTCCTCATCTGAGGACATTGCTAGCATCACTGACAATGCAGGGCTGAAGGAACTGTACATGACAGGCATGTACAAAATCCTCAAAGGGCATCAGACACTTTGTGATGTGCTCAAAAAGCAGATCCTCAACAAAAACCCTAGGAAAGAGGTTATTGCCTTTGAGAGGAAACTCAATGCTGATGGAACATATTGAAGCCCGAGCGGTACCCCAAAACCTCATGGGTTGCTGCAAAGGACCTCCAGATTGATCCATCTAACTTATCCGGCTTTACATGTGAATCTCCTCATTCTTCCGATGAGTCATTTGACTCAACTATAAACTGTTCAAAAATCGAATGGTGAAGTATTTGCTAGATATGTTGGCACTAACTACAGAACGGTTCCCTATGAAGAAAATCTGGGTTCCCAAAAGTTATGTTGAAAGTCTTGGTGAATGTCCTCATGACACCACCGTGAAGAACAGAACCCCAGATCAAATTCTTCATATGGACTAAATTCTTCATATGGATCCAAGTCCTCATACGGACCAAATTCCTCACGTGGATCAAATTCCTCAAATGGATCAAAGTCCTCATATGATTATCATCGTGCTAACAACTCTGTGTCGCAGGGTAGAGATAAGGGCTACGAATATGTGCATTATTCTTCAAACCATTATGTTCATAAGTCCTCGAAGAATTACTCTGCTTATTCATATGCTTACCCTAACCCCTCTTATGTGAAACGAAATGGCTTGGCATCTTTGCCACCTTTCTCATATGGTGCTCGCAGAATGATGAACTCTTTGCCACCCCTCCAGATGTGGGTGGTGAAGAAAAAGAACTAATATCTTCTGTAGGGTCAGGTCTCCAGACGTGCTTTAACGTCTGAAGAATTTGCTGGGGACCTGATGAAAGTGCCTGAAAGGACGCAGGCAAATCATGATGAAATGAACTTTCATTTCACATGTCCTAATACTGCTATATCTGTTTACTGATGAAATTCATCTGATGAACTTGATATCATATTCTTCACTGATGAAGCATATTAGATTGTAAGCTACACTAATTCATCTGCAGGATGATCAACCCAAAACCACTGAATGGGTCCTCGATAGTGGATGTACAAATCACATGACTGGTGACAATAATCTATTAATGAATGCTCCCTTATCACCGTCACCTCTGAAGCATATCATCTTTGCTGACAAAGGCAATAGTCAGGTATTGGGTCTTGGTAAGGTTGCTATCTCTAAGGATAAGCACATGGACAAAGTCATGCTTGTTGAGTCCTTAGGATACAATCTCATGTCAGTCTCAATGCTTTGTGATCTTGATATGGTTGTTGTCTTCGGCAAATATCGCTGTGTTGTGATTATGGAAGTGACAATTCCAAAGTCTTTGAAGGCTTTAGGAGAGGAGATCTGATATTGTTGATTTCTCTACAGGACCACAACCAGCCGTATGTCTACTTGCAAAAGCTTCAGAAGGCTGGCTATGGCATCGACGACTTGGTCATGCAGGCATGAGGAATTTGAACACGCTTGCAAAGAAGAAGCATGTCATTGGCATTGAGAATGTCAAATTCCTCAAGGATCACTTATGCGGAGCATGTGAAGCTGGAAAAATGACCAAGGCCAAGCATCCAGCGAAGACTATCATGACCACTACCCGTCCATTCGAATTTCTTCACAAGGACCTCTTCGGACCTAATCATTATTCAGCAGTCACTAATGATGCATCTCTATATGGTTTTGTCATTGTTTGATGATTATTCTCGATATACATGAGTACACATTGTTACTTACAAACATGAAGTGCAGGAAGTCTTCAAACGATTTTCCTCGAGGGCTTCAACCAACTTTGGTGTGAAGATCAAGCATATCAGAAGTGACAATGGAACTGAGTTCAAGAATTCCGGTCTTGATGCCTATCTTGATGAACTTGGTATTACTCATGAGTTATCTGCTCCCTATACTCCTCAGCAAAATGGCGTCGTGGAGCGCAAGAATAGAACTCTTGTTGAGATGGCTCGCACTATGCTTGATGAATACAAAATGCCTCAGCGTTTTTGGATTGATGCAATTGATACTGCTTGCCACATCATCAACAGAGTATATCTTCACAAATTCTTCAAGAAGACTGCCTATGAACTCCTCACTGACAAGAAACCCAATGTGAGTTATTTCAAAGTCTTCGGTGCTAAATGTTGGATAAGAGATCCTCACCACAACTCTAAATTTGCACCGAAAGCACATGAAGGTTTTATGCTTGGTTACGGAAGGACTCGCACACCTACGAGTCTTCAACATTGTTCTTCACAAGATTCTTGACACTTTGTAGATGTGCGGTTCTATGAAACTAATGGCTCGCAAAGAGAGCACCTACCTTCGTGTTAGATGAACCAGCACCAAGATGCTATCAAGCTCAAGGCAACTGAGGATGTCATTCCAACTGAAGAATCTGCTGAAGAATTCATCCTGTTCATGAAGAACGTCGAGCTGATGCACCTAAAGAACAAGATGAGGAAAATGGTGCTGAAGAAAATGCTGATCAAAATCCTCAGCGACAACCAACTCATCCACGCGTTGCAAAAGAAGTGCAAGTGGAGAAGATCATCGATGATATTAGCGCACCAGGTCCTCTCACACGCTCAAAAGCATCACATTTATCTAACTTTTGTGGGCACTATGCTTTTTTCTCTATCACAGAGCCCACTAAGGTAGATGAAGCATTTCTGGAGCCGGAGTGGATTCAGGCTATGCAAGAAGAATTACATCAGTTCGAGTTGAACAATGTCTGGGAATTGGTCAATCGCCCAGATCCTCGCAAGCATAATATCATTGGCACAAAGTGGATCTACCGCAACAAGCAAGATGAAAATGGCCTTGTGGTGAGGAATAAGGCACGACTAGTAGCTCAAGGCTATACACAGGTTGAAGGAATTGATTTTGATGAAACTTTTGCACCTGTTGCTAGACTTGAGGCTATTCGCATAATACTTGCTTACGCTAACCATCATGATATCATCTTATATCAAATGGATGTGAAAAGTGCATTCCTCAATGGTAAGCTTGAGGAAGAAGTATATGTTGCTCAACCCCCAGGTTTTGAAGATCCCAAGAATCCTGACAAAGTCTTCAGACTCAACAAGGCTCTCTATGGCCTCAAGGAAGCCCCTCGGGCGTGGTATGGTACATTGAAGGAATTCTTCGTGAAGAATGGCTTCACACCCGGTTCACTCGACCCTACTCTTTTTACTAAATCATATGATGGTGAACTGTTTGTGTGCCAAATATATGTTGATGATATTATCTTTGGCTGTACTGACCAACGTTATAGTGATGAATTTGCCTATATGATGAGTGAAGAATATCAAATGTCTATGATGGGAGAGTTGAAATTCTTCTTAGGTCTTCAAATTAAATCGAGCGCAATGGCATATTCATATCTCAGAGAAATACCTCAAAGTTGTAATCGAGGAAATTCGCATGCAAGATTGCAAAGGCGTCAAAATTCCTATGCCCACAAATGGCCATCTATGCACTGATGAAAATGGTATTGACTTCGATCACAAGGTATACCACTCCATGATTGGTTCTTTATTGTACTTATGTGCATCTAGGCCAGATATAATGCTTAGTGTTTGCATGTGTGCCCGATTTCAAGCTGCACCGAAGGAATCACACCATAAGGCTGTGAAACATATTCTTCGATATCTAGCTCACACACCAACACTAGGATTATGGTACCCCAAGGGCTCTGATTTTGATCTCATTGGATATTTTGACTCTGACTATGCTGGTGATCGTGTGGACCGCAAGTCAACATCCGCACTTGTCATTTCCTCGACGATCTTTGGTCTGTTGGTCCTCAAGAAAGCAGAACTGTATCATTGTCTACTGCTGAAGCTGAATACATTGCTGCTGGCTCATGCTGTGCTCAACTGCTTTGGATGAAGCAAACCCTCAAGGACTATGGCGTCAACATGAAGAATGTGCCTCTCCTCTGCGACAATGAGAGTGCCATCAAGATTGCTCACAACCCAGTTCAACACTCGAAGACAAAGCACATCCAGATTCGTCATCATTTTCTTCGTGATCATGTGTTGAAGGGCGACATCTCCATCGAGCATGTGAAGACTGAAGAACAGCTAGCTGATATCTTCACCAAGCCCTTGGATGAGAAGAGATTTAGCAAGTTGCGGTGTGAGCTAAATATCTTAGAATCTTCGAATGTTCTTTAAAAAGGACACACATCCTAACACTTATGCAAAATTGATGACTTAGATGTGCAACACATGAAGAAACGTTGTTCTTCAATCAATGAAGAATAACACTCTAAGTGTGAAGAAATTAATGAAGAATTTGATTCTCAGAACCCTACGACAATTGTACGCGGTGTCTGAAATCATCATTCTTATACGGTGGGCCACGCCACCACAAAAAGGTTGAAAATCTTCAATTTGAGTTTTTCCTCATTTTTGAAATTCTTCAGTTTGTCAAATTCTTCAACTTTGCAAAATCTTCACTGTTTCCGTCGTTTTTCTTCATTGGCTATATATATATATGAGTTTATGTCCTCTACAGCATTCACTTATTGCTATTTCTTCAAGTGGTGATTTCTGCTAAGTGAATGTGATCGGACCCTTCCCCCTCTATGCTACACTCAACCCAATCTATTCACAAATTCTTCATGTGCGTTCTGATTGAAACTCGTTCAAAGTCTTCACTGTGTCCTTGTCAACTGAAGAAATTGCGAACGAAACTTTAAAACAAATCTTATCCAGATTTTCGGTTTTACCGCTCAAACCGTTCCGCATCCCACGATGCATTATTATATTCACCCATGATCCTACATGATCTCATCTGCACAGTACGTGGGTGACACATGTCGCGTGAAGAAGAAAGGGCAGGGGCATGTTTGTCCCAAAATCTTCAGGTGAACAGTTTTTACCGTGGCTATAAATACCCCTCTCCCCTTCCTTGCTTCATTTACTCCGCTCGGTCGCTGTCTCTCGCTCGAGCTCTCCTCAAACCCTAGCGCCGCCGCTACTCCATCGCCGCCGTTGAGGAAGAGCTTCACTGCCTCGACCTCGTTGCCGTCGTACTCGCGCCGGCTGCGGAAATCTTCACTCCGCCGCCGCCGTAGCTATCTCCCTCTGCCAAGTTAGGGCGTGGGAGATCGAACCGGACGAACTTCACATCTGTTCATCTCAGTTCATCGTGTTCTTCAGTTCGGGTAATTAAAAGTTACTTTTATTACTCACTTTGATTCTCAAGTTTTCCTGAAAATCTTCAAAGGTGTTTTATTCTTCAAATCTTCACATATGAACACCTCACACACTGTTTGCTCTTGATCCATCTCTCTAAGCACTCATTTTCTTCAAGATTCCTCAATTGTGCGGATTTTCGATATGTACAACTCTGGAACCTAAGACAAGAACGCTTAGTGAAATACCTCAAGGCTCAACTGGTCAAATTCTTCAAACCTTGTTGTCGGTGTCAAAACCGGCGGATCTCGGGTAGGGGGTCCCGAACTGTGCATCTAGGCGGATGGTAACAGGAGACGAGGGACACGATGTTTTTACCTAGGTTCGGGCCCTCTCGATGGAGGTAAAACCCTACGTCCTGCTTGATTAATATTGATGATATGGGTAGTACAAGAGTGGATCTACCACGAGATCAAGGAGGCTAAACCCTAGAAGCTAGTTTATGGTATGATTGTTGTAATGTAAGTAGTCCTATGGACTAAAGCCCTCCGGTTTATATAGACACCGGAGGAGGCTAGGGTTACACAGAGTTGGTTACAATGGTAGGAGATCTACATATCCGTATTGCCAAGCTTGCCTTCCACGCCAAGGAAAGTCCCATCCGGACACGGAACGGAGTCTTCAATCTTGTATCTTCGTAGTCTTGGAGTCCGGCGGATAATGATAGTCCGCTGTCCGGACACCCCTAGTCCAGACTCCTCAAGAGCCCTCAACCAGGCTTCAATGACGATAAGTCCGGTAGCATAATGTTCGGCATTGCAAGGCGGGTTCCTCCCTTGAATAATCCAGAGAAGATCATGAACACTAGGATAGTGTCCGGCTCTGCAAAAAAAATTCCACATTCCACCATAGAGAGAATAAAATGTACACTTAGTTCAATCTGCTGACGTATTATGCGGCGTGACATCACACCGCTACCAAGCCTTTGTTTGAATCGTTTTTTACTATACCACCTCAGCATGTTTAGCGAAGCGGTTTCCTTGGCACGTCTTGTCGAAGCAGAGATCGTGTTCCCCTTATTCCGGGATTCTCATCAATACGGACGTGGGTAACCCAACCGCGCCATTGATGGTGGCGCTTGGGAGATAAGCGAGTTTTACCAGGCCGGTGGGGGACGCATAGTTTCGTCCGCCTATATATAAGGGATAAGGATTCACCTTCTCACCTATGCCTTCTTCCTCCTTTGCTTATCCATCTCCATGCACTCAAGCTCCAACGCCCAAGCTCGCGCATCTCGCCTCGACCTTCTCCGAATATGTCCGGAGCGGGAGGTAAATGGTTAGCCTCCACCGCTAAGGAGGAGGACATCACCAAGCTGCGCAGCACCGGTTATCTTTCCGGCGATATCGCGCATCGGCTGCCCGACGAGGGGCAGCTCGTCCCTACCCCTGGGCCTCATGAGAGGGTCGTCTTCCTCCCCCACTTCCTCCGCGGACTGGGCTTTCCGCTCCATCCATTTGTCCGGGGGCTCATGTTTTACTATGGCCTGGATTTCCACGATCTGGCGCCGAACTTCATCCTCAACATCTCGGCGTTTATCATCATGTGCGAGGCCTTCCTCTGCATCAAGACCTTCAACGTCAAGCCGAAGGTTGTGAAGGGCACGCAAGCGGAATGCGGAGGCGCCATGTTGGGCAAATTGCCCAACATCCCTTGGCTCGAAGGGGCCTTTGTGGACTCCGTCAAGGGGTGGCAATCGGGGTGGTTCTACATCACCGAGCCGCGCAAACCTACATGGGCGGCGGCCCCCGAGTTTAGATCTGGCATCCCCACGCAGCTCACCTCCTCGAAAGAGAAGGGCTTGCAGTGGGGCAATCCGGTGGAGGTGACGAGACTACGAGCCTGTATCAAGAAGATGGTGAGCAATAGGCTCAGGCTCGTCGACGTGGTCCAAGTCATGCTCATCCGGCGGATCCTTCCGTGCCAAGAACGGGCATTCAATTTGTGGGAGTTCAATCCGGAACAGCACCAGGCGCTAAGCGGGCTCTTCAATACAACATACGAAGGCGCCTGGAGGGTGCTGTTCAAGGGCGCCGAAGCCCCGCATCCGCGACGGAAGACCGCGGATTCAGCTCGCAGTATCCAACTGACGAGGTAAGTGATTCAACCCCATTACGGGACACTTGTGGTAACTAAATTAACTCCAGTGAGGTTTCATTCTGCCTCTTCCTTTGACAGGAATGGATGGAGAAAGCCAAGCTGCTTATCAGCCCGGCTCCCATGCCAGAAGATCCAGTGGACGCCCGCTTAGCAGGTCTGCTGGTTCCGGCACCGCATGTGGTGCCGGAGAAGAAGGCCAAGAAGGTGGCCGCGGGGACTCGAAAGGGTTCCCGCCATCAGGCGTCTGATGACGACGCGGACTCCTCCCATGAAGACGAGGAGGAGGAGTATTCTCTCCCGGAGGAGGGAGAGAAGAAGAGGAAGGCTTCCCCAATCCGGGAAGCCGAAGGGTCCAAGAGGGGGAGAACTATCCCCCCGGACAGTTTTGCCAACACCAGCGTTGGCGAGGATGAGTGGCCTCCAAGGGCCAGGCGTCCGGCAAGATCATAAGTATCCGGATCCTTGATGTGTAGTTTCTTTTATGTCGCGTAGTGTCCTTCTAATGCCGCGTTCTGTCCGTAGTCCGGCCGATGATGATCTTCCCGCTTCATCAAGCGGGTCATTGGCCCCGTCGGATGTGGACTCACTTCCGACCGCCACTACCCCCCGTGGCGAAGACGCCGAGGTGGGATCCCAGAGAGGGACCCGTCAGGAGGAGGCTCCGGAGTCGCCGTCAGGCAGCCTCCCGGACTTTGTGCTGGACTCTACATCGGAACCCGCTGTGGTTCCAGAGTCCGGCAAGCGGCCCCTTCGTAAGGAAGGCAGGACCGTGACGCCGGCGGCCTCCGTCCAACCGGAGGCGCCGGATAACCTGTTGGAGGCGCTTAAAGGCGCTTCCATCGAGGAAGAACACCGCACTATCATGAGTGTGGTGATTCAAAAGGTTCAGCTCGCCAAAAGCAGGCTGACCGAAGCCTGCAGCAGCCTTTTAACAGGCTTTGAGGTAAGAAGTTAAAATCATGTAATGTAATACCGCATAGACAGTAGCCCCTGATGCTCAGTTTGGTGTTCGGAAAGAAAAGCCGGACTGAGGATCTAACAAGATATGCGCAGGGTTGCTAAAAAATATGTCAATATGGGTTTGCAGGTTGCGCTGCTGGCCTCTGCCACATTGACGGCGGAGGTCGATGTGCTAAAGCAGGATTTCGAGCGGTCCGAGCAAGAGCTCGGCCATGCGAAGAAGCAGCTCGAGGAAAAAGAAGGTGAGTAACACCACTTTTAATATGTACCTTACAGAAAAGGATTTTGGTTGGAATAAAATTAACAAGGATAATATGTGTATTGCAGGGGCCACTAACGAGGTAGCAGCCCTGAAGGAGGCTGTGTCCGTGGCCGAACGTAGTGCGGCCGCAGAATGGACCGAGCGAGAAAAACAGGAGGCACGGGTGGCGGAAGTATGACAAGAGCTCCAGGCTCTCATGGAGAAGCATGAGAGTTTGGAGCGTGACTCAAAGACTCGAGAGTCCGAGCTTGCCTCGGCTCTCGAAAGTGCCAAGTCCGCCAAGGCCGAGGCCCTTCAGGAGGTTGAGGACATAAAGAAGATAGCGGCGGGTAAGGCATTTTTCATGCAAAGCAGGCATGTTAATGTGAACTACCCGACACTTACCGCATTCGAGCTCTCGAGGCGTTTGCAGATCTGCCGCGTAGTGCGTCTGATGCCGCCGCATTCTATCCTGGCGAGGAGGGGAGCTCGACGGAGAAGGACTTCTGGTCTCAGTACGCTGAGGCCGGCCATCCGGTGCCCCCAAGCGACCAGCTGAAGCAGCTGGTCGAACTCCACAAGGTACCCGAGGAGGCCATGAAGGGCCTCATAGTCCGGCTGTGGCCAGGCCATGCCTGGGAGCTACTTTGGCCTCGTGCGGCGGCTGGTGGATGCATGCCCCCGGGTGGAGGTCATCAAGCGCTCCGCCTGTATTGAAGGTGCTCGTCGGGCCCTTGCCCGCACAAAGGTGCACCGGGGCAAGTTGGATGCGGAGAAGATTCTCACGGACCCACCGCCACCGGGCAGGGAGTATCGCATGCCGGAGAAGTATTATAAAATTGTCCTGAAGGGAGCCTGCGATATTGCAGATGAGTGCTCTCGAAATGTAATTTTTGAGTGAACTCGCTATGTATTTATCCTGTGCGCTGAAAACTTCATTCATATGCGCCATGAGCAACGCTTGATTAATTTAAAATATTACCTTCTGTGCGGCCGTTTGTAAAATCTGAGAGATGGCAAGTCGTTGGCTTCAGCCCCCAAGCCACAAGTGCTGGGGTGTTCGGGATAAACTTGAGCACTCTTGTTCCCATTTTTGGGTCCATCTAGGGAGGCGCTCAACACGACGAACAAGGCAACCGGACTTATAATGCTTGAACACTCTCACTTAGCCATAGAATTCTATAATTTTAAATTTGTGAAGCCCGGTATTCGGAAGACCGAATCCGGGCGCTATCCACGCCTTCGTCGGACATTATCCGAACTTCGCTCGGCGGCGTGAGTCTTTATGACCGAAAAAACCTCTCGAACAGCGACCAGCTCTCGCCTTATCATGCCGGTCGTTTTAGCTTTCTCCTCGAGGCGCGCCCGGCTCAACCGGGCGCAATCGCAGTGGTTCTCTCGATGCCACCTTAGCCGACGAGCGGAACGTAAGGCACCAAAACGTGGGGCCGGGCAAACCCAACTATTGACCCAAGACATGATTCGAGCCGATTCATATAATGCTATAAGTTCGGGTGCCGCACTTGTGAAAGTGTTCGGACTTATCACACCATAGAATGGGGAACATAAGCCCCGGTGTATTAGGCCGTACCAAAATATCTGGTGCAAGATGTCATATAATGAGTATATATATAAAAGGTAATGCAATTGCGATCAAAAGGTGCTGCATTATTTATGAAAGAAAGTCGCTAGTGGAGCGGATCGATAAAAATAGTCTTGATAAGCAAGGGATTTGGACTAAGTAAAGATGTCCCCCTCCGAGGATGAGCTGCGGACTTGGTGTGTATAATCAAATTTAATGCTCGTAATTGAGACCACACGAGTGTTCGTCGCGCCTTCATTAGTCCCTGACTGTTGCATCATGAGTTCGGCAGGTTCGCCGACGGACGGGCTTCGTTGACGAGTCCTGTACATAAAAGAAGAAAATGATAAAAAAAGGGGGCACACTTGCGAGCCCCGGTGTGGCCGAACCGCACTGGGTCCGTTATATCGTGCCCCTCCCCGTGCCCATGGTATCTCCAAAGTGTAATGATGTACGCTGAGTGTTATTCTTGCGATCATCTTGCGGCGAGGTTGGGGCCGCCTTGCTCTGCGATGCTCTAGTCGCGCCAGGTGGTCTTGGTTGGCATTGCTCCGGGCGCGCTTTGCTGTGTCCGGCCGTTTAACGGCCAGACTCGAGAATTGCCTTAGAAGGCTGCTCTGTACTTCTGCCGCGAGAGCCGTTGTATGTTCCTCCGTTCGGAGGGAGTGTTCCGTATTCCCATTGACCGTTATGACTCCACGAGGGCCTGGCATCTTGAGCTTTAGGTATGCATAGTGTGGCACCGCGTTGAATTTGGGGAACGCGGTTCGTCCGAGCAGAGCGTGATAGCCGCTGCGAAATGGGACTATGTCGAAGATTAACTCTTTGCTCCGGAAATTATCCGGGGATCCGAAGACCACTTCGGTGTGGATCGAGCCTGTCATAGATTGGCTTCCACTCCTGGTATGACACCTTTAAAGGTTGTCTTTGTAGGTTTAATCCTTGATGGGTCTATGCCCATTTTCCGCACTGTATCCTGATAAAGCAGGTTCAGGCTACTGCCGCCGTCCATCAGGACTCTCGTGAGGTGAAATCCATCGACGATTGGGTCTAAAACCAATGCGGCAAATCCACCATGGCGTATGCTGGTCGGATGGTCTTTTCGATCGAAAGTGATCGGACAAGAGGACCATGGATTGAACTTTGGGGCGACTGGCTCCATCGCATAGACGTCCCTTAGTGCGCGTTTCCTCTCCCTCTTGGGTATGTGGGTCGCGTATATCATATTCACTGTCCGTACTTGTGGGGGAAAACCCTTCTGTCCTCTGTTGTTCGGCGGCCGGGTCTCTTCCTCGTCGTCGCTGTTTAGCCCCTTGTCGTTGTTTTCGGCAATTAACTTGCCGGCCTGCTTGAATACCCACCAATCTCTATTGGTGTGGTTAGCTGGCTTTTCAGAGGTGCCATGTATCTGGCATAAGCGGTCGAGTATTCGGTCCAGATTGGACGGACCCGGAGTGGTTCTTTTGAATGGCTTCTTCCGCTGACCGGGTTTAGAGCCTCGGAATCCGGCATTCGTCTGGCTGCTGAATGATGTGGCTTAGGTCATCGGCGTCTGGTGGTCGCACATATGTGCCTTGGAAGTTATCAAGGAATCGGCCTCGTGTCTTCCCAACACCAATTGACTCTGCGGGCAAGCTGTTAAGCCAATCTTGAGCTGGTCCTTTAAGCTTGAGTGGGAGGTACTTGATGGCGTGGAGATCGTTGCCATGGGCCATATGGATGTGGAGAAGATAGTCTTTGATCCAAACCGCGGGTCTGTTGTGCCATCGTAAGATTCAATGTTTACGGGTTTAAACCCTTGAGGATCGATGATCCATTACTTCGTCGATGAAGCATAAGCGGGTGTCTGGCGCCCTATATTGAGCAATATCGCGGCGCAGCTCGAGAGAGCGATGTCTGCTGTGTTCGCCCAGCCGGGTTCTTTAGATCCGCACGGCGGTATTCGTGCGTGGGTCGTAGGGCACCCACGTGATCCATAGATGGATCTGGATTGCCTTGCTTTGTCCTCCAATATGTCTCGCAAGTCCGGCGCGTTCCCTCTTGGCTTCGTACTTTTAGAGCGATGCCGGGGTATGGTCTTGGCTGTGGGCCTGGATGCCTCTCTGTCACGACCACGGGGTGGTCGATCAGCCATCTCGTGCGCTGGTGATGGAGGTACGTATGCTTCCTCCTCTAATAGGGGGAGCAGCTTGCGTCTTGGGTAACTTTTGGAGGGGCGTTCGAGTTTATACTCTTCGGCCGCGAGGACCTCGGTCCATCGATCGGCCAGCAGGTCCTGATCAGCTTGAAGCTGTTGCTGCTTTTTCTTTAGGCTGTTTGCTGTGGCGATAAGCCTGCGCTTGAAGCGCTCTTGTTCGACGGGATCCTCGGGTACGACGAATTCGTCATCGTTGAGGCTTGCCGTCTTGGAGGAGAGCATATAGTTATGATCCTCTACCTCTTAAATCGCCGCCCTCTCGTGAGGGCTTGCTTCGATCCTCCTGCGCTGAGTCTTGCTGGAGGGGATTGTCTTCGGCACTCTCTGGAGTATTATTATCTCCTGTGCCGGAATCTCCATTCTTGCTGTGGCGGGATTTAGAGCGGCGCCGCTGACGCCGGCGTTTGGGCTGCTTCTTTAAAGAGTCTGCCTCCGCTGTTTCTTCGCCGTCCCGTCTTTTGGGGTGTCCACCATGTATATGTCGTATGACGAGGTGGTCTTCGATGCCTGTAGGCGCTGGTTCTGTTAAATCTCGGCATCGCCGTCCATCGCGTCGATGTCTTCGAAGTCGTAGTCTAGCATGTCGGTTAGATCGTTGACAGTGGCTACAAAGTGAGTTGTGGGTGGGCTCTGAATTTCTTCATCGTCCGTACCCCAACCATCCTGGCCATAGTCCGGCCAGGACTCTCCTGATAGCGAGAGATGCTTTAGTGAATTCAGGATATCGCCAAGAGGCGAATATTGAAAGATGTCCGCGGCGGTGAATTCCATAACCGGCGCCCAATCCGGATCGATTGGTAGGGGCTCGGGAGGTTCGGAGTCTGGCGAGGAGTCCGGCGCCTCGGAATCACGAGCTTCGCAGGGGACAAGATCAGTGTTCGGCTCCATCGCCGTGGATGTTGAAGCCCCCAGGGCGGCATCTATCCACCGGCCCCCGATCTGGGCGATCGGCTCCGGGCTAATGGCCAAAGCGGATCCGTGTGCGGCCACCAAGGCACTGTTCGGCGGCAGAGCTAGATCATGCCCATCGTCACAGTGCGGCACGCTTGGCTGTGGCTCGAGTCCGTCGAAGATCAAGTCTCCGCGGACATCGGCCGTGAAGTTTAAGCTTCCGAATTTGACCTGACGGCCAGGGGCGTAGCTTTCGATCTACTCCAGATGGCCAAGTGAATTGGCTCGCGGTCTTGAAGCCGCCGAATCTGAAGATCTGTCCGGGAGAAAAGTCTCACCGGACAGCATTGTTGGTTGAAGATGCCATCAAGCCTATCGGTGGCGACACGAGGAACTCTCAATGAAAGCACCAATGTCGGTGTCAAAACCAGCGGATCTCGGGTAGGGGTCCCGAACTGTGCGTCTAGGCGGATGGTAACAGAGAGGAGAGGACACGATGTTTTACCCAGGTTGGGCCCTCTCGATGGAGGTAAAACCCTCGTCCCGCTTGATTAATATTGATGATATGGGTAGTACAAGAGTGGATCTACCATGAGATCAAGGAGGCTAAACCCTAGAAGCTAGCCTATGGTATGATTGTTGTAATGTATGTCGTCCTATGGACTAAAGCCCTCCAGTTTATATAGACACCGGAGGAGGCTAGGGTTACACAGAGTTGGTTACAATGGTAGGAGATCTACATATCCGTATTGCCAAGCTTGCCTTCCACGCCAAGGAAAGTCCCATCCGGACACGGGACGGAGTCTTCAATCTTGTATCTTCGTAGTCTTGGAGTCCGGCGGATAATGATAGTCCGGCTGTCCGGACACCCCCTAGTCCAGGACTCCCTCACTTGTCTTTTCAAAAAATCTTCTGAGAACGCATATGACCTCTCCAAATTCCTCGCACCTACACTATGTTCACAGGTACTCATGTCCGCTACTGAATCACTAGGTTCTCATCAACTTAACTCATTTGCAGCGTTCCTCGAAGAAAAACTGCATACTTCTTCAGAGTGTTCAATTGTTCAAATTCCTCATCTGAAGAAAATGGCTGAAGGAAAGAGACCGCAAAAAGGAGGAAAGAAACCGGAGGTCATGACTGCTTTCGAGATCCCTGATGAAATATACAAGGATTATTGCACACCTGATGAAGCCAAGTTTGGCAAAGAAAACAAGAATCAGCGCAAGGTGCGCATTCGAGAGATTGAGCGAAGATGGGCACGAGAGGAGGAATATCGATATGTTACTCCTAAGTACATGAAGAAATTCGCCTTAAATCCTCCATGCCCAAGAGCTCCATTGGCACCTGGCCAAGTCGCAGATCCCACTAGCATCAAAAGTGGTGAAGACTTTCCTGAAGAATGGGCTAGGCGCCAAGCAAAATTGGCAAGACAAGCCAAGGAGGCAGTGAGGAAATTTAATGAGGATTCTGCTGCTGCTGCCACCGCTGAGACCTCGGTCAAGCCGAGAAATCAATGCCGAAGAAGCCTGCTCGCAAGCCAAGTGCTTCACCATCAGCGCCCTCACGGCCAAGTTCCTCGGCCCGCGCCTCACGGCAAATTCCTCAGACTACTGCTGCTCCACCAAAGTCCTCAGCAGCTCCCTCCAAGTCCTCAACTCCTGTGCATCTGGCTACATGTCAAAGGACTCAGGGCTTCTCAATTGCTTCTGGTGTCTCAGCGATATCCTCAGCTGCACCAATGTCCTCATCAGGCCCCACTCTGCTGAAGACAAAAGCAACAGCTGGACGCGGTCCTCGGCCAAGTCCAAGAAAGAAGCAGGTTGCTTTCCAAGTGCCCTCTGATGACGAGGCTTCTGATGAAGAACTTGCAGAAATCATCAGAGACAGACAAGCAAAGGCCGCCAATGCCAAATGAACACCTGTGCCCCTGCTTCTGGATCCGAAAAAGATCCTCGACTATGTTGACTTATGGCATAAGGATCCAAACACTCCAATGCCTGATCTGCCTCTGACCCCTGGTCAAAGTCATATGCTGACCCATTTCATCTCTCAAGAGAAACGGAAGTTTCAAAAGGCTCGTGAGACAAAGAGAGCACAAGCTAGAAAGGAGAAGCTTCTGAAGAAGAACGTTGTCAGACTAACACCTGAAGGACTTCTCAAAGCTCAATCTAAAATCCAAGCCCTCAGCACGGACTTCGATGCATACAATGCTGATTGGCAAGGAGCCAAAGTGAGATTCGTCAACCTGACGAAGAAAATGTCAACTGTTGCAGCCCCATCGCAACAAGAAAATCCTCAGGCTGCAGATTCTGGTCAGCCTGCTGAAGAACATGCCAGCACCGCTGATGACTTTCAGCCTGCTGATGAAAACACAAGTTCCAGGGCTGATGACTCCATCCCATCCGCTGAAGAAATTCCCAGGGCATCCACTAGTGGTGCGCTTGAAGAAATTGAAGAGATCAGGGCAACTGCACCTATTGCGCCTGAAGAAAATGAACCACAATCCTCAGCTCCTCCCACGCCAACACCAACTCCAATTCTTCCTTCTGCTTATGAAGTGAAGAAAACCAAGGCCGCAGAGCGAGCTGCAGTGAAGAAAAGGAAGGCATCAGCTGCGTCAAATTCTTCGGCTGCGAAGAAAATGAAGCCTATGACCAGCTCTCTTGAAAATCCTATTGATGTCGTTCCGATTTCCTCCATGTCATCAAAGGAAATTGTTCCTTATGGAGAAGACTACAAGATCCCAAGCGGATCTGATGCAGAAAATCATTCTGTTGCTACCTCAGAGCAGTTTGATGAAGAAATTGAAGTGGAAACATTCCCTTCAACGCCAGTCGTTTCCTCACCTATGCCTCAGTTCACAGCTGAAGAGGCTGGTGTTGAGGAAATTGAAAAAGAAGATGAAGATGTGCATATTGGATGCACTACACCAGTGATGAACGATGACTTTTGGGAAAGTCAGCATCCCAATACTCCTCTCTTCATTCCTATTCAACAAATTCCTCAGTCCCCGGCTACAACTGTTCAAATGGGCTCTGAAGAAACTCATCCCACATCGTCTGTTCATGAAGAAATTCCAGCCGCTAGTGTTGAAGAACCTGCTGCTGATCCCCCTGAAGGAAATATGCCCTAGAGGCAATAATAAAGTTATTATTTATTTCCTTATTTCATGATAAATGTTTATCATTCATGCTAGAATTGTATTAACCGGAAACATGATACATGTGTGAATGAATAAACAAACAACATGTCACTAGTATGCCTCTACAAGACTAGCTTGTTAATCAAAGATGGTTATGTTTCCTGACCATGAACAAAGAGTTGTTATTTGATTAACGAGGTCACATCATTAGTAGAATGATCGATTGACGTGACCCATTCCATTAGCTTAGCACCACGATCGTTTAGTATGTTGCTACTGCTTTTATCCATGACATATACATGTTCCTGTAACTATGAGATTATGCAACTCCGTTTACGGAGGAACACTTTGGGTGCTACCAAGCGTCTGGCGTAATCGGGTGATTATAAAGGAGTACTACAGGTGTCTCCAAAGGCAGATGTTGGGTTGGCGTATTTGAGATTAGGTTTTGTCACTCCGATTGTCGGAGAGGTATCTCTGGGCCCTCTCGGTAATACACATCATCAAGCCTTGCAAGCACTACAACTAATGAGTTAGTTGTGAGATGATGTATTACGGAGCGAGTAAAGAGACTTGCGGTAACAAGATTGAACTAGGTATTGGATACCGACGATCGAATCTCGGGCAAGTAACATACCGATGACAAAGGAACAACGTATGTTGTTATGCGGTCTGACCGACAAAGATCTTCGTAGAATATGTAGGAACCAATATGGGCATCCAGGTCCCGCTATTGGTTATTGACCGAGAATAGTTCTAGGTCATGTCTACATTGTTCTCGAACCGTAGGGTCCGCACGCTTAAGGTTTCGATGGCGGTTATTATGAGTTTATGTATTTTGATGTACCGAAGAAGTTGAGTCCGGATGTAATCACGGACATGACGAGAGTCTTGAAATGGTCGAGACATAAAGATTGATATATTGGAAGCCTATGTTTGGAGTTGGAATGGTTCGGGTGAAAACAGAATTTACGAATCTACCGGAGGTTACGGAACCCCGGGAGGTAAATGGGCCTTAGTGGGCCTCGAGGGAGAAGAGGAGGGCCGGCCAGGGGTGCCGCGCCTCCCCCAGTCCGAATAGGACAAGGAGGGGCGCGCCCCCTTCCTCTTCCCCCCCCAATCCTATTCCAACTAGGAAGGGGAGTCCTACTCGGTAGGAGTAGGACTCCTCCGTCTTGCCCTCTCTGGCCGGCCGCACCTCCCCCTCCCTCCTTTATATCTGAGGGGCAGGAGGGCACCCTAGAACACACAAGTATTGATCTACGGATCGTTCCTTAGCCGTGTCGGTGCCCCCTCCACCATATTCCACCTCGGTCATACCGTCATGAAGCTTAGGCGAAGCCTGCGCCGTGAAACATCAAGATCGTCCTGCGCCGTCGTCTTGTGGAACTCTCCCTCGACACTCGGCTGGATCGAGATCTGAGGGGCGTCATCGAGCTGTCGTGTGTCAAGAACTCGGGCGCCGAATAACGGCGCCGGGATCGGTCGGATCGCGAGGAGAACGTCGACTACTTCCTCTACGTTGTGATCGCTTCCGCCCGGTCTACAAGTGCGTAGACAACACTCTCCCTCTCGTTGCTATGCATCACCATGATCTTGCGTGTGCGTAGGAAAATTTTTGAAATTACTCGTTACCCAACAGTGGTATCAGAGCCAGGTTTTTATGGTTTGATGTTTTGCACGAGTAGAACACAAGTGAGTTGTGGGCGATACAAGTCATACTACCTACCAGCATGTCATACTTTGGTTCAGCGGTATTGTGAGATGAAGCGGCCCGGACCGACATTACGCGTGCGCTTCGCGAGACTGGTTTCACCGCTTCGAGCACTCGTTGCTTAAAGGTGACCGGTGGGTGCTGTCTCTCTCACTTTAGTTGAACCGAGTGTGGCTCGCCCGGTCCTTGAGAAGGTTAAACGGAGTCTATTTGACGAAATATCGTTGTGGTTTTGATGCGTGGGTGAGACTGGTTCTTGCTTAAGCCTATAGCAGCCACGTAAAATTTGCAAACAACAAAGTAGAGGGCGTCTAACTTGTTTTTGCAGGGCATGTTGTGATGTGATATGGTCAAGGCGTGATGCTATATTTTATTGTATGAGATGATCATGTTTTGTAACCGAAGTTATCGGCAATGGCAGGAGCCATATGGTTGTCGCTTTATTGTATGCAATGCAATGCATACTGTAATGCTTTACTTTATCACTAAGCGGTAGCGATAGTCGTAGAAGCATAAGATTGGCGAGGCGACAACGATGCTACGATGAAGATCAAGGTGTCGCGCCGATGGCGATGGTGATCATGGTGGTGCTGCAAGATGGAGATCATGAAGCACAAGATGATGATGACCATATCATATCACTTATATTGATTTGCATGTGATGTTTATCCTTTTATGCATCTTATCTTGCTTTGATTGGCGGTAGCATTATAAGATGATCTCTCACTAAATTATCAAGAAGTGTTCTCCCGGTATGCACCGTTGCCAAAGTTAAATCGTGCCCGGACACCACGTGATGATCGGGTGTGATAAGCTCTACGTCCATCTACAACGGGTGCAAGCCAGTTTTGCACACGCAGAATACTCGGGTTAAACTTGACGAGCCTAGCATATGCAGATATGGCCTCGGAACATGGAGACCGAAAGGTCGAGCGTGAATCATATAGTAGATATGATCAACATAAGATGTTCACCATTGAAAACTACTCCATTTCACGTGATGATCGGATATGGTTTAGTTGATTTGGATCACGTGATCACTTAGATGACTGGAGAGATGTTTTTCTAAGTGGGAGTTCTTAAGTAATATGATTAATTGAACTTAAATTTATCATGAACTTAGTACTGATAGTATCTTGCTTGTTTATGTTTGATTGTAGATAGATGGCTCATCTTTGTTGTTCCGTTGAATTTTAATGCGTTCCTTGAGAAAGCAAAGTTGAAAGATGATGGTAGCAATTACGGATTGGGTCCGTAACTTTGAGATTATCCTCATTGCTGCCTGAAAGAGTTACGTCTGGATGCACCGCTAGGTGCAGGCCTCTTCTTTGAGCAACGCCGGATGTTGTGAATGTCCGCGAGCAAAGCTGATGACTACTCTATAGTTCGATGTGCCATGCTTTACGGCTTAGAACCGGGACTTCAACGGCGTTTTGAGCGTCATGGAGCATATGAGATGTTCGAGGAGTTGAAGTTGATATTCAACAGAATGCCGGATTGAGAGATATGAAGTCTCCAATAAGTTCTATAGCTGCAAGATGGAGGAGAATAGTTACATTAGTGAGCACATACTCGAGAATGTCAGGTATTACAATCACTTGACACAATTGGGAGTTAATCTTCCGGATGATTGTGTCATTGACAAATTCTTCAATCACTGCCACCAAGCTACAAAGGCTTCGTGATGAACTATAATATGCAAGGGTTAGTAAAGACTATACAGAGCTCTTACGCAATGCTAAAGGCTGCGGAGGTAGAAATCAGAAGGAGCATCAAGTGTTGATGGTCAATAAAACCACTAGTTTCAAGAAGAAAGGCAAAGGGAAGAAGAAGGGAACTTCAAGAAGAAAAGCAAGCAAGTTGTTTGCTCGGAGAAGAAACCCAAATCTGGACCTAAGCACAAACGAGAGTGCTTCTCTTGCAAGCGGTCGGTCCTTTGGAAGCGGAACTGCCCCAAGTATTTGGCGGATAAGAAGGATGGCAAGGTGAACAAAGGTATATGTGATATACATGTTATTGATGTGTACCTTACTAGAGCTCGCAGATAGCACTGGTATTTGATCTTGGTTACATTGCTAATATTTGCAACTCGAAGCAGGACTACGGATTAGCGAACAACGGCAAAGGGCGAGGTGACGATCTTGGCGTGGGAAATGGTTCCAAAATCGATGTGATCGCGGTCGACACGCTACCTCTACATCTACCTTGGGATTAGTTTTAGACCTAAATAATTGTTATTTGGTGCTGCGTTGAGCATGAACATTATATCTGGATCTTGTTTGATGCGAGGCGGTTATTCATTTAAATCGAGAGAATAATGGTTGTTCTATTTATATGAGTAATATCTTTTATGGTCATGCACCCTTGAGGAGTGGTCTATTTTGATGAATCTCGATAGTAGTGATACACATATTCATAATGTTGAAACCAAAAGATGCAGAGTTGATAATGATAGTGCAACTTATTTGTGGCACTTGCCGTTTAGGTCATATCGATGTAAAGCGCATGAAGAAACTCCATCTTGATGGACTTTTGGAGTCACTTGATTATGAATCACTTGGCACTTATGAACCGTGCCTCATGGGCAAGATGACTAGAACCCGTTCTCGGTACTATGGAGAGAGCAACAGATTTGTTGGAAATCATACATACTGAGATGTATGTGGTCCGATGAATGTTGAGGCTCGTGGCGGATATCGTTATTTTCTCACCTTCACGGATGACTTAAGCGGATATGGGTATATCTACTTAATGAAACATAAGTCTGAAACATTTGAAAAGTTCAAAGAATTTCAGAGTGAAGTTGAAAATCATCGTAACAAGAAAATTAAATTTCTACGATCGATCGTGGAGGTGAATATTTGAGTTCTGAGTTTGGTCTACATTTGAAACAATGCGGAATAGTTTAGCAACTCCGCCACCGGAACACCACAACATAATGGTGTGTCGAGCGTCATGTCGTACTTTACTAGATATGGTGCGATCTATGATGTCTCTTACAGATTTACCGCTATCGTTTTGGGGTTATGCTCTAGAGGCGGCCGCATTCACCTGAATAGAACACCGTCAAAATCCGTTGAGGCGACACCTTATGAACTGTGGTTTGGCAAGAAACCAAAGTTGTCGTTTCTTAAAGTTTGGGGATGCGATGCTTATGTGAAAAAGCTTCAACCTGATAAGCTCGAACCCAAATCGAAAATGTGTCTTCATAGGATACCCAAAGGAGACAGTTGGGTACACCTTCTATCACAGATCCGAAGGCAAGACATTCGTTGCTAAGAATGGATCCTTTCTAGAGAAGGAGTTTCTCTCGAAAGAAGTGAGTGGGAGGAATGTAGAACTTGATGAGGTAATAGTACCTTCTCCCTTACTTGAAAGTAGTTAAATCAGCGAAACCGGTTTACGAGACACCTACACCAAGTAGTGAGGAAGTTGATGATGTTGATCATGAAACTTCAGATCAAGTTACTCTGAACCTCGTAGATCAACGAGTAAGATCCGCACTGAGTGATGCGGTAATCCTGTTCGGAAATCATGCTACTAGATCATGATGAACCTCGAACTATGAAGAAGCGATGGTGAGCCCAGATTCCATAAAATGGCTTGAGGCCATGAAATCGAGATGGGATCCATGTATGAAAACAAAGTATGGACTTTGGTTGACTTGCCCGAGGTAGGCAAGCAATAGAAAACAAGTGGATCTTCAAGAAGAAGGCGACGGCGGTAATATTCTCGTCTATAAAGCTCGACTTATGCAAAAGGTTTCGACAAGTTCAAGGGATTGACTACGATGAGACCTTCTCACCCGTAGCGATGCTTAAGTCCGTCCGAATCATGTTAGCAATTGCGCATTTTATGATTATGAAATTTGGCAAATGGATGTAAAGACTGCATTCTGAATGGATTTACGGAAGAAGAGTTGTATATGATGCAACGAAGGTTTTATCGATCCAAAGGAGCTAACAAAGTATGCAAGCTCCAATGATCCATCTATGGACTGGTGCAAGCATCTCGGAGTTGGAATAAGCGCTTTGATAGTGTGATCAAAGCATTTGGGTTTATCTGAGACTTTTGGAGAAGCCTATATTTACAAGAAAGTGAGTGGGAGCTCAGTAGCATTTACGATATTATATGTAGATGACATATTGCTGATCGGAAATGATATAGAATTCTGGATAGCATAAAGGGATACTTGAATAAGAGTTTTCAATGAAAGACCTCGGTGAAGCTGCTTACATATTGGGTATTAAGATCTATAGAGATAGATCAAGGCGCTTAATTGGACTTTCACAAAGCACATACCTTGACAAAATTTTGAAGAAGTTCAAGATGGATCAAGCAAAGAAAGGGTTCTTGCACGTGTTACAAGGTGTGAAGTTGAGTAAGACTCAATGCCCGACCACTGCGAGAAGATAGAGAAAATGAAAGATGTTCCTATGCTTCAGCCATAGGCTCTATCATGTATGCAATCTTGTGTACCAGACTGATGTGTGCCTTGCTATAAGTTTAGCGGGAGGTACCAAAGTAATCGAGTGGATCATTTGGACAGCGGTCAAGAACATCTGAAATACGAAAAGGACTAAGGATATGTTTCTCGTATATGGAGGTGACAAAGAGCTCATCGTGGCAGTTACGTTGATGCAAGCTTTGACACTGATCGAACGATTCTAAATCGCAGACCGGATACATATTTACACTAAGCGGAGGAGCTGTCGGTTGGTGCAGTTCTAAACAAAGCGTCATAGCGGGATCTACATGTGAAGCGGAGTACATAGCAGCTTCGAAGCAGCTAATGAAGGAGTGCGGATGAAGGAGTTCATATCGATCTAGGTGTCATACCTAGTGCATCGGGTCCAATGAAAATCTTACGTGACAATCTTGGAGCAATTGCCTTAGCAAAGGAATCCAGATTTCACAAGAGGACCAAGCACATCAAGAGGCGCTTCAATTCCATCCGGGACTTAGTCGGTGGGAGACATAGAGATTTGCAAGATACATACGGATCTGAATGTTGCGAGACCGTTGACTAAGCCTCTTCCACGAGCAAAACATGATCAGCACCAAGACTCCATGGGTGTTAGAATCATTACTATGTAATCTAGATTATTGACTCTAGTGCAAGTGGGAGACTGAAGGAAATATGCCCTAGAGGCAATAATAAAGTTATTATTTATTTCCTTATTTCATGATAAATGTTTATCATTCATGCTAGAATTGTATTAACCGGAAACATGATACATGTGTGAATGAATAAACAAACATGTCACTAGTATGCCTCTACAAGACTAGCTTGTTAATCAAAGATGGTTATGTTTCCTGACCATGAACAAAGAGTTGTTATTTGATTAACGAGGTCACATCATTAGTAGAATGATCGATTGACATGACCCATTCCATTAGCTTAGCACACGATCGTTTAGTATGTTGCTACTGCTTTTATCCATGACATATACATGTTCTGTAACTATGAGATTATGCAACTCCGTTTACGGAGGAACACTTTGGGTGCTACCAAGCGTCTACAACGTGGCGGGTGATTATAAAGGAGTACTACAGGTGTCTCCAAAGGCGGATGTTGGGTTGGCGTATTTGAGATTAGGTTTTGTCACTCCGATTGTCGGAGAGGTATCTCTGGGCCCTCTCGGTAATACACATCATTGAAGCCTTGCAAGCACTACAACTAATGAGTTAGTTGTGAGATGATGTATTACGGAGCGAGTAAAGAGACTTGCGGTAACAAGATTGAACTAGGTATTGGATACCGACGATCGAATCTCGGGCAAGTAACATACCGATGACAAAGGGAACAACGTATGTTGTTATGCGGTCTGACCGACAAAGATCTTCGTAGAATATGTAGGAACCAATATGGGCATCAGGTCCGCTATTGGTTATTGACCGAGAATAGTTCTAGGTCATGTCTACATTGTTCTCGAACCGTAGGGTCCGCACGCTTAAGGTTTCGATGGCGGTTATTATGAGTTTATGTATTTTGATGTACGAAGAAGTTGAGTCCGGATGTGATCACGGACATGACGAGGAGTCTCGAAATGGTCGAGACATAAAGATTGATATATTGGAAGCCTATGTTTGGAGTTGGAATGGTTCGGGTGAAAACAGGAATTCTAGAGTCTTAGGGAGGTTACGGAACCCCGGGAGGTAAATGGGCCTTAGTGGGCCTCGAGGGAGAGAAGAGGGGCCGGCCAGGGGTGGCCGCCCCCCCCCCCCAGTCCGAATAGGACAAGGAGGCGGCGCCCCCTTTCCTCTTCCCCTCCCCAATCCTATTCCAACTAGGAAGGGGGGAGTCCTACTCCCGGTAGGAGTAGGACTCCTCCGGCGCGCCTCCTCTAGGCCGGCCGCACCTCCCCCCTCCCTCCTTTATATACGGGGGCAGGGGGCACCCTAGAACACACAAGTATTGATCTACGGATCGTTCCTTAGCCGTGTGCGGTGCCCCCCTCCACCATATTCCACCTCGGTCATACCGTCGCGAAGCTTAAGCGAAGCCTGCGCAGTGAAACATCAAGATCGTCCTGCCCGTCGTCTTGTGGAACTCTCCCTCGACACTCGGCTGGATCGGATCTGAGGGCGTCATCGAGATGTCGTGTGTCAAGAACTTCGGGCGCCGAATGCTGGCGCGGGATCGTCGGATCGCGAGGAGAGCGTCTGACTACTTCCTCTACGTTGTGATCGCTTCGCTTGGTCTACAAGGGTACGTAGACAACACTCTCCCCTCTCGTTGCTATGCATCACCATGATCTTGCGTGTGCGTAGGAAAATTTTTGAAATTACTACGTTACCCAACACCCCCAACTGCACAAGAAGAGGAACCAGAAATTCCTCAGCCTAAAGCACCTGAGATCGTCATTCCTAAGGTTGTGCTGCAAATCACTGACACTCCTCTGCCCAAACCGAAGAATCCGTTCTCTAGCAAGCAAAAATTCAAGGCTGAAGACTTCTTTTCTGAGCATGTGTTCTTCACTGATTACAATCCATATGACTCTGCTCGCATAAGGAAGAGACGTTTCTGGACTGCTACTCAAGCCAACTTCTATTCCTCAGTGCTCTTTGATAAGGACAAAATCTTCGATCATGAACATATTCCTCACGTGGATATGGAATCTCTGCCGTGCTTGAGCGGTCCTCCGAGTTATTCACGATGCAGGACTCTGAACTTCTGCGCGATATACGTGATTGGAATGAAGAACTCATTCTTGAGTTCTATGCCACTTTGCATATCGCCGGAGATCTTTGAAGATATCAATTCATGGGTGCTGGATTGGATGACGAAAACACTCACTATAAGGCACCAGCAACTGAATTGCCGTGTCCTTCCTCTTGATCCTCCCCATGCCGATTGCGTTGCATCTATAATGACCGCGAACTGACAGATCATTATATGCAAGTGCTCATGAAGCCTTTGAAGCCAGGGCAGGCCCCACGAACCAAATTCCTCGTCAAGGAATTGCTATATGTGCCTCGGACTGTCTATCGCATCCTGACGAAGACAATGAGTTCTATCAAAGGCCACGACTCAAATGATGAAGATGTCATTGGCATCATGAAGAATATGCTTTTTAACATCATTCATGGCGTTCCCGTCAACTTCCATGATTTCTTCATGAGGACTCTGGCTAATGTTGCTATGTCACCTTTTGAGCTGAAGCCCTATACACCTTGGATTATGAAATTCATAAGGGCAAGATCTTCACTGAATTACAAGGCTGACACTCTGAACCATGGTAGCTACTTGCCGCCCATTGAAGTCCTCAAGCGACCAGTTTCATCATCTGATGATAAGGGCAAGGCAGCTGCTGTGATCGATGAAGGCACTCGTCCATTGGATGGTCAATTCCGTCTAGCTACATCTTACTCCACCAATGACGATTCTGCAACACATGACACTGCCGCAAATACATCAGTCAAGCAAAAGCCTCATGTATATTCCATGGAAGAACTGAAGACTATGGGTCTCCAGGAAGCATTTGACTGGTCTGCACCACCTCGGAAGAAATTCAAGAGAGTCAAAGTTCTGATCGGTGGCGATTCTTATTCTTCATCGCGTGGCCGATGAACATGAAGATTTGGATGACACTGCGGCAGGCCCTACTTCAACAAACAACCCCGACAACGCTGGCGCTCCTCCATCAACTTGAAATTCTTCAGGGGCATTAGTCCTCAGTTTTGATCCTTTTGGTCATTTGATGACAAAGGGGGAGAAATCTGAGTTAGTCTTCAAGCGGGTTTATATTATGGGCGTTTTGTTAAGTTACAACTCTTGTTCTTCCGAAACCTTTTATTGGATCGAGTTGTAATCTTAAATCCGATGGTGCCCTGATACTTTTGAACGGTGCATTGTGCTCTGACTTTGATGCACTGTGCTCTGATACTTTTGATGTGTTATTCTGCATGCTTATTCCTCGTTAATATTATTGCACGCATGTTGAATCTCATCGAGCACCATATTTCATCATGCATTTCAAATTCTTCATATTATATATCAAATGCGTGTATGAATTACAAGATATCTGGGAGATCTCCATGATTCAATTCTTCAAATGTGCATTGCCTCAAAAGCAAATTCCTCACTTTGCACATATTAGGGGAGTTCTTCTATATCTTGCAATCAAATTCCTCAACATCGATTGAGGAGTCTGAACTAGGGGTGTCGGACAGCGGACTATCAATATCCGTCGGACTCCCGGACTACGAAGATAGAAGATTGAAGACTCGGCTCGTGTCCGGAAGGTACTTTCCTTGGCGTGGAAGGAAAGCTTGGCAATCTGGATATGTAGATCTCCTACCATTGTAACCGACTCTGTGTAACCCTAGCCTCTCCGGTGTCTATATAAACCGGAGGGCTTTAGTCCGTGGACACGACATTACATCTCAACAATCATACCATAGGCTAGCTTCTAGGGTTTAGCCTCCTTGATCTCGTGGTAGATCTACTCTTGTACTACCCATATCATCAATATTAATCAAGCGGGGCGTGAGGTTTTACCTCCATCGAGAGGGCCCGAACACAGGTAAAAACATTGTGTCCCTCGTCTCTTGTTACCATCCGCCTAGGCGCACAGTTCGGGACCCCCTACCGAGATCCGCGGTTTGACACCGACATTGGTGCTTTCATTGAGAGTTCCTCCGTATGCGTTGCCGATAGGCTCAATGGCATCTTCAACCATCAACGCTGTCGGTGTGAGACTTTTCTCCCGGACAGATCTTCATATTCGGCGGCTTTGCACTGCGGGCAATTCTCTTGGCCATCTGCAGCGGATCGAAAGCTTCGCCCGCCTTCGAGTCAGATCGGAAGCTTAAACTTCACGGCCGATGACCGCGGAGACTTGATCTTGACGGACTCGAGCCACAACCAAGCGCGCCGCCGCGATAATAGCGGGCATGATCTAGCTCTACCGCGGACGGTGCTTTGGTGGCGCTTTTCGAATCGCTCCGGCTACTAGCGGGCGATCGCCATATGACGAGGCGGTGGATAGACGCCGCCACAGGGGCTTCAACATCCGCGGCGATGGGCGAATACCAATCTGTCCCCATGGCTTCGTGATCCCGGCGCGGACTCCTCGCGGACTCCGAGCCTCCGCGCCCTGCCAATTAAACCAGATTAGGCGCGGCTATGGAATTCACCGCCGCGGACATCTTTCAAGACTTTCGCCTTTTGGCAATATCACTGAATTCCTGAAGCATCTCCGCTATCGGAGAATCTGGCGGACTATGGCGGGGCGGTTGGAGTTCGGACGACGAAGAAATTCAGAACCCACCCACCACCCACTTTGTAGCCACTGCCGAGATCTAACCGACATGCTAGACTACGACTCGATGACATCGGCGCCATGGGCGATGATGCGGAGACGAACGAGACCCAACACCGACGGGACCTTTGGAAGGCCACCTCGTCATATAGCGTTTACATGGTGGATACCCCAAAAGAAGGGATGGCGAAAAAGCAGCGGAGGAAGATTCTCTAAAGAAACAGCCCAAGCGCCGGCGTCGTGGCGCCGCTCTAAATCCCGCCACAACAAGAATGGAGATTCCGGCACGAAATAACAATACCCGAGAGTGCGAAGACAAACCCCTCCAAAGAAGACTCAGCACAGGAGGATGCGAAGCAAGCCCTCACGAAAGGCGGCGAAAGAAGAGGTCGAGGATCACAACTATATACCTCCCTCCGAAGACGAAACAAGCCCCAATGACGACGAACTCGAGGAGCCCGTCGAACAAGAGCTTTTCAAACACAGGCTCATCGCTACAGCAAGAAGCCTGAAGAAGGAAAAACGGAAGCTCAACACAGTGGAAGACGCACTCCGAATAAGATGGAGCAAAGTACTCAAGACCGCAGATAAACACGGCAACGGCCACCAATCGAAGAGTTACCCGAAGCGCAAGCTGCTCCCAGAATTCAACGAGGAGGCCATAAAGCCCTCACCGTCCAATGGCCCAGCCAGGTCCATCTACGGACCCAAAAAGACATCTCCAATAAGCAAAGGAACACATCAAGTGTCCGACGATAGCGGCACGTACAAGTACAGGGGTGCCGCACACCCACTATGCTTCACCGACGAGGTGCTGGAGCACGAATTCCCAGCAGGGTTTAAACCCATAAACATAGAAGCCTATGATGGAACAACAGACCACAGAGTGCGGATGAAGACTATATACTACATATACATATGGCGGAGGAGATGATCTCCGCCATAAAATATCTACCCCTCAAGCTCAAAGGGCCAGCCGTCATTGGCTCAAAAGCCTCCCGAAAAATCTGTTGGAAGTTGGGAAGAGCTCGAGGCGTTTAGAGCAAATTTTCAAGGGACTTATGTCCGGCCTCCGGATCTGAGATGACCTAAGTCACATAACCCAACAGCCGGAGAGTCGGTAGCGGAAATTCTCGAACAGGTTCCTTACCAAAAGAACCAAATAGTCATTGTCCGGACACGAAGCCTTAGCAGCTTTTAAGCACAATGTCCGAGACGAATGGCTCGCCAGACACCTCGGCCAAGAGAAACCGAGGACAATGACAGCATTAACAAGCCTCATGACCGCTTACATGCGGGAGAGGATAGCTGGCTGGCAAGATCAGCACCAGCGACCCAAGTACATCCGAGATAAGAGATGGAAATGGAAAGTCACGGCGCGAAAAAGAGCAGCGTCGAATAAAGAAAAAAGCCCAAAAACACGGCAGTCAGCGCTGGATTTAAAAGCTCACGGCCAAATAATAAAGCTCAGCCCTTAAGGATGACAGCGACAAACTGTCTAACCTACACAAAATTCGGGTGGGATATGTCAAATCCACAGTACCCGGAAGGCCATAAATCACACCCATAGGGATTGTTGGGTTTTCAAACAGTCCGGCCGATTAAGCGCCCGAACACAAGGGGCTCGGCGCGTCCAGCGAAGAAGATAAACCCCGCCAGCAGGGCACCGGAAAACAAAAGACTTTCCCACAAGGGGTCAAGGCAGTAAACTCACTTCACGTGAGGACAAGGAAAAACAGTGCAGCACTTTCTAAAAAGAGCTTCGCACGGTCTAGCCCAGCAAACTATAGAGATTGGATATCAAAACCAATCACTTTCGACCACAGGATTATTCGAAGCGTTAAAATGCGGAAGGACTCCCGATTTTGAATCCGATCATAGACGGATTGCAATTCACAAACGTCCTAATGGACGGAGGCAGTGGCTTAAACCTGCTATATTCAAACACAATCCGTCGAATGGGGATAGACCCTACCAAAATTCGACACAGCCGCACTTCCTTCAAAGGAGTGGCGCCAGCCCTTCGCCAAGTGCATAGGCTCGATATTACTCGAAGTCGTGTTGGATCGCGAACAATTTTCGACGAAAAAGTTAATTTTCCATATCGTCCCATTTAAAGTGAATATCAAGCACTTTGTTGGGGCGAAGGCTTTAATCGCTTCAGCGCCATACCACATTCTGCGTCTCTTACACTTAAGATGCCCGTCCCCATGGCGCCATCTCGGTCGAGGTCATTTAAAGACCCGGACTCGGATAGACAAATCCGGACTCAGCGGGCTAGGGCTCCCTAGCAGCATACCCTCTAACAAGGGCTGGCGCACAACTAAGCGCGGTTTCATATAAACCTAGCTTTAATTATTTACACTTATTCTTTTGCATAATTTTACATCGAACTGTTTCTAAAACTAAAATGTTCCTCTCTTTCTCTGAGATGAACAACGTGCGTACCCGTCCGGGATAACGGCGCCAGCGGAGACCGGTAGCGCAGAGCGTGCGGTAGGGACCCGTCGCAAGGATTCTTTTGATTAAGACCCTCGTAGACCTTTTTATTCTTGTCTCTTGTTGTTAATCTCCTCGGCTTCTTCCTATGGCCAAAGCGGAGCTGGCGCTTTGGCATCGGCGCGTCGAAGACAATGCCGTGCACGGACACAAGGGGCTTAGGGCATAATTCTGCCCGTTATCATAAAGTCCGAACACCTTGGGAGTGTTCGGCGTCTCAAGTTAGGCATTATATGCATCAGCTCGAATCATGTCTTTGGTCAAATGTTGGGTTTGCCCGGCTCCTGTGTTTTGCTGCCTTCGTTCCGTATCACTTTCTAACGCGGCACCGGAGAACTCTGCGATTGTGCCCCGTTAATTGGGCGAGCACCTCGATGAAAGCCAAAAACTGTTGTCATGATATAGCGAGAGTCTGGTCAGCCACTTGATCGACTATCGGAATGTTTAGAATTCCCCGCTTTGACGAAGGACCGCTTCCCGGTCAGGCACATACGCACCCCGAATCCGGAGATGTGCGGTGTCATTAGGGGTTATATCGTAACCCCACCCTCGAGCTCCATTGGCTAAGTGAAAGAGATAAAGCATTATAGTCCGGATTGCCTTGTTCGCTATGCTACCACCTCCTTATAACAGGACCGAGACGTCGGATTAAAGTGTGAAAACACGCCATTTTGCGAACACCCCAGCACCTTGTGCGAGGGGGCTGAACCCGAAGACTGCATCTTTCAGGTTGTACACAAGTATACTTAAATGGCCGCAAGGAGAAGTTTTACTACTTGGAAGCACAAGTATAAAAAGCATTCATACTATAATCATTGATTTACAAGGTACTGCGTTCATTTGAACGTTACATTCTTTGAGCACTGCGCCTCTACTTTACGAGCACCGCGCATGACTTCTCCGAAGTAGTGCTCGACAGGGAGCCGGCTTTCATCTGGACCCTGGGCAACAACGGCGGTGGCATCCATCTCCGGATAATGCGCCTTTACACGTGCCAGAGCCATCCGCGCGCCCTCGATGCAGGCCGACCGTTTCATCTCCTTGATATGCGGCTCCGCCCCAAGGAACTGCTGCAGTAGGCCGAAGTAGCTCGTCGCCTTGGACCTTCCTGGCCAGACATGGGCCACGACGTCAGTCATGGCCAGTCCGGACAGTCTATTCAGTTCGGCCCTTTCGGCCAACCTGTCCGTCGAGGAAGAAGCGTGATCCGGCTGTGGAATTGAGACCAATACAACTCTTCCGCCTCGTGATCCCTTGGCTCCGGAAGTGCTTAGCGGCATCGGCCGCTTTTCGCAGCCAAGTCCATGTCGGCTCCTCCGAACTCCATAGCCGCTCAAATTGGCGTGCTTGGCATCCATAAATCGGCGCGCATAAGAAGGCTTGCCAGCCACGATTTCTCGGCTTGGCGCAACTCCTCCTTCATAGCCCGCATTGCGAGCGGGCATCCTTAACCGGCGGTGGCCTTCTTTAGGTCTTCCCGCTCGGTGGCGCTCCTTTTCAAGAGCCTCGCTACGGTCGGTAGCATCCTTTAATTTCTTGGCCAATTCGGCCACCTCCGCCCTGCTTAGGCAGTGCGCGGCCTTTTCGGCCTTCAACTCTTCGGCCGCCCTCGCGGCAGCCGCATCACTCCTTCGGGCTTGCTCCTTAGCTTGAGCAAGCTCGGCCCGAAGGCTCTCCACAGCAGCAGCACCGTCTGAATAAACAGCATATAACTTATCAGAGGAGGGCCTTGACCCACTCAATAAAGCGGCTGCGGAGAATCTCTTTACCTTGCGACTCGTCAAGTCGCTGATTGACAAGTGCGATGTCAGCATCTGCCATGTCCAGTTGTCGGCTCAGTTCGGCAAACTGATTAGTCCAGCTGGCCCCCGGACTATCCGCCACCTGTATCAGAACGGCGGTATTTATTACTTGAGATGTTTAGTTTTTCGATCCTCGGCACGCTGTCGTCTCCGACAACCCACCGAGTCTCAGGGGCTACTATCTATACAGGGCGCATTTTTTATATGCACAACTGTTAAAAAACAAAGGGGTGCGCCCTTTTCGCATACCTCAAATCCGCCCGACAAGCTCATGGCAGCATCACGCATAATCCGCTTTCAGCGGACGAAATCCTTCCAACCACCATACGCATTAACGCACGGTGATCTTCTGAAATGGACGCCTCTCAAGCAGACTCTTCAGTTCTCCCGGCCGGCTTCTGCTGGGTGCTGAACTCTCTGGCCCCCCCCGGACTCGGGGACGCCCTCCGTGACGACACTTCAGGCTCGCCCACTTCATCTGGCGGCACCGCAGACGAAGGCGTATCGCTCTCCATCATCTCCGGAAGAAGGTCCCCCGAGGATGAACTCATTTGAGACGGCTGCAGATCCGAACTGCGATATAAATCTTTCGGTTACCTACAGAAGCATAAACGAAGGTATTCCCTTATTAATTAATTTTCTCTTTCATACTCACGGCTCGTTGGAGGGCTGGCCCTTCGGCGATGATTGCGCGTCCGGATTCTCTCCGGACGCGGACCAGTGAGATTTCTTCCCACGCTTAGGGGCTTTGACCTCCGGATCTCCGGAGGCGGTCCTCTTCTCCCTCTGAAGGGAGGGATCCTTGGTTCCCTCCTCTTTGGTCGCCCCTTCGGGCGAAGTATTAGCTTCTTTATCTCCCCCGTCGCCCCCCTCTATGGGCGCAACCTCCAACATTCTGACCAGCACGGGCTCGGTCACGGTCTCTGGGAGGGGGGCCGGACACCTTATCAGCCTTGATTGCGCCACCCATTCCTGTAAAGAATAAAGGGTCAGGAGACAATCTTTTGAAAGGCATACAAATAGAATGTCCAGGCTTTGAGCTATTTACCTGAGTATCCGGGCGATCGCGGCTTAGTCCAGCATCCTCGGCCGAATCCGGACACGCCACCTGCGGTCCGAAGAACAGCTCGTACATCTCCAAGGGTGTCGCACCCATGAAATCTGGAGGATCTGAGGTCCCTCGGATTGAACTCCCATAAGCGGAGAGGGCGGCGCTTGCGAGGTAGGAGGTGCACGATTAGCATGACTGCATCACCTTGACCAGGTCGGTCTCCCTTGTTTGGAGGTCTCGAATCCGGCCTGTAGTGCGAGGCACGTCCTTGGGCGGCCCCAGTTGAGCCCTTGGTTGACCCACGGCGTCGGCTGCCGTGGAGGTCCCGGGCGGAAAGAGGCGGCGGCTTTGCTTGCGCCCCTAGGAACAGATGATGTAAAACCACTCCTGTTGCCACAATCCTGTTCCTCTTGGAAGGAACCTTGAGCCATGGGGCTTGACCTTCACTTATAGTCGCCCGCCGCACTCCGCTTAGCGCCCCGATCATCTTCGGCTCCACCTAAAATGTTTTCAGCCATAGGCCGAAGTGGGGGGTGACGCGGAGGAAGGCTTCGCAGACAATGATAAATGCGGAGATATGGAGGATGGACTCCGGAGCCAACTCGTGGAAGTCCAGCCCGTAGTAGAACAGGAGCCCCCTCACGAAAGGATCCGTCGGAAGCCTAATCCCGGCGGAGGTGAGATCTTGAACACAACGTATTCGCCGGGCTCGAGGCTGGCACGGCCTGCCACAGGGGCGGGCAACCTGTCTGAAACCGTGGGCAGTGCTTGGCCTCACGCAACTTCAATATGTCCTCCTCCGTAATGGAAGAGGGCATCCACCGGCCCTGGAGGTCGGAGCCGGACATTGTAATGGATCTGAAGCGCTCGAATCTGAAGCTCTAGGTGTTGGAACTGGGAGCAGAGGAAAGATTCGATGCAAGGTTGAAAGACAAGGACGGGCCTTGGTCCTCTTATAAAGGGGGAATAATACCAAGGGCCGTCTCCGTGACCGTCTGAGATTCCCCTTTGATGGAGGAGGCGTGGCGACGGGAGCGGTTGGGTTACCCACGCACATATTGATGAGGATCCCGGAATAAAAGGGAACACGATCTCTGCTTCGACAGGACGGGCCAAGGAAACCGCTTCGCTAAACGTGCTGAGGCGGAATAATAAAAACGATACAAACAAGGCCTTGGCTGCGGTGTGATGTCACGCTGCATAAATACGTCAGCAGATTGAGCTAAGTGTATTTTATTCTCTCTACGTTGGAATGTGGAATTTATTTTGCAGAGCCGGACACTATCCTGGTGTTCATTATCTTCTCCGAATTATTCAAGGGAGGAACCCGCCTTGCACAGTTCGGGACCCCCTACCCGAGATCCGCCGGTTTTGACACCGACAACAGTATTTACACTTCATATGTTTATCCCCGTTGAAAACTTAACCTATGTTGTCATCAGTCACCAAAAAGGGGGAGATTGTAAGTGCATCTAGTGCCCCTTAGTGATTTTGGTGTATTGAAGACTTATAGGTTAAGTGGCTGATGCGTTTGTGAGTGTACACAGGTCTATAAGTCTATGAGGAGTTTGATATTTACAGAGAAAGTCGACCCTAAAAATGAAGTTCTTGATGAAGACTTTGATATTCGAAGACTTTACGAACACTTTGAAAGTGAAGAAATTGGTGTGACCTTGAAGACTTGATATTCATTTGAGGAACATGAAGCGTGAAGACTTTTGTTTTCGTAGTTTCATTTTCTCCTTCTTGAGTCATAGGAAACACCGTCTTTGTTAAAGGGGTCGAGGAAATACTAAGGAAAAATTTCCATGTGATGCTCAACTCAAAATCCTACACCTACCAATCCCTTGAGTGAAGCCATTGGTAATCTCATACTGATTCGATCAATTTCTTGATGTGAGACGCAGTTCTTACAGTCACTTGAGGACTTCTTTCGACGAGGAGTTAAATTCGCCGGTCTGGTGCCTACCTGAGGAACATGATAGCCCGAGGAATTTGAGAGTCAAATTTCCGACCCGTTCTTGTCTTCTTGGCGCGGCTGTCCAAAATATCTTATCCACCTAACGGTCATATCATTGAAGGGCATTTATGTCTTATCATGTCGGGCTGCTCCCTAGGCTATAAATAGCCGCCCCTACAACCACTAGTTGGTTGGCTGCTCGAAGAACTTGACACTTGTCATCGAGAGCAACCCATCCTCCGAGGACTTTGGCGAAAATCATCAAGTGAGGAAAATCCCAAAACCAAACCCCCACAAACCCAAAGTGATTGAGCATCATTGAAGAAATTGATCTGCGTGGATCCGGCGCTTATTACCTTTGAAGACTGTGCTTCTTCCAGACGGTTAGGCGTCAAGGTCTAGAAACATCAAGAGGAATTGTGGATCGCCGAGTGACCAAGTCTGTGAAGGTTTGGAAGTCACTGAAGACTTACCACGAGTGATTGGGCGAGGCTGCGTGGTCTTAGTTCAAGAAGAATACGGTGAGGACTGGGTGTCTGAGTTGCGGCTCGAGATGGGTGTCCGGACTGCGTGTCCTCGAGTTTAAATACTCGGCCGCTCCAACGGACGTATAACCGAGATAGCGATTGGAACTGGTTTACCAAATCATTGTCTTCACCAACTAAGCTGGTTCTATTTCCTCAACTCTTTCATTTCCTCATTCTTGTGTTGTATGTTGTTCATATCTGTACTTGAAGACTTTGGTGAAGACTTTCACAAATTCCTCGGTTCAATTTCTTGATCATCTGCCTTCATCTAGTTATCCTGTGTTTACGCTTTCCGTACTCTGTGCTAGTATTCATTTCATCATGATGACTATGTTTGTATCCTGTTATGTTTACTTCTGAGTACTTATTCCGCTGCAAGTAGTTCTTCGCTAAGGAATTTCCTCACCAGCAAATTCCTCAGTGAAGAATTCATAAAAATCGCCTATTCACCCCCCCCCTCTAGTCGATATAACGCACTTTCATCAATTCCCTTTGTCTAGCGGTATTGTACTTGCCCGAGATTCGATCGTCCGTATCCTGATACCTTGTTCAATCTCGTTACCGGCAAGTCTCTTTACTCATTCCGTAACACATCATCCCGTGATCAACCCCTTGGTCACATTGTGCACATTATGATGATGTCTGCCGAGTGGGCGAGAGATACCTCTCCGTTACGGAGTGACAAATCCATCTCGATTCGTACCAACCCAGACACTTTCGGAGATACATGTAGTGCACCTTTATAGCCACCCGATTCGTTGTGGCGTTTGGTACACCAAAGCATTCCTCGGTATCCGGAGTTGCACAATCTCATGGTCTAAGGAAAAGATACTTGACATTAGAAAAGCTTTAGCATACGAACTACGATCTTTGTGCTAGGCTTAGGATTGGGTCTTGTCCATCACATCATTCTCCTAATGATGTGATCCCGTTATCAACGACATCCAATGTCCATGGTCAGCAAACCGTAACCATCTATTGATCAATGAGCTAGTCAACTAGAGGCTTACTACGGACATGGTGTTGTCTATGTACCCACACATGTATCTGAGTTCCCTATCAATACAATTATAGCATGGATAATAAACGATTATCATGAACAAGGAAATATAATAATAACTTATTTATTATTGCCTCTAGGGCATATTTCCAACAGTCTCCCACTTGCACTAGAGTCAATATTCTAGTTCACATCGCCATGTGATTAACACTGACAGGTTACATCGCCATGTGAACAACATCCAAAGAGTTTACTAGTGTCACTAAACTAGTTCACATCATCATGTGATTAATACTCAATGAGTTCTGGGGTTTGATCATGTTTTGCTTGTAAGAGAGGTTTTAGTCAACGGGTCTGCAACATTCAGGTCCGTATGTACTTCGCAAATCTCTAGGTCATATTGTAAATGCTGCTTCCATGCTCCAGTTGGAGCTATTCCAAATGGTCTCTCCACTATACGTATCCGGTTTGCTACTTAGAGTCATTCGGATAGGTGTTAAAGCTTGCATCGACGTAACCCTTTACGCCGAACTCTTTATCACCTCCATAATCGAGAAACCCTTATTCCTCTAAGGATAATTTTGACCACTATCTGGTGATCCACTCCTTGATCACCTTTGTACCCTCTTGCCAGACATGTGGCAAGGCACACATCAGTGTGGTACACAAAGATAGCATCTGATGAGAGCCTCGTCTAAAGCATAGGGGACGACCTTCGTCCTTTCTCTCTTTTCTGCTGTGGTTGAGCTTTAAGTCTTAACTTCATACCTTACAACTCAACCAAGAACTCCTTCTTTGACTGATCCATCTTGAACACCTTCAAGATCATGTCAAGGTATGTGCTCATCTGAAAGTACCATTAAGCGTTTTTTATCTATCCTCATAGATCTTGAAGCACAATGTTCAAGTATCTTAATCCAGGTTTTCACTTGAAAAACACTTTTCAAATAACCCTATATGCTTTCCAGAAAATTCTACATCATTTTTGATCAACAATATGTCCACAACATATACTCATCAGAAATTCTATAGTGCTCCCACTCACTTCTTTGGAAATACAAGTTTCTCATGAACTTTGTATAAACCCAAAATCTTTGATCATCTTATCAAAGTGCATATTCCAATTCCGAGATGCTTACTCCACTCCATGGAAGGATCACTGGAGCTAGCATACCTTTTAGCATCCTTAGGATCGACAAAACCGTTCTGATTGTATCGCATACAACCTTTCCTTACGAAAACTGGTAAGGAAACTCGTTTTGACATCCATCTGCCAGATTTCATAAATGCAGCTTGTGCTAACATGATTCCAACGGACTTTAAGAATTGCTACGGATGAGAAAATCTCATCGTAGTCAACTCTTGAACTTGTGAAAAACTCTTCGCCACAAGTCAAGCTTCATAGATGGTGACATTACCATCCACGTCTGTCTTCTTCTTAAAGATCCATTTATCTCAATGGCTTGCCGATTATTGGGCAAGTCCACCAAAGTCCATGCTTTGTTCTGATACATGGATCCTATCTCAGATTTCATGGCTTCTAACCATTTGTCGGAATTTGGGCCCACCATCGCTTCTCCATAGCTCGTAGGTTCATTGTTGTCTAGCAACATGACCTTCAAGATAGGATTCTGTACCACTCTGAGCGATCGCATCCTTGTCACCCCACGAGTACGGTAGTGACTTGATCTGAAGTTTCATGATCACTATCATAAGCTTCTACTTCAATTGGTGTAGGTGCCACATGAACAACTTCCTGTGCCCTGCTACACACTAGTTGTAGTGATGGTTCAATAACCAGATAAAGTCTCCACCATCCTCCCACTCAACTTTTCCTCGAGAAAGGACCCGGTTCAAGAAACAATCCCTATTGCTTTCAGATCTGAATTAGGAGGTATACCCAACTGTTTTGGGTGTCCTATGAAGATTCATTTTATCCGCTTTGGGTTCAAGCTTATCAACCTGAAACTTTTTCACATAAGTGTCGCAGCCCCAAACTTTTAAGAAACGACAACTTAGGTTTCGCCAAACCATAGTTCAAACGGTGTCGTCTCAACGGAATTACGTGGTGCCCCTTTTAAAGTGAATGTGGTTGTCTCTAATGCCTAACCCATAAACGATAGTGGTAATTCGATAAGAGACATCATGGTATGCACCATATCCAATAGGGTGCAGTTATGATGTTTGGACACACCATCACACTATGGTGTTCCAGGCGGTATTGGTTGTGAAACAATCTCCACAATGTCTTAATTGTGTGCCAAACTCGTAACTCAGATACTCATCTCTATGATCATATCATAGACATTTTATCCTCTTGTCACAATGATCTTCAACTTCACTCTGAAATTACTTGAACCATTCAATAATTCAAACTTGTGTTTCATCAAGTAAATATACTCAACATCTACTCGAATCATCTGTGAAGTAAGAACATAACGATATTCACTGCATGCCTCAGCACTCATTGGACTGCACACATCAAAATGTGTTACTTCCAACAAGTTGCTATCTTGTTCCATCTTATTGAAAACGATGCTTTTCAGTCATCTTGCCCATGTGGTATGATTTGCATATCTCAAGTGATTCAAAATCAAGTGAGTCCAAACGATCCATCTGCATGGAGTTTCTTCATGTGTATACACCAATAGACATGGTTCGCATGTCTCAAACTTTTCAAAAATGAGTGAGTCCAAAGATCCATAAACATGGAGCTTCTTCATGCATTTTATACCAATATGACTTGCATGGCAGTGCCACAAGTAAGTGGTACTATCATTACTATCTTATATCTTTTGGCATGAAAATGTGTATCACTACGATCGAGATTCAATAAACCATTCCTTTAGGTGCAAGACTGTAGGATCGAAAGTATGTCTAGAGGGGGGGTGATTAGACTACTTGACAATATAAAAATTCAGCCTTTTGATAAAGACAAGTTTTTGGCAAGTTCACAATGATGATCAAGTCAAGTATCACCCTACACATGCAATTCTATAGTATAGGCAGCGGAAAGTAAATTGCACATGTAGTAAAGAGAGGTGGAGAAGAGCAAACGCAATTTTGGTCGTGGTTCCAATAGGTGGTGCTATCCTCAATCCACGTTGATGGAGACTTCAACCCACGGAGGGTAACGGCTGCGAGAGTCCACGGAGGGCTCCACCCACGAAGGGTCCACGAAGAAGCAACCTTGTCTATGCCATCATGGCATACGCCCACGGAGGGCTAGCCTTACTCGGGGTAGATCTTCACGAAGTAGGCGATCTCCTTGCCCTTACAAACTTCTTGGTTCAACTCCACATCTTGACGGAGGCTCCCAAGCGACACCTAACCAATCTAGGAGGCACCACCCTCCAAAAGGTAATAGATGGTGTTGATGATGATGAACTCCTTGCTCTTGTGCTTCAAATGATAATCTCCCCAACACTCAACTCTCCTCACTGATTTGGCTGTGGTGGAAGAAAGGATTGAGTGGAAAGCAACTTGGGAAGGCTAGAGATCAAGCTTCATATGGTGGGAGTGGAGCAACTTGATCTCAACACAAGGGTAGGTAGTTCTCTTCTCGAAAATGTAAGGTAGGAGTGGTAGTACTTTCGATGGCTCTCTCCACGAATGAAGAGGGGGTGGAGGGTATTTATAGCCTCCACACAAATCCAACCGTTACACACATTTGACCAATCTCGGTCGGACCGAAGTTGACAACTCGGTGAGACCGAAAGTTCAAATCATGTGAACGTTGGGATTTTCGGTGGGACCGAAAATACAATCTCGGTTAGTCCGATTCTTCCAAAGACAAGAGCTTGCCAATCTCGGTGGGACCCACTTTATCATCTCGGTGACACCGATTTGATGACAGAAGGTTACAGAAGCTTGGCAACTCAAGTTTCGGTGAGACCGAGTTCAGAATCGGAAAATCCGAAATTTCTAGGGTTTGGCTTTGTGGCTGAGGTGGTTCATCTGGGTGTGACTGGGTTTGGAAAATCGGTGGGACCGAGATTACTTATGAGTGTATAATGCAGTGAGAGTTGCTGATAGTTTAGGAGATGTATCACTAAGCACTTTGAGCAACGGATCATTATCATAACCTCATCCCTTTTAATAGTATTGGCTTTCCTATGGACTCAATGTGATCTTGGATCACTAAACCAAAAATGGAGTCTTGAGCTTTTGCCAATGCTTGCCTTAGCATTTTGAGGGTCCACTTCTTGAGTCCTTGCCTTACCCATATCAATGAACTTTCTGAAATGATTCTCAAGAAACTATTAGTTCAATGATATATATGTTGTTATTAATTACCAAAACCACCCGGGATTAGTTGCACTTTCAATCTCCCCTTTTGGTAATTGATGACAACATATAGATCAAAGCTTCGACAAAGGATATAATCAATGAATAATATAAATCGCTTTGAGAAGTATGTGATAAGCAAGAGCTCCCCTAAATTTGTGCATTATTTAAGATTTGCGTTTGAATGCAAATGCACAATCGATTAGGATCATGGGTCACTCTTCCATGTCACATACATCTTGGTGGAGCGCACAAAATGATAAGAATGAATAGCATGCACCCAATCACCAAGACATGAGTAAATGGTCATACAAGATATGAATAGCATATGATAAGCATTAAGCACACATTAAGATATAGTACGACCAAGCACTCATCAAACATAGTATCAAACACACAGAATGTCTCGAAAAACCAAACGTATCTCAAAAAGACCGCAAATGAACGAAAGAGCAAAAGCGCAAAGACAAAGGCACTCTCTCTCTCGAAGTCCTATGATCTATACAATTTCTCCCCCTTTGGCAACAAGTTACCAAAAAGTTCGAAAAGGCATAGAGCTAAACGTCACTAGGGACTCTGCTGGCGGCTCCTGTCTGAGTTGATGGAGTTGAGATGGCAGCATCGGCGAAGACTTCAGCTGATGTCTCTGGAGCTGGAGGAGTGGTCACTGGAGCTGGAGCTGGAGCAACTGATGGAGCTGTGGGAGGTCCGAGGCTGTAGTCACAGTGTCGATCCTTTGGAATAGCAGTGATCGGGTCTGTGGGAACCGGAGCGATCTGTTCATAAGCATCTGGACTAGGTCATCCTGCATCTCACGCATAAGCTCTTCCTTCTCCTCTTTGCTTCCTCAATATCTGCCTCAAGCTTGTTGTGATTACTTGCACTTGATCGACTTCACATCGAGCATGGATCTTGTCTTCAACAATCCTCTCTAGGCTCTCCTGAGACTGCACAATGCTGGCCAGGCGCTGTTCAATCCTTTGGGTAGCTTCAAGTAGCTGTTCTCCAACACTCTTTGGTTTAGCTGCTGCTACTGCTGCTTCCTTCTCAGCTTTAGCTTTCTTGGCAGCTTCAGTCTTTGCTTGACCTTCAACTGACGTTGGATCCTCCTCATCCATCACAACATCATTGTCCTCATGCTCAGGCTGCAGTGGCAAGTGCTCTCTATCCAACAAGAATGTACCCGTGCCAAACTTGGCATTGATAAGCATCTGAATATGCGGGCAAATCCACACGACCTTTTACGTCACCAGCAGTCCTCTTAATAGTTTCAACTATCAAGTCCATCACCTTGAAAGGTGCCTTCTCATCAAGTATATGCAGCATGTTGATAGAGTATCCTCGATCATGCGATGATCTCCGAACTTGGGCATCAAGGTATGCCTCGAAATAGTGTTTGTGGTAGGTAGACCTGCACGGAGATAATACATCGAGCCGAGCTTCCAGATTCCCAAATCCTTAGCTGGAACCTCCTTGTACATATTCTTCATAGATTCATGGTTCTTCTTGGGAATGCCATAAACATCAACATCATCCTCTCTTTGCACTGGAGCATTCAGCAGTTCTGCCCATTCTTCAACAGTAGAAGAATACCTTTGGCCTTTAGTCATCCATGTGATCTTTCCATCTGGATAGAAATGAGCTGTGGCATAGAATTGCATAATCATTTCATCATTCCAATTTGTCAACTTCTGACCAACAAAATCTGCAACACCACATGCAGTGAAGCTCTCATGCACATGTGGAAAGAAGTCTCTGTTCTCTTCACTGTCAATGTATTTCCAATCAACAAATCTGGTGTCTGCCACTATGGGCTTCTTGTCCATCAGCACTGTCTCATAGAAGTCCTGCTGCTCTCTGGTGTGGAATCTTGGATCAACAGCAGTTCTTCTCCTCACGGCATATGGGTCAGATTGTCTCCATAGCCTGAGACCTCTATCTTTCCTTTCCTTCATGTTCTCAGCTTGAGGATGAGCATCATTGTGTAGTGGCAGTTTCTGTCGAAGTTTCAGCAAGACTGGTGCTTCATCATCTGACACAGCTGGTGGCACATCATCTTTCTTCTTTTCGATCTGGAATGTTCTGACTGTTTTCTTTGGCTTGGCAGCAGGCTTTCTTGGAGCTGCCTTGGTGGAGCAGATGGCTTGGACTTTGAAGTGGCTCCTGCTACGATGGCATCACCCATGAGCTTAGGCTTCGAGGAGGCTGGGGTGCTTCCTCATCATCATCTTCCTCTACTGCATCATCATGCACAATCCTCTTCCTCTTGGAAGTTTTCTTCACCTTGCTTGTAGTTTCCTCTTCCAAACTCAGCTTCTTGGCAACAGTGGACTGCTTGACTTTTCTGGTGCCTTTCTTAGTTTGCTGACCCTGTGGCTCTTTGGCAACAACTTTTCTCTTGGGCTTGGAGGAGACTTCTTCCTCAACAATGAAATCTGAGCCTTCCTCATCTGAGTTCCTCTTCTTTCTGGCCCTGGTGGCTGCAGGAGGCAAACCACTTGGTGTACTCCTCTCACCATCATCGATGAGCTCTTTGGGATCGGGACTAGTGCCCCTCTGGAATATCAGCAATAGGTGACTCGACCTGTTACGGCTGTCACCGGCATCGACATGGCCGACAACCTGTGAATAGATAAGGTGTAGGCGAGTAGAAGAGTTATCACAAACTGCGAAGTTTTTGCAAACAAATGAGTTCAAATTCTAGTATTAGGTTTTCACGAAGACATTTCGGTCGGACCGAGTTTAAAATTCGTGAATCCGAAGTGTTCAAACGAAGCATTCACTCCACTTTCGGTTGGACGAAGTGGGTTTCGATCTGCCGAAAACACTAGGGTTTCACTAAATCCTCATTTCGGTCACACCGATTTGCACAACTCGGTTGGACCGAAGGGTGCAGTGCAATGGCCATAGGCCAAATCGGTCATACCGAGAATGTAAAATCGGTCTCACCGAGATGTGTTCGGCGGAAACCTAACCCTAAAACTTTGACTCGAATTTCGTTCAAAGGAACTAATCTGGTGTACAGGAAGATTTCAATCGTGGCAAGATGCTAGGCAAACCAAACGTGCATTGAATCGGAGATGGGAGCACGAGTGGGATCGAAACTCACCCTAACTTGGTGGAGTTTCTCTACGGTGGCAACGGCGCGGAGAGAATGTCCGTTGATGGCGACGGAGACCTGCGGCGAGCGCCTGACGGCAACGGAGGCGATCCGGAGACCAAGGCGGCGGCAAGAAGGGGTGTGGGGGCGAAGCATTTGAAGTAGAAATCAATGCGCGCGACCCACGGAGTATATATACCCCTTTGCTGTCGGTGGGACCGAGTTGTAAAACTCGGTGGCACCGAGATGAATAACTGCAGGCAGTTATTCACTTCGGTCACGCCGAAAATCACAACTCGGTTTCACCGAGGTGAAAACCTAGATCAGTCTAAATTTTTTCGGTTTGACCGAGTTTGAGTGGGTTGGTCTAACCGAAATCATTTAGAAGGTTTTGGAAGTTAGCCTTTGACGGATCAGTGGCTCCGAGTGCTCCTCACTCGGAGGGTCCGAAAATGACTTGTTCAAAGTTTCTGATGTAAGCATGAATAGAGTTTGAGACAAGAAAGCATAGATAGCTAGGGGAGGTACTTAGGCATTCTTGTCCATCCATTTGGTCAGAAAAATCAAAAAGACCAAAGCAACAAATGGATGTCCTCGAATGGATAAACTCATGCATCCAACATGCTCACACAATAAGATAGCAAATGAAATATGTGTCAAACATGCTCAATCAAAACTCTAGCTACTATCACACAATTTGTCGATGACTAGGTCATCTATATATGAGTATATTGACTTAGGAGCCAAATGAGAACATTTGATCATAGGTCATACTCATCGTTTAAGCACAAGTGGGGTTACCACTTTTACATAAAGCATTGATGTGTTCACATCATTTGAAGATGCTTTAGCTCAATTCTTTAGAGCAAAGCTCCCCCTAGATGTAAGAACCCCTTTTAAAGGGTCAAACTAACCTTGGGTTGTCGTAGAAGACTTCATGTAGATGTTGAAGATGTGGATGCTCAATGTTGATGAAGATCATCAAGAGTTGGGAGCAATCCTTTGGATTCAGGCACTTTCAATACCTACATGGGTTAGTCCCACAAGGAACAAACAAGGATATCCATGGACATAGATTGAAGTTCACAATAGATGATGTCCATGAAAACAATGATTACCTTGTCCCTTGACTTACCAACAAGAGGGTTTGTGACTCCATGAACTAGTGCAAGATGTGGAAGATGATTGCACAAGTTCTTGCCAAAATGAATGTGAGTGAAGTATGTTGGCGGAGTCACCCTCAAGAACTCTCTAGTTCTTCTTCTTCGGGATCCACATCATCTTGATGGGAATCCTTGGGGTTGTAGTTGAGCTTGACGAAGTAGAACTTGACGTTTCCTTGGGAACCCACTTGACCATGGCTTTAGGTGCTTCAATAAATGCATCAATCTCCTCTTGAAGCTTGTCCTTGCCTTTTAGCTTGTGGTCTTGTGGTGGAAGATCATCTTGAGCTTGTTCCACATTGGAAGAAGTAGGATTGTACTTCTCCTTTTGAGGAATAAACTGTGGAGTGGGATATTGACCTTCTTCCCATTCAACACCCTCGGCGTTGAACTTTCGCTCAAAACCAATTCCTTGATTCTTCCGGTGCCTTCCTTGCTTGCGAACAATTTCCTCAAAGTTCTTGCTTCCGGCAAGGCTCTTGTAGACACCTTTCTCTATAATCCCTTTCAATAAACTATTTTCTTGCTCAAGTGTAACTTGGCTTGAAACATTGTTAGTGGAATCAAGAGAACTACTAGAAGCAACAATATTGGATTTAGCATGGTTATTGTTACTACTAGATGAAGAATTTTTCTTATGCTTGTCATGCTTAGTTTTAATAGGTGGCAAGAAATTAGACAAGAGAAGTCGTTTGGCAAGATATGAAGAACTTTTCTTTCGAAGATCGTCATTGATTGCTTTTAGAAACTCATGTTCTTGCTCTAGAGTGAGCTTCTCGAAGCGTAGCTTCTCATGAGATCTTAGGAGCTCTCTATGATCTTCTTGAGTTGTTTCATGAGCTAACTTAAGAGTGTTTAGTTCTTTAGTTAGATGCTCAATCTCCTTCATAGCATTGTCATTCGACTCTTCTCGACTATAAAGACTACTAGCATGTTCATCATTACTAGGCTCACTAGATTTATCATGTAAGAGCTCATCTTCACCAAGCAAGTCATCCTCATCACTATCAAAGTCAATGAATTCAGGGTGTGATACCTTGGGGCCTTTAGCCATGAAGCATCTTCCAATTCCCTCATTTGGTGAATCAAATAAGTCGTAGGAGTTGGAGTTGGAGGATCGAGAGCAAGACCGCAACACCTTCATCTTGGTTTGTAGTCGGAGTTGGAGTGATAGCTTCTTCGGATTGATTGTCGAGTCGAGCGGAGACCCATTCACCTACATGAGCTTGATGTTTTGTTCTTGTGTAGCTCCTTGATGACTTGTCTTTCCTCTCCGAATCCTTGCTTCTCCGAGAGGGTCTTCGTTCATAACGATCATCTCTACTCCTTCTCTCTTTCCGAGGTGACTCATCTCTTGAGCTTCTTCTTCTTGGAGATTCTTCTCTTCTCTTGTGGGGAGCCGAACACTCATTTGAGTAGTGTCCGGTCTTCCACAATTGTAGCAGATTCGATCACGACTAGAAGATCTCTTTTCATCATATGATCTAGACTTTGAGCTTCTCTCTTTGCTTCTACTCTTGTAGAATTTGTTGAAGTTCTTCACCATTAGGCTTATCTCTTCATTGGAAACTAGCTTGTCACTTGAGGTTGTGGGAGCATCACTTGTAGCTTTGTAAGCACCACTTGACTTGTTGTGAAGCTCTTCCTTATCTTTAAGTGTCATCTCATGAGCAACAATTCTTCCAATGACTTGGTTGGCTTGAGATTCTTGTAGTTTGGCATCATTTGGATCAAAGTGCACATGGTGTCATACTTTCCATCCAAAGCTCGAGAATCTTCTTGATGATGAATCGATCGGTCATTTCTTCGCTTCCTAAGCCGGCAATCTCATTGGTGATGAGAGCAAGCCTAGAGTACATTTCAGCGACTCCTTCACCTTCCTTCATCTTGAACTTGTCAAGTTGACCTTGAAGAACATCTAGCTTTGATTCCTTCACGGACTCGGTACCTTCGTGCATTTCGACCAAAGTATCCCAAATCTCTTTTGCATTCTCAAGGCGGCTGATTTTGTTGAACTCCTCGGGACACAAAGCATTGAAGAGAATGTCACAAGCTTGAGCATTGTTTTGCAACATCCGCAATTCATCCGTTGTAGCCCGCGATCCGGAACTTTTCCTTCCTCGAAGAACTCACCTTGCAAACCAACACAAATAATGCCCCATGCGGCGGGTTATGGCAAAGAATATGCATTTTCATTTTATGCTTCCAACTAGCAAAGTTTGAACCATCAAAGTAAGGACCTCTCTGAAAATTACCCTCACTAGGCGCCATACTCTCCTAGGTTGTGAAACCAAGCTTATGGAGTCAATGCAATGGAGACCAATACAATGGAGACCAAAGCTCGATACCACTTGTAGGATCGAAAGTATGTCTAGAGGGGGTGATTAGACTACTTGACAATATAAAAATTCAGCCTTTTGATAAAGACAAGTTTTTGGCAAGTTCACAATGATGATCAAGTCAAGTATCACCCTACACATGCAATTCTAGAGTATAGGCAGCGGAAAGTAAATTGCACATGTAGTAAAGAGAGGTGGATAAGAGCAAACGCAATTTTGGATACGCGGAGATTTTTCTCGTGGTTCCGACAGGTGGTGCTATCGTCAATCCATGTTGATGGAGACTTCAACCCACGGAGGGTAACGGCTGCGAGAGTCCACGGAGGGCTCCACCCACGAAGGGTCCACGAAGAAGCAACCTTGTCTATGCCATCATGGCATACGCCCACGGAGGGCTAGCCTTACTCGGGGTAGATCTTCACGAAGTAGGCGATCTCCTTGCCCTTACAAACTTCTTGGTTCAACTCCACATCTCGACGGAGGCTCCCAAGCGACACCTAACCAATCTAGGAGGCACCACCCTCCAAAAGGTAATAGATGGTGTTGATGATGATGAACTCCTTGCTCTTGTGCTTCAAATGATAATCTCCCCAACACTCAACTCTCCTCACTGATTTGGTTGTGGTGGAAGAAAGGATTGAGTGGAAAGCAACTTGGGAAGGCTAGAGATCAAGCTTCATATGGTGGGAGTGGAGCAACTTGATCTCAACACAAGGGTAGGTAGTTCTCTTCTCAGAAATGTAAGGTAGGAGTGGTAGTACTTTCTGATGGCTCTCTCCACGAATGAAGAGGGGGTGGAGGGGTATTTATAGCCTCCACACAAAATCCAACCGTTACACACATTTGACCAATCTCGGTCAGACCGAAGTTGACAACTCGGTGAGACCGAAAGTTCAAATCATGTGAACGTTGGGATTTTCGGTGGGACCGAAAATACAATCTCGGTTAGTCCGATTCTTCCAAAGACAAGAGCTTGCCAATCTCGGTGGGACCGACTTTATCATCTCGGTGACACCGATTTGATGACAGAAGGTTACAGAAGCTTGGCAACTCAAGTTTCGGTGAGACCGAGTTCAGAATCGGAAAATCCAAAATTTCTAGGGTTTGGCTTTGTGGCTGAGGTGGTTCATCTCGGTGTGACTGGGTTTGGAAAATCGGTGGGACCGAGATTACTTATGAGTGTATAATGCAGTGAGAGTTCCTGATAGTTTAGGAGATGTATCACTAAGCACTTTGAGCAACCAGATCATTATCATAACCTCATCCCCTTTTAATAGTATTGGCTTTCCTATGGACTCAATGTGATCTTGGATCACTAAACCAAAAATGGAGTCTTGAGCTTTTGCCAATGCTTGCCTTAGCATTTTGAGGGGTCCACTTCTTCAGTCCTTGCCTTACCCATATCACTGAACTTTCTGAAATGATTCTCAAGAAACTATTAGTTCAATGATATATATGTTGTTATTAATTACCAAAACCACCCGGGGATTAGTTGCACTTTCAAAGACCATTAAAGGTATTATTCAAATAAATAGAGTAACCATTATTCTCCTTAAATGAATAACCGTATTGCGATAGACATAATCCAATCATGTCTATGCTCAACGCAAACACCAAAAGACAATTATTCAGGTTTAATACTAATCTTGATGGTAGAGGGAGCGTGCGATGTTTGATCACATCAAACTTGGAAACACTTCCAACACATATCGTCAGCTCACCTTTAGCTAGTCTCCGTTTATTCCGTAGCTCTTTTATTTCGAGTTACTAACACTTAGCAACCGAACCGGTATCTTAATACCCTGGTGCTACTAGGAGTACTAGTAAAGTACACATTAACATAATGTATATCCAATATACTTCTATCGACCTTGTCAGCCTTCTCATCTACCAAGTATCTAGGGTAATTCTGCTCTAGTGGATGTTCCCCTTATTACAGAAGCACTTAGTCTCGGGTTTGGGTTCAACCTTGGGTTTCTTCACTAGAGCAGCAGCTCATTTGCCGTTTCATGAAGTATCCCTTCTTGCCCTTGCCCTTCTTGAAACTAGTGGTTTCACCAACCATCAACAATTGATGCTCCTTCTTGATTTCTACTTTCGCGGTGTCAAACATCGCGAATACCTCAAGAATCATCATATCTATCCCTGATATGTTATAGTTCATCACGAAGCTCTAGCAGCCTTGTGGCAATGACTTTGGAGAAACATCACTATCTCTGGAAGATCAACTCCCACTCGATTCAAGTGATTGTCGCACTCAGACAATCTGAGCACAAGCTCAACGATTGAGCTTTTCTCCCTTAGTTTGCAGGCTAAGAAAATCGTCGAAGGTCTTATACCTCTTGTCGTGGGCACGAGCCTGAAATCCCAATTTCAGCCCTCGAAACATCTCATATGTTCCGCGACATTTCGAAAACGTCTTTGGTGCCTCAATTCTCAACCGTTTAACTGAACTATCACGTAGTTATCAAAACGTGTATGTCCGATGTTCGCAACATCCACAAACGACGTTTGGGGTTCAGCACAATGAGCGGCGGATTAAGGACATAAGCTTTCTACTGTCCGCATAATCGCTACTGTCAACTTTCAACTATATTTTCTCTAGGAACATATCTAAACAGTGGAACTAAAGCGCGAGCTTACGACATAATTTGCAAAGATCTTTTGACTATGTTCAGGATAATTAAGTTCATCTTATGAACTCCCACTCAGATAGACATCCCTCTAGTCATCTAAGTGATTACATGATCCGAGTCAACTAGGCCGTGTCCGATCATCACGTGAGACGGACTAGTCATCATCGGTGAACATCTTCATGTTGATCGTATCTACTATATGACTCATGCTCGACCTTTCGGTCTCTTGTGTTCCAAGGCCATGTCTGTACATGCTAGGCTCGTCAAGTTGACCTAAGTGTTTCGCGTGTGTAAATCTGGCTTACACCCGTTGTATGTGAACGTAAGAATCTATCACACCCGATCATCACGTGGTGCTTCGAAACGACAAACTTTCGCAATGGTGCACAGTTAGGGGGAATACTTTCTTGAAATTTTAATGAGGGATCATCTTATTTACTACCGTCGTTCTAAGCAAATAAGATGCATAAACATGGTAAACATCACATGCAATCAAATAGTGACATGATATGGCCAATATCATTTTGCTCCTTTTGATCTCCATCTTCGGGGCTCCATGATCATCACCGTAACCGGCATGACACCATGATCTCCATCATCATGATCTCCATCATCGTGTCTCCATGAAGTTGTCTCACCAACTTAATACTTCTACTACTATGGCTACCGGTTAGCAATAAAGTAAAGTAATTACATGGCATTGTTCAATGACACGCAGGTCATACAATAAATAAAGACAACTCCTATGGCTCCTGCCGGTTGTCATACTCATCGACATGCAAGTCGTGATTCCTATTACAAGAACATGATCAATCTCATACATCACATATCATTCATCACATTCTTCTTGGCCATATCACATCACATAGCATACCCTGCAAAAACAAGTTAGACGTCCTCTAATTGTTGTTTGCATGTTTTACGTGGCTGCAATGTGTTTCTAGCAAGAACGTTTCTTACCTATGCAAAACCACAACGTGATATGCCAATTGCTATTTACCCTTCATAAGGACCCTTTTCATCGAATCCGTTTCGACTAAAGTGGGAGAGACTGGCACCCGCTAGCCACCTTATGCACCAAGTGCATGTCAATCGGTGGAACCTGTCTCACGTGAAATGCGTGTAAGGTCGGTCCAGGCCGCTTCATCCCACAATACCATCGAAAAAAGATTGGACTAGTAACGGTAAGCATATTGAACAAAATCAACGCCCACAACTACTTTGTGTTCTACTCGTGCAAAGAATCTACGCAATAGACCTAGCTCATGATGCCACTGTTGGGGAACGTAGCAGAAATTCAAAATTTTCCTACGTGTCACCAAGATCTATCTATGGAGAAACCAGCAATGAGGGGAAGTAGAGTGCATCTACATACCCTTGTAGATCGCTAAGAGGAAGCGTTCAAGAGAACGTGGTTGAAGGAGTCGTACTCGTCGTGATCCAAATCAACGGAGATCCTAGTGCCGAATGGACGGCACCTCCGCGTTCAACACACGTACAGCCCGATGACGTCTCCCATGCCTTGATCCAGCAAGGAGAGAGGGAGAGGTTGGGGAAGACTCTGTCCAGCAGCAGCACGACGGCGTGGTGGTGGTGGAGGAGCGTGGCAATCCTGCAGGGCTTCGCCAAGCACCGCGGGAGAGGAGGAGAACTTGTGAGAGGGGAAGGGCTGCGCTAGAACTTGGGTAAAGCTCCCATGCGCCTCCCCACTATATATAGGGGTGGAGGGGGCTGGTTTCTTGCCCTCCAAGTCCATTGGGGCGTTGGCAAAGGTGGGAGGAAAGAAATCCCATCATTTCCTTCCCCACCGATTGTTATCCCCCCTTTTTAGGGATCTTGATCGTATCCCTTCGGGATATGATCTTATTCCTTCTAAGGGGGGATCTTGGTGCGCCTTGGCCAGGGGTGTGGGGCCTTGCCCCCACTACCCACGTTCATGTGGGTCCCCCCATGCAGGTGGGCCCCACTCCGGAACCTTCTAGAACCTTCCCGGTACAATACCGAAAATCCCGAACATTTTCCGGTGGCCAAAATAGAACTTCCCATATATAAATCTTTACGTCCGGACCATTCCGGAACTCCTCGTGACGTCCGGGATCTCATCCGAGACTCCGAACAACATTCGGTAACCACGTACATCTATTCCCTATAACCCTAGCGTCATTGAACCTTAAGTGTGTAGACCCTACGGGTTCGGGAGACACGTAGACATGACCGAGACAACTCTCCGGCCAATAAGCAACAGCGGGATCTGGATACCCATGTTGGCTCCCACATGTTCCACGATGATCTCATCGGATGAACCACGATGTCGAGGATTCAATCAATCCCGTATTCAATTCCCTTTGTCTAGCGGTATTGTACTTGCCCGAGATTCGATCGTCGGTATCCTGATACCTTGTTCAATCTTGTTATTGGCAAGTCTCTTTACTCGTTCCGTAACACATCATCCCGTGATCAACCCCTTGGTCACATTGTGCACATTATGATGATGTCCTACCGAGTGGGCCCAGAGATACCTCTCCGTTACATGAAGTGACAAATCCCAGTCTCGATTCGTGCCAACCCAATAGACACTTTCGGAGATACCAGTAGTGCACCTTTATAGCCACCCGATTCGTTGTGGCGTTTGGTACACCCAAAGTATTCCTACGGTATCCGGGAGTTGCACAATCTCATGGTCTAAGGAAAAGATACTTGACATTAGAAAAGCTTTAGCATACGAACTACGATCTTTGTGCTAGGCTTAGGATTGGGTCTTGTCCATCACATCATTCTCCTAATGATGTGATCCTGTTATCAACGACATCCAATGTCCATGGTCAGGAAACTGTAACCATCTATTGATCAATGAGCTAGTCAACTAGAGGCTTACTAGGGACATGGTGTTGTCTATGTACCCACACATGTATCTGAGTTTCCTATCAATACAATTATAGCATGGATAATAAACGATTATCATGAACAAGGAAATATAATAATAACTTATTTATTATTGCCTCTAGGGCATATTTCCAACAATTCTTGCTTGTAAGGATGGAGATGATCTAGAGAAATTATTACACAAGTATAAGGAAAAATCTCTGAATGCTAGAATGAAATGTGATCCTAAGTTTGCTACTTCGCCTATCTTTATTGATGATAAGGATTACGAATTCTCTGTCGACCCAGAGTTAATTATTTTGGTTGAATCTGATCCATTCTATGGTTATGAAACTGGAACTGTTGTGGCACATCTTACTAAGTTGAATGATATAGCCACCCTTTTTACTCATGATGAGAAAACTCGATATTACTTTATTCTCAAATTATTTCCTTTCCTATTAAAGGGTGATTGTCGGTGTCAAAACCGGCGGATCTCGGGTAGGGGGTCCCGAACTGTGCGTCTAGGCGGATGGTAACATGAGACAAGGGACACGATGTTTTACCCAGGTTCGGGCCCTCTTGATGGAGGTAAAACCCTACGTCCTGCTCGATTAATATTGATGATGTATATTACAAGAGTGGATCTACCACGAGATCAAGGAGGCTAAACCCTAGAAGCTAGCCTATGGTATGATTGTTGTAATGGAGGTTATGTCCTACGGACTAAAGCCCTCCGGTTTATATAGACACCGGAGAGGGCTAGGGTTACACAGAGTCGGTTACAATGGTAGGAGATCTACATATTCGTATCTCCAAGCTTGCCTTCCACGCCAAGGAAAGTCCCATCCGGACACGGGACGGAGTCTTCAATCTTGTATCTTCATAGTCTTGGAGTCCGGGGGACGATGATAGTCCGGCTGTCCGGACACCCCCTAGTCCAGGACTCCCTCAATAGCCCCCGAACCAGGCTTCAATGACGATAAGTCCAGCGCGTATATAGTCTTCGGTGTTGCAAGGCGGGTTCTCCTTTTAAGTTCCATGTACCTCCTGAACAGTGTCTGGCTTCCTCATCAATGTTGTGCTTCTTGGCTTCCACGCCCAATAATGGCCTTCTTCCACGCGTCGCACGAATGCGAAAAGCCAGGGTATCTTTTATGTTTCACCCCCCAGCCGTGCAAATAATCTGCCTATAAGAGAGGCAAAAATCCAGATCCAAATCACATCATCTCCCTTCCGCGAATACTCATCGGAGCGCCTTTGACCCAGAATCCATTCCATCATGGACCGTCGATGCGGCTCCTCTTCTCACGCTCCCAGCCCTCTGCCAGGAGATTGGAGGAGATGCTCTGTTCCGCACAATGAGCTGGTAAAGCTCCAAGCGGGGGGATATCTCCCACCGGCCTTCATGGTTCCGGTTCGAGCCGGGCTGGCCACCTACCAAGGTGGGAAGCAAGCGGAGGCTACCCCAAGTCCCGGAGGCGTCCGAAGACTGGCCTTCGAAATGGTTTTACATAGAAGATGCTCATGCGGGACCTGTCCGGTCGGCCTCTGAGTTGATCTTGCTCCTCTGAAGAACGCCTTAGTTGGCGCCCACGGAGCCCCCAGCCGGAGGAAGACAAGAGCGTCCATTATCGATGGGCGAATAAGATTCTTGGCCCATTCGGGTTGACGATGATTGGAGTCATGGCAACATGCATTACTGTGAAGTGCAGCCATCGCAATCTGAGGGGCCACCCATGTGGGATTTCAGCGGGAAGACGATGCCACCCGTCATGGCATAAAAGGACGGATTCGGCCGAGGACCTGGTGCAGATCCTGTCCGGCCTGTACAAGGGGGAGAAGGAGGACTTCCTTCAGACGAACCCCTTGAATGGGTTCTCCATGAGTAACCCTCGTCGTTGGGTAAGCGAACACTTTAAGGGTTCGACCCATGCTTTCAAAGTTTAAGCTTCTTATATTATGTCTTCGACGCAGGAACTGCGCCGGATCATGGAGGACATGATAAGTCCAGCTCCGCAACCCGAGGATCCAGGGAGATCCCAGGATCCGGCCTCCGAAGAGGATCCGGACATTCAGGTGGAGCTAATCGACGGGGTGTTCCACCAGCTCAGCATGGATAATGCCTTAGTCGCCATTATGGCTGACTACCCCGGACTATATCCGGCTTCCCAGGTGATTGTGACAGAAGTCCTGACATCATTATCTCTTCCTTGCTCATTTCTAACCTTTGCGTACAATGGTGTTTTGCAGGAAGCGCCTTCAAGGCGGGAAGCCGAGCCCGCGGTGGCTGACCAACGAAGGCCAGTCCGGACCAGCAGGCGGAAGAGGAGCGCAGCGCGGACTGAGACGTCGCTGCAAAGGTATAGCTCGCACTTAATTATTTAGAGCAACGTTCCTAGGAATCGTTTGAGTGCTCATGACTTTTGTAGGAGAAAAAGCGCCCGCCGGACTGCGGGCGTGGAGGTTGCCAATCCAACCTCTACCAGGCCGAGCTCAAAGACCCGGTGCGGAAGGGGAGGCGAGCGCAAGGCGCGAGCCGGACACTCCTCCAACGGAGGATGCCGACAGACTGCCCGCCACCAAGTCTGAGGTGGAGAGCACCATGAACCATAGGCGTCGCCGGAAAGTATTTCATGACACGTGCTTCTCCCCTGAGGCGTTGAATGCCTTTAACGCAGGGGATGCGCACCTCCGTGCTGCTCAAGATGGTTTTACCAGAGCCACGGAGCAGTATGTGAAAGACATACGGGTAAAAGAATTTGACAGTTATATATGCCAGTAGCCCCCGAGACTTAAAATAGTTATGTTAACTGATTTAAGAATCATTTGAAATGCAGGATCTTACCGAGAAGAATACCCAACTGTCTCAGGAGCTGCAAGAGTGCAAGGCCCAACTTGAGGCCGCACTTGCTGCCGCAGGAGGAAACACAGATGCCCCTCCTGGTAACACATTTGTGTTTTTTTATTATATATTTTCTTAAAAAAAATATAACCGTTGGCAGCGTGCGCACAAGTTTAATAATGACATTGCAGGTGCTGCCGGACAAGATCCGGACAGGCAGGAACTACTACGTCAGCTGAAGGCCGGCGAGAGGGTGCTGAATAGAGTGCAGCAAGAAAGGAAGAAACTCCAAGATGCCCACGCCCAGCTCGGAGAAGAGCTGAAAGGTGTTCGGGCCGAGCTGTCTGGCTCCGTTAAGGAGAATCAGCGGCTTCGTCGCGGCATCTATAGTAAGTGCTTAAGCAAACTCCTTTGAAAAGAAGAGTTCGGCGAGGAAGTCAATTGACAAAATATGTCTTGTAGGTATACTCACAGGTCGCCCTGCGGAGGAGATGCCCGTATCAACGGGTGATCAACTTCCCGAGCTGTTGCAACTGCTCGAACGAGTTCGGCAGGCAATGAGCGGCGTCGTCCAGGCTTTATGGCCAACCCTCTCCCTACCCGAGGGCCTTGGGGAGCTTGCGGAGAAGCTTCAGGAAGTGCAGCAGCGCTTCCATTTATGGAAGATTTAGGCCTGCTGCCAAGGTGCCAGGGAGGCTTGGGCCATGGTGAAGACGCGGTACAAGGAGGTGGATCCCAACCACATGGCCGAGGTCGGACCGGTGGGGCCTGATGGAAAGGAGATCCCTGTGAGTTTAGTATACGGCCAAGTAGAGTTGGCTGCTAAATTTTCCCAACGGGACTCTAAGTTAGACAGCCTGTTAGACGGGATTGAGGAGGAATACAGTCAGTAGATTTGACAATGTATTTTAAAATGACATGTGAAATACCTTCTAGCCGGATTGTAGATCGTTTGTCTTTGCCGACCTTTTCGCTTCAACCTCGGGACCCTAGAGTCCGGAGTGTGTCCGAATACCTTCTTGGTTAAGAAACAACCGGGGTATGCATGGAGACCAGGCGTAGGGGTCATTAGTGCTTTATCAGACAAGTGCCCAACTAGTTATGTTATATTACATGGTTAGTAAGAAACATCTTCCAGGGAGAATAGTTCCGTTAAGGGTTCCTTTCCCTGGGAGGCATGCCCTAAAGTGCATGTACGGACTGCGAAAAAGCAGAAAAACATCTAGGGGCAGATAAATAAGTAGGTAAAAAATCATCTTTCAAGTCACCGACCGAATATTCCCTTAAGAACGCTAGCTTTCGGCTTCACCCAGTCTGAGGTACACATCCGGCTGACCCGGCAGTAACAATCGCAGAGGTGCTCCCTTTACCTCCTAGCCGAACAATCGGGAACGTAGGGGTAAGCACAGGAGCCAGGCAACCCAGCTTGGCCAACACTTAAGTCATATCGATGCATATAATGGTGAGAAAAAGGTACATGTGGAAGCTTGACACATGTGCTGGGCATGAAGCCCTTATAATTGAGCTTCTGGAAAGGAAGCCCCCAGGTATAATGAGTGCGGATGGCACATCAAGTATGTGCGAACAATGCGTAGGTAGGCCCTTAAGGGCTTTTTAGGAAAAAGGTTAAGAGAAGAAAGAGAAACAAAAGACAGCTGAAGTGTAAAAAATTTGGACGGGGGAAGGGGACGAACTCTTAGTCCAGCGCTAGGCATAGAATCTTCGGAGGCGGGCTGCGTTCCATGGGTTCGGCTCGAGTCGGTTGTCCGATGCATTTCGTAGACGGTACGCTCCGCCGGTCAGGACTTGATCGATAATGAAGGGGCCCTCCCATTTGGGCTTGAGCTTGTCCTTTTTCTTGTCCGGCAGGCGTAGAACTTGTTCGCCAACGTTGTAAGTCTTGGCCCGTACTTCTCTGCTTTGATATCTTCGAGCCTGCTGCTGATAGAATGCGGAACGAGCCTTGGCAACGTCGCGTTCTTCCTCTAATGCGTCCAAACTGTCCTGCCGATCAACTCGGCTTCTCTTTCTTCATACATGCGTACTCGAGGCGAGTCATGAATAATGTCGCAGGGCAGAACTGCCTCTGCGCCATATACCATAAAAAATGGTGGGAATCCGGTAGTACTGTTGGGTGTTGTCCGCAGCCCCCAGAGCACGGAGTCGAGCTCCTCTACCCAGTGCGTGTCAGATTTCGTAAGTGACCGCACTAGTCTGGGTTTAATGCTGCTCATTATTAGACCATTTGCTCATTCCACTTGACCGTTGGTTTGAGGATGATAGACTGAAGCGTAATCGAGCTTAATGCCCATGTTTTTGCACCATGACTTAACCTCGTCGGCCGTGAAGTTCATGCCGTTATCGGTGATGATGCTGTGGGGGACACCATAACAGTGTACTACCCTGGATATAAAGTCTATCACTGGTCCGGACTCTGCCGTTTTGACTGGTTTGGCCTCTATCCATTTGGTGAATTTGTCCACCATGACCAATAGGTACCTTTGCTTGTGAGTTCCCCTTTAAGGGTTCCAACCATGTCAAGCCCCGGACATGACGGCCAGTAATGGGTATAGTTTTGAGGGCGGTGGGTGGCATATGGCTCGATTAGCAAAGAGCCGACAACCGACGATCTTTGGACTAAGTCTGAGCATCTGCCGGGCCGTCGGCCAATAAAATCCTGTACGGAATGCCTTTCCTACAAGGGCCCGAGCTACTGCGTGGTGTCCGCCTAGTCCGGCATGAATTTCAGCCAAGAGGTTTCGCCCTTCCTCTTCGGAGATACACCTTTGAAGGACTCCGGTTGTACTTTTCTTATAAAGTTCTCCCTCATGGACCTTGTAGGCTTTAGATCGCCGAACTATGCAGCGGGCCTCATTTTGGTCTTCGGGAAGTTCCTGCCTAAGCAAGTAGGCTAGGAATGGTTCTGTCCACGGGGCGATTACTGCCATTATGTCGTGGGCTGAAGGTGTTGTGTCATCGGCTGAATCGCCGGTTGGCGCAGTTTTTTCCGGTTTGTCGTTTACGGACTCCTCTTCCCATAGTACGAATGGCTTGAAGAGCCGTTCCAGGAAGATGTTTGGAGGGACAGCGTCACGTTTTGCGCTGATGCGTGCCAGTACGTCGGCTGCTTGGTTATTATCTCGGGCTACGTGATGGAATTCAAGTCCTTCAAAACGAGCTGACATTTTTAGGACAGCGTTGCGATATGCTGCCATTTTCGGATCCTTGGCGTCAAAGTCTCCATTTATTTGGGATATTGCGAGGTTTGAATCCCCGCGCACCTCTAGGCGTTGAATGCCCATGGAGATTGCCATCCGGAGACCATGCAAAAGGGCCTCGTATTCGGCTGCGTTGTTGGAGTCCGTGTACTTTATTTGAAGTACGTATTGGACTGTGTCCCCGGTTGGGGACGTCAATACAAAGCCAGCCCCCAGTCCGGCCAACATTTTAGAGCCGTCGAAGTGCATAATCCAATTGGAGTATGCGTCGTACTCTTTAGGGAGTTCGGCTTCGGTCCATTCAGCGACAAAGTCAGCCAAGACTTGTGACTTTATAGCTCGCCGAGGTTTGTAAGTTATATCGAATGGTAAGAGCTCAATGGCCCATTTTGCAATCCTGCCCATCGCGTCGCGGTTGTTTATAATGTCGTTGAGTGGTACTTTGGAGGCCACCATTATCGAACACTCTTGAAAGTAGTGTCGGAGCTTCCGGGATGCCATGAACACCGCATACGCTATCTTTTGATAGTGCGGGTAACGGGACTTGCAAGGGGTTAACACAGTGGAGACGTAGTACACTGGTTTTTGAAGAGGGAATTTATGCCCTTCTATCACTCGTTCGACGACGAGTACCGCGCTTACAACTTGATGTGTTGCCGCGATGTATAACAACATTGGTTCGCCCAGGTTGGGCGCAGCCAGGACCGGTTTTGTTGCCAATATGGCCTTTATTTCTTCGAGTCCGGCAGTGGCAGCATCCGTCCACTCGAAGTTTTTGGTGCGCCTAAGGAGGCGATAGAGGGGCAATGCCTTTTCTCCTAGACGGGAGATAAAGCGGCTTAGAGCCGCCACGCATCCGGTCAATTTTTGTATTTGCTTGAGGTCTTTTGGGATATCTAGCTGTGACATAGCTCGGATCTTGGCTGGGTTTGCTTCGATTCCTCTACTAGATACAATTAAGCCCAGGAGCTTTCTGGCTGGTACGCCGAAAACGCATTTGTCCGGATTCAGCTTGATGTCATATGCTCTGAGGTTGTCGAATGTGAGCCTCAAGTCGTCTACTAGAGTTTCGACGTGTTTGGTTTTGACGACTCGTCGTCTCGTATGCCTCTCTGTTTTGCCGATCTGGGTGGCGGACATGTTTGAATCATGCGCTGATATGTTGCGCCGGCGTTTTTAAGTCCGAAGGGCATCGTGTTGAAGCAGAATGGTCCATATGGAGTGATGAATGCCGTTGTGGCTTGGTTCGCTTCCGCCATCTTGATTTGATGATAGCGGAGTATCGTCAAGGAAGCACAATGAATCGTGCCTACTGAGAGCATCGATTATCTGGTCGATCGGGGGGGAAGGATCCTTTGGGCAGGCCTTGTTGAGGTCTTTAAAATCGACGCATAGGCGCCAGGATTTGTCCTTCTTTGGTACCATTACCAGGTTTGCTAGCCAATCCGTATGTTTGATATCTCTCATGAATCCGGCTTCCAATAGTTTGGCTAGCTCTTCTCCCATTGCCTGTCTTTTGGGTTCGTAAAATCATCGAAGAGCCTGTTTGACTGGCTTGAATCCTTTTAGGATGTTTAGGCTGTGGTCTGCCAATCTGCGTGGGATTCCGGGCATATCCGAGGGGTGCCAGGCAAAAATGTCCCAATTTTCCCGAAGGAATTCTCACAGTGCGGCGTCGACATCAGGGTTCAATTGTGCCCCGATGGAGGCCGTCTTTGTTGGGTCCGTTGGATGGTCCTGGAATTTTACTATTTCGTCCGCTGGTTTGAAGGAGGTGGACTTGGATCTCTTATCGAGTATCACGTCGTCCCTATTTACAATAGAGCGCAGCGCGGTGAGTTCTTCTGCCGCTAGGGCTTCGGATAGTGCCTCCAGGGCTAATGCGGCTGTCTTGTTTTCGGCGCGGAGTGCTATGTCCGGATCACTAACGAGAGTGATTATTCCGCCGGGCCTAGGCATTTTGAGCTTCATGTACCCATAATGGGGTACGGCTTGAAAATTCGTGAATGCCTCTCGTCCTAATATAGCATGATATCCGCTGTTGAACGGGGCCACTTGGAACGTGACTTCTTCGGATCTGTAATTATCCGACGAGCCGAACACGACATCGAGTGTGATTTTTCCGGTGCAGCGTGCTTCCTGGCTAGGGATTATTCCTCTGAATGTTGTGCTGCTTCGCTCAATGCGGCTCCAGTCTATTTCCATTTTTTGAAGAGTTTCCTCGTAAATGAGGTTTAGTCCGCTGCCGCCATCCATGAGGACCTTTGTAAGTCGAAAGCCGTCCACTATAGGACTAAGCACCAGTGCGGCTGGCGCTCGGGCTGTTTGGAATTTAGGTTCGTCGCTGGCATTGAAGGTGATGGCTGTGTCGCTCCATGGATTTGTTGTTGCTACTTGGTAGACTTCGGCGAGGCCGCGGTTTGTTCGTTTCCGCATATTATTTGATGCGAAGGTCTCGAAGACTGTTGATACCGTACCGGTATTGTTGGAGTGGTTTTCCGGGGCTAGAAGCTCCTCGCCACTTTTAGCCACCTGTCGTAATATCCAACATGCTCGAAGGCTATGTGTTGGGACGGCGCCCTCTGTACTGTGAAGTTTACAGGGTCTGCTGAGCCATCCCTCCAGTACGGTTCCGTGCCCTCTATGGGGTTTTTGCTTTTTGGTTTTTGTATCTGGGGCCTGAGTGTGATGCACCCTTTTGTGGCGGACTAGGGTTGTATTCGGGGCCGGATTGTCCCAAAACTGGTTTTCGGTTTTCCGGAAACTCTTCATCGCACAGTACTTTCGTACTATGGACGCCAGATCGGCGAAGCGTGTAATTTCACGACGGCTGATGGCGTTCAATATTCCCTTGTCCGTGCAATTATTGCAAAAGATTGAGATTGTGTTTTCCTCTCGGCAGTCCTTTATCCTGTCCATAACCAGGAGGAATCTGGCCCAGTAGTGATGTACTGTTTCAGCGGGCTCTTGCCGTATTAGAGATAGATCGCATATGTCTGGGCGGGTGGGTGGAATAAAGTCCGGAACCCTACCCATCTCAAGGCTTGAAGGCCGTGAAGTTTCCAAATTTGGAAACTTGGATTGCTGGACGTTGTCCAACGAGTCCGGTCTGATGCCTGACTTTAAGTTCAGTGCTTGATCGAAGTCCGTCCCTCCGCGGAAATCCGGCATGGAGGGTTCGGGAGCCCGGACATGGCTAGTCTTCAATACAGGAGAGTCGCCGCATTGTTCCTCTACCACTGCAACGTGGTGGGTGACCTGGGGAGAGTTAATCTCTCTCAGAGCGGTTTTAAGCCCAATCTGATTGTAGTCTGTAGTGACTCCGAGGGCGGCGACGCGATCCAATAGCTCATTGACAGACGAGAGCTCTATTGGATCCAGCCGCTCGGCAAGTTCTGAGCTGATGTGAAGATTGCTTTTGACGACTTGAGAAGTCATTGTCGAAGCAGTGGCCGGACAGGCGGTCATAAGAAAACCACCTAGCCGGATAGTTTGGTGGGCGGCCAAGGCCCCTTTGGCGAAAATACCGTCCTTGAAGACGCGTGGAGGCATCCTTCCTATCGGCGACGGCACAGAGGAACTCTCAATGAAAGCACCAATGTCGGTGTCAAAACTAGCGGATCTCGGTAGGGGGTCCCGAACTGTGCGTCTAGGCGGATGGTAACAGGAGACAAGGGACACGATGTTTTACCCAGGTTCGGGCCCTCTTGATGGAGGTAAAACCCTACGTCTTGCTCGATTAATATTGATGATGTATATTACAAGAGTGGATCTACCACGAGATCAAGGAGGCTAAACCCTAGAAGCTAGCCTATGGTATGATTTTTGTAATGGAGGTTATGTCCTACGGACTAAAGCCCTCCGGTTTATATAGACACCGGAGAGGGCTAGGGTTACACAGAGTCGGTTACAATGGTAGGAGATCTACATATTCGTATCGCCAAGCTTGCCTTCCACGCCAAGGAAAGTCCCATCCGGACACGGGACGGAGTCTTCAATCTTGTATCATCGTAGTCTTGGAGTCCGGCAGACGATGATAGTCCAGCTGTCCGGACACCCCCTAGTCCAGGACTCCCTCGGTGATGCTAAAGCTTGGTACAATACTCTTGCTCCTGGTTGTGTGCGTAGTCCCCAGGATATGATTTACTACTTCTCTGGAAAATATTTTCCTGCTCATAAGAAAGAAGCTGTCTTACATGAAATATTTAACATTGTTCAAACTAAAGAAGAGAGTCTCCCACAAGCTTGGGGGAGGCTTTGCCAGTTACTTAATGCTTTGCCTAATCATCCTCTTAAGAAAAATGAAATACTTGATATCTTCTATAATGGACTAACCAATGCTTCTAGGGACTTCCTAGATAGTTGTGCTAGTTGAACGAACTATTGCTCAAGCTGAAGAATTATTGAATAACATATTGAAAAATTATGATGATTGGACTATTCCTGAACCACCGCCTAAACCCACTCCGAAGAAGAGGGGTATGTTATATCTCAGTCGTGAAGGTATGCAAGAGGCAAAGAAATCTGAAGGAAAAAGGTATTAAAGATGAGGATGTTAAAAATTTACCTGCTATTGAAGAAATACATGGGCTTGATACACCACCACTGCCTAAGCGGGTAGGGGTAAATTCTCTTATGAAGTTCAATGAAAATGATAATCATCAGAATATGCATCCTAGCCAATGCCTTTATGAGTTTGCAAACTACATTAGGAAACAAGATCACTTCAATGCAAATGTTATGAAACAATTGAAATATAATTCTGATATGATTGCTCGCTTGAGTGACTTGTTATCTAGAATGTCAAATGATGTTAGAGGTGTTAGAAAACATGCTTCTATGGTTCAAACCTAGTTAGAACAAGTTGCTAAATCACAAAGACAATTACTTGATGAAATGAATCATAATATACATGACTTTGTTGTTAGAGTTGCAACTAGAGGAGGTAAAATGACCCAGGAACCACTTTATCCTAAGGGACACCCAAAAAGAATTGAACAAGATTCACAAAGAAATATCACTAGTGCACCTAGTCCTTCTATAAAGAAAAACAAAAAGAAAAATGATAGGACTTTGCATGCTTCTAGTGAACCTGAAATAGACAAACCTCCTGATAATGCAAATGAAACTTCTATCTCTGATGCTGAAACTCAATCTGGTACTGAACAGCCACCTAGTGATAATGAAAAAGACAATGATGAGGTTCATGAAGACACTCAACCAAATAATGATAAAGAACTAGATAATGATGTTGAGATAGAACCACCTGTTGATCTTGATAACCCACAACCTAAGAATAAAAGATATGATAAAAGAGACTTTGTTGCTAGAAAGCACGGTAAAAAAGAGAATCGTGGGTTCAAAAACCTATGCCTTTTCCACCCAAGTCAACTAAAAAGAAAGATGATGAAGAATTTGAACGCTTTGCTGAAATGCTGATGCCAGTCTTTTTGCATACTCGCTTGACTGATATCCTTAAAAAGCCTCCTTATGCAAAGTATATGAAAGATATCATCACAAATAAGAGAAAAATTCCGAAAGCTGAAATCTCCACTATGCTTGCTAACTATACTTTTGAAGATGGAGTACCTAAAAAACTTGGAGATCTGGGAATACCGACTATACCTTGCTCTATCAAAAAGAATTATCTAAAAACTGCTTTGTGTGACTTAGGAGCTGGTGTTAGTGTTATGCCTTTCTCTTTGTATAAAAGACTTGACTTGAATAAAATCACACCTACTGAAATATCTTTGCAAATGGCTGACAAATCAATTGCCATACCTATCTGTATCTATGAGGATGTGCCCGTTGTTGTTGCTAATGTTACTATTTTGAATGACTTTGTTATACTTGAGATGCCCGAGGACGACAACATGTCGATTATCCTTGGTAGACCCTTCTTGAATACTGCATGGGCCGTTATTAATTACAATAAAATCAAGGTCACTTTTCATATTAATGGTAATGAGCATACGGTGCACTTTTCGAAGAAACAATTCCAAGTGAATGGTATTAATGTTATTGAAAAATCTCCAACAATCACTATTGGAAGTTTTCAAATACCTCTACCTACTGTCAAAAAGAAATATGAAATGTTTATTGTTGGGGAAATGCATATCCCCATTGAGGTAACTTAGTGATTTATGAAAGCTCTTCAGTTTCATGCTAATCAAAAGTGGTTGTTAATAAGACCCGATCAACCTTATTAATGAATCATTTTTGAACGGTATGAAGTTGATGAATTTAGTAAGCACTACCTTCTGTTCTTACTTTTTATTTCCTGTTTTTACTAGCTAAATAAAATAAAATGCCATGCTCTGTCTGTTTTCTGAACTTCCCATGCAATTAAAAAATGACCCAAAAATAAAAGTTCTCAAAATGCTTTGAAAATTTTACACGATTTTTTCTGAATATTTCTGAATTTCTGGTGCAAATAATACCCGAGGAAGGTGCACCAGGTGGGCACAACCCACCTGGGCGCGCCAGGACCCCCAGGCGTGCCCTGGTGGGTTGTGGTCCCCATGTAGGCCCCCTCACTTATCTCTTTAGCCCACATCATCACTTACCTTCAGAAAAAAATCTCCATTGCTCTCTCTCCCGTGTTCTTGAGCTCAAACCCGCGGATTTCGATCTCTTAGCTCGAAGCACTGTTTCCAAAATTGTTTCGAGGGATTGTTGCTTGGTATGTGACTCCATCATTTGTCCAATTAGTTTTTGTTTTAGTGGTTTATACTTTGAATAATTAGCTACTCTTGGTGCTGCTGTAGATGAGCTTGCATGTTGAATTCTTAGTGTTCTAAGTAGTTTGAATGCATGCTATGGCCTCTATGTGTCCCTAGGAGTAGTTGCTATCAATTTTGTTGGGAAAATTTTGTGAACTAAAAATTCAGATTTTTGTTCATAGGAAAAATTGTACATGAACATGAATATCTTCAGGAAGTTTGGCTCGAAGAAGAACTCCAAGGGTGTTATTGGGGAGTCTTCTAACAGTGATCTCCACCCTCGGAGGTTGGCGGAAGTACGGCCGTGCGAATGGCCGCACACCCCGTTCCTACAAGAGGCTGGAATTCTTGAGGAGTTCATGCAATATATTGCTAATGCCGGCCTCACCGACTTCATCACAGATGAGTGTGACTAGCACAAAATCCTCACAAACATCTTTGTTCGAAGTTTTACTTTTCTGGCTAGGAATAATCCTCCTGAAGTGAGCTTTGATTTATATGTTGAAAACCATCAGATACCACTTACTGAATTTTGTAACATATGCATGATCCCTTCTGATGGGAGCTTGGCTGAGCCTAGGCCGGCCGAGTTTGAGGCCTTTTATCGCACTTTGACAGTGTGTGATGAGAGAGGAGTGTCAGCCATCACTGCCGTTGGCTTACATTTTCCTGATGTTCGTTACTTTGCACTTTTCATTGCAAAATGCTCGCTTGCTAGGGAGAAGGTGGGGGCACTGATGTCGCTTGAAGCTACGTCGGTATTTTCCCAAAGAGGAAGGGATGATGCAGCACAACAGCGGTAGGTATTTCCCTCAGATGTGAAACCAAGGTTATCGAACCAGTAGGAGAACCAAGCAACACAACGTAAATAGCCCCGGCACACAAATAACAACACCTCGCAACCCGGCGTGTTAAAGGGGTTGTCAATCCCTTTCGGGGTATGGCGCCTCGAGATAGGCAAAGGACGTGAGGTAAATTTGTAGTAGATTGATAGATCGAACGCCAAATAAAATAAATAAGGATAAATTGCAGCAAGGTATTTTTGTATTTTTGGTTTAATAGATCTGAAAATAAATGCAAGAAAAAAAGTAGATCGCAAGGCAAATATATGAGAAAGAAGACGCGGGGGCCGTAGGTTTCGCTAGTGGCTTCTCTCGAGAAAGATAGCAAACGGCGGATGAACAAATTACTGTTGGTCAATTGATAGAACTTCAAATAATTATGACGATATCTAGGCAATGATCATTACATCGGCATCACGTCCAAGATTAGTAGACCGACTCCTGCCTGCATCTACTTCTATTACTCCACACATCGACCGCTATCCAGCATGCATCTAGTGTATTAAGTTCATGGAAAAACTGAGTAATGCAATACAAACGATGACATGATGTAGACAAGATCCATTTATCTGCGGCAGATATGGATCCCATCTTTTTATCCTTAGTATCAACGATACATACGTGTCGGTTCCCTTTCTGTCACTGGGATCAAACACCGTAAGATTGAACCCACTATCGGGCACCTCTTCCCATTGCAAGATAAATAGATCAGGTTGGCCAAACAAAACCCAAATATCGGAGAAGAAATACGATGCTATAAGAGATCACTCATATAAGAGATCAAAGAAACTCAAATAACTTTCATGGATATAAAAACATAGATATTATACTCGAAGTTCATCGGATCCAAACAAACACACCGCCAAAAGACTTACATCCTATGGATCTCCAAGAGACCATTGTATTGATAATCAAGAGAGAGAGAGAGAGAGAGAGAGAGGAAGCCATCTAGCTACTAACTACGGACCCGAAGGTCTACAAAGAACTACTCACGCATCATTAGAGAAGCACCAATGGAAGTGGTGAAACCCTCCATGATGGTGTCTAGATTGGATCTGGTAGTTCTGGACTCTGCGGTGGTTGGATGAATATTTTGTCGACTCCCCTAGGGTTTCTGGAATATTGGGCTATTTATAGAGCAAAGAGGTGGTCCGGGGGTACCCGAGGTGGGCACAACCCACCAGGGCGCGCCTGGGCCTCCTGGCGCGCCCTGGTGGGTTGTCCGCTCCTCGGAACTCCCCCCAGGTGCAACTAGGGCCCATCTTCTTACTTTTGGTCCATCAAAATCATTCTAAATTGGCGTGGCATTTGGACTCCGTCTGATATTGATTTCCCGTGATGTAAAAAATATGCAGAAAATAACAACTGGCACTTGGCACTATGTGAATAGGTTAGTACCAAAAAATGATATATAAAATGACTATAAAATGATTATAAAACATCCAAGATTGATAATAAAACATCATGGAATAATAAAAAATTATAGATATGTTGGAGACGTATCACGCACTTAGTTCACCAGACCTTGCTGTTTTACGTCGTGCATTAGAGGGCGACAACACTTATAGGTTGGGAGCTATTGTGGCTCGCCGCCTCCATCTTCATAAATCTCAGGGAAAAATACATGGTGGGATTTATGCTACTCATTTGGAGGCTCACTTCGAGGTTGAGATACGCCCTCATGATTACCCTCTGACCAAAGTTTACCTCGACCGTGCATGGATCACCACCATTTTACTGATATTGAATCTCATAACATCCCTATTCCTTATAACCTGGTTTTTAGTGTAATAACTCGTGATATTATTCCGTTGCCTGCTCCTGCTTTGTTTGATTCTGTTGCCAGGGGCGGATATAGGATTATGCCTGCAGACATCATCGCCTACCGGAACGCTCAGGTTGCTCCGGAGGCAGCACAGGAGGAGCCTTAGCAGTGGGATGAGTAGATGCCCTCTCCTCAGCACCCCCTACTACCCTCCAGGCTACTGATCCATTACCAACTTAGGCCAAAAGCCTAAGCTTGGAGGAGTACATGTTTCTCACCGACCTTACATTCATGTCCACATATTCTATTTGTCGGTGTTCACATTTTTTTCATTGTATCATCCATGCTTAGATTTATTTTCTTCCTTTCTGCTCATGTGTTTGAAAAACTTTAGAAAAAATAAAAAAAATATTAGTTGTAGTAATTTACTTTCTTTGCATGCTTAGTAGTATTAAAAATAAAACCCAAAAAGATTTCCTTGTCATTCTTTTGCTTGTTGGGAGCTTTCCTATGTAAATAGTTTTTCTCGTTTTTGCTTTTCCCTTTTATTTGCCAATTCTAGAAAACCAAAAAGTCCAAAAATATTTCACTGTGTTTCTCTGAACTTCTTTTCTTTTTATTCGAGTATTACCAAGGAGAAGACCACGATGAAAATGTTGAGTGGCTCTCATATGAATAATTGTTGAACTAATAAGAGCACATTTTACCTTGTCTTCTCCTGTTGAATAAAATGTCTTGCAGATTCCAACTTAGTCCATGGCACTCTTGCACTATTATTATTTTCATATCGTTTGGACGTGCAAGTGAAAGGCAATAATGACGACATCCGATGAACTGGCCGTGGCAGAGAGAAACTGGTATGAACTCGACTTGTTCTGTTTGTGTAAATATGTTTAACCTAGTATCCATGATTCAACCCAGTATGATTAAACATGTTTGCAATGACAATTAGAGATTATAGTTTCTCATGCCATGCATAAGTAGCTAGGAGTTGATAATGATTTATCTTGAATATCAACATAGCGCTAAAATTATTGTGATGTAGTATGATGATATGGTATCCTCCTCTGAATGTTCGAGTGGCTTCACTTGGCACATGTTTGATATGTCTCCATTGTATCTACTTTTCCAAAAACTTTTGCCCTTGTTTTGAACTCTAATTTGCATGATTTGAATGGAACTAACCCATACTGATGCTGTTTTCAGCAGAACTGCCATGGTGTTATTTCTATGCAAAAATAAAAGTTCTCGGAATGATCTGAAAATCCACGGAGTAACTTTTCATAATTAATAAAAAATATTGGCGAAAGAATTAGCATCATGGGGCCCACACCCTGTCCACGAGGGTGGGGGCGCGCCCCCTCCCCTAGGGCGCGCCCCTACCTCGTGGGCCCCCTGGACGTCCACCAACCTCAACTCCAACTCTACATATTTGCTTTTGCAGAGAAAAAAATCAGAGAGAAAGTTTCATCGCGTTTTACGATGCGGAGCCATCGCCAAGCCCTAATCTCTCTCGGGAGGGCTGATCTGGAGTCCGTTCGGGGCTCCGGAGAGGGGGATTCGACGTCGTCGTCATCATCAACCATCCTCCATCACCAATTTCATGATGCTCACCGCCGTGCATGAGTAATTCCATTGTAGGCTTGCTGGACGGTGATGGGTTGGATGAGATTTACCATGTAATCAAGTTAGTTTTGTTAGGGTTTGATCCCTAGTATCCACTATGTTCTGAGATTGATGTTGCTATGACTTTGCTATGCTTAATGCTTGTCACTAGGGCCCGAGTGCCATGATTTCAGATCTGAATCTATTATGTTTTCATGAATATATGTGAGTTCTTGATCCTATCTTGCAAGTCTATAGTCACCTATTATGTGGTATGATCCGACAACCATGAAGTGACAATAATCGGGATACTTCTCGGTGATGACCGTAGTTTGAGGAGTTCATGTATTCACTATGTGTTAATGCTTTGGTCTAGTACTCTATTAAAAGGAGGCCTTAGAATCCCTTAGTTTTCATTAGGACCCCGCTGCCACGGGAGGGTAGGACAAAAGATGTCATGCAAGTTCTTTTCCATAAGCACGTATGACTATATTCGGAATGCATGCCTACATTACATTGATGAATTGGAGCTAGTTCTGTGTCATCCTATGTTATAACTATTACATGAGGAATCACATCCGACATAATTATCCATCACTGATCCAATGCCTACGAGCTTTTCACATGTTGTGCTTTGCTTATTTACTTTACCGTTGCTACTGTTACAATTGCTACAAAACTGCTACCTTTACTTTTGCTACTATTATCGTTACTTCCATACTGCTTTGCTACTGGATACTTTGCTGCAGATACTAAGTTATCCAGGTGTGGTTGAATTGACAACTCAACTGCTAATACTTGAGAATATTCTTTGGCTCCCCTTGTGTCGAATCAATAAATTTGGGTTGAATACTCTACCCTCGAAAACTGTTGCGACCCCCTATACTTGTGGGTTATCAATGTTCATGCATGTAGTTGAATCAAAACCAACATGGCATCTATGATATTTATGTTCATGGTGTTCATATCCAACTCATGCTAGTGTCCAATGTTACTTATGCATAATGCACGGTTATGATCGTTGTTGCTCTCTAGCTGGCCGCTTCTCAATCTAAATTCCTAGCATTCGCTTGTACTAAGTGGGAATTCTGCTTCTACATCAAAAACCTTGAACCCAAAGTTATTCCACATGAGTCCATCATACCTACCTATATGCGGTATTACCCTGCCGTCCTAAGTAAATTTGCATGTGCCACATCTAAAAACTTCTAAAAATTATCATTTTTGTGTGCCTGGATCATTTGTGGAACGACAGGAGGTGGTCGGTGTCTTCCATGCTAATCGGGTTATTCTCAGGTCGAGTGTTTATTCACTCGCCATCGCACGAGAAAATGGGCGGTAATAGGGATGCCCAGTCCCAAACTGCAAACATGAAAAAGAGCTCATCTCTGAAATAATCAAACAAAAACTCTCAATGGAGTCAAAACCTTTACTTTTATCGCTTGGTAACCGCCACTAGCGTGCTTAGCATGGAAGATGTTGATAACTGATGGTCGTGAAGTGAATACGAAGGGTGCATCTCTCAAAATATCATTTATCTCCGTTTAAAAATTGAGCTTTGGCACCTCTGCAAATCACTGCTTCCCTCTGCGAAGGGACTATCTATTTACTTTTATGTTGTGTCACCACCTTCTAAAACAAGCGTCAGAAACTGACTAGAGCACAACTGTCATGATTTATGCATTATGTGTAGCTAATATTGGGTGCATCATGACTGGATATTTTCTACCATGAATTACAATGTTTAGTCGCTGCTTGAACTTTGGAGGTGCTCTACATTTAAGTTTTGCGGTCTTATAAAGGGCTAGCAAGATACCACTATTGTCATATTATATCATTGTTGTTTTGACAACATGTTGCTGTTTGAGATATTTTATTATTGCTCGCTAGCTGATTATGTCATTGATATGAGTCATTATAATCTTTAAATGTTATTGTTGACATGGTTAGTTATAATGTTGGCTGAAAACCTGGGTGCTGTTTAAGCTTATTTGTGCAAACAAGAGCAAAAGGGTTCATAAAAGTTTGTCTTTCTCACTTTCAATTTATCAACTGACTTGCTTGAGGACAAGCAAAGGTTTAAGCTTGGGAGAGTTGATACGTCTCCAACGTATCTAATTTTTGTCACGGTTTTCCTCTTGTTTTGGACTCTAATTTGCATGATTTGAATGAAACTAACCCCGGACTGATGTTGTTTTCAGCAGAACTACCATGGTGTTGTTTTTGTGCAGAAATAAAAGTTCTCGGAATGGAACGAAACTTTGCGAGGATTTTTTATATCAATAATAAGAATTTCTGGAGCCAAGACCTATAGGAGAAGGGCACCTGGGTGGGCACAACCCACCAGGGCGCGCCCCCTATCCTGACGCACCCAGGTGGGTTGTACCCACCTGGTGGCCCCGCAGACGACCCCCCTGATACTATAAAATCACATATTTCCAGAAAAAAATCAGGAAGAAAGAATTATCACGATCCACGAGACGGAGCCGCCGCCAAGCCCTGTTCTTCCTTGGGAGGGCAGATTTGGAGTCCGTTTGGGGCTCCGGAGAGGGGGACCTTCGATCTTCGTCATCACCAACCCATCTCCATCGCCAATTCCATGATGCTCCGCACCGGGAGTGAGTAATTCCTTCGTAGGCTCGCTGATCGGTGAGGGTTGGATGAGATTCATCATGTAATCGAGTTAGTTTTGTTAGGGCCTGATCCCTAGTATCCACTATGTTCTTAGATTGATGTTGCTATGACTTTGCTATGCTTAATGGTTGTCACTTTGAGCCCGGGTGCCATGAACTCAGATCTGAACCATTTATGAATTCATCATTATATCCATATTTTAGATCCGATCTTGCAAGTTATAGTCACCTACTATGGTTATGATCCGACAACCCCGGAGTGACAACAACCGGGCCCACTCTCGGTGATGACCGTAGTTTGAGGAGTTCATGTATTCACTATGTGTTAATGCTTTGTTCCGGTTCTCTATTAAAAGGAGGCCTTAATATACCTTAGTTTCCAATATGGACCCCGCTGCCACGGGAGGGTAGGATAAAAGATGGCATGCAAGTTCTTTTAATAAAGCACATATGACTATTTACGGAATACATGCCTACATTATATCGATGAACTAGAGCTAGTGCCGTATCTCCCTAGGTTATAACTGTCACATGATGAATATCATCCAACAAGTCGCCGATCCAATGCCTACGAATTTATCATATACTGTTCTTGCAAATTTACTACTATTGCTACTGTTATCGTTATTGCTACAATATCAGTGCCATCCCTGTTACTGTTACCGTTACTACTACTGCTATCATCAAAGCTATCATACTACTGTGCTACTAATCACTTTGATGCAGATAATTAATCTCCATGTGTGGTTGAATGGACAACTCAACTGCTAATACCTTAAAATATTCTTTGGCTCCCCTTGTGTTGAATCTATAAATTTGGGTTGAATACTCTACCCTCGAAAACTGTTGCGATCCCCTATACTTGTGGGTTATCAAAACTTAGTACATGTGTGAATACATAGACAAAACATAGTGTCTCTAGTATGCCTCTACTTGACTAGCTCGTTAATCAAAGATGGTTATGTTTCCTAACCATAGACATGTGTTGTCATTTGATGAACGGGATCACATCATTACGAGAATGATGTGATGGACAAGACCCATCCGTTAGCTTAGTATTATGATCGTTACAGTTTCATTGCTACTACTTTCTTCCTGACTTATACATGTTCCTCAGACTATGAGATTATGCAACTCCCGAATACCGGAGGAACACCTTGTGTGCTATCAAACATCACAACGTAACTGGGTGATTATAAATGTGCTCTACAGGAGTCTCTGAAGGTGTTTGTTGGGTTGGCATAGATCAAGATTAGGATTTGTCACTCCGTGTTTCGGAGAGGTATCTCTGGGCCCTCTCGGTAATGCTCATCACTATAAGCCTTGCAAGCAATATGACTAATGAGCTAGTTACGGGATGAAGCATTACGGAACGAGTAAAGAGATTTGCCGGTAACGATATTGAACTAGGTATGATGATACCGACGATCGAATCTCAGGCAAGTAACATACCGATGACAAAGGGAACAACGTATGTCGTTGTGCGGTTTGATCGATAAAGATCTTCATAGAATATGTAGGAGCCGATATGAGCATCCAGGTTCTGCTATTGGTTATTGACCGGAGATGTGTCTCGATCATGTCTACATAGTTCTCAAACCCGTAGGGTCCGCACACTTAACGTTCGATGACGATTTGTATTACGAGTTATGTGATTTGATGACCGAAGTTTGTTCGGAGTCCCGGATGAGATCACGGACATGGCAACAAGTCTCGAAATGATCGAGACATAAAGATTGATATATTGGACTATGTTATTCGGACACCAGAAGAGTTCCGAGTGGTACTGGGTAAAAACGGAGTGCCGGAGGGGTTACCGGAACCCCCCGGGGAAGCAATGGGCCATCATGGGCCATAGGGGAGAGAGAGGACAGCCCACATAGGGGAGGCGCCCCCCATGGGGAGTCCGACTAGGACTAGGGAAGGGGGCGCGACTCCCCTTTCACTCTCCCTCTCCCTCTCCCTTCCTTCCTTCCCGCTTCCACCAAGTGGAATCCTACTAGGACTTGGAGTCCTAGTAGGACTCCCTCCTCTTGGCGCGCTCTACAGGGCTGGCCGGCCCCCCCTCTCCTCCTTTATATACGGGGGCAGGGGCACTGAGGGAGTCCTGGACTAGGGGGTGTCCGGATAGCCGGACTGTCAATATCCGCCGGACTCCCAGACTACGAAGATAGAAGATTGAAGACTCCGGCTCGTGTCCGGAAGGTACTTTACTTGGCGTGGAAGGCAAGCTTGGAAATACGGATATGTAGATCTCCTACCATTGTAACCGACTCTGTGTAACCCTAGCCTCTCCGGTGTCTATATAAACCGGAGGGCTGTAGTCCATAGGACACAACATTACATCTCAACAATCATACCATAGGCTAGCTTCTAGGGTTTAGCCTCATTGATCTCGTGGTAGATCTACTCTTGTACTACCCATATCATCAATATTAATCAAGCGGGGCGTAGGGTATTACCTCCATCGAGAGGGCTGAACACAGGTAAAAACATTGTGTCCCTCGTCTCCTGTTACCATCCGCCTAGACGCACAGTTCGGGACCCCTACCGAGATCCGCGGTTTGACACCAACATTGGTGCTTTCATTGAGAGTTCCTCGTATGCGTCACCAATAGGCTCGATGGCATCTTCAACCTTTGGCGCTGTCGTAGGCGAGACTTTCCTCCCGGACAGATCTTCATATTCGGCGGCTTTGCATCGCGGGCAACTCTCTTGGCCATCTGGAGCAGATCAGCTCGCCCCTGGCCGTCAGTCGAGTTGGAAGCCTAAACTTCACGGCCGGCGACCGCGAGACTTGATCTTGACGGACTCGAGCCATAGCCATAGCGCCCCGCCTTTGTGGCGATGGGCATGATCTAGCTCTGCCGCCGCACAGTGCTTTGGTGGCCGCACTTGAATCTGCCCCGGCTACTTGCCCGGAGCCTATCGCCCATGACGAGGGTCGGCGGATAGACGCCGCCCCGGGGGCTTCAACATCTATGGCGATAGAGCCGAATACCAATCTTGTCCCCCGCCAAACTCGTGATCTCGAGGCGCCGGACTCCTCGCCGGACTCCGAGCCTCCCACGCCCCTGCCAATTAAACCAGATTGGGCGCCGGTTATGGAATTCACCGCCGCGGACATCTTTCAACACTCGCCTTTTGGCAACATCTTGAATTCTCTGAAGCATCTCTCGCTATCAGAAGAATCCTGGCCGGACTATGGCCAGGACGGTTGGAATTCGGACGACGAAGAAATTCGGAACCCACCCACCACCCACTTTGTAGCCACTGTCGAGGATCTAACCGACATGCTAGATTACGACTCCGATGACACCGACGCTATGGACAATGATGCCGGAGACGATCAGGACCCAGTGCCCACCGGACACTGGAAGGCCACCTCGTCATACGATGTCTACATGGTGGATACCCCAAAAGAAGGGGATGGCGAGAAAGCAGCGGAGGAAGATTCTCTAAAGAAGCAACCCAAGCGCCCGGCGCGCCGCTCTAAATCCCGCCACAACAAGAATGGAGAATCCGGCACGGAGATAATAACACTCCGGAGAGTGCGAAGACAAACCCCTCCAAAGACTCCTCAAGGAGGATGTCAAGCAAGCCCTCACGAAAGGGCGGCGGAAGAAAAGGTTGAGGATCACAACTATGTACCTCCCTCAGAGGACGAATCAAGCCCGATGATGGCGAACTCGAAGAGCCCGTCGAACAAGATCTTTGCAAGCGCAGGCTCATCGCTACAGCAAGAAGCTGAAGGAGGAAAAGCGGAAGCTCAACACAGCGGAAGGCGCGCTTGGATAAGATGGAGCAAAGTGCTCAAAACCGCAGACAAACAAGGCAACAGCCACCAACGAAGAGCTACCCAAAGCGCAAGCTGCTCCCGAGAATTGACGAAGAGGCCACGAAGCCCCCACCGTCAATGGCCCAGCCAGGTCCATCTATGGACCCAAAGGAAAAGCCCCAATAAGCAAAGGAACACGTCAAGTGTCCGGCGACAATAACGCGATACAAATGCAGGCGCCACACCCACTATGCTTCACAGACGAAGTCTTTGGAACATGAATTCCCAGCGAGGTTCAAACCCATCAACATAGAAGCCTATGATGGAACAACAGACCACAGATGCGGATAGAAGACTATATATTACATATACATATGGCGGAGGAGGCGATCTCCACGCCATAAAATATCTACCCTTAAACTCAAAGGGCCAGCTCGTCATTGGCTCAAAAGCCTCCCGAAAAACACTGTTGGAAGTTGGGAAGAGCTCGAGGAAGCGTTTAGAGCGAACTTTCAAGGGACTTATGTCCGCCTCCGGATCTGAGACGACCTAAGTCACATAACTCAATAGCCCGGAGAGTCGGTGCGAAATTCAGGAACAGGTTCCTCACCAAAAAGAACCAAATAGTCGATGTCCGGACGCCAAGCCTTAGCAGCTTTCAAGCACAATGTCAAGACGAATGGCTCGCCAGACACCTCGGTCAAGAGAAACCGAGGACAATGACCGCATTAACAAGCCTCATGACCCGCTTTTGCGCGGAGAGGACAGCTGGTTAGCAAGAAGCGGGACCAGCGACCCAAGTACATCCGAGATAAGAGATGGAAGCGGAAAATCACGGCGCAAAAAGATCAGCGCGGAATAAAGAAAAAGCCCAAGAACACGGCAGTCAACGCCGGATTTAAAAGCTCACGGCGAATAATAAAGCTCAACCCATCAAATGCGACAATGACGAACTGTCTAACCTACACAAAATCCTGGGACGGATCTGTCAAATCCACAGTACCCCCGGAAGGCCTGCAAATCACACCCACAGGGATTGTTGGGTTTTCAAACAGTCCGGCCGACTAAACGCCGAATGCAGGGGCGTCAAGCGAAGAAGATAAACCCCGCCAGCAGGGCACCGGAAAACAAAAGACTTTCCCACAAGGGGTCAAGGCAGTAAACTCACTTCACGTGAGGACACGGAAAAACAGTGCGGCACTTTCTAAAAAGCGCTTCTCACGGTCCGGCCCCGCCAACCGTAGAGACTGGCTATCAAAACCAATCACTTTCGACCACCTGGATTATTCCAAAAGTGTTCGAACCGCGGGACGGACTCCCCTGATATTGAATCCGATAATAGACGGACTACAATTCACAAATGTCCTAATGGACGGAGGCAGTGACTTAAACCTGCTATATTCAAATACAATCCGTCGGATGGGGATAAACCCTACCAAAATTCGACACAGCCGCACTTCCTTCAAAGGAGTTACGCCCGGCCCTTACGCCAAGTGCACAGGCTCAATATTACTCGAAGTCGTGTTCGGATCACCGAACAATTTCCGACGAGAAAAGTTAATTTTCCATATCGTCCCATTTAAAAGTGAACATCAAGCACTATTGGGACGAAAGGCTTTTGTCCGCTTCAACGCCATACCGCATTACGCATCTCTTACACTTAAGATGCCCGGTCCACATGGCACTATTTTAGTGCGAGGGTCACTTAAAGCCCCCGGACTCGGATAAACGAATCCGGACTCAGCAGGCTAGGGGCTCCCTAGCCGCATACCCTTTCACAAGGGGCTGCGCGCACAATTAACATCGGTTTCATATAAACCTAGCCTTAATTATTTACGCTTATTCTTTTGCATTATTTTCGCACGAACTGCTTTTGAAATGTTCCTCTCTTTTCTCGGACGAGCAGCGTGCTTACCCGTCGAGGATAACGGCTGTGGAGACCTGAGCGCAGACGTGCGGTAGGGACCCGTCGCAAGGATTCTTTTGATTAAGACCCTCGTGGACCTTTTTATTCTTGTCTCTTGTTGCTAAATCAGCCTCGGCTTCTTCCTATAGCCGAGGCGGCTTTAACGATTTGGCATTGGCGCGTCGAAGACAATGCCCGCACAGGACACAAGGGGCTTAGGGTATAATTCTGCCCGTTATCATAAAGTCCGAACACCTCGAGGAGTGTTTGGCGTCTCAAGTTGGGCACTATATGCATCAGCTCGAATCATGTCTTTGGTCAAATGTTGGGTTTGCGGCTCCGTGTTTTGCTGCCTTACGTTCCGTATCACCCGGCTAACGCGCACCGGAGAACTACTGCGATTGTGCCCCGGTTAAATTGGGTGAGCACCTCGATGAAAGCCAAAACTGACCATCATGATATAGCGAGAGTCAGTCACCACTTGATTGACTCCGGAATGTTTAGAATTCCCTGCTTTGACGAAGGGCGCTTCGGTCAGCACATACGCACCCGAATCCGGAGATGTGCGGTGCCATTAGGGGCTATGTCGTAGCCCACCCTCGAGCTCCATTGGCTAAGTGAAAGAGATAAAGCATTATAGTCCGGATTGCCTCGTTCGCTACGCTACCGCCTCCTTATAACAGGACCGAGACGTCGGATTAAAAGTGTGAAAAAGCGCTATTTTGCAAACACCCCAGCACCTTGTGCGAGGGGGCTGAAGCCGAAGACTGCATCTTTCAGGTTATACACAAGTATACTTAAAACGGCCGCAAGGAGAAGTACTACTACTTGGAAGCACAAGTATAAAAAGCATTCACACTATAATCATTCATAAACAAGTTAATGCGTTCAATTGAGCGTTACATTCTTGAGCACTGCGTCTCTATTATCTGACGCGCGCGCATAACTTCCCGAAATAATGTTCGACGGAAGCGGTTCCCATCGAACCTGGGCAGCAACAGCGGTGGCATCCATCTCCGGACATCTGCGCCTTTACGGGCGAGCCATCCGCGCGCCCTCTATGCAAGCCGACCGCTTCATCTCCTTGATATGCGGCACCGCCCCAAGAAACTGCTGCAGTAGGCCAAAATAGCTCGTCGCCTTGGACCTCTCTGGCCACACATGGGCCACGATGTCAGTCATAGCCAGCCCGGACAGTCTATTCAGTTCGGCCCATTCGGCCAACCTGTCCGACGGCGGAAGAGGGCGATCCGGACTATGGAATTGAGTCAATATAACTCTTCCACCTCGTGATCCCCGGCTCCGGAAGTGCTTAGGCGGCGGCCCGCACTCGCAGCCAAGTCCATGTAGGGATCCTCCGAACTCCTTTGCTTTTCAAATTGGGCATACTGGCATCCATAAACGGCGGCGCGAGAAAGCGGCCTGCCACCGTGATTTCTCGGCTTAGCGCAGCTCCTCCTTCATAGCCCGCATTGCGAGCGGGCATCCTTGGTCTCGGCGGTGGCCTTCCTCGGTCTTCCCGCTCCAATAGGCGCTCCTTTTCAAGAGCCTCGCTTCTGATCGGTAGCATCCTTTAATTTTTAGCCAATTCGGCCACTTCCGCCCTGCTTAGGCGGTCGCAGCCTTTCGACCTTCAACTCCTCGGCCGCCCTCGCGGCAGCCGAATCACTCCTTGGGCTTGCTCCTTGGCTTGTCCAAGCTCGACCCGAAGTCTCTCCACAGCAGCAGCACTGTCTGTATAAACAGCATATAACTTATCAGAGGAGGGTTTTAACCCACTCAATAAAGTGGCTATGGAGAATTTATTTACCTTGCGACTCGACAAGTGCCACGTCAGCATCTGCCATGTCCAGTTGCCGACTCAGTTCGGCAAACTGATCAGTCTGGCTGGCCCCCGGACTATCCGCCACATGTCGAGCGGCGATATTTATTACGAGATGTCCAGATTTTCGATCCTCGACGCTGTCGTCTTCGACAACCTACCTAGTCTCGAGGGCTACTATCTATCTGAGCGCATCTTTTATATGCACAACTGTTAAAAAGCAAAAGTGCGCTATTCTTGCATACCTCAAAACCGCCCGATAAGCTCATGGCAGCATCACGCAATCCGCTTTCAGCGGGCGAAATCCTTCAATCATCGTGCGCATTAACGCACGGTGATCTTACGAAATGGGCGCCCTCTCAAGCAAACTCTTGATTCTCGGCGGGCTCGGTGGGTGTTGAACTCCTCGACCCCTCCGGACTCGGGGACGCCCTCCGTGACGACACTTCGGGCTCGCCCACTTCGTCTGGTGGCGCGTCGAACGGAGGCGTATCGCTCTCCACCATCTCTGGAAGAAGATCCCCCGAGGACGAACTCATCTGAGACGGCTGCAGATCCGAACTGCGATATAAATATTTCGGTTACCTACAGAAGCATAAAACGAAGGTACTTTCTTATTTAACTTCTTTCATACTCACGGCTCGTTGGAGGGCTGGTCCTTGGCGATGATTGCGCGTCCGGATTCTCTCCGGGACGCGGACCTCCAGTGAGATTTCTTCCACGCTTGAGGGCTTTGACCTCCGGATCTTGAGGCGGCCTCTTTTCCCTCTGAAGGGAGGGATCCTTGGTCCTCTCCACTTCAGTCGCCTCTTTGGACGAAGTATTAGCTCCTTTATCTCCCCCATCGCCCCCTTCTGTGGGTGCGGCCTCCAACATTCTGACCAGCACGGGCTCCAGTGCGGTCTCTGGGAGGGGGGCTGGGCAACTTATCGGCCTTGATTGCGCCACCCATTCCTATAAAGAATAAAAAGGGTTAGGATATGATCTTTTGAAAGGCATACAAACGGGATGTCCGGGCTCTGAGCTATTTACCTGAGTATCCGGACGATCGCGGCTTAGTCCGCATCCTCGGCGAATCCGGACCGCCACTTGCGGTCGAAGAACAGCTCGTACATCTCCGTGGGTGTCGCACCCATGAAATCTTTGGAGGATCTGAGGTCCCTCGGATTGAACTCCCACAAGCGGAAGGGCGGCGTTTGCGGGTAGGAGGTGCCTAGTTAGCATGACCTGCATCACCTTGACCAGATCGATCTCCCTTGTTCGGAGGTCCCGAATCCGGCCCTGCAGTGCGGGCACGTCCTTGGATGGCCCCCAGTTAAGCCCTTGGTTGACCCACGACATCAGTTGCTGCGGAGGTCCCGGGCGGAAGAAGGGCAGCGGCTTTTGCTTGCTGCCCCTTGGAGCGGTGATGTAGAACCACTCATGCTGCCACAATTCCTGTTCCTCTTGGAAGGAACCTTCGAGCCACGGGGCATCGACCATCTTGCTTATGGTCGCCCCGCCACACTCCGCCGGCGCCCCGATCATCTTCGGCTCCACCTTGAATGTCTTGACCCACAGGCGAAGTGGGGATGACGGAGAAAGGCTTCATGAGCGATAATGAATGCGGAGATATGGAGGATGGACTCGGGCCAAGTCGTGGAAGTCCAGCCCGTAGAAGAACAAAGCCCCTCACGAAAGGATCCGTCGGAAGCCTAATCCCGACGGAGGTGGGATCTTAAACGACACATTCGCCGGGCTCGGGGCTGGCACGGCCTGCCAGGGGGGCAACTGTCTGAGACCGTGGGCGGTGCTTGGCCTCCGCAACTTCAATATGTCCTCCTCCGTGGCGGAGGAGGGCACCTGACCCTGGAGGTCGGGCGGACATTCTTGTGGATCCGGCGCTCGAGTCTGAAGCTCTTGGTGTTGGGCGGGAGCGGAGGAAAGATTCGATCACGAGGTTAAGAGACAAGGACAGGCCTTGGTCCTCTTATAAAGGGGAAATAATACCAAGGGCCGTCTCCGTGACCGTTTGAGATTCCCCTTCGACAGAGGAGGCGTGGTGACGGGAACGGTTGGGTTACCCACGCACGTATTGATGAGGATCCCGGAATAAAAGGGAACACGATCTCTGCTTCGACAGGACGTGCCAAGGAAGCCGCTTCGCTAAACGTGCTGAGGTGGAACAGTAAAAACAATTAAAATGAGGGCTTGGCTGCGGCATGATGACGTGCCGCATAATGCGTCAGCAGATTGGATCGGTGTATATGTTTTATTCTCTCTACGTTGGAATGTGGAAATTATTTTGCAGAGCCAGACACTATCCTGGTGTTCATTATCTTCTCTGGATTATTCAAGGGAGGAACCCGCCTTGCAATGCGAATATTATGCGCGCCGGACTTATCGTCATTGAAGACTGGTTCGAGGGCTCTTGAGGAGTCTGGACTAGGGGTGTCCGGATAGCGGATGTCAATATCCGCGGACTCCCGGACTACGAAGATAGAAGATTAAAGACTCGGCTCGTGTCCGGAAGGTACTTTAATTGGCGGGGAAGGCAAGCTTGGCAATACCGGATATGTAGATCTCCTACCATTGTAACCGACTCTGTGTAACCCTAGCCTCTCTGGTGTCTATATAAACCGGAGGGCTGTAGTCCGTAGGACACAACATTACATCTCAACAATCATACCATAGGCTAGCTTCTAGGGTTTAGCCTCATTGATCTCGTGGTAGATCTACTCTTGTACTTCCCATATCATCAATATTAATCAAGCAGGACGTAGGGTATTACCTCCATCGAGAGGGCCTGAACCTGGGTAAAAACATTGTGTCCCTCATATCCTGTTACCATCCGCCTAGACGCACAGTTCGGGACCCCCTACCCGAGATCCGCCGATTTTGACACCGACAAGCACCCCCAAAGCATAACAGACAATCTCTTAGTCGTGTGTGGTGCCCCCTCCACAGTTTAACACCTCGGTCATATCGTCGTAGTGCTTAGGCGAAGCCTTGTGCTGGTAACTTCATCATCATCGTCACCACGCCGTCATGCTGAGGTACTCTCCCTCGTCATCAATTGGATCAAGAGCTCGAGGGACGTCATCGTGTTGAACGTGTGCTGAACACGGAGGTGTCGTACGTTCGGTACTTGGATCGGTTGGATCGTGAAGACGTTCGACTACATCAACCGCGTTACTAAACGCTTCGCTTCGGTCTCACAGTGCGTGGACACACTCTCCCGTCTCGTTGCTATGCATCTCCTAAATAGATCTTGCGTGTTCGTAGGATTTTTTTTGAATTACTACATTCCCCAACAAGATCCACCGCGCCCCATGGCCCTAGGGCCACCGGAGAGGAGTGGATCTGCGGCGGTGCCGGTGGGAGGCAGAAACCCTAGCTCTTTTTGCGGAGGAAGAGGAGGCGGCGGCTAGCAGGGAAGGCTCCGCATCGTCCCATGATTGAGGTTCTATATTAGTCACTTAGACTTAAGCTCGCCAGGCTTGACAAACGTTGTGGATCCGCCACGGGATCCAACATCTTTTTCTTAAATGCCCACTAGCCAAGCTACTATGGCACACACTGCATGTGGCATTTAATGTTAGTCGCCCTAATACCATTGCTACTTTATTTGAGACTTGGCTAAATAGAGTAGAGACAAAAATTGTTGGGGAACGTAGTAATTGAAAAAAAATTCCTACGCACACGCAAGATCATGGTGATGGCATAGCAACGAGAGGGGAGAGTGTTGTCCACGTACCCTCGTAGACCGTAAGCGGAAGCGTTATGACAACGCGGTTGATGTAGTCGTACGTCTTCACGATCCGACCGATCCAAGTACCAAACGTACGGCACCTCCGAGTTCAGCACACGTTCAGCTCGATGACGAACCCTGACTCCGATCCAGCAAAGTGTCGGGGATGAGTTCCGTTAGCACGACGGTGTGGTGACGATGATGATGCTCTACCGGCGCAGGGCTTCGCCTAACCTCCGCGACGATATGACTGAGGTGGAATATGGTGGAGGGGGCACCGCACACGGCTAAGGAACGATCCATAGATCAACTTCTGTGTCTATGGGGTGCCCCCCCGCCCCCGTATATAAGGAGCAAGGGGGGAGGCCAGCCGGCCCAAGGGGGGCGCGCCAGAAGGAGGAGTCCTCCTCCTAGTAGGAGTAGGACTCCTCCTTTCCTACTCCTACTAGGAGGGGGAAGGAAGGGGGAGAGGGGGAAGGAAAGAGGGGGGTGCCGCCCCCTCCTATTCCAATTCGGACCAGAGGGAGAGGGGGCGCGTGGCCCACCCTGGACGCCCCTCTCTCTTCCCACTAAGGCCCATGTGGCCCATTAACTCTCCCGGGGGGGTTCCGGTAACCCTCCGGCACTCCGGTTTTCTCCGAAAACGTCCGGAACACTTCCGGTGTCCGAATATAGTCGTCCAATATATCAATCTTTATGTCTCGACCATTTCGAGACTCCTCGTCATGTCCGTTTTTTCAGAGGAGCGGCATTGAACTCCGGGAGGCCGACCCGGATTGGGTCCGGCGGCGGAGCGTCTTCTATATAAAACCATTCTGAAGGCCAGTCTTCGGACGCCTTCTTAGGGGTCCCGGATGGATATCCGGTCCCGGCAATGCGCCATACTTCGGCGCTGCCCACTTGATATATAGATCCCTCGTGAGAACGGGGTACGAGGCAGAACAGCCTCTTCCACAGCGCAAAATGGGGCTCGATGCCCAGGAACAGCTCGCAAAGAGCTACGTAACCTGCGACATGGAGGACAGAGGCGGGTGTTAGGTGATGGAGCTGGAGTCCGTAGAACTCCAGGAGCCCGCGGAGGAACGGATGTATAGGAAATCCGAGTCCCCTTATTAGATAGTGGACGAAGCATACCCGCTCCCCTTTGTTGGGACTTGGGGTAGCCTCCGCTTGCTTCCCACCTTGGTAGGTGGCCAGCCCGGCTCGAACCGGGACCATGAAGGCCGGAGGGAGATATCCCCCCGCTTGAAGCTTCACTAGCTCATTGTGTGAAACAGAGCATCTCCTCCAATCTCCTAGCAGTGGGCTGGGAGCACGAGAGGAGGAGCCGCGCCGACGGTCCATGGTGGAATGGGTTGTTGGGTCAAAGGCGCTCCGATGAGTATTCGCGGAAGGAAGTTGGTGTGATTTGGATCTGGATTTTTGCCTCTTTTGTAGGCGGATGACTTACACGACTAGGGGGTGAAACGTAAAAAAAATATACCCTGGCTTTTCGCATTCGTGCGACGCGTGGAGGAAGACCATTATTGGGCGTAGAAGCCAAGAAGCACAGCATTTATGAGGAAACTGGACACTGTTCGGCCGGTACGTGGAACTTAAAAGGAGAACCCGCCTTGCAGCGCCAAGACTATATCTGCGCGGACTTATCGTCATTGAAGCCTGGTTAGGGCTCTTGAGGAGTCTTGGACAAGGGGTGTCCGGACAGCCAGACTATCATCGTCCGCGGACTCCAAGACTACTGAAGATACAAGATTGAAGACTCCGTCCGTGTCCTGAGGGACTTTCCTTGGCGTGGAAGGCAAGCTTGGCAATACGGATATGTAGATCTCCTACCATTATAATCGACTCTATGTAACCCTAGCCTCCTCCGGTGTCTATATAAACCGGAGGGCTTTAGTCCGTGGGACACAACATACATCACAACAATCATACCATAGGCTAGCTTTAGGGTTTAGCCTCCTTGATCTCATGGTAGATCCACTCTTGTACTACCCATATCATCAATATTAATCAAGCAGGACGTAGGGTTTTACCTCCATCAAGAGGGCCCGAACCTGGGTAAAACATCGTGTCCCTTGTCTCCTATTACCATCCGCCTAGACGCACAGTTCGGGACCCCCTACTCGAGATCTGCCGGTTTTGACACCGACATTGGTGCTTTCATTGAGAGTTCCTCTGTGTCGTCACCGATAGGAAGGATGCCTCCACCCGTCTTCAAGGACGGTATTTTCGCCGAAGAGGCCTTGGCCGCCGGCCAAACTATCCGGCTAGGCGGTTTTCTTATGACCGCCTGTCCAGCCACTGCTTCGACAATGACTTCTCAAGTCGTCAAAAGCAATCTCCACGTCTGCTTGGAATTCGCCGAGCGGCTGGATCCGATAGAGCTCTCGTCTGTCAACGAACTCTTGGATCACATCGCCGCCCTAGGAGTCGCTACGGACTACAACCAGATTGGGCTTAAAACCGATCTGAGAGAGATCAACTCTCCCCAGGTTACCCACCACATCGCTGTGATAGAGGAACAATGCGGCGATCTTCCTCCTGTATTGAAAACTAGACATGCCCGGGCTCCCGAACCCCCCACGCCGGATTTCCGCGGGGGAACGGACTCCGATCGAACACTGAACTTAAAGTCAGGCATCGGACGGACTCGTTGGACAACGTCCAGCAATCGAGCTTCAAAATTGGAAACTTCACGGCCTTTAAGCCCCAAGATGGGTAGGGATCCGTATTTTATTCCACCCACCCGCCCGGACATGTGCGATCTATCTCTATCTGGCAAGAGCCCGCTGAAACAATACATCACTCTGGGCGATTCCTCCCGGTTATGGACAAGATAAAGGACTGCCGAGAGGAAAACATAATCTCAATCTTTTGCAATAATTGCACGGACAAGGGAATATTGAGCGCCATCGGCCGTCGTAAAATCACGCTTCAGCGATCAAGGCGTCCATAGTGCGAAAATCTTGTGCGATGGAGAATTTCCAGAAAACCGAAAACCAGTTTTGGGACAATTCGTCCCCGAATACAACCCTAGTCCGCAACAAAAGGGTGCATTATACTCAGGCCCCAGATACAAAAACCGAAAAACAAAAACCCCTTAGAGGACACGGAACCGTACTGGAGGGATGGCTCAGCGGACCCTGTAAGCTCCATAGTACAGAGGGCGCCGTCCCAACACATAGCCTTCGAGCATGTTGGATATTGCGGCAGGTGGCCAAAAGTGGCGAGGAGCTTCTAGCCCTAGAAAACCACTCCAACAATACCGGTACGGTATCAACAGTCTTTGAGACCTTTGCATCAAATAATATGCGAAAACGAACAATCCATGACCTCGCCGAAGTCTACCAAGTAGCAACAAAGAAACCCATGGGTAACACAGCCATCACCTTCAACGCCAGCGACGAACCTAAATTCGAACAGCCCGAGCACCGGTTGCGGTGCTTAGTCCCATAGTGGACGGCTTTCGACTTACAAAGGTCCTCATGGGCGGCGGCAGCGGACTAAACCTCATCTCGAGAAACTCTTCAAAAATGGAAATAGATGGAGCCGTGTCGGCGAAGCAGCACAACCTTCAGAGGAATAATCCCTAGCCGGGAAGCACTCTGCACCGGAAAAATCACACTCAATGTGGTGTTCGGCTCGCCGGACAACTACAGATCCGAAGAAGTCACGTTCCAAGTGGCCCCGTTCAATAGCGGATATCATGCTATCTTGGGACGAGAGGCGTTCACAATTTTTCAAGCCGTACCCCATTACGGGTACATGAAGCTCAAAATGCCCTGGCCCGGTGGAATAATCACTCTCGCTAGTGATCCGGACATAGCACTCCGCGCCGAAAACAAGACAGCCGCACTAGCCCGGAGGCACTATCCAAAGCCTTAGCGGCGAGAAGAACTCACCGCTGCGCTCTCGGTGAATAGGGACGATGTGATACTCGATAAAAGATCTAAGTCCACATCCTTCAAACCAGCAGATGAAATAATAAAATTCCAGGTCCACCCAACTGACCCAACAAAGACGGCCTCCATCGGGGCACAATTGAACCCCGAAGTAGATGCCGCACTGCGAGAATTCCTTTGGGAAAATTGGGACATTTTTGCCTGGCATCCTTCGGACATGCCCGGAATCCCACGCAGACTGGCAGAACATAGCCTAAACATCCTAAAAGGATTCAAGCCGGTCAAACAGGCTCTTCGACGATTTTCCGAACCCAAAAGACATGCAATGGGAGAAGAGCTAGCCAAACCATTGGAAGCCGGATTCATCAGAGATATCAAAACCCCGGATTGGCTAGCAAATCTGGTAATGGTACTGAGGGAGTCCCGGACTAGGGGGTGTCCGGACAGCCGGACTATCATCGTCCGCCGGACTCCAAGACTACGAAGATACAAGATTGAAGACTCCGTCCCGTGTCCGGATGGGACTTTCCTTGGCGTGGAAGGCAAGCTTGGCGATACGGATATGTAGATCTCCTACCATTGTAACCGACTCTGTGTAACCCTAGCCCTCTCCGGTGTCTATATAAACCGGAGAGCTTTAGTCCGTAGGACACAACATACATTTCAACAATCATACCATAGGCTAGCTTCTAGGGTTTAGCCTCCTTGATCTCATGGTAGATCCACTCTTGTACTACCCATATCATCAATATTAATCAAGCGGGGCGTGGGTTTTACCTCCATCGAGAGGGCCCGAACCTGGGTAAAAACATCGTGTCCCTCGTTCCTGTTACCATCCGCCTAGACGCACAGTTCGGGACCCCCTACCCGAGATCCGCCGGTTTTGACGCCGACATTGGTGCTTTCATTGAGAGTTCCTCTGTGTCGTCACCGATAGGGCGGATGCCTCCACCCGTCTTCAAAGACGGTGTTTTCGCCGAAGGGTGGGCCGCCGGCCAAACTATCCGGCTAGGTGGTTTCCTTATGACCGCCTGTCCGGCCGCCGCTTCGACAATGACTTCTCAAGTCGTCAGAAGCAATCTTCGCGTCAGCCCGAAAGCTAGCGAACAGTTGGATCCAATAGAGCTCTCGTCCGTTAATGAGCTCTTGGATCGCATTGCCGCCCTGGGAGTCGCTACGGACTACAACCAGATTGGGCTTAAAACCGATCTGAGAGAGATTAACTCTCCCCAGGCCACCCACCACGTCACAGTGGTAGAGGTGCAATACGGCAACTCTTCGCATGTATTGAAAACTATTTATGTCCGGATTCCCAAACCCTCCATGCCGGATTTCCGCGAAGAGACGGACTACGATCGAGCATGGAACATAAAACCATGCATCGCTCCGGACTCGCTGGATTGTGTCCAGCAAACCAAACTTCCAAATTCGGAAACTCCTCGGCCTTTGAGCCCCAAGATGGGCAGGGATCCGGACTTTAGTCCACCCACCCGCCCAGACATATGCGATCTGTCTCTAATACGGCAAGAGCCCGCTGAAACAGTACACCATTACTGGGCCAGATTCCTCCTGGTTATGGACAGGATAAAGGACTGCCGAGAGGAAAACGCAATATCAATCTTCTGCAATAATTGCACGGACAAGGGAATATTAAACGCCATCGATCGTCGCAAAATTACAAGTTTCACCGATCTGGCATCCATAGTACGAAAGTACTATGCGATGGAGAGTTTCCGGAAAACCGAAAACCAGTTTTGGGATAATCCGGCCCCAACCCCAGTCCGCAACAAAAGGGTACCTCACGCTCGGGCCCAAGATGCAAAAAAGAAAAAGCAAAAACCCAATAAGGGGCACGGAACCGTACTGGAGGGATGGCTCAATGGACCCTGTAAGTTTCATAGTACAGAGGGAGCCGTCCCAACACATAGCCTTCGAGCATGTTGGATATTACGGCAGGTGGCCAAAAGTGGCGAGGAGCTTCTAGCTCCGGGAAACCACTCCAACAATACCAGTATGGTATCAACAGTCTTCGAGACCTTCGCATCAAACAATATGCGAAAGCGAACAATCCGCGGACTCGCCGAAGTCTACCAAGTAGCAACAGAAATCCATGGGCGACACAGCTATTACCTTCAACGCCAACGACGAGCCTAAATTCGAACAACGAGAGCCCGGTACCTGACCGGTACTTAGTCCCATAGTGGGCGGCTTTTCGACGACAAAAGTCCTCATGGAAGGCGGCAGCGACTAAACCTCATTTACGAGGAAACTCTGCGAAAAATGGAAATCGATTGGAGCCGTATTGAGCGAAGCAAAGCACAACCGGAGGAATAATCCCTAGCGGGAAGCGTCTTGCCTTTGGAAAAATCACACTCGATGTGGTGTTCGGCTCGCCGGACAATTACAGATCTGAAGAAGTCACGTTCCAAGTGGCCCCGTTCAGCAGCGGATATCACGCCATATTAGGACGAGAGGCATTCACAATCTTTCAAGCGGTACCTCATTACGGGTACATGAAGCTCAAAATGCCTGGGCCCAGTGGAATAATCACTCTCGTTAGTGATCCGAACATAGCACTCCGCGCCGAAAACAAGACAGCCGCACTAGCCCTCGAGGCCTATCCGAAGCCTTAGCGGCAGAAGAACTCACCGCGTTGCGCTCCACGGTGAACAGGGACGATGTGATACTCGATAAAAGATCCAAGTCCACCTCCTTCAAACTAGCAGATGAAATAACAAAATTCCAGGTCCATCCAACGGACCCAACAAAGACGGCCTCCATTGGGGCACAATTGAACCCCGAAGTAGACGCCGCACTACGCGAATTCCTTCGGGAAAACTGGGACATTTTCGCCTGGCATCCTTCGGATATGCCCGGAATCCCATGCAGATTGGCAGAACATAGCCTAAACATCCTAAAAGGATTTAAGCCAGTCAAACAGGCTCTTCGACGATTTTCGGAACCCAAAAGACAGGCAATGGGAGAAGAGCTAGCCAAACTATTGGAAGCCGGATTCATCAGAGATATCAAACATCCGGACTGGCTAGAAAATCTGGTAATGGTACCAAAGAAGGACAAATCCTCTGTGTCGATTTTAAAGACCTCAATAAGGCTTCCCCAAAGGATCCCTTCCCTCTCCCCCGGATCGACCAAATTATCGATGCTACCGCGGGGCACGATTCATTGTGTTTCCTCGACGCATACTCTGGCTACCATCAAATCAAGATGGCAGAAGCAGACCAAGCCGCCACGGCATTCATCACCCTTACGGACCATTACGCTTCAACACGATGCCCTTCGGACTTAAAAACGCCGGTATGAACATATCAGCGCATGATTCAAACATGTCTGGCTACCCAGATCGGCAAAACAGTCGAGGCATACGTAGACGACGTAGTCGTCAAAACAAAACATGTCGAAACTCTAGTAGACGATTTGAGGCTCACGTTCGACAACCTCAGAGCATATGACATCAAGTTGAATCCGGAAAAATGTGTTTTCGGCGTACCAGCCAGAAAGCTGCTGGGCTTCATCGTGTCCGGTAGAGGAATCAAAGCAAACCCGGCTAAAATCCGAGCTCTATCACAGTTGGACATTCCAAAAGACCTCAAACAAATACAAAAATTAACATGATGCCTGGCAGCTCTAAGCCGCTTTATCTCCCGCCTAGGAGAAAAGGCGTTGCCCTTATATCGTCTCCTCAGGCGCACCGAACACTTCGAGTGGACGGATGCCGCCACGGCCGGACTCGAAGAAATAAAGGACATATTGGCAACAAATCCGGTCCTGGCTGCGCCCAACCTGGGCGAACCAATGTTATTATACATCGCAGCAACGCATCAAGTTGTAAGCGCTGTCCTCGTCGTCGAACGAGAGACAGAAGGGCACAAATTCCCTCTGCAAAAACCAGTGCATTATGTATCCACAGTGTTAACCCCCTGCAAATCTCGTTACTCGCACTATCAGAAGATAGCATATGCGGTGTTCATGGCGTCCCGGAAACTCCGGCACCACTTTCAAGAGTGTTCGATAACAGTGGCCTCTGAAGTACCACTCAATGACATTATAAATAACCGCGACGCAACGGGCAGGATTGCAAAATGGGCCATTGAGCTCTTACCATTCGATATAACTTACAAACCTCGGCGAGCTATAAAGTCACAAGTTTTGGCTGACTTTGTCGCCGAATGGACCGAAGCCGAACTCCCTAAAGAGTACGGCGCATACTCCAACTGGACTATGCATTTCGACGGCTCTAAAATGTTGGCCAGGATCGGGGCTGGCATCGTATTGACGTCCCCAACCGGAGATACAATCCATATGTACTTCAAATAATGTACGGACTCCAACAATGCAGCCGAATCTGAGGCCTGTTACATGGTCTTGGATGGCGTCTCCATGGGCATTCAACGCCTAGAGGTGCGCGATTCAAACCTTGCAATATCCCAAATAAGCGGAGACTTTGGCGCCAAGGATCCGAAAATGGCAGCATATCGCAACGCTGTCCTAAAATGTCACTTCGGTTTGAAGGACTTGAATTCCATCACATAGCCCGAGACAATAACCAAGCGGCCGACGTACTGGCCCACATCGGTGCGAAACGTGATGTTATCCCTCCAAATATCTTCCTGGAACGGCTCTTCAAGCCATCCGTACTATGGGAAGAGGAGTCCGGAAGTGACAAACCGGAAAGAACCGCGCCCATCGGCGATTCAGCCGATGACATAACACCTTCAGCCCACGTTATAATGGCAGTAATCGCCCCGTGGACAGAACCTTTCCTAGCCTACCTGCTTAGGTAGGAACTTCCCGAAGACCAAAACGAGGCCCGCTGCATAGTCCGGCGATCGAAAGCCTACAAGGTCCATGAGGGAGAACTTTATAAGAAAAGTACAACCGGAGTCCTTCAAAGGTGTATCTCCGAAGAGGAAGGGCGAAGCCTCCTGGCGGAAATTCACGCCGGACTAGGTGGACACCACGCAGCAGCCCGGGCCCTTGTAGGAAAGGCATTCCGTATAGGATTTTATTGGCCGACGGCCCGGGCAGATGCTCGGGACTTAGTCGAAATCGTCGGTTGTCGCTCTTTGCTAATCGAGCCACATGCCGCCCACCGCCCTCAAAACTATACCCATTACATGGCGTTCGCGATGCAGGGGCTTGATATGGTTGGACCCTAAAGGGGAACCCACAAGCAAAGATACCTATTGGTCATGGTGGATAAATTCACCAAATGGATAGAGGCCAAACCGGTCAAAGCGGCAGAGTCCGACCAGTGATAGACTTTATATCCGGGGTAGTACACATACGGACTCCCCACAAAGATCATCACCGACAACGCACGAACTTCACAGCCGATGAGGTCAAGTCATGGTGCAAAAATATGGGCATCAAGCTCGACTACGCTTCCTATCACCCTCAAACCAGCGGTCAAGTGGAACAAGCAAATGGTCTAATAATGGCGGCATTAAACCCGGACTAGTGCGGTCACTTACTAAATCGACACGCCTTTGGGTCGAGGAGCTCGACTCCGTACTGGGGCTGCGGACAACGCCTAACCGTACTACGGATTCACACTATTTTTATGGTATCTGGCGCAGAGGTAGTCTTGCCTGTGACATTATTCATGACTCACCTCGAGTGCGCATGTATGAGGAAAGAGAGGCCGAGCTTGATCGGCGGGACAGCTGGACACATTGAAGGAAGAACGTGGCGTCGCGAAGGCTCGTTCCGCATTTTATCGCCAGCAAGCCGAAGATATCAAAGCGAGAAGTACGGGCCATGACTTACAACGTTGGTGAACTAGTTCTCGCTGCGGACAAGAAAAAGGACAAGCTCAAGCCCAAATGGGAGGGCCCTTCATTATCGATCAAGTCCTCGACGGTAGAGCATCTTGTCTCTGAAATCGTCGGATAACCGACTCGAGCCGAACCCATGGAACGCAGCCCGCCTCCGACGATTCTATGCCTAGCGCCGGACTAAGAGTTCGTCCCCTTCCCCCGTCCAAACTTTTACACTTCGGCTGTCTTTTGTTTCTCTTTTTATGCCTTTTTATTTAAAAGCCCTTACGGGCCTATTTTCGCATTTTTCGCATACACATGACGTGCCATCCGCACTCATCATTCCTGGGGTCTTCTTTTACAGAAGCTCAATTATAAGGGTTTCATACCCAGCACATGTGTCAAGCTTCCACATGTACCTTTTACTCGCCATTATATGCATCGATATGACTTAAGTTTTGGCCAAGCTGGGTTGCCTGGCTCCTGTGCTTACCCCTACGTTCCCGATTGTTCGGCTAGGAGGTAAAGGGAGCACCTCTGCGATTATTCTTGCGGGTCACCGGATGTGTACCTCGGTGGGTGAAGCCAAAGCTAAGCGTTCTTAAGGGAATATTGATTGGTGACTTAAAGATGACTTTTACCCATTTATCTATCCGCCCCAGATGTTTTTACGCTTTCTTTGCAGTCCGGACATGCACTTTAGGGCATGCCTCCCAGGGAAAGGAACCCTTAACGGAACTATTCTCCCTGGAAGATGTTTCTTACTAACCATGTAATATAACATAATTAGTTGGCTGATAAAGCACTAATGACCCCTACACCTGGTCTCCATGCATACCACGGTTGTTTCTTAACCAAAACGGTATTCGGACACACTCCGGACTCTAGGGTCCCGAGGCTGAAGCAAAAAGGTCGGCAAAGACAAACGATCTACAATCCGGCTAGAAGGCATTTCACATGTCATTTTAAAGGAAAACATACATTGTCAAATTTACTGATTGTATTCCTCCTCAATCCCGTCTAACAGGCTGTCTAACTTATAGTCCCGTTGGGAAAATTTAGCAGCCAACTCTACTTGGCTGTATACTAAACTCACAGGGATCTCCTTCCCATCAGGCCCCACCGGTCCAACTTCGGCCATGTGGTTGGGATCCACCTTCTTGTAACGCGTCTTCACCATGGCCCAAGCCTCCCTGGCACCCTGACGGCAGGCCGAAATCTTCCACAAACAGAAGCGCTGCCGCACTCCCTGCAGCTTCTCCGCAAGCTCCCCGAGGCCCTCGGGTAGGGTGAGGGCTGGCCATAAAGCCTGGACTCAGCCGCTCATTGCCTGCCGACCCGTTCGAGCAGTTGCAGCAGCTCGGGAAGTTGATCACCCGTTCATACGGGCATCTCCTCCGCAGGGCGACCTGTGAGTATACCTACAAGACATACTATGTCAATTTGCTTCTTCGCCGAACTCTTCTTTTAAAAGGAGTTCGCTCAAGCACTTACTATAAATGCCGCGATGAAGCCGCTGATTCTCCTTAACGGAGCCGGACAGCTCGGCTTGAGCGCCTTTCAGCTCTTCTCCGAGCTTGGCGTTGGCATCCTGGAGCTTGTTCCTTTCTTGTTGCACCCTATTCAGCACACTCTCGCCGGCCTTCAGCTGGCGCAGCAATGCTTGCCTGTCCGGATCTTGTCCAGCGGCACCTGCAATGTCATTATTAGACTTGCGCGCACGCCGCACAGCGCTTATATTTATTAATAAAAATGTGTTACCAGGAGGGGTCTCTGCGTCTCCTCCTGCGGCAAAATCTTGACCTCAAGTTGGGCCTTGCAATCTTGCAGCTCCGAGACAGTGGGCATTCTTCTCGGTAAGAGCTCGTTTTCAAATGATCCTTAAATCAGTTAACATAACTACTTTAAGTCTCGGGGCTCTTGGTATATATAACCATTAAAATTCCTTTACCCGTATGTCTTTCACATCTTTGCTCCGTAGCTCTGTAAAAGCTGTCGGGACCCGACTCAATGCCACATCAATCTAGCATGTAACACCTCATATCACTTTGCGGCCTCACGCACGGTATTCCCACAGGTGTCGCCTTACCTTTGCCGGGACCGTTTAGCCTTTTGGCTGCGTATATGATAGTGTCGCTAGCATCCATATGATAAGGAGCCCAGTGACATGGCTAGTCGTAAACCCAAAGTGGCACAAACTTACGAGGACAGGCATCCATGACCCGACATCGAACATGTCGGTCATCACGAGTGAATCCAGTCTGTAGCACTTGGCTAGCAGGACTCCGGTGAACCGGGCATGGCGGGCTAACAGGACTCCGGTACTCAACGCGTGACATTTCCCGAAGAACAGACGAGAACGAAGAAGGACACATGCCGGCCAGCCTAAGTGTTCGGAGCGGTAGCAAGCTACCATGGCTCGGTGGAAACACTAGGAGACATTTCCGAAGAGAGGCTACTAAAGATAAACAACTAGATAGTCGGATCCCACACATACCAAGCATTTCAATAACATACACACAATATGCTCGATATGTGCAAATACAACATGGCATCACAACATGACTCTACGACTCAAGTATTTATTCATTAGGCTCCGAGGAGCGAGATATTACAAACATAGGTCTCATGACCCAACATTCAGAGCATACAAGTCAAAGCACAAGCGGAAGCTTATCATGTCTGAGTACAGACATCTACAAATGAAAAAGGCTTAGCAGCCTGACTATCTACCAGATCCTACCGAGGGCACAAGATCGTAGCTGACGTAACAAGCTAAACGTTGAAGTCCACGCGGAACTACTAGCGAGACCGAGGTCTCTCTGCAAAAACATAAAATAGGCAAACGTGAGTACAAATGTACCCAGCAAGACTTACATCAGAACTAGCTACATATGCATCATTATCAATAAAGGGATGGTGGGGTTTAAGCTGCAGCAAGCCAGCTTTGACTCGGTGGCTATCCTAGACTACGAACGCAAGTAACTCTTTTGAGGTGGCGCTACGAGTCCACATATTCACCATATCAATACACCACTATGGATCCGCTCCGTCTCCCTCGAGAACGCCATCCATAGCACTCACACTTATCTTGCGTATTTTAGAGTATCCACTTTCACTTGTCTATGAACTGTACAGCAACCCGAAGTCCTTTACGCGGACACGGCTATTGAATAGATGATGTTAACCTGCGGGGTGTACTTCTTCACACACGCTCTCACCGCTTACCGCCGTTTACGACACATGTACTCGGCAACCTTCAAGCGGAAGCCCAACGTGGGTGTCGGCCACGACCTACCTAAACACTCAAGTCCCTAGTCCAGGTTTATCGCCTATTCGGGTTCCATCCATGAGGAGATCCGGCCGGGGTTTTGCTCACAGCCCCAAACGATGTGAGCAGGGTTCCCGAGACACCAAACGGGCGCCCGGTACACCGTGCCACGTGCCTACCGCATCACAGCCCACCCCTACGGTCAGCGCTGCGACGGCCTCCAAAGATACTACAAACACGAAACTACTTGCAACTCCCGGACAGAGGACAAGGGTGATTAAGAAGCCGAGAGGGTCCATTGGTTTCGGGCCCAATGCGTGGTAGTAGCTGAATCATGGATCACAAACACGAACTCAGTTCGAGGGCGGCTGCAATGAGACAACCCACCATGTACTCCTACATGGCCTCTCACCGCTACCTTTACCAAATCGTGTTCACACACTTAGCTCACACACAAGAGGACATGTTCACACACCTCGATTCATCCTCGATGAATCGAGACCCGACTCAACTCTAAGCAGTAGCAGGCATGACAAACAAGCATGTATGAGTAGGCACAATAGGGCTCAAACAACTCCTACTCATGCTAGTGGGTTTCATCTATTCTTGTGGAATGACAGTCATGCAAAGGATAAAGGGTTCAGCTACCGCAGCAAGTAACAGATGAATCGTTGTTGTCCTAATGCAGTAAAAGAGAGCAGGAGCGAGAGAGTGGGATTGTATCGGAATGAACAAGGGGGTTTTGCTTGCCTGGCACTTCTGAAGATAATATAGTTCTTCATCGGTGTCATCGAAATCGTCGTCGAAACCACGTCTATCGAGAGGGGACAAACACCGACAAACAAAGAAGAAACTCAATCAATGCAATGCACAATATGATGCATGATCATGACATGGCAATATGATGTGGTTTGAGCTAATGCAACTAGCAGCAAGTTAAATGAAGTTGGTTTGAACCCTAGGTTCAAATTCAAACTCCATATGTGAAGGTTTAAATGCCATTAATATGATTTGTGCTAAACAGCAGATGTAAGTTGTTCTAACATGCATGAAAATGGTACAGATGGATAGATTGGATTTTTCTGATCATTTTTCATATATAATTTATTTCATTTGGAATTACGGTTGAATTTCTATGAATTTTAGAAGTTTTGGGTATTTTCTGGAATTTCTTATATAAAAATAAATCCAGAAAATAAGTTTACTGCGTCAGCCTAACATCATCATGACGTCAGCAGGTCAACAGGGCGCCACTGTTACCTACGGTCACAGGCAGGTGGGGTCAGGTCAACATCCACGTCAGCACGGTCAACTCTGACGTGTGGGTCCACTGCGATTAGATAAAAATAAACAGAAATTAAACTAGTGTTAGTTAGGGGCATGGGGCCCAGTAGTCAGTGAGAGGGGGGTTAGTTAGTGGCATCATTAGCCACTAATTACAGTGCCACGTCGGCACGGCCGGAGTTAACCCGACGGCGACCTAAACAACGACGGAGGCTCGCCGGACATTGAGCTACAGGCGGCGGATGGACTCGCGGAGACCACCGGGGCGTGGCCCGTGCTCTCCCGCATCCAAAGGAGCAGGAGGGTGGCGGCGGGGGCGCCGGAGCTCGTCGGAACAAAGCTCGCGGCGGCTGCCGGAGTTCGGGGATGCACGGAAACGAGGCTACGGAGCTCGGCGTGAGGTTCTGGTGGGTGTGCTCGGCTCCTGGGAGTGCACTGAGTGCGATGCACGCTTCGTTTTGGTCGGAGGCGAACCAGAGCCACGCGGCGACAAGTCCGGCACCGGTGAGGTCTCGGCCTCGGCGGAAACGAGGGCTACGGTGAGCTAATGAACATGGCAGCAGGGAGAATCGGCGGAGGGGCTCACGGTGAGGCGGACGATGGTCTCAATGAGCTCGAGAAGCACCCGAGCGGCGGAGCAGCGAGGGGATCTCCGCGGCGGCGACGAAGATGGCGAAGAGGGCGACGATGCAGGGCCTCCGCGCCATGTAGCTCGGTGGAGAGGACGAGGAAGATCTTGGCGGAGCTCGGGGCGTCGGAGGGGCTCGGAGAAGGCTCGGGCAGCAGGCAGGCGGCGCGGCGACAGTGGCTCTCGGGTGCTTGAGGAGAGAGCAGAGGAGGGGAAGAGTTCGGGAGAGAGTGAGAGGGGGGGGGATGCGTGGCACTCGGGATCGACTCGTGGCGCCAGGAGGCCAACAGGAGGCGGGAGGTGGCCACGGGTGGTCAGGCGCCCAAGACGCACTTGCTTCTCCCATTGGCGAGAGGAGGAAGACGACAGGAGCTGCGGTGGTGGGCTGGGCCGGCCACTTGGGCCGCCAGGTAAGCTCAGGTGAGATTCCTTCTCTCTCTCTGCTTTCTGTTTTTCTTATAGTTTTCTATTATTCTGTAAATTTGATGGCTTTATTAAAAATACTAAAACGTTCCCAAAAATCCTGCAAATAATTGTGGGCTCTGTTGGGATTATTCCTAATAGCCCACACTTAAATTCAGAATTATTTGAGCATTTAACATATTTACTAGCATTAAATGCCCAAATGCAAAGTACATATGATTTAATTCAGTGACCAAATATGTCATGGAAAAATGTGCAACACCTCTGGTTATGGTTCTAGCATTTTCCCGAAATGATGAACATTTTTGAAAGCCATTTGGATTCACTAAATTATTTTTAGGTTGAACCTATTTGAATTCCATTTGGTGCTAGGGTTAGAACATCCCCATTTCAAATTCATTTGAAAAGTTAAATATGATGCACACATGAAGGGCTAGCCTACTGCATACCAGGACCAGGGATGTGACAACTCGCCCCCACTAAACAAGAATCTCGTCCCGAGATTCAAGACGTGAGGTAAGAAGGCAGAGGGGTACAAACTAACACGATCTTCACGATCCAGATGTCCTTCTCGAGGATGCTAATTCAGTGTTCCAATTCATCTTGACGTCTTTGCTTTTGAGATCTTCATCCGACACGAGGACAGAAACACTCTACAAGGATGGATCATTTTAATGATCACAAGATCAACTCACGGAATGAGACGTAGAACATCTCTTGAGCTGAGAGACAAAACACACATCATGAAGGACGGAAGAAACAATTTGATGAGGTTTCAAAGTAGCAAGGAAAATAATTGCCATGATACCACAACGAGACATTTTAGAGGAAGGCAATTCGTAGATATATCCCCTTAAGTGGCAAAAAGAATTACCTTTGATTCAGAGATCATTGAAAATCTTTATACCAGCCTAAGGCAATCACAATCGATCATTTGGCAGGGTTCAAAAGAATGACATATCCGGAATCGAATGGATGATGTGGATTACCTTGTTGAAAACAACACAAGGGTTGATTTTAGTAACTGGGGAGAAGCTCAACAGTAGAGAGTGAGTCCACTATTGAAAGGGTTATAGCATAACCGAGGAAACTGAGAGCACTATGCAATTAATGCCGATGATAAAACCTAGCACTTACGCATGCTCTCAAGAGCTTGAGCATTTCCATATTCATCAAGGTTTTACCAATATCCGTGCCAAGGATCCTAGTAACACAACATACTACCATGATGAATGGTGATGGATGATGCAGATGCAAAGGAAGATAACACTTTCTCAGATTCCATCTTAGCGAGGCCAAGAACAAAATCTGGATGATCGACCGAGAGACATTTAGCACTCCGCTTCTAATGTTCTCCTTGATGTACTAGCGTATCCCATTCATTGAGATGGTCTGGCATCTAGAACATCAAGTAAAGGTTGGACTTCGGAAACACAAAAATCATAAGGCACACAAATAGGGAATAATTCCTACGAAGTCCTTATGGAGAGGTGGCCAACTTCTTCAATCAAGATATTACAATAACAGGTCTTCCGGCTGGGTGTGTTGGCCACGACATCCACTTACCGGGTTACAGAGAGACCAATATTGTAATTCTTGGGAAATGTTCCAACCATCATATCTGCCTGAGATTCAGATCTGGTTGGTGTCAGAATAATCTAGACTCATCGAGTCTAGAAAGAAAAATGAAAGTTTGCAACACAAACCGACGAGATGATGTTGCGTGATTCTCGGGAAATGAACTACGATAGCAAGCTCCAAAACATGAGTTGGTTCTGCTACAACAAGTGAACACGTTGTCCGAGACAAGCATGACCACACAGTAGTCTTATAATAAAACACTACCGAGTTCAGGAGGGAACCATCATCGAGGATATCGAAGTCCTTGCATAACTCTTGCTCTTAAGAAGGAACTTCTTCTCCTTGAACAAATCAATCAGTGGCTTGGTGTGCTACAGAATGCATATGGAGTGGAGGTAATTAATCTACCAAACCATAGTATACTTTGCACATGTGTGACTAACTTGGGATGATTCCAAGGAAGCAACATTGACTTTATCGAATTCACGGCGACAACTTACACCAAGTACCGTGAATTAGAGGAAGTCACTTCTTTCATCTGAACATATACCTCATGAACGGAGCATGAAGGCAATGCTTACAAAGTTTCCAACACTAGCTTAGTGTTCAACAAAATCATGGAGGAGACAAGGGTGTTGTCGATGGGCCCAACAACAATTCGTCCAGATTCCCATGGAGATGGAATTCCATAATTATGTGAACAAGGTGATAGTATTGGTCAGACCCAAAAGATATAATGGTGTATGCTCGAGGAATCAACCACACGAGTAAGACAACATTACGAACATCGTTGGTTCTGATTTGACTTGACGATGGCCCATACTCAAGTCAAAGTTTGGATAAGATAATAGACCCAACAACTGGTCACGAGGATCAATCGATGAAGACATCATCTTTCTTCAACACACATACAAGATATCCCTTAAAATGAATTAAGTCGAACAAGCTTTCATCTTCCAACTCTCCAAGTTGTTGTTTAGCTTGACCAACTAGCTCAGGGATATCCCACACAGATTCTTGGAGAAGGGGTGGTTTACAAGAAACCATCTTGATCACGAACTCAACATAGCGGTCAGGTGACAACCTGGTAATACTTCCGAGAAGATATTCGGGAAATCACGAACCACCGATATGTTACTAAGCTCGAGAACAATCTTGCTTTTCAGGGCAAGACGATATGATCAATAGAGCGAAGATTTGAAATAATCCTAACTCATCGATCGAGGAGTGCACCAGGGAAAAAGGACTAGGTGGAACGATCAATCTTAGGGTGATGGTTCAACAACCAATACGCTAAGAGTGAAATTATTGTCCTTTAACTACCAAGCAATGGAGTTGCTAGCAGTATTGATTTCACACACCACAATTCACTTGTCGGCATTCCGGTTACAATAACATGGAAACTGAGGAATGAACAATGATGGCAAGAAGTATCACTGTATCAAGAGTTCATAGGATGGTGTGCAATTCCCATGACATTCTTGATATAAAGATGGTAATACTCCAAGGTAGAACAGAGCAAAAACTAGACTAGCAATTTGATCTGCGGAGTATGACTGCTTTGACCCAATCCTGGAAATGGACAAGGTACTGGAGTTTGCTTCTCCTAGTCATTCTGAATAGAATGGCCTGACGGACCACAAGAGTGATAGGCATCGATAAACGAATGCACGCATACTCTTGACTATCAATTGATAGACGGGGGTCAGAATATAACTAAGAGGGACAACTCAAAGGAACATATGATTTTCTGAGGTGTGGATGCATAGATTAACATGTCGAACCAAGTTCAAAAAATTTCTTCCGGATAATCCATGCGGAAGGGTAGAACTGGAAGAGTCACAATATAAAATGGAGAACTCATCAAGAGCACTCTTGTTGTGATCTTTTGATCCAACAAACTTCTGCCATAAGTGGTTCATAGTATTTGGAAGAAGGAAATACCACGGACCTCGAGGACTAATGCAAAGGTTACTAATATCCTAAAGGAACGAGCAAACACTATCAACATGAAGTGAGTAGGGTGAATATCGGGTTCAAAACCCAGGAGTAGAATACCTACTACTAAATGGCATCACGGGATGCTTTCAGGAATGGTGGCCAGAATCATCACACCGGGAACACAAATCATGGCTAGATTACTAGATGATCCCCTAAGACACCTAGGGTCATAATAATAATTCCAACATGTATGTCAAGGCAATAAATTACCTCAACGCACCGGTTAGTGTGCTTATTCTGACCATAAAGGACATCAGGAACGGAAAGAAAGGATTTGCAAATGCATCAGACTATTTAGAAACCTGGGATGACTCGGACAGCATAACGGCTGTAAATGCTCAAAAAGTTTGGAGACATACTACAAAAATGGTGGCATAGCCACTCCGAAGCACAATATCAAGGTTTCGAGATCAACAGTTATGAACATACGGAAGTAGTAAAACTGAACTGAGATTTGAAACTAACAATTGTATAAGTCTATGGAATAGTAACACGTCATCCTGATAGATAGATGAGAAGGCCTAGTTCTTAATCCCCGTAGAAGAGAAGAGGTTGACTTAGATCAGAGGGCCATGAGGTATAAGGAGTAAAAAGAGCCTTACGTTCCATCCCACAATCAATTCCCCTACATATAACTAAAGCATTTCTAGACTCAACTTCGACCAGTTTGGCTTGGTAATCCTCTGAGCATCGAAGCTCGATACCAAAGCTGTCGGGACCCGACTCAATGCCACATCGATCTAGCATGCAACACCTCATATCACTTTGCGGCCTCACGCACGGTATTCCCACGGTGTCGCCTTACCTTTGCCGGGACCGTTATGCCTTTTGGCACACGTATATGATAGTGTCGCTAGCATCCATATGATAAGGAGCCCGGCTGACATGGCTAGTCGTAAACCCAAAGTGGCACAAACTTACGAGGACAGCATCCATGACCCGAAGATCAAACATGTCGGTCATCACGAAAGTGAATCCAGTCAGTAGCACTGGGCTAGCAGACTCGGTGAACCGGGCAGAAGCGGCTAACAGACTCCGGTACTCAACGTGACATTTCCCGAAGGACAGACACGAGAACGAAGAAGGACACATGCCGGCCAGCCTAAGTGTTCCGGAGCAGTAGCAAGCTACCATGGCTCGGTGGAAACACTAAGAGACATTTCCCGGTAAGAGAGGCTACTAAAGATAAACAACTAGATAGTCAGATCCCACACATACCAAGCATTTCAATAACATACACACAATATGCTCGATATGTGCAAATACAACATGGCATCACAACATGACTCTACGACTCAAGTATTTATTCATTAGGCTCCGAGGAGCGAGATATTACAAACATAGGTCTCATGACCCAACATTCAGAGCATACAAGTCAAAGCACAAGCGGAAGCTTATCATGTCTGAGTACAGACATCTACAAATGAAAAAGGCTTAGCAGCCTGACTATCTACCAGATCCTGCCGAGGGCACAAGATCGTAGCTGAGGTAACAAGCTAAACGTCGAAGTCCACGCGGAACTACTAGCGAGACCGAGGTCTCTCTGCAAAAACATAAAATAGGCAAACGTGAGTACAAATGTACCCAGCAAGACTTACATCAGAACTAGCTACATATGCATCATTATCAATAAAGGGGATGGTGGGGTTTAACTGCAGCAAGCCAGCTTTGACTCGGTGGTTATCCTAGACTACGACTGCAAGTAACTCTTTTGAGGTGGCGCACACGAGTCCACATATTCACCATATCAATACACCACTATGGATCTGCTCCGTCTCCCTACGAGAACGCCATCCATAGCACTCACACTTACCTTGCATATTTTAGAGTATCCACTTTCACTTGTCTATGAACTGTACAGGCAACCCAGAAGTCCTTTACCGCGGACACGGCTATTCGAATAGATGATGTTAACCCTGCAGGGGTGTACTTCTTCACACATGCTCTCACCGCTTACCGCCGTTTACACGACATGTACTCGGCAACCTTCAAGCGGAAGCCCAACGTGGGTGTCGGCCACGACCTACCTAAACACTCAAGTCCCTAGTCCAGGTTTATCGCCTATTCGGGTTCCATCCATGAGGAGATCCGGACGGGGTTTCGCTCACAGCCCCAAACGATGTGAGCAGGGTTCCCGAGACACCAAACGGGCGCCCGGTACACCGTGCCACATGCCTACCGCATCACAGCCCACCCCTACGGTCAGCGCTGCGCACGGCCTCCAAAGATACTACAAACACGAAACTACTTGCAACTCCCCGGACAGAGGACAAGGGTGATTAAGAAGCCGAGAGGGTCCATTGGTTTCGGGCCCAATGCGTGGTAGTAGCTGAATCATGGATCACAAACACGTAACTCAGTTCTGAGGACGGCTGCAATGAGACAACCCACCATGTACTCCTACATGGCCTCTCACCGCTACCTTTACCAAATCGTGTTCACACACTTAGCTCACACACGAGTGGGACATGTTCACACACCTCGATTCGTCCTCGATGAATCGGACCCGACTCAACTCTAAGCAATAGCAGGCATGACAAACAAGCATGTATGAGTAGGCACAACAGGGCTCAAACAACTCCTACTCATGCTAGTGGGTTTCATCTATTTACTGTGGAATGACAGGTCATGCAAAGGATAAAGGGTTCAGCTACCGCAGCAAGTAACAGATGAATCGTTGTTGTCCTAATGCAGTAAAAGAGAGCAGGAGCGAGAGAGTGGGATTGTATCGGAATGAACAAGGGGGTTTTGCTTGCCTGGCACTTCTGAAGATAATATAGTTCTTCATCGGTGTCATCGAAATCGTCGTCGAAACCATGTCTATCGAGAGGGGACAGACACCGACAAACAAAGAAGAAACTCAATCAATGCAATGCACAATATGATGCATGATCATGACATGGCAATATGATGTGGTTTGAGCTAATGCAACTAGCAGCAAGTTAAATGAAGTTGGTTTGAACCCTAGGTTCAAATTCAAACTCCATATGTGAAGGTTTAAATGCCATTAATATGATTTGTGCTAAACAGCAGCTGTAAGTTGTTCTAACATGCATGAAAATGGTACAGATGGATAGATTGGATTTTTCTGATCATTTTTCATATATAATTTATTTCATTTGGAATTACGGTTGAATTTCTATGAATTTTAGAAGTTTTGGGTATTTTCTGGAATTTCTTATATAAAAATAAATCCAGAAAATAAGTTTACTGCGTCAGCCTAACATCATCATGACGTCAGCAGGTCAATAGGGCGACAAGTCCGGCGCCGGTGAGGTCTCGGCCTCGACGGAAACGAGGGCTACGGTGAGCTAATGAACATGGCAGCAGGGAGAATCGGCAGAGGGGCTCACGGTGAGGCGGACGATGGTCTCAGTGAGCTCGAGGAAGCACCCGAGCGAGCGGAGCAGCGAGGGGGATCTCCGGCAAGCATTTAAGATGGCGAAGAGGGCGACGATGCAGGGCCTCCGGCGCCATGTAGCTCGGTGGAGAGGACGAGGAAGATGCGGCGGAGCTCGGGGCGCGTCGGAGGGGCTCGGAGAAGGCTCAGGGCGCGGCAGCGGCGAGCGGCGGCGACGGTGGCTCTCGGGTGCTTGCAGGGAGAGAGCAAAGGAGGGGGAAGAGTTCGGGAGAGAGTGAGAGGGGCAGGGGGATGCGTGGCGCTGGGGGCGACTCAGGCGCCAGGAGGCCAACAGGAGGCGGAGGTGGCCACGGTGGTCAGTCTTGCCAAGCCCGCAACTGCTTCTCCCATCTGTAGAGGAGGAAGACGACAGAGCTGCGGTGGTGGGCTGGGCCGCCACTTGGGCCGCCAGTAAGCCTGTGAGATTCCTTCTCTCTCTCGCTTCTGTTTTTCTTACAGTTTTCTATTATTCTCTAAATTTGATGGCTTTATTAAAAATACTAAAACGTTCCCAAAAATCCTGCAAATAATTGTGGGCTCTGTTGGGATTATTCCTAATAGCCCACACTTAAATTCAGAATTATTTGAGCATTTAACATATTTACTAGCATTTAAATGCCCAAATGCAAAGTACATATGATTTAATTCAGTGACCAAATATGTCATGGAAAAATGTGCAACACCTCTGGTTATGGTTCTAGAATTTTCCCGAAATGATGAACATTTTTGAAAGCCATTTGGATTCACTAAATTATTTTTAGGTTGAACCTATTTGAATTCCATTTGGTGCTAGGGTTAGAACATCCCCATTTCAAATTCATTTGAAAAGTTAAATATGATGCACACATGAAGGGCTAGCCTACTGCATACCAGGACCAGGGATGTGACAAAAACCATCTTGAGCGGCACGGAGATGCGCGTCCCCCGCGTTAAAGGCGTCTAATGCCTCAGGGGAGAAGCATGCTTCACGAAATACTGTCCGGCGGCGCCTATGGTTCATGGCGCTCTCCACCTCAGACTTGGTGGCGGACACCAGCCGGTATCCTCCATTGGAGAAGGATCGATCGCGTCTTGCGCTTGCCTCCCCCCGTGCCGGGCGCTGGGCCCGGCCGTGTGGGTTGGATCAAGAACTTCCGCACCCGCAGTCCGTGGCGTTTTTCTCCTATAAAGATCATGAGCACTCAGGCGCTTCCTAGGAACGTTGCTCTGAAAATTCAAACACGAGCTATACCTTTGCGGCGACGTTTCGTCAAGCACCAAGGCCCTTTTTCGCTTCTTTGGTCCGGATGACCTCAGAGGTCACCCCGCGGCTCGGCTTCCGCCGTGAAGGCGCTTCCTGCAAAATACCATCGTTCGCGAAGGTTAGAAATGGGCAAGGAAGGGATAATGGTGTCCGGACTTCGGCCACAGTCACCTGGGAAGCCGGACACAGTCTGGGGTAGTCCGCCGTAATGGCAACCAAAGCATTGTCCGTGCTGAGCTGGTGAAATACCCCGTCGATCAGCTCCACCTCGATGTCCGGATCCTCTTCGGAGGCCGGATCTAGGGATCTTTTCGGATCCTCGGGTTGCGGAGCAGGACTTACCATGTCCTCCACAGTCCGGCGTAGATCTTGCGCCGAAGACATAATGTAAGAAGCCTAAACTTCGGAAGCATGGGTTGAGCCCTTAAAGGTGTTCGCTTACCCATCCTCTAGGGTTGTTCATGGAGAACCCATTTAAGGGGTTCGTTCAAAGGAAGTCCTCCTTCTCCCCCTTGTACAGACCGGACAGGATCTTCACTAGGTCCTCGGTCGAGTCCGGCCCTTGGCGGCCATGACGGGTGGCATCGTCTTCCCCGTTGAAATCCCACATAGGGTGGCCTCTATATTGCAATGGCTGTACCCCCCGCATGATGCATGTCACCATAACTCCGATCATGGTCAACCCAGAGTGGGCCAGCAATCTTATTCGGCCCATCAAGTAATGGACGCTCTTGTCTTCCTCCAATCGGGGGCTCCGTGGGCGCCAGCTTAGGCGTTTCTTCAGGGGAGCAACACTAAACTCCGGGAGGCCAATCCAGACTGGGTCCGGCAGTGGAGCGTCTCCTATGTAAAACCACTCTGAAGGCCAGTCTTCGGACGCCTTCTTGGGAGTACCGGATGGGTATCCGGTCCCGGTGATGCGCCATACTTCGGCGCCGCCCACTTGATATATTGACCCCTCGTGAGAACGGGGTACGAGGCAGAACAGCCTCTTCCACAATGCAAAATTGGGCTCAATGCCCAGGAACAGCTCGCAAAGAGCTACGTAGCCCGCGATATGCAGGACAGAGGCGGGTGTGAGGTGTTGGAGCTGGAGTCCATAGAACTCCAGGAGCCCGCGGAGGAACGGATGTATTGGGAATCCGAGTCCCCTTATCAGATAGGGGACGAAGCATACTCGCTCCCCCTTATTGGGGCTTGGGGTAGCCTCCGCTTGCCTCCCACCTTGATAGGTAACCAGCCCGGCTCAAACCGGGATCATGAAGGCCGGAGGGAGATATCCCCCCGCTTGGAGCTTCACTAGCTCGTTGTGCGGAACAGAGCACCTCCTCCAATCCCCTGGCGGTGGGCTGGGAGCACGAGAAGAAGAGCCGCGTCGACGGTCCATGATGAAATGGATTTTTAGGTCAAAGGCGCTTCGATGAAGTATTCGCGGGAGGAAGACGGTGTGGTTTGGATCTGGATTCTTGCCTCTTTTGTAGGCGGACGACTTCGCACAACTAGGGGTGAAACGTAAAGACACCTCGGCTTTTCGCATTCGTGCGACGTGTGAAAAGGGCCATTATTTGGCGAGAAGCCGAGGAACATAGTATTCAAGATGAAGCGGACAACGTTGAGCGGATACATGGAATTTGAAGGAGAACCCGCCTTTGCAACGCCAAGACTATAAACGCTACTGGACTTATCGTCATTGAAGCCTGGTTCGGGGCTACCGAGGAGTCCGGACTAGGGGTGTCCGACAGACGGACTATCATCGTCCACGGACTCCAAGACTACGAAGATACAAGATTGAAGACTCCTTCCGTGTCCGGATGGGACTTTCCTTGGCGTGGAAGGCAAGCTTGGCGATACGGATATGTAGATCTCCTACCATTGTAACCGACTCTGTAAACCCTAGCCATCTCCGGTGTCTATATAAACCGGAGAGCTTTAGTCCGTGGGACACAACATACATTACAGCAATCATACCATAGGCTAGCTTCTAGGTTTAGCCTCCTTGATCTCGTGGTAGATCCACTCTTGTACTACCCATATCATCAATATTTATCAAGCAGGACGTAGGGTTTTACCACCATCGAGAGGGCCCGAACCTGGGTAAAAACATCGTGTCCCTCGTTCCTGTTACCATCCGCCTAGACGCACAGTTCGGGACCCCCTACCCGAGATCCGCCGGTTTTGACACCGACAGGTACCAAAGAAGGACAAATCCTGGCGCCTATGCGTCGATTTTAAAGACCTCAATAAGGCTTGCCCAAAGGATCCTTTCCCCTCCCCCGCATCGATCAAATTATCGATGCCACCGCAGGGCACGATTCGTTGTGCTTCCTCGACGCATACTCAGGCTACCATCAAATCAAGATGGCGGAAGCAGACCAAGCCGCAACGGCATTCATCACTCCATACGGACCATTCTGCTTCAACACGATGCCCTTCGGACTTAAAAACGCGGCGCAACATATCAGCGCATGATTCAAACATGTCTGGCTACCCAGATCGTCAAAACAGTTGAGGCATACGTAGACGACATAGTCGTCAAAACAAAACACGTCGAAACTCTAGTAGACGATTTGAGGCTCACGTTCGACAACCTCAGAGCATATGACATCAAGCTGAATCCGGAAAAATGTGTTTTCGGCGCATCAGCCGAAAAGTCTGCTGGGCTTCATTGTATCCGTAGAGGAATTGAAGCAAACCCGCTAAAATCCGAGCTCACACAGCTTGGACATTCCAAAAGACCTCAAACAGATACAAAATTGACAGATGCGCGGCAGCCTAAGTCGGTTTATCTCCGGTTGGGAGAAAAGGCATCGCCTTTATCGCCTCCTTAGGCGCACCGAACACTTCGAGTGGACGGATGCTTCCACTGCCGGATTCGAAGAAATAAAGGCCATATTGGCAACAAATCCGGTCCTAGCCGCGCCAAACCTAGGCGAACCTATGTTGTTATACATCGCAGCAACACATCAAGTTGTAAGTGCGGTACTCGTCGTTGAACGAGAGACAGATGGGCATAAATTCCCTCTTCAAAAACCAGTGTACTACGTATCCACTGTGTTAACACCCTGCAAGTCCCGTTACCCGCACTATCAAAAGATAGCATACGCGGTGTTCATGGCATCCCGGAAGCTCCGACACTACTTTCAGGAGTGTTCGATAACAGTGGCCTCCGAAGTACCACTCAATGACATTATAAACAACCGCGACGCAACGGGTAGGATTGCAAAATGGGCCATTGAGATCCTACCATTCGATATAACCTACAAACCTCGGCGAGCTATAAAGTCACAAGTTTTGGCTGACTTCGTCGCCGAATGGACAGAAGCCGAACTCCCTAAAGAGTATGGCGCATACTCCAATTGGACTATGCACTTCGACGGCTCCAAAACGTTGGTCGGTCTGGGGGCAGGCGTCCTCTTGACGTCCCCAACCGGGGACACAGTCCAATACGTACTTCAAATAATGTACACGGACTCCAACAACGCAGCCGAATACGAGGCCCTCCTACATGGTCTCCGGATGGCAATCTCCATGGGCATTCAACGCCTAGAGGTGCGCGGGGATTCAAACCTTGCAATATCCCAAATAAAGGGAGACTTTGACGCCAAGGATCCGAAAATAGCAGCATATCGCAACGATGTCCTAAAAATGCCGGCTCGGTTTGAAGGACTTGAATTCCATCACGTAGCCCGAGAAAATAACCAAGCAGCCGACGATCGCACGATCGGCGCAAAATGTGACGCTGTCCTCCAAATATCTTCCTGGAATGACTCTTCAAGTCATTCGTACTATGGGAAGGGGAATCCGAAATGACAAACCGAAACAACCGCGCCAACCGCGATTCAGCCGATGACATAACACCTTCAACCACGACATAATGGCAGTAATTGCCCGTGGGCGGAACCATTCCTAGCCTATCTCGCTAGACAGAACTTCCGAAGACCAAAATGAGGCCCGCTGCATAGTCCGGCGATCGAAAGCCTACAAGGTCCATGAGGGAGAACTTTATAAGAAAAGTACAACCGAGTCCTTCAAAGGTGTATCTCCGAAGAGGAAGGGCGAAACCTCCGGCTGAAATTCATGCCGACTAGGCGGACACCACGCAGCAGCCCGGCCCTTGTAGGAAAGGCATTCTCAGATAGGATTTTATTGGCGACGGCCCGGCAGATGCCCGGACTTAGTCCAGAGATCGTCGGTTGTCGCTCTTTGCTAATCGAGCCATATGCCACCCACCGCCTCAAAACTATACCCATTACCCGCCGTCATGGTCCGGGGCTTGATATGGTTGGACCCCTTAAAGGGGGAACCCACAAGCAAAGGTACCTATTGGTCATGGTGGATAAATTCACCAAATGAATAGAGGCCAAACCGGTCAAAATGGCAGAGTCCGGACCAGTGATAGACTTTATATCCGGGGTCGTACACCATTACGGTGTCCCCCACAGCATCATCACCGACAACGGCACGAACTTCACGGCCGACGAGGTTAAGTCATGGTGCAAAAACATGGGCATTAAGCTCGACTACGCCTCAGTCTATCACCCTCAAACCAACGGTCAAGTGGAACGAGCAAATGGTCTAATAATGAGCGGCATTAAACCCAGACTAGTGTGGTCACTTACAAAATCAGACACGCACTGGGTAGAGGAGCTCGACTCCGTACTCTGGGGGCTGCTGACAACGCCCAACCGTACTACCGGATTTACACCATTCTTCATGGTATACGGCGCAGAGGCAGTTTTGCCCTGCGACATCATTCATGACTCACCTCGATTGCGCATGTACGAGGAACGAGAAGCCGAGCTAGATCGGCAGGACAGCTTGGACGCATTGGAGGAGGAACGCGACGTCGCCAAGGCTCGCTCCGCATTTTATCGCCAGCAGCTCAAGATATCAAAGCGAGAAGTACGGGCCAAGACTTACAACGTTGGCGAACTAGTTCTACGCTGCGGACAAGAAAAAGGACAAGCTCAAGCCCAAATGGGAGGGCCCTTCATCATCGACCAAGTCCCGACTGGGGCGATTGTCTCACTTAAATGCGTCGGACAACCGACTCGAGCCGAACCCATGGAACGCAGCCCGCCTCCGAAGATTTTACGCCTAGTGCCGGACTAAGGGTTTGTCCCCTCCCCCTGTTCAAATTTTCATACTGCAGCTGTCCTTTGTTTTCCTTTCTTTTCTTAACCCTTCTACTAAAAGGTCCTCGAAGGGCCTGCCTTGATGTGCTATCCGCACTCATTATACCTGGGGGCTTCTTTCCAGAAGCTCAACTATAAGGGCTTCATGCCCAACATGTGTCATGCTTCCACATGTACCTTTTACTCACCATTATATGCATCGATATGACTTAAGTTTTGGCCAAGCTGGGTTGCCTGGCTCCTGTGCTTACCCCTACGTTGTCGATTGTTCGGCTAGGAGGTAAAGGAAGCACCTCTGCGATTGTTACTGTCGGGTCAGCCGGACGTGTACCTCAGACTGGGTGAAGCCGAAAGCTAGCATTCTTAAGGGAATATTTGGTCGGTGACCTAAAAGATGATTTTTTTTACCTACCTGTTTATCTGCCCCCAGATGTTTTTCAGCTTTTTTCGCACTCCGGACATGCACTTTAGGGCATGACTCCCAGGGAAAGGAACCCTTAACGGAACTATTCTCCCTGGAAGATGTTTCTTACTAACCATGTAATATAACATAACTAGTTGGGCACTTGTCTGATAAAGCACTAATGACCCCTACGCCTGGTCTCCACGCATACCCCGGTTGGTTTTTTTTAACCACAAAGGTATTCGGACACACTCCGGACTCTAGGGTCCCGAGGTCGAAGCGAAAAGGTCGGCAAAGACAAACGATCTACAATCCGCTAGAAGGCATTTCACATGTCATTTTCAATACATCGTCAAATTCTTCGATTGTATTCCTCCTCGGTCCGTCTAACAGGCTGTCTAACTTATAGTCCCGTTGGGAAAATTTAGCAGCCACCTCCACTTGGCTGTATACTAAACTCACAGGGATCTCCTTCCCATCGGGCCCCACCGGTCCAACTTCGGCCATATGGTTGGGATCCGCCTTCTTGTACCGCGTCTTCACCATGGCCCAAGCCTCCCTGGCACCCTGGCGGCAGGCCGAAATCTTCCATAAACGGAAGCGTTGCCGCACTCCCTGGAGTTTCTCCGCAAGCTCCCCAAGGCCCTCGGGTAGGGAGACGGCTGGCCATAATGCCTGGACGACGCCGCTCATCGCCTGCCGAACTCGCTCGGCGATTCTGCATACTTCGAAGTTGATCACCCGTCGATACGGGCATCTCCTCTGCAGGGCGACCTGTGAGTATACCTACAAGACATATTCTGTCAATCGACTTCCTCGCCGGACTCTTCTTTTCAAAGGAGTTCGTTCAAGCACTTACTATAGATGCCGCGAGGCGCTGATTCTCCTTAACGGAGCCGGACAGCTCGGCCCGAACGCCTTTCAGCTCCTCTCCAAGCTGGGCGTGGGCATCTTGAAGCTTGTTCCTTTCCTGCTGTACTCTATTCAGCACCCTCTCGCCGCCTTCACCGCGGCAGTTCCTGCCTGTCCGGATCTTGTCCGCAAAGCACTGCAATGTTGTTATTAGACTTACGCTACCAAGACAAAGGCTTATATTTACCAAACAAATGTGTTACCGGGAGGGCCTCATGTTTCCTCCTCAAGGCAGCAAATCTTGACCTCAAGTTGGGCCTTGCATTCTTGCAGCTCCTGAGACAGCTGGGCATTCTTCTCGGTAAGAGCCTACGTTTCAAATGATCCTTAAATTAGTTAACATAACTACTTTAAGTCTCAGGGGCTACTGGTATATATAACCACTAAAATTCCCTTACCCGTATGTCTTTCACATACTGCTCCGTGGCTCTGGTAAAACCATCTTGAGCGGCACGGAGGTGCGCGTCCCCCACATTGAAGGCGTCCAGCGCCTCAGGGGAAAAGCACGCTTCCCGAAATACTGTCCGGCGGCGCCTATGGTTCATGGCGCTCTCCACCTCGGACTTGGTGGCGGACAGTCGGTCGGCATCCTCCGTTGGAGGAGTATCCGGCCCGCGCCTTGCGCTTGCCTCCCCTCCTGACCAGGCGCTGGAGCCTGACCGGTATAGGCTGGATTGGCAACCTCTACGCCCGCAGTCCGGCGGGCGCTTTTTCTCCTATAAAGGATCGTGAGCACTCAGACGCTTCCTAGGAACGTTGCTCTGAATATTTAAATATGAGCTATACCTTTGCGGCGACATTTCGGTCCATGTCGCGCTCCTTTTCCGCCTGCTGGTCTGGACTGGCCTTTGTTGGTTAGCCGCCGCAGGCTCAGCTTCCCACCTTGAAGGTGCTTCCTGTAAAACACCATCGTTCGCGAAGGTCAGAAATGGGCAAGGAAGAGATAATGGTGTCCGAACCTCGGTCACAATCACCTGGGAAGCCGGATATAATCCGGGGTAGTCCGCCGTAATGGCGACCAAAGCATTGTCCACCCCGTCGAGTAGCTCCACCTTGATATCCGGATCCTCTTCGGAGGCCGGATCTTGGGATCTCCCTGGATCCTCAGGTTGCGGAGCCGGACTTATCATGTCCTCCACAATCCGGCGCAGTTCCTGCGCCGAAGACATAGTGTAAGAAGCTTAAACTCTAAAAGCACGGGTTGAGCCCTTAAAAGGTGTTCGCTTACCCAGCCCCGAGGGTTGTTCATGGAAAACCCATTCCGAGGGTTCGTTCGGAGGAAGTCCTCCTTTTCCCCCTTGTACAGGCCGGACAGGATCTACACCAGGTCCTCGGTCGAATCCGGTCCTTTGCGGCCGTGGCGGGTGGCGTCGTCCTCCCGCTGAAATCCCACATGGGTGGCCCTGTCTTCGCAGTGGCTGTACTCCCCGCATGATGCATATTGCCATGATTCCGATCATGGTCAATCCGGAATGGGCTAGTAATCTTATTCGGCCCATCAGGTAATGGACGCTCTTGTCTTCTTCCAATTGGGGACTCATGGGCGCCAACTAAGGCGTTTTTGAGGAGCGGCATTGAACTCCGGGAGGCCGACCCGGATTGGGTCCGGCGGCGGAGCGTCTTCTATATAAAACCATTCTGAAGGCCAGTCTTCGGACGCCTTCTTAGGGGTCCCGGATGGATATCCGGTCCCGGCAATGCGCCATACTTCGGCGCTGCCCACTTGATATATAGATCCCTCATGAGAACGGGGTACGAGGCAGAACAGCCTCTTCCACAACGCAAAATGGGGCTCGATGCCCAGGAACAGCTCGCAAAGAGCTACGTAACCCGTGACATGCAGGACAGAGGCGGGTGTTAGGTGATGGAGCTGGAGTCCGTAGAACTCCAGGAGCCCGTGGAGGAACGGATGTATAGGAAATCCGAGTCCCCTTATTAGATAGGGGACGAAGCATACCCGCTCCCCTTTGTTGGGACTTGGGGTAGCCTCCGCTTGCTTCCCACCTTGATAGGTGGCCAGCCCGGCTCGAACCGGGACCATGAAGGCCGGAGGGAGATATCCCCCCGCTTGAAGCTTCACTAGCTCATTGTGTGAAACAGAGCATCTCCTCCAATCTCCTGGCAGTGGGCTTGGAGCGCGAGAGGAGGAGCCGCGCCGACGGTCCATGGTGGAATGGGTTGTTGGGTCAAAGGCGCTCCGATGAGTATTCGCGGAAGGAAGATTGTGTGATTTGGATCTGGATTTTTGCCTCTTTTGTAGGCGGATGACTTACACGACTAGGGGGTGAAACGTAAAAAAAAACACCCTGGCTTTTCGCATTCGTGCGACGCGTGGAGGAAGACCATTATTGGGCGTAGAAGCCAAGAAGCACAGCATTTATGAGGAAACTGGACACTGTTCGGCCGGTACGTGGAACTTGAAAGGAGAACCCGCCTTGCAACGCCGAAGACTATATACGCGCCGGACTTATCGTCATTGAAGCCTGGTTCGGGGCTACCGAGGAGTCTCGACTAGGGGTGTCCGGACAGCCGGACTATCATCGTCCGCCGGACTCCAAGACTACGAAGATACAAGATTGAAGACTCCGTCCCGTGTCCGGAGGGGACTTTCCTTGGCGTGGAAGGCAAGCTTGGCAATACGGATATGTAGATCTCCTACCATTGTAACCGACTCTATGTAACCCTAGCCTCCTCCGGTGTCTATATAAATCGGAGGGCTTTAGTCCGTACGACACAACATACATCACAACAATCATACCATAGGCTAGCTTTAGGGTTTAGCCTCCTTGATCTCGTGGTAGATCCACTCTTGTACTACCCATATCATCAATATTAATCAAGCAGGACGTAGGGTTTTACCTCCATCAAGAGGGCCCGAACATGGGTAAAACATCGTGTCCCTTGTCTCCTATTACCATCCGCCTAGATGCACAGTTCGGGACCCCCTACCCGAGATCCGCCGGTTTTGACACCGACAGTCGCCATCGCCTTTGATCTGAACCTCGTCACCTGCATCTTTCGAACTTTCAACAACCGGAGCCGCCGCCCACGGACTCCGGCACAGGAAGAAGCGCACGACAGCTACGCCGAGTTGCGAGCACCAGGAAGGAGGCGGGGAAGTGGCACGGCTATATGGAACTATCGGAATGGCGTGATTTTTAACAGAAAAAAAATCACAATTTTTTTGCAGGTCATCTACAAATCAACTGCCTGGATCCGTACTTGGTTGTTACTCAGCTGTGCGGAAGTTAAGGAGCATAAGGCTTATGGGTGCAAACGTTGGAAGACGGTAGCACGTGATGCCTAAAACCGGTTGTGGCAATGTTCTTTTCTTTTCAACTTATTTTGAGTTCTTGTATCAAACTACTACGCTACTTGATGGATACTTTGATTTGGTTAATAGTAATATGACTGCATGTATATTTTTACTTGGAGTCCTGGTCTTTGCAGGAAAAACAACGAAAGTGTCTCATCAGCAGCAACACTAAGTTGTGGTTCATCATACATTCCAGATAAAATGTCTTCGACTGGGGTCACAATCTTAGTTAGGAAGACACTGCAAGTCTCAACATCTACATCAATCAATAATATGCAAGTAATAGTGGATTAGCCTAGTTTGGCAGCAAAGTTTTTAGAAAACTGCTGTAATTGAAAACCAAAGTATTCCCATCGGTGGGCAAGTAATACCGCAGTTTCTAAAAACCAACGCTTTTCTCAGTTTTTACATGTGTTTGGCTGATGCTGTTTTATCAAAGTTTTGACCAGGTATTTAGCATGCATGACTGAGTATTTAGCTGCTGCTAACGGTGGCTGGCTGCATGCAGCCGCCATGCATGCACACGTCCGCCCGACCTAGATGCTAGGATCTATAGAAAATGTCTATCTCTGCTGCATCTACATGCATGTCACCTAACCTAGAATATGTCTATCCTATAATCACGTATGGCCTTTGCTTGGTCCACTAGCGTTGAAGACTTGAACTAATCCACCTATATATATCCCTCTTCAAACGAACACACAATCGCAAGATATTCTAGTCTTCACACAACAAGTTTCTCCTGATTTACAAATGTGATCTACAGCAAGTTAGCAGGTATGTTCTATTATCAATCATTTTCTTCGAGGGTTGGGGGATCTATGAAAGTGTATACCTGAGATGTCATATGCATATTTGTGTAGGTGTGTTATATTGTCAATCAGAATGTTGGGTAATTTTTTGATGTGCAAACGTAGAGAAGATGATGAATTAGCTATCATCGAAGCTTTGTATGCTAATGATAGAAGCTCGGCCAACCACACACGTATACATACATCTATCCTTACGGGAGATCGGTACGTGCGAGAAGTTCTAGAAGGTCATGAATTGAGATGCAAACGAGATTTTCGGATGGAGCAGTATATTTTTCGTAACTTAGTCCAGTGCCTTCGAGAAAGATGCCATCTAAGAGATACAAATTTTGTCTCAGTGGAAGAACAAGTAGGCATATTTTTATATGCCGTTTCAAAGAATGCAACCAATCGTACACTTCAAGGGCAATTTCAGCATAGTGGTGAGGTCATAAGTCGCTATTTCCATATTGTGTTGAACGCCCTCATGATATTGTCAGGAAGTATAATACAGTTGCCTCCAATTAATGTTGCTCTCAAAGTTGCAAGCAATACGAAATTTATGCCATATTTCAAGGTATTATTCACCTTTTAACCCTTCAGTGCTATAACCATGTATAAATACAAAGTTTTCATTGTATGTATTTTTTTGTAGGATTGTATTGGAGCAATAGATGGAACACATATTCCAATTAGCATATCTCCAAATGAACAAGATCCATATCGTAATGAAAGGGAACACTGTCACAAAATGTTATGGTTGCATGTGATTTTGATAATCGTTTCGTCCATGTCAGCAGCGGATGGGAAGGTTCCGCTTCTGACGCTCGTGTTCTACAAGATGCTCTTGAAAATAACTTCTATGTCCCAGAAGGAAAGTTTTATTTGGTGGATGCTGGTTATGCGAATACGCCTAATTTTATTGCACCTTATCGCAATGTAAGGTACCATTTGGTGGAGCAGGCTAAATGCAATCAACGGCCGCAGAATCCTCGAGAACTATTCAACCTGAGGCATGCACAACTTCGTAACCATGTTGAGCGTATAATTGGAGTTCTGAAGAAGCGTTTCCCTATACTAAAATGTGCATCCCAATACCCCATCGACTCGCAAGCAGAAATTGCGATAGCATGTTGTGCTCTTCATAATTTCATTTGTAGTAATGAGGGTGGCGAACAATGGTTGGACCAAGTTGAATCAGAGATTGATCCAGTACAAATAATTGATGTTCCAAGTGGAGATATGAAGTATACAAATGACATACATTCTCTCAATGAGCGACGAGCACTAGGTAGCACAAAAAGGGATGAAATAGCCAATGCCATGTGGAATGACTATCAAGACTATCTCAGACGGACTAGAAGAAATACTGCATGACTTTCATTTGCTCTCCTTTTTATATATGTTTTTGTTCAAAAGTGTACTGAATAAAATAAATTCATATATTTTAGCAATTTTTTTCCGGTAGGTTGGATGTCTCATGAGTACAATAAAATAAGCAGAATATTAATATTGTATATGAGGAATGAATAAAAAGAATCAATATAGTTATTGTGCTTCCTTTATTCACAATATATAAAGGAACATGATACTACTTAATTGGCAACGATTCATGAAAGATGACACTGAACGAACGTATAATGAAATGGTAACAAGATTAAATAAAATGTCTCCTTCTTTGGTAACCTTCAGACATGCGGGGCCACCACTTCTTTGATAATCACGGAAAGAACATCATCGTCTACTTCCATGAATGTTTGACGGTTTAGCATATCTTCTTTCAGATGGTTAATCATCTTGTGCTGGTCACTTGGAGTGAGTCCCAATGTTCTAAGTTTCTGAATACAGTTTGGCATGCCATAAGGATCATTTTTGGGGTCATTCCTTTCCATTTGGGCCATCTTGATTTCCTTGTAGCTGTCAATTTGCTTTGTCTTCATTTCCTTATAAGTCTGCATTTCTTCTTCCCTCACAGAAACCAAGTTGGCCAACACAATGTCCTTGCCTCTTTTTCCCTTAGTTTTGTCACTTCCATCATCAGATCCTTTTGAATTCCGAAGCCTCTTCCTTCGAGGTGAGTCCACACTTGTTAAATCTTCTACTGCTGAAACATGATTTTCATTACTCCCTAGAGGTTCTGAATATCCACCATATGATAAATCAACATCATCACCATATATATTTCCACCCCAGTCATATTCTGGGATTGCTGATCCCGGAGCAGATAGTGTTGCCTCAGGAGTATCCATACTTGAAGCCCTCATAACATCATCAGTATAGGTTCCATGTTCAGGAAGATGGGACATATTCTTGTACCTCTCTTCAGTACCATCAGTTGTCCTTTTGCAACGCTTGCCTTCTGCCATTTTACCTGCATACAAATTAGGTGACTAATAAGTGACATGATAGGAGTAACTTCTTAATTTTAATCATTGTCAGAAACAAACCTTCATGAATTTCATATAGAACATCGTAGTATGGAAATGGTTTGTGCCTCCACTTGCGCTGTTCAGTTGATAGCTCCTCCCATTTTTCATCTAAAGCCGTTGGAACTTTGTTCTTGGGATCCCAACCAAATCCACTCTTTTCCACAATAGACTTGACGACATTCAGTTCCTTCTTCAGCCTTTGCTCCCTATCTTTCAGCTGTTGAACAGTAAAATTAGCTCCAGGAGGTCTCGCATTTAATCGGTCTTTCATAGCCTGCCATCCTTCCTTTGTCCACCCATTTTGGCCACGGTACTTCCCCACATCTGAGTACTCTTTCATCATTGACACTAGAAAAGCTAAGCGACCATTAGTCCATGCTGCTCTGTCCTTTTTTGGCTCTGCAATTGTTTTTTAATTGTTAGATGAAGATTGGCATATAATCATAGCAAGACAATATGATGCGTCGCCAAGTAAAAGATGATGTACGTACTCAACATGACTACAGTTAGATGCTGAGCTAACTAGACAAGTGCAAGAAATAGATCAATCATCCGGCGTTCAATAGCAAGATTAATTTAACCAGGACATACATCATAGTTCATTAATCAACTAGATTAAAGCAATGCAATCTTAGGAGTGTTGCCATCATATTTTTTTTCTATATGTGCGTGTACTTTCAGTCCGGCCAAAATTATATGTGCGTGTACGTGCGCCGTTGGTACTGCATTGGCTACCTAGCAAAGCCTTGTGCGTACGAGTGTTCTTCAGACAGACCAATCAATCTACTCCATGAACTACTCAAGACATGCGCTACTTGCCGGAAATTAATAGGCATACAAGTACACGACCGAGAAGCAAGAAGCTTGGAAGATCACTAGAAACTAATCGCTGCCTTCGTATTAGCCCACGTTGACATCTACTCCTTGGAAGATCAGCATGGAGTATATTCAATATGCCGCCCCTTGTGGCAGTATTGCATTCATCGGAAAGGGCATAGACGAGCGCATACCTTTTTTCCCTGGTGGTGGGCTTGATTGACTCATGGCCGACGGAGGAGATGGGAGAGGGAGACTTGCATGTGACGCCGGCTGGAAGAAGAAGCACCCGAGAAGAGAACGTACGTGAATCAAACAGAATCAGCTAATAAGCAGGAGATATAATCGAATTTGTTAGCGAGATAATAGTCAGAGGAAAAGTAGGAGGCGATCTCATCTGGATATAGACGGGGACGTCAACTGCGCCGTTCGGTTTAGAAAAAAGAGCTCGGGACCTCTTTTTCCGAAACAGCAAAATTACCTTGGTTTCTGAGATACTGTGGTTTACAGAACTTCAGTTTTTCTGAAGCCAAACACATCAAAGTTTTCAAAACCATGGTTTTTTCCAGAAACCACAGTATTCTCCGAAAACTTTAAAAAAACCTTGCTGCCAAACGCCTGGCAAGGCAAGCCAGTGCGCCATGGCGGTTTGGACTCTGTCGTCAAACTCGCGTCCGAACGTGTCACGAGATCACCATTACACCTCGTTTGGAAGTTGATATTGGGCCTCAATATTGGATATTGGTATTGGTCTGACCCGAATATCGTTGTTTGGATGGATGTGGTATTCGCGATTGGAAACCGACCTGAATATTCGGAGCCTCCACGCTCGATATTTCTTGCCCTTCCGCAATTCAGAGCCTCCACCCTCGATATTGCCTTGACATTCGCTAGCCAGAGTCCCTCCCCGCCAAACATACCCCTTCGTTCCCGCTCGAGGAAAAGAAAGAAGCGCAGGCGGCGGCGTGATTCAGGAGCTGCATCGGCGGCGGGATTCAGGAGCTCCAACGACGGCGCAGGTGAGTTCCCTCCTCCTCCTCCTTCTCTACCCCCAGCGAGGCTCCGGTCATCCCCATCCTTCTCCCTCCCCGCGCCAATCCTCCTGTCTACCCTGCCATCCCGACGGAGGTGCTCCCTCCACCCGCGACGGCGGCGGCTGTCTCTTGTGTGCCATGGCGAGAGCCCCCCTCGCCCTCCCCTCCCAACCAGTGCTTGAACCCAATCTGGAACGCCCCCTCATTCGGCCGAAATCACTATTTTGACCCTTTTAGCAAACTTTATCACAAAGTGAACTCGATATGAAAGTATTTCACGATCTAACCCTTTTTGAAACGCCATAGCCCGCGGCGTTTCTGCCCAACATAGCAACGCCGAGGTAGCTAGCGCTTCTATCCAACAAAGAAACGCCGAGATAGCTCGCGCTTCGGACCATGTAAGAAACGCCATAGGCCTTGGCGTTTCTTCGCTAGCACCCAACCCACTCATTGCCTCGTCGTGGTCTTCCTCCTCACCGCCAGACTTCGTCGGGCGAAACGCCAAGGCTAGCGGCGTTTCGGCCTTCTTAGAAACGCCAAGGCAAGACACTACTTGGTAACCAGGGCCGCAACGCCAAGACGTATGGCGTTTGTTTCTTGGCTAGAAACGCCAAAGTCTATGGCGTTTCTTACATGGTCGGAAGCGCGAGCTACCTCGGCGTTTCTTTGTTGGACAGAAGCGCTAGCTACCTCGGCGTTTCTATGTTGGGTAGAAACGCCGCGGGCTATGGCGTTGCTAAAAAGGGTCAGATCGTGAAATACTTTCATATCGAGTTCATTTTGCGACAAAGTTTGCTGAAAGGGTCAGAATAGTGAAAAAGACCCCCTCATTCCCTCTCCCCTCAGGCCAGAACCCTAATTCCTTTTCTCTGATATGATTTTTCTCTGCTTCTTGCAGCCTTGCAGGTCACTGTGTGGGTGTATGGATCCTTCTCAGCAGCCCGATTCAAAGTGCTGCTGCTATATAAGTGTTGCTGCTCATGTATAAGTGCAGTTGTTTTTGTACAAGTGCTGATGTGTACAGTGATGCTGCATACATGATTCTGATATATAAATGTTGTTTTTTTGTAAGTGCTGCTACTGTACTCTTTATATACAATTATTCAGAAAAATGTTCACATATTACATATAATTTAGTTTTAAACATTACATCAAAGTACAATGTCCATCCTATCACAAATGAGCAATTTCAATGTAGAGAATGACCATCCAAACAAGGTTCAGAATTGACCCTCTCATGCGAATTCCAAGTGTCAATTCTCTGCACATCCAAACAACAGAATTCGATTTTAATGTAATATCAAAGTCTAGGGAGATTTGATATTGGGCCAATGCAATTCCATGGCATCCAAACAGAGCATTAGACATTAGTCTAGTCCGTTCCCCCGCGCCTGTATCCTATCCTCTATTCCCCTCCGCACTCCCCATTCCCCATCCGGATCTCCCGTCGACGAACCCTCGCTAGCTACCTCGGACCAGTTCGGAGCAGAGCGCTCTGACTAGATCCGATCCGATCCGATCGAATCCCGCCGCCGCGCCCGTCCCTCCCCAAACGGCGACGATGATGGAGGGCGCCGCTCAGCTCCTGGCTGACGGACTCGCCGGGTCCCCGCTCCTCGGGGCCAGCCCCACCCCTCCCCCGCGCCGGATCGCGCATTGGCTTGGAGGCCCCTCGGGGCTGCCGCCGGTGCGGGAGGCGTCCGCGGTCGTGCGGGCTGGGGACCGAGTGGCGGGTTTCGATCGAGGCTTCTCGGGCTGGCGCGGGATCTGAGACGCCCTCCATGGATTTCTTCGGATTTGGTACTACTACCTCCGTCTGGTTTATTGGTCCCCTGCATACTCTCTCTGTGGACAAGCGCACCTAAACCGAATCAGGCGAGCGCTCGATGCCGGATCGCCGAACCATCGTCCCGGTGGCCACCGCGTCAGTTCCGCACCCCTACAGCGCCGCCAGCCACCGCCGTTCCACTGGCTTGGATTTGGTTACGGCGTGGGCTTGGAGGAACCGTACGGTGTTGTCTGATGCGTGTTCCGCACTGGGAGGTTTGGTCGGCTGACTCCAGGTATGAGCAGCTCCTGAGCCTCATTGCTCCATGTTTGCACGCATGCATGAATGTGATGTGTACTCCCTCTGTAAAGAAATATCATGGTCATGTTGCTTGGTGTGCAACCTCTTTTCTCATCAGAGAAAATAGTGGCGGAGCTATGATGAAGATTGTTGCTGAAATAATCATTGTCTTGAGCAATCAAGACAGCCGTGGTGGTGGTGGTGGATACTAAGAGCATCTACAGCCGGACTTGCTGATTGACCCATCATTTTGGTGGCCGCCCTCTCAGTCCCGTCGCTATGGTGCCGCCAGCCACCGACATTCCATTGCCTTGGATCCGGTTGTGGCGTGGGCTGGGAACCGCACGGTGTTATCTGAGAGGTGTCCTCCGAGTGGGAGGTTTGGTCGGTCGAGCCAGGTGTGAGCAGCTCCTGAGACTGATGGATGGATGGATGGCCACAAAGGAGGCGACACCAGGTGAAGGGTGGACTCCTTCGGGATGTTGTAGTCAGTGAGGCTGCGGCCATCATCCAGCTGCTTACCAGCAAAGACAAGGCCCTGCTGGTCAGGGGGGATACCCTCCTTGTCCTTGATCTTGACCTTGACATTGTCAATGGTGTCAGAACTCTCAACCCCAGAGTGACGTATGCATGCATGTATGTGTGTATCATGTTGCGGCAGAAATCAGTGTTTTGACCCTTTTTTGGAAAAGCTCAGCACAAAATGAACATTGTTGGAAACTTAGCTGGGGCGATGATGATAAAACTTGGCTGACATGATTTTTTCTTCGATTATTCGAGGAGCTGTGGGCATCAAAAACCCACTCCCCCCCTCTTTTGGAACCTTTTCATTCTCACCGAATATTGACGGCTCTCTCTTGGATGGTCATTCTGTTGAGTGATAACCAGAGGAGCTCGACTTCATTGGTGGGGGTTGATTGGTGAAAGAAGATGGTGGAGCTAGGTTGTATGATCTAGCAAAGGCGAATCTGAGCCCTCTCAAATCTCAATGCAACTAATATTGTGGCCTCTACACATTTATTTATAACTATCGCCTATTTATGTTTAAAAGTGATGAATTGTCACGGTTCTTCTGGCATTTGCTATCTCATTAGGAGCAGATACATGCAAATCACCTCTTGTGGTGTTTGGTTTGCCTTCTCATGATTTTGTTGTCCATGGTGGGAGCCAGTTTGGTGCATTCGGGCTTTTTCTTTTCTGTTCTTACTTTTCCTTGAATGATAATTCTGCTGTCTCTTGGATAGTTTTTGGGATTACCTTATTGGGTTCGGGGTCAGTTTGCTTGTTTCAATTGCTATTTGACTTTTGATAATGTCATTCTTCTACTATACTCTTTATCTACATATCAGTTTGTACTTTTGGTTACTCCTCACTTCTTTACTGGTTTCAACTTAAGGGTCATATAGGGCGCTCAGATGTCAAGATTATGGTTTCTTTCATGTGATATAGCTTCTCTGTGAGAGCTTCTATCTAATGTGAATTGATTCAGTTGGTGCTAAACTAGGATGGCTTGTGTCATAGCAAGTAACCAGTTTAACTGGGGCGATGATGATAAAACATGGCTGACATAAACTTGTCTTTGATTATTCTGAGTAAAAATGATAGTTTCCTCGACAAAATTTGAACTGATCTTTCCCTTTTTGGGAATTTGTGTTCTTGCTCACTTGCATCCATGTAAAATCATGTTCTGGTGGATGCAAAGGACTGTACGGAGCAAAATGAGTGAATCTACACTCTAAAATATGTCTATAGACATCCGCATGTGGTAGTCCATTTGAAATCTCTAAAAAGACAAATATTTAGGAACGGAGGGAGTATCATTTTGTTGGTTTTGCAGTATGTCAACCAGTTCTGTTGTTTTAGGAACAGTACTCCAGCCGTACTTATTCTTGTCTTCTGTTCTTTCTTTTCTGTTCTTCCTTATTCTTGAAAGGCTATGATAATTTTGCTGTCCCTTGGATAGTTTTTGAAACCATTTTATTTGGTGCTGGGTCAGTTTGCTTGTTTCAATTGCTATTTGACTTGACAATTTCATCCTTCTACTCTATTCTTTATCTACTTATCAGTTTGTACTTTTGGTTACTCTTTACTAAGTTATTGGTTTCAACTTAAGGGTTGTATAGGGCAAGATGTCAAGATTACTGTTTCTTTCGTGTCATGTTCATGAATGGCTGTGATGATATAGCTTCCCCGTGAGAGCTTCTATCTAACACCTGAATTGATTCAGTTGGTGCTAAACTAGGATGGCTTGTGTCACAACAACAAGTAACCAGTTTAGCGGCTAATTATTACTCCTCCGTTCACAAATATAAGATGTTCATGGTTATTCTACCAGAAGTTCAGTTATGGTGTCGAGATGGGGGTATATCTGAGCCATTTACTTATGCATGTCTCAGTTTTTGTGTCCACCAGATCATGATTTGCTCCTGATATAGTGATTCTTTCTGCTTTCACCGATTCTTGTGTGGTTTCTGGTCATCTTTTGTTCTTTGACAATTGGCTTCTCTCTGTTTTTCTTTTTGTTGGATTGGCGCTAAGTGCTGTTGATGGCGATGATGAGCAAGGCTCATTCAGAGGTGTACTGAGATCAGATACCTTCGCTTGTTTTTATGGTATGGGTTGGGGTTAGGGTTTTGTGTGACTAGGTGGAAGTGTGCAAATCAGGACGGCTTGCTTTCGGTGAGCAACCATTTGAATGCTGAAGTGTCCACGGGTTTAAGGGCATCTCCAACACGGATCACTAAACTTATTGGATACAGAGTGGCCATATGATAGACGAGCCAACTCTGAGCCTCACGTTTTTTGTTAAATATGACCTCTCTTTCTACAATTTGTGGTTATGTGCTTATGTATATTTTTGAATATTATTGGTTTGATTCTTCTCAATATATTAATGATTTATATAGCAGTACTGGGATCTCACTGTAGTATATATTATCATCTAAGACACTTGTGAGATAGCTCATAGCAAACTGGATGTTGAGCTATTTTACGCTCAGAATGCTTTGAATTAGTAATGCATCAATAGGTTCTACTTTGTTTGAATAAAAAACAATCCTGTGTGCCAAGGACCCAGGAAGCAAGCAGAGGTTTTTGCATCTCTTGTTCAAACTATGCTATTATTCGCAACTGTATGTCCTTTGTTACTGCATGTTCTGTTTCTTTGCTCAGCATTCCCCATTTAGTCGTTCCTGCATTTTATTTTGCGCATGGTTTTCTTCCTTTCATACCTTTGTTGTGTTATTGTATAAACTGTGCTACATTGCTCTTTTTCATTCATGCATTTGCTGCAATATGGCACCTCAAGCATCAGCAATAAGATACTGTATTACATTTGGTCTTCGCTGTCATTGATAAGATACTCTATTTATTTGGTTTTGGATCTACCCATTTATTTTTGGTATACATGATTTATAGCAGTGTTGGGATCTCACTGTAATATATGTTGTCATCAACGACACTTAGAGATATGCTCATGTAGAACTGGATATTGAGCTATTTTACTCTTCCTGCACTTGCTGATGCATCAATAGGCTCTACTTTGTTCCAATAAAAAACAATCCCTTGTAAGAGGCAGAGGGCTTTGCATGTTTTGTTTTAAACTATGCTGTTATTTCCAACTCTACGTCCTTTTTTTTACGGAAGCACGTGCTTTGTTACTTATGTTATGTTTCTTCGCTTAGCATTCCCATTTAGTCGTTGAGTATTTTATTCTGCGCAAGGTTTTCTTCTCTTCAATGTAAAAATTCTGCTATGTTTCTCGAAAACATACCAGATGGTCTCTACACCTGGAGAAACTGGCATTATAGAACTTCCTTGCAAGGGTGAGCGAAAGGTCCACCTCGCCCTTTGTGTTTTCGATTGTATTGCCTATCCGCAACGATGTAGGCTGAATTGTCGATGTTAATGTCTTTGCAACGTATCACGTCACTTACATGGAACCAAATAGTCATGTAACATTCATTTGGGACCAAATGGGGAGCACAAAGGAACATATTTACTCTAGCTTTCTACCATTAGAGCATCTCTAGCTGATCCCTTATAATTTAGCCTCTCAAACTTCGGCACAAAATCTGCCTGGCTTGATGCCTTCCATCCACTTCCAAACAGCTTCCACACATTTACATGCCTTCCATGCGTCTGACAAATCCTAGCTCGTGCCGCATACGCCCCCGTCGTCCGTCGGCTAGAATGCAAAAGTGCCGTCGGCTAGAATGCAAAAGTGGATCCCAGGCAAGTCTCGAAAGCACGGCCATGAGGCGGGGTTGTCGGGGCCAAGGAGCGCCGTCGGCTTCTCAATCTTGCCGCCCACTGCTGCGTCGTGACTGAGGCCCTACGTTAATGCGGAGGTGTGCCATTGCTACTAGGATACGGCCACCTCGCTGCCGTGGCTTGACGCGCACCTGCCAAACAGATGGCACCTTAGCTTGGATCGGGTGCCTGTGTCGCCCATCCCGATGAGCGGACGCTTCCGGCATCCAGAGATCAACCGCTGGCGAGCATGACATGTGGTCGTGCTCCTAGCCCGCCATGGGTGCTCGCTCGGGCTCCCGCCACACCTTGTGCGCGTGCTCCTAGCCCACTTCGTACATGTGATAGTGTGCGGGTGTGTGCATGTACACCTTCGTTATCCCCGCGACCACCGGCACCAGCCATCGGTGCCAAAGAGGAGCTCATGAGGATGGTGCTTGAGGACTCTAGGCTCGAGTTTGACGCAGTTAGTGGGACGACCTGGAGGTGCAACTTGCGTTGTCGGCTGCAGAAGATGTAGCCATCCTGACGGGATGGTTTTTGAGCCGTCAGCCGTACCACATAGAACCCGGCGTTAGAAAGGCAATCCTGGACATGGACGACGATGATGCCCATCACGTTGAAGTTTATGTCTAGACCGCCCGTGTGGGTGGGCGCCGATACGTGGTCACCGTCCCTGCCGTGCTGTGGTGCATCGGCAGCCACAACCCTTCGCCGACCTCATCGTGGACGAACGCGATGGCCGAGCCGGCGACCACCACTAGATCTTGGGTTTTGTAGTTTTTATGTTTTTTAAGTTTAAGTTCTGTATGCATTGCAATATTTTTACATTGCCAGTTTACGAAATGCGTCCAGCCGCGTTGGGCGAAGCTATGAGCCAGCGGACGTAAACGAACGACCGTGTCCGTTTTGCCGACCCAAACGGACAAACTTGCGTCCGTTTGGGTCGTCGCGTTGGAGTTCCCTTGTATATACCTTAAATCCTTATATTTGAGGAGTTATAAATAAAAATGTTTCCTAGTTGAACACCTAGAACTTAACTCCCTAAAAAATTTCTTTGCCAATTCTTCTAGTTTTTTGTTTACATACTACTACATGCCAACTATATATTTGCATACAATTAAATATAAGTTCACACAATTCATTAATATTACAAATTTAAACACGCAGACAGGTCCAAATGAAGTAAAGAGCATGATGAAAGCATTACAATTAAGTGCTACTGAGTAGCCATTGATGCTCAACAAAATCATCTTGGCGTTGGGTATGAAGTTATGAACGCCTCAGTTTTTTATGCTTCGATGCGTTGCTAAGAATCTCTATATCTTGTTTGCATCATGTTTTGGCCAAGCAAAATCCTTATTGGAGATGTACCAAATGTTCCCTCACATGTCTTTCACCTTCAATGATCATGTTATGTGAGATGATGCAACATGTCATTGTTTGTCATGGAACCTATGTATTTCAATACAAAGATACGGTGATGAATAATGCCAAAGCGATTTTGAAGAACAACGAAAGCTCTCTTGATGTCCTTTCTTGCCTTGAGGACTCAGATTGTCTTCATAAATGTGGCCCATGGAGGGTAGATGCTATCTGGAAGGTAGTAACCCATCGTGCATTGACAAGTTGCTCCACTTTTGGACATTGATTCACATGCTGTTAAGGCACTGGCATATTTTGTGCTCATAATCTTTAAATTTCAACAAGTAAATTACTATGTATCATTCAATTTTGATACCATTTTTTTTCAGGATACTCGAAAGCGTTTTGACAGGGCTAGCACAATGCTTGATTTGTCCATGATGAAGCTATGATATGTAACAGGTAAATCTATCAGAACCTGAAAGTGTCTTCTAAATATGATTTTTTTAAAAATATTTACTTTTATTATTCAACAACTTAAGTTGAACTTGCTGCTAAAGAAGATCCGGGGACATTTTAAGGAATTCATGTCAGCAATGTTCTATTTCTAATGATTAGATTTAGTCCACTGACTCCTTTCTCCAAGATCATCATGTGACAGATATTGTGTATCTTTTCTAATGATTTTTTTGTGAGTGTAATATTATCATTTTTATGTACTTTACATGTGAGCTTATTATTTAGAATAATAAATAGTTTGAAGCATTAAAATTTCATCTAGAATACCTTCATATAATTTGTAAATTCCTGCATCTTATCGTCAAAGTTGACAGGCACGGCAATACACATGATCTAGTTTGTACTATAACACTACGCCAGTTTCTCTTGGGCAATTCCAGGAGTTAGGCCATGCGGGCCAGCTCCGTATCTGAAGTTGGAGGAACCAAGAGCTGGAGAGTTATCGAGCATGCCCTTAGGCACTCGGTATTTAGGTTAGTTGCCAACTTACGATCCGTTGGCTATGGCCAGTAGCCACTAGGAGTATCCTTGGTTTTGCTTGGCCTCGAGGGCTAAGATGACGAGTGAGATGAAGACAAGTGTAGATGCGGAGATGGGGAAGGTAACGTGCGCCCACGCGCCATACCACACAAAGTCAAACGCCCTCTCAGATCCTAGCCAACGCTTTGAAGCTGCCTCGAAGCATGGCCTGAAGGTGCTTGGAAGTTCGGACCGCGCAAAGTCAAACACAACAGTTTCAAGGGGGATTCTTAAGTCTTAAAGCAGATCTCCATGTGGTAGCACCGCTTGCTCACTAACCAAGATGATAACTTCAATGTAAGGTTTATATAAAACAAACAAATTAACGTACGTACTTTGATGCAGCAAATATTAATTCTAATGTAGAAACAATTTACTCCGTGTGAACACTGCATTTTGCATCGTTAACCAGCAGGTAATCGAGAAAGCTGTCCCATGTTACTTGAGAAGCAAAGAGCAGATCTTCCTACCAGACGTTTAGAGGAGATGAACGCTAGAGAAGGACAGCTTTGCCTCGGGTTCCTACCAGACGGCTCAGATCACGCAGCTAGAGTGGTGGGCCCACATTCAGTGTCAACGGGGTGAACGCTACGCGGAAACATTATTCGACAGCTCACGAGCTTTGCAACAACAATTGTTAACCAGCCTACCAAGTGCCCATTAGCCCAGCCCATACAGACAACACTTCTAGACATATGCTTCTTCCTCAAAACTCATACCTCCAGTATAGCGCCTTTGGCATCGCTTGACCACCGTGCCAACGATGGAGGTGGCGGTGGTGGCGAGCGCGGTGACCGGAGCGATAAGGACGCTCTTGCCCAAGCTCACTGCCTTGCTGCACAAGAAGTACAAACTGTCTAGTGGAGTGAAGAAGAAGATCAGTTCCTTGAGGCATGAGATGAGCAGCATGAGTGCTTTGCTCGTGACGCTAGCTGGGTTGGAGGAGCTCACTCCGCGAGACAAGGACTGGCGCGACAAGGTGCGCGAGCTGTCCTATGATATAGAAGACTGCATCGACATCTTCACACATGAGCTTGATAGGCATGAAGACAAGGGTGGACTGAGGCGCAGGCTTAAGAAGATCAAGGCGCGGTACAAGATTGGCCACCGTATTGAAGAGTTGAGGGCTCAGATTGTGGAATTAAGCAATCGTCGCAACAGATACAAGCCCGATGAGTGCATTGATTCTCCTAGCTCTAGTGGCCTTGTGGAGGTTGACCCTCGTCTACAGGCACTCTATGTAGATCCTGATAGCCTTGTTGGCATTGATGCCCAAAAGGCGAAGCTCATCGAGTTGCTGAGGATGGATGTTTGTGATACACAACGACTTAAACTAGTAGCCATTGCTGGATTTGGAGGTATGGGCAAGACAACTCTTGCGAACCAAGTTTATACCAAGATGAAAGGCCAGTTTGATTGCACGGCCTTTGTATCGGTGTCTCGGAATCCAAATATAGCCAAGATTTTGTCAGATATATATTCGGCAACAATGGGCCCAAAGACCAATTGTAATGATGAGCGGCTAATCATTGACCGGCTCAGGAACAGTCTAGAAGACAAAAGGTATGAGGGCTCACACTAGAAGCATTATATCTACATAGTAATTGGGTAAACTAGGTAGGTTTGCCACACCAGAAGCTTACTTGATATTTTGAACAACACTCCCGACGTATACATACTTCTTTTGACTTGTTAGCAACTTATTCGGTTTAGTTATTGTTAAGAAAATCTTATGAAATTTGTCCATGGGCTTAGAATGAATAAAGACTAGCATGTTCTCTTCCGTTCGTTTATATCCAATACTCTTGTCTGCTCGCTTGTAAAACAATAGCCGGTTTAGATTTGTAATCCAACAGTTATGCATGGTGTAGATCATGGACGACTGATGTAACTGCGGTTAGCTCATTAGAATTTGCGGAATGGTGCTTAGCCATTTTTAGTTTAGGTCTAGACCCGCACATCAATAAAGTAAATAATAATAATAATAATAATAATAAATGAAAAGTAATGATAGAAGTTCAAACTAAATCTGAAGCCATATACATGTCACATATATGCATGCAAAGATTACGCTGATATAACCATGAACCAGATTCTTGATAATCTGCAAAGTTAAGGACAATGGTTTTCAACCAAATTTCATATCTCTGTAATTACACAAACAATTGTTGCATAGAAATTTCTGTCTGTATATTAGTTGTAGCAAACTTTAAAATTCTCAAAGCAACGTGGTTAACAGGAGGTGGAGTCAAATATGTACCTACATAAAATAAAATAAAGATAAGATATAGGTAAAACTATATGAAAGTGGTTTAGCGCACACTACCATGTTCAACTATTATTTGGTTACACATTCCTACGTCCATGATACAATTTTTTTATATAATTCATAAATTTTATTAAAAGTAAGCTTGAGAAACCAAAAGCCTCACATATCATATAGTCTCAACTTTTTTAGTGGTAATAGTTAGCCTTATGTCTTATACTCTTGGCATGACATACTTTGTTTTATTACTTGACAGATACCTTATTGTGATTGATGATATATGGACAATGGAAGCATGGAATGCTATTAAAGGTTGCTTCTTGGAGAACAATCTTGGCAGTAGAGTTATAACAACTACACGATTTGAAGATATAGCTCAAGCATGTTGTTCTTCTCTGCATGGCCTTGTCTACAGAATCAAACCTCTTAATTGTATTGACTCCAGAAGATTATTTGACAGAAGGATTTTTCCTCTTAATTGTCCTGAGCAACTGAAGACTGTACGTGGTGGAATTTTGAAGAAATGTGAAGGAGTGCCATTAGTCATAATTAGCGTAGCCAGCATACTGGCTTGTCATGAAGAGGTAAATTCAACAGAAATCTGGGAGAAGATACATAATCATTTTGTTATCTATTTGGAAGGACATCGTGCGTTAGGGTGGATAAGGCATGTGCTTAATCTTGGCTATAATGATTTATGCCTGGACCTTAAGACATGTATGCTATATTTTAGTATATTTGCAGAAGACTCTGAAATAATGAAGGATGATTTGGTGAAAAGATGGATTGCCGAGGGTTTTGTTACTGAAAAGCATGGTTGTAGCCCACATGATATTGCAGAAAGTTACTTCAGTGAGCTGATTAATAGAAACATGATCCAAATAGCTAATATTGATGACTGCGGGCATGTGTTGTCTTGTCGAGTCCATGATATCATGCTTGATTTTATCATACTGAAGTCCACAGAAGAAAACTTTGTCACTATAATGAATGATCTGCATTGCACGAAAGGCTGTCTGGATGTTCGCCGGTTATCCCTCCAAAAAATAAAAAATTCTGGATGCAATGACCTGATGGAAAACATAGCTCTCACCCAAGCTAGGTCATTTCACTTCTGGGGTCCTGCTCAAAGCGTTCCTTCTGTTTCAAAGTTCCAACTTCTCCGAGTTCTACATATTGTTGTTTCTGGTGACAGGGATGAGAGCTATGATCTGTCTTGCATTTGTAACCTGTTCCAACTGAAATATCTGAGGATTGTAGGCATTTGGTGCACGGGATTTCTCAAACAATTGCGTAAATTGCAACATCTGCAGACACTGGAGATCGAACACAGATGTGAAGATGTTTGCCTAGACATTGGTGAGTTACCCTTGACACTGTTGCATCTGATTGTCTTTGCAAAGCTACTTGGTGACATAGGAAGGATGAGATCCCTCATTTGTTTAGCTACCTTAGCAATAGGTGATATTAAACATATGGAGGGAATGAAGGGGCTTGGTAATCTGGCCGACCTAAGGGAGCTAAGGCTATATGTGAGCGCATCTGTTTGGAACACAGGTGGACGTCAACTGTCCTTTAGGGAATCCCTAGCCAAACCCCAACACCACTATGTTCCTCATCTACGTGGAGTTGCCATTTGTGATTCTCTACTATCCTCCTTCAGCAGACTCGGCAGCCTTGAATCCCTAATCATCAGTGGAGGGCTCCCTGTTGATGTGTTGACTTGCTGGTCTCCAACTCCACGCCGACTCCGTAGATTACATGTGCAGGACTGCCCCTTTTCAGTGGTCCCAGATTGGATCACCCAATTCGCCAACCTCAGAAGTCTGGAAATTGAAATTCTTTCGATGACAAGGGAGGGTATCCATATTCTTTCCCAGCTGGCCTCGCTGGTGAACCTCCGACTATTTGTCAGGAAGCCTCTTCCCGCAGAGGGCGTTGTCATCCCTGGTGCGGCATTTCCGAATCTTAAGGGCTTCTTCTTCAGATGTAAAGTGCCCTGTCTCAAGTTCAAGGCAGGGGCCACACCCAGGCTTCAAAATCTCACTGTAGAGTGCCACACAAGAGCAGTGCAGCGGGCTGATACTGTACTTGAAGGCATCGAGCATCTAGGGAGCCTCATGACATGCATGGTGAACATCTACCACCATGACTTCTTCATGGCCACGCAGACTGGCGGCGGTGATGGACCAAGGCCACCTAGCATTTGGCAAGCTCTTGAGGATGAGGTCTCGAAGGCGATAAACAAGAATTTGGGGTATCCTGAAACTGAAGTTCTTGTTCGATGTTTATAACACGCACGATCAAAATGGTATGATAAAAAATAATTCCCATGGTCTTGTATTTCGTTTCTACTTGTCTTGTTGTGTGAAAGTTAAACATGTTGCTTACCTATACACAGCGTTTCAGATTTTGCATGAGATTTGTTTGGGAGATTTATATTTTCTTAATGATTCTGAAACACTGAACAACCAACCTAAGCATAATGGCCATGCATGTCCTTATATGGTTCACATGCACAGAGCATGTATTCCTTACCTTCCTTTTATTTGGTTATTATCTAAAGATAAGTGGAAATAAGAATTACAGTGTGGTTGTTCTAAAGTTCTGAAAAATGTGGTCCTATGCTAATGAAATTATTGCGACTGTTTCATCGAATCTACCTTACAGCTTTGTAATCTGACATATGTAGGATTAATCTTTGGTATACCCATTCGGCCGTTCTTTGTTTGAATATTTTTGCACTAACAGTTTAAGAGATAAAAACCATATTCATTCAGATTTCAATAGCTGCTTTTTTTTCACTTGCAGATTAAGCAGGGAAATTACCATCTTCACAAAGGACATTTTGTTTACATGTAATGTGGAGTGCGGCTGTTCGAAATTTGATGATGCAGAGTCCCGATTTAAGATGGCACCAAAGAAATGCAGGACTGATGGAGAGACCTGCTGACCTCGAACACCGGGTGTTGATGCGCTGAACAAGATATCCCCTGCTACCTCTTCCCATGGATATATTGTTTTATGCCTGTTAATGGCCATTGATGTGGTGGAGCGAACCCTCAATGTGTTTTTCTGTTTTCTTTCGTTTTAAAGTATTTCTGCCCTTGTGAATGTTACAATGGTCGTCACTGAGATACTGGACCCGGGCAGGTTTCTACCTGTTGCTCGAATAAAAAGTGTACTGTGGAGTGTCTGCCAGTAATCCGTTTTTAGTAATTCGTGGTGCGCAAATTACAGAAAGAGCTCATCATTATTCGGGAGTACAAATTTACTAGTATATGTATATTTTGTATTACCTCCGTCTAGGTGAATAAGTCATTCGCGTAGTTCTAGGTCATCGATTTGAGTAATTAAATATCTGTTATATGTTATGAAAAGTATATCACTAGATTTCTACAAGGATGTAGTTTCTAAATATATATTTTTGTCACATATAATACATATTTAGATAGTTAAATCGTCAACCTAGAACTATGCGAATGGCTTATTCACCGAGACGGAGGTAGTAGTAGTGGATGGGCTAAGGCTGGTTGTAATGGGGAGTATCATACACTAGTATCATGTACTAGTGTATGATACTACATCTATAATGCAAAGTATCATGTGTTGGTATCACAGAGTAGTACATTTATTGTCATGCATGACACAAAGTAGCACATCATTTAATATACTCTCTCCGTTCCGAAATAATTGTCTTTCTAGAGATTTCAACAAGTGACTACATACGGAGCAAAATGAGTGAATCTACACTCTAAAAACATGTCTACATACATCCGTATGTTGTAGTCCATTTGAAATGGCTAGAAAGACAATTATTTCGGAACGGAGGGAGTAATACGGTATCATAATATGATACTCAAGCATCTCTTTCTTCATTTAATAATATGCCACCTCATCAAAATTGCTTAGTTGGCATGCATGATACTACCTATGATACTACCATTACGGGCAGCCTAAAGCAATTGTCCAACGGCCGGGAAGCCCACTGTAGAGAAAGAGCTCATCATTATCCTCTCTTCCACTCCCCTCCGCGTAGTGCCTCCCGACTCCCATTCCCCATCTGCAGCGGAAATCCATCCTCCGTCGACCAACCCTCGCTAGCTAGCAGAGCAGGCGAGGCGAGCGCTCTGGCTAGATCCGATCCGATCGAATCCCGCCGTCGCGCCCATCCCTGCTCAGACGGCAGCGATGATGGAGGGACCCTCTGCCGCCGGCCAGCTACCGGCCGACGGTCTCGCCGCTCCTCGGGGCCAGCCCCTCCCCCGCAACGGATCGCGCATCGGCTTGGAGGCCCCTCGGGGCCGCCGCCGGTGCGGGAGCCGTCCGCGGCCGTGCGGGCTGGGGATCGAGCGCCGGCTGGTTTCGATCGAGGGCTTGGTCGGGCCGGCGCGGGATCTGATCTGAGCCGCCGTCCATGGATTTCTCGCAGCTTGGCTGCACGTTGCTTCGGATTTGGTACTATACTACCTTCGTCCTGTCCTGGTTTATTGCTCCCCTACATACTCCCTCCCTCCCCTCTCTCTCTCTCTCTCTCTCTCTCTCTCTCTCTCTCTCTCGGTGTGGACGCCCGCACCTAAACCCAAACCCTAACCCGAATCAGGCGAGCGCTCATTGCCGGATCGCCGAACCATCGTCCCGGTGGCCGCCGCGTCAGTTCCGCACCGCTACAGCGCCGCCGGCCACCGGCGCTCCACTGGCTTGGATTTGGTTGTGGCTTGGGCTTGGAACCGTACGGTGTTGTCCCGATGCGTGCTCCGCACTGGGAGGTTTGGCCGGCTGAGAGCATTACTAGTAGAACCCTCAAACCCTCAAACCCTCACTAGCGTTTTAAGGGTCCAAAAATGGTCTTTTTGTGCACTTTTACGGGTTGAAAAACAGGGGCAAAGATTAGAACCCTCAAACCCAACCCTTATAACGGAATATTTCCCATGAACGATATTGTCGTTGCGGGCATACCGTCGAGCACCTCGTGCACGACAGCCAGAGGGCAGCGCGGGGGCAGAGGGCGGATGGCGGGGCGGGAGCGGGCGGAGGGCAGTGGCTGAGGTGGGAGGCGGAGGCGGAGGGCGCGGGGCGGAGGCGGAGGGCGGGAGCGGGCATGGGCCGAAGGCGGGCGGCGGGTCGAGGCGGAGGGCGCGGAGTCGGAGGGGCGCGAGGAGGAGAGGCCGGCGGCGGGAGGCGGAGGCGGCGGCGCGGGCGGAGGGCAGGCTGGGGGGGGGAGGCGGAGGCGAGGGCGCGGGGCGGAGGCGGAAGGCGGGAGCGGGCACGGCCAAGGGCGGGGGCGGCGGCGGGTCGAGGTGGAGGGCGCGGAGTCGGAGGGGCGCGGAGGAGGAGAGGCCGGGCGGGAGGGGAGGCGGCGGCGGGCGCGCGAGTAGAAGCTGGCGGGCGGGCGGCGCGGGCGGCGGGACGGATGGCGACGGCCGGGCGGGGCGAGGCTGCGCGCGGGAGGAGGTGGAGGAGAGGCCGCAGTGGGGCGGGCGGGCGCGGAGGTCGACGGGCGGGCGGCGGGCGGCGGGCGGGCGGCGCGGGCGGCGGACAGATGGCGACGGCCGGGCGGGCGAAGGCGCGCGCCGGGAGGAGGTGGAGGAGAGGCCGGGCGGCTGGGGGGCGGGCGCAGGAGGTCGACGGGGCGGCCGGCGGCGGCGGGGGCGACTAGCAGCGCCGGATGCGGGCGCGGGAGTTGGCGCGAAGATAACCGCCAAGTGAGGGTTGGGGTTGGTTTTGCTCCCCAACCTTTACTTCTGAGGGTTGGGAGAGGGTTTGAGGGTTGGACCCTTAAAAAAATTTAAGGGTTTGAGGGTTAAGGGGTTCTAGTCTACATGATATTTTGCCTGCAAACTGTGAAAAAGCAGTTATTTATAAGGGTTTGAGGGTTTGAGGGTTCTACTAGTAATGCTCTGACGCTCCTGAGCCTGATTGCTCCATGTGTGCACGCATGCATGAATGTGATGTGTACTCCCTCCGTAAAGAAATATCATGGTCATGTTGCTTGGCGTGCAACCTCTTTTCTCATCAGAGAAAATAGTGGCGGAGCTATGATGAAGATTGTTGCTGAAATAATCATGTCTTGAGCAATCAAGACAGCCGTGGTGGTGGTGGTCGTTAAGAGCATCTACAACCGGACTTGCTGACCCATCTTTTCAGTGGCTGCCTTCTCAGTTCCTGTTGCTATGGTGCCGCCAGCCACCGACATTCCATTGCCTTATATCTGGTTGTGGCGTGGGCTGGGGACCGTACGACGTTGTCTGAGAGGTGTCCTCCGAGCGGGAGGTTTGGTCGGTCGAGGCCAGCTATGAGCAGCTCTTGAGACTGATGGATGGATGGCCACCACGGATGCGACACCAGGTGAAGGGTGGACTCCTGGATGTTGTAGTCAGTGAGGCTGCGGCCATCGTCTAGCTGCTTGCTGGCAAAGATCAGGCGCTGCTGGTCAGGGGGCATGCCCTCCTTGTCCTTGATCTTGGCCTTGACATTGTCAATGGTGTCAGAACTCTCAACCCTAGAGTGACGTATGCATGCATGCATGTGTGTACCATGCTGCGGCCGAAATCAGTGTTTTGACCCTTTTTGGAAAAGCTCAGCACAAAATGAACCATGTTGGAAACTTATCTGGGATTCTGGGGCGATGATGATAAAGCTTGGCTGACATAAACTTTTCTTCGATTATTCAAGGAGCTGTGGGCATCAAAAACCCATTCCCCCCCTCTTTTGGAACCTTTTCATTCTCACCGAATATTGACGGCTCTGTCTTGGATGGTCATTCTGCTGAGTGATAACCAGAGGAGCTCGACTTCATTGGTGGGGGTTGATCTGGTGAAAGAAGATGGTGGGGCTAGGTTGTATGATCTATCAAAGGCGAATCTGTGCCCTCTCAAATCTCAATGCAACTAATATTGTGCCCTCTACACATTTATTTATTCCTATCTCCTTATGTTTATTAAAAGTGGTGAATTGTCGTGGTTGTGGCATTTGCTATCTCATTAGGAGCAGCTACGCACACCTCTCATGGGGTGTTTGGTTCGCTTTCTCATGATTTTGTTGTCCATGGTGGGAGCCAGTTTGGTGCATTCGGTCTTTTTCTTTTCTGTTCTTACTTTTCCTTGAATGGTTGTGATAATTCTGCTGTCTCTTGGATAGTTTTTGGGATTACCTTATTGGGTTCGGGGTCAGTTTGCTTGTTTCAATTGCTATTTGACTTTTGATAATCTCATTCTTCTACTATACTCTTTATCTACTTATCAGTTTGTACTTTTGGTTACTCCTCACTTCTTTACTGGTTTCAACTTAAGGGTCATATAGGGCGTTCAGATGTCAAGATTATGGTTTCTTTCATGTCATGTTCATGAATGGCTGTGATGATATAGCTTCTCTGTGAGAGCTTCTATCTAACACCTGAATTGATTCAGTTGGTGCTAAACTAGGATGGCTTGTGTCATAGCAAGTAACCAGTTTAACTGGGGCGATGATGATAAAACATGGCTGACATAAACTTGTCTTCGGTTATTCTGAGTAAAAATGATAGTTTACTCAACAAAATTTTAACTGATCTTTCCTGTTTTGGGAATTTGTGTTCTTGCTCACTAGCATCCATGTAAAATCATGTTCTGGTGGATGCAAAGGACTGTTTTGCAAGTTTATATTTTTGCCTATTTCCTAGTATCATTTTGTTGGTTTTGCAGTATGTCAACCAGTTCTGTTGTTTTAGGAACAGTACTCCAGCCTTCTTGTCTTCCGTTCTTTCTTTTCTGTTCTTCCTTATTCTTGAAAGGCTGTGATAATTCTGCTGTCCCTTGGATAGTTTTTGAAACCATTTTATTTGGTGCTGGGTCAGTTTGCTTGTTTCAATGCTATTTGACTTGACAATTTCATCCTTCTTTTCTATTCTTTATCTACTTATCAGTTTGTACTTTTGGTTACTCTTTACTAAGTTATTGGTTTCAACTTAAGGGTTGTATAGGGCAAGTTCAGATGTCAAGATTACTGTTTCTTTCGTGTCATGTTCATGAATGGTTGTGATGATATAGCTTCCCCGTGAGAGCTTCTATCAAACACCTGAATTGATTCAGTTGGTGCTAAACTAGGATGGCTTGTGTCACAACAAATAACCAGTTTAGCGGCTAATTATTACTCCCTCCGTTCACAAATATAAGATGTTCATGGTTATTCTACAAGAAGTTCAGTTATGGTGTCGAGATGGGGTATATCTGAGCCATTTACTTATGCATGTCCCAGTTTTTGTGTCCACCAGATCATGATTTGCTCCTGATATAGTGATTCTTTCTGCTTTCACCGATTCTTGTGTGGTTTCTGGTCATCTTTTGTTCTTTGAGAATTGGCTTCTCTCTGTTATTCTTTTTGTGGGATTGCGCTAAGTGTTGTTGGTGGCGATGATGAGCAAGGCTCATTCAGAGGTGTACTGAGATCAGATACCATCTCTTGTTTTTATGGTATGGGTTGGGGTTAGGGTTTTGTGTGACTAGGTGGAAGTGTGCAAATCAGGACGGCTTGCTTTCGGTGAGCAACTATTTGAATGCTGAAATGTCACACGGGTTTAAGGGCATCTCCAACACGGATCACTAAACTTATCGGATACAGAGTGGCCATATGATAGACGAGCCAACTCTGAGCCTCCCATTTTCTTTTATTAAATATGAACTCTCTTTCTACAATTTGTGGTTATGTGCTTATGTATATTTTTGAATATTATTGGTTTGATTCTTCTCAATATATTAATGATTTATATAGCAGTGTTGGGATCTCACTGTAGTATATGTTCTCATCTACGACACTCATGAGATAGCTCATAGCAAACTGGATGTTGAGCTATTTTACGGTCAGAATGCTTTGAATTAGTAATGCATCAATAGGTTCTACTTTGTTTGAATAAAAAACAATCATGTGTGCTGAGGACCCGGGAAGCAAGCAGAGGGTTTCACATCTCTTGTTCAATCTATGCTATTATTTGCAACTGTATGTCCTTTGTTACTTGCATGTTCTGTTTCTTTGCCCCATTTAGTCGTTCCTGCATTTTATTTTGCACATGGTTTTTTTCCTTTCATACCTTTGTTGTGTTATTGTATAAATTGTGCTACATTGCTCTTTTTTATTCATTCATTTGCTGCACTATGGCACCTCAGCAATAAGATACAGTATTACATTTCGTCTTCGCTGTCGTCAAAAAGATACTGTATCTATTTGGTTTTGAATCTACCCATTTATTTTTGGTATACATGATTAATAGCAGTGTTGGTATATTGCTGAAATATATGTTGTCATCGACGACTATGCTCATAAAGAACTGGATATTGAGCTATTTTACTCTTCCTGCACTAGCTGATGCATCAATAGGCTCTACTTTGTTTCAATTAAAAACAATCATCTTTGCTTAGCATTCCCATTGAGTCGTCGTGCATTTTTTTCTGCGCAAGGTTTTCTTCTCTTAATGTACAAATTGTGCTACGTTTCTCGAGCATCTGCATCAGCAAAGAATATATATATACGTACTAGATTTTTGGTCTTTTATGCCATTATATATTTATTTAGTTTTGAATCTACCTTCTTACTTTTGCTACACGGTATGTGCATCTAATCTACAGCTCTCCCCCATATTTCTATTTTTGCCTCTTCTCTTCATTGTAAAATTGTGCTACGTCCCTCTTTTTTATGGAGCCTTCTATTTATGGCGATGGTGATGCCAAGTAGTACTACTATTATGTACTAGTAGGTTGCAATTGGACATGTTGATAGAATCTTGAGATGAAATGCTTGGCTAGATATTTGAGAGTCAGCGGGACAAGTCGAAATACTCCAACGCCAGCCGAGTAGCATCATGCCATTTTTCTCTCCTAATAACAAGCTCAAATATATTTGCATTGCTTTTCTTTAGATCTGCCTAGGTGGTTTCAACTTGACAGTGTGAGTGAAGAGCCATCCAGCAGTAGCACCGTCATCACTCTTTTTACCGTCCAGCCACTTGTAGATCTCTAGCCAAAGGCCTGGCCTTGGCAGAAGTAACACCGAGGGCGCCCCATTGGTTGTGATCTTGAGTTGCGGTTCATCGTAGTTTGCAGAACTTCTCATCCACGTCCGAGAGACTTGAAACGTCTCCATGTTCACCACAAGATTGTATAAATCGGACTAACATCTCCATGTTCCCACAAGATTGTATAAATCTGACTGGTACCCAATGCTCTAGTGCACCTTACCATGACACACCGTTGTGTCGGGATGCTAGACTGGCCTACACTCGTACACTCGTGGATCTCCATGGCAGTGTAAAAGATTGGGTTTTTCGGCGTGCTCCACCTAGCCTTTGCTGGATGATACTCCCTCCGTCCCATAAAGTAAGACGTTTTTTAACACTACAGGGAGTAACATGTAGAGGTTTGTCGAGAGCCCATGACAAAGAAAGCCAAGTAGCCTAGTGGACGAGTAGGAGGCCGCAGCGCGTGGTGAGCGGCATGGCGCCCTTGAAGAGGCAAAAATCGGCATTGTTGTGGAAGGAGTAAGGGAGCAGAGTCTGTGTTCGGTCCTGGAGTCCAGACGTAGAAAGTAATGAAGGTTATGTCCCTAATATAGGGCCCAATCCGTTCTTGAGTGAAGAACCTAGCTAGGAAGGTCAATGACGCCCCCTATCATCTGACCACCAACGTCGGAGGAAGGAGGCGCCGCCTACAAGGCGGCTCCATGGCTTGCACGTCATGGCACAATTGAAGAGATCGGTTGTATACTTGCACGCCTTCTGAAGAACAGGATGGCGCCTTGTAGCAACAAAGAAGTAATTAAAGTTTTCCAGTTCAAGTGCAAGGATGAGGGCCTCTTAAACGCCCTCGCCCGCCGCCGAATTCAAAGCTTCACCGAACTATCGGACATGGTGCGCAAGCACTGCACCATGGAGAATACGTGGAGGGTGCAACAGATGAAATGGAGACCCTTGAGTAGCATCATGCCACGTGTGCAGCCTAAGTATGATTGGATCTTCCAAGGAGGATTGGGTATCAGCAATGTTTGTTATGTCCCGGTTTGCTATGACTTATGATTTCTTTGGCTAAAGCAATTGACCCACGGCTGGGAGGCCCACTACTCGGAAGGGTTTCATAGAGTGCCTGGCTGTTGGCTCTCTTCAGGTACGAACGAAGAAGGGGCATGGAAATCCTTATGGACACATGTCATCGTCAAGTTCATCTGGTCTCTGTGGTTCACTGGACTCTTGGCGGCACTCGCTACGGGAATTCGAATGCACGACATCGAGCTGTTCATGGGCCCTAGTCGATGGGGAACTAGGTCAACGTTTGGTTGCTACGACGAAGCCTAATGCAAAACAATGGCTCTTCTCTTTTCTTGAGACATTATCACGTGAGCAGTTTGTGAAGATGGCGGTTACACTGTGGGCCATATGGTTGTCTCAACGCAAGGCTATCCATGAAGGAATATTCCAAACACTATGCACGTTCATTTCGGAGCGCCTGCGAGTACATGAGTTCAACGTCCAAAGGAATATTCCAAACACTATGCTAAAAGCCATGTTGATGCGGCTGTAAGACTCGGGGTCGGCATCGGCTGTTTGTAGAGATAAGGTTGGAAACTACCTTGCCAGTTCCTCTCTGGTCATTGAAAGGAGTTTGTGACCCTTTCACGCATGAGGCAATAGCTTGCCGAGAAGCCCTATCATTAGCACAAGATCTTCACTTGCAAAACATTGTTATAGCTTCTGACTCAAAGCAAGTGGTGGAAGATATAAAGCAAGGCAGCAATGGCGAGCAATCATCACGAGATCAAAACTAGAGTAGCTACTTTTAATTGTTTTTTTTTTTACTTTTGAAGGTTGTGCGGTCAATGTCGAGTTTAGCTAGAATTTCTCTTTCGCTAGCCTGGGACATCATGTTTGGTTTGGCCAACCACATGAGCAAAATTATGTCCCACTAGTTGTCGTTTTTGATTAATAAAGTTGGCTTTACCCCTAGAAAAAAAAACTACCACATTCCAACCAACCTTGACTACAAACTACCACTACAAAATTTAGCTCAGAACTACTACTCTAAATTTATTTACTTTTTTGCAAAAAACTACCATGTCACAAAAGTGGTCAATTCGACGGTTTAAGAAGGATTATGACAGGCTGGCCCGCATGTTGCGCACCTTATTAGGGTTGACCTTTATGACACTACGGCCCAACATATTAGCAATCTCTCTCCTCCATCCACTCCAATTTTCTCTCGTGGCCATTCTCTCAAACACCTTGAGGCGCCCAAAATGTTCCTCCTCCACCATCGCTGCCGGACCTCGCCCGTGAGGTGAGCTCTGCCATTGAATCTTCACTTATGCATCCGCATCTCACCTTCTCTCTCTCTCTCTCTCTCTCTCTCTCTCTCTCTCTCTCTCTCTCTACATGGCTGGCGATGTCGCCGGGATGCTCCTTATGGCCTTGGGCCATCCTCGTCGCGGTGGAGGCAGCTGGGCCGTCCAAGGACGACCTACTACTGGCGCTTCGGGGACCCTGCGTGGGCCCGCGTGTGACCGCCCTCTGGCGGCGCTCGACCAATGGACCAGTCCACGCGCCGTCACTTCAGGCCGTGGCCGCGGCCTCTTGGTCGCCTGAGCTGAAGTTTCTTGCCCTCCTCGGAGTCCATGAGCTGCTCTGTCGAGGGGTTTGCGGTGCCCGTGCTCCCAAAGCACCGGAGTAGGACGAGGTGGTCTGGCTGCCCATCTAGCCACGTGAGGCACCCGTACCGCTCTTCCACCTCACCGATGCCAAAGAAGAATGGCCCCAGCCCAACGTAGTACACGCAAGGCACTGGGATGCCAGAACGGGTGGAAGGCCAATGAACTCGGTAGGGGTGTCGGCTAGCTCCTTGAAGGTTTTCCGGCCATTGAGAGGAATTTTAGCCCTGGCGGGTGGCCCAGCCTGTCATAATCGGGTTTAAAATGCTCGAAACAGTACTTAACCCAAAGTGGTAGTTTGTTTGCAAAAGTTTATGAGGTAGACCGCTAGTTCTTAGCTAAATTTTGTAGAGTGGTAGTTTGCAGTCAAGGTTGGTTGGAATGTGGTAGTTTTTTTTTGTTAAACACGTGGTTTCCTAAGAAGTTTCAGATGTCCCCCTGATAAAAAAGAAGAAGTTTTAGATGTATAGGAAAATGTTCATGCGTTACAATGGGGTATAAATATTCTATTAGTACGCTAGCTTGTGAATTACCTACTCATATTAATATGACGGTGTAAATAAATGTTTATCAAATTCTGGTGTAAATAAATGTTTATCAAATTCTGCCCCGTGATTTACCTAAGTTTGGTAAGTAAATTAAAGTGAAGTTGGGTTAGAACGTAAGTAAATTAAGGTGATTGGTTACCCTATGGGGAAGGTTAGATGGAGAAATAGTGCAAAGAAAAATAAAACATGCAACCTTACATTCTTTTTAAGCGGCAGAGATTTCTAATTCCATGGTCAGCAAAAACAAAACTGGGGTTCGTAAAAAAGTTTACTATTTGTTCGGACTGGTTTTTTTTTTCTGAGAGCTACTCAGATGTTTGAATGCGCTCAAAGTAGGCACAGAACTCACACACTCAAATATCTTCGATGCAAAAAATAGATTCTAAATTATTTAAAACTTTCTAGTATTTCACTAATTTTACTGTTCACCGAGATCAGATGATCTCGAGTGCAGAATTGAATATTCACATGAAATAAGCCTTTTATGCAATCTAATTTTCTGCCACTAAACATATTCTTTGGGGTACTAGTAAGCTGATCCCGGCGTAAATGAAATACAATTATGAGAGGATGGTGCCTTGAAGTCAAGTTCATGTGCATCTATGGCGTACCAACACTAGAAAGGATTAGCACACAGGCCAATATATCTCGAAGGGCACAACCTTCCAGTAGGTAACCTTACCGCAATGCATGAGACTCTTCATGACCCCTGTCCTAAGATCGGCAGCGTAGAGGTTCATGCAATTGTCCTTGACGAGTAACGTGCCATTCTTCTCTGCCAGAAAGGTCAAGTGCATCTCTTCTTGAATCTGCTTGGGCGCTTTTAGCTCGATGACTCGTCTGCAGAGCAATCTACCACCACTCTCACTCCCCTCACTAACTTGCCACGTGCATATTTTTACCCGGAGGCCTGGCTTTTGCAGGTAAAGCAACGATAGTGTCTTGTCAGCAGAAACAATAAGTTGTGGTTCTTCATATGTTCCAGATAAAATGTCATGGGTCGGGTTCATAATCTTCGTCAGGCAAACATGGCAAGTCTCGGCATCTACATTAATAATATGCAAGTGACTGTGGCTTGGATAATACCCAATAAGCCAGTGTGCCGTGCCTCGACACACGACAGCGTTGGAATGCTTGAGTAGCCCGCAACCGTAGAACTTTATATCCTCATCAACCAAATTTGTAGGCGTGTTCCACCTCCCCTCGTCGTATGAGAATGTGTGGAGGATGCACGGCTCGTCATCTCTAACGCTGCTGTAGATGACTATAACTTTGAACAAAGTCGAGTAGCCCCATGGCAATAGAGATTGTTGCTTATCGTTTGAGGAACAATCTGCATCCGTAAAGATGGCATATCCATTCTTGCCATACCACCAGCCGCGCTCTAGTGGTGGGAGCTCATCGCATGTGCCGGCAAGCAGATTGCACACAGCAAGGTGGACGGTGATTTGGTCTGAGCGAGCCCGAGCATCGCAGGAGTCGAGAAGCACCAGAAGAAGACCGTGGCGCGCGGCGAGTGGTGTTGCGCAACTGAGGTCTCTTGTGCCGCCTCGAAAGAAGGAGCCGAGGAAGCGGCGATCAGGCCCGAACACCGATCCCGGCGTCGGGGTGAGGTGCTTCGCTCTGCCTTTCTTGGTGAAAAACCCAGAAACGAACGACGACGTCCACTGCAGCCTCGCGCGGCGGACGTCGTCCGCAAGGCGGCTCCACCGCTTGCACGTCCTGGCACAGCGGAAGAGGTCGCCCATGTCCTCCACGTGCGCGAGGATCTCGCAGACCAGGTCGTCCGGGAGCGACATCGCCGTGAGCTCTTCAGGGACGACCATGTTTCGCGTGAGCTTCACCGTGCGATCGGAGGGACACTCGTCTACTTTGCGTACGTGTCTAGCTACGTTGACCGGCCGTGTATATGAAAACTTGGGCCTGGCCGGTTTGGACTCTTCGTCGAACTCATCGTGTCCGAATGTGTCACGAGCTCACTATTTTTGGAAGTGGAAAAGGCGATAGGAGCAGCACACGTCGGCTGATCCGCACACGGCCGGGACGCCTCGAGATACTACTACGTGGGAGACCTTCCCGGTTGCGCATTATAACACACCGCGTACGTGAATTCGATCGTGACTCCAATTCGGATCCGGGCCTTGAGGTCCTTCAAAACCACGGCCTCGAGACACGTTGGGTCCTCCTCGTACGGGAGACTCGTCCAGTCACACACTCCGATGATCGTGGTACGGCAGAAGATGAAAGGGACGGTGGCGCAGGCCGCGGCGTCGCTCCCGGACGATGTGGTCCGTGAGATCCTCGTGCGCATGGACGATGTGACCGACCTCTTACGTTGCGCCATGACATGCAAGCAATGGCGCCGCATTGTAAGCAAGGCCTCCTTTCTTCGCCGCAGCTGCTGGCCAGACCATGATACGGCGTCGTTCCTCCCTGGTTTCTTCCTCTGGGAGAAAATCGTCGCTTGCAAGGACGACCCTACCTTTGTGACACGCTTCGTCCCCACGCCGGGGTCGGTGTTTGGTTCTGACCGTCGCTCTCTAGAGTCGTTTTTTCCGAGAGCAGCAACAAGTGGTACAGGAGGCCGTAAAAGAGGCCTGCTGCACAATGCGGTGCCGCTCGTCGCTCGCCACGGCCTCCTCCTCATGCGCCTGGATACACCCACTGGCAAGAGCAAAGGTTGCTTGGTCTCATCTATCTGCCTGGCTGTCTGCAATTTGCTTTCCGGCGCATGTGACAAGCTCCCTCTGTTAGAGTGTGATTGGGATTTCGACAAGAGCGGCTATGCCGTCCTAACCGGTGCAGACTGTACGAGGAATGGCGACCAGCAACCTTTGGTGCCGTCCGGCTACTCGTCCTTCTTCAAAGTGCTCATCATTGGCACTGACAAGGATCACCGGCCGCACAACCTCCACACGTTCACGTCCGGTAAGCTAAGATGGAGTTGGCCGGGTAAGTTAATTTTACCAGCTAAGGAGAGAGGTAGTAACTACTTGCCGCTTAGGCACCCCCGCGCCGTTGTATGGCATGGCACGGCAAGCTGGCTCGTTCATTACTTCACAATACACGAGCCGATCTTGCATACCATTGAAGTGGACGCCGGGACCTTCAACACCTCCTTGACTAAGATTGATACCTCGGGCGGACTGATCAGAGCTCCAATGTATAAACCTCACAATTATGATGAACCACAACATACTCTCCTTACTGTCGATGTTGACGGGCAACTCTCATTTCTTCATGTGCAAAGGCGAGGCTCCCAACTAGAGAGATGGACGCGGCAAGAGGATGCCGCTCCTATAAGGTGGCTCCGCACTCAGGTTATTGAGCTAAACCCACCTAGCAACACTTTTATGTCTACACTTTTGGAAGAGAAAGGTGGCATGTTGTTCGTCAAGGACAACCGCGGGAGCGTGTACACTACAGATCTTGAGACAGGGGTGATGAAGAAATTTACCAACTTTGGCACAATCAAGCGCCGACAGCTTGTCCCCCTTGAGATGGATTGGCCGGCATTCTTTGTTTCTCGTCTCGGTGCACACGAACCTCACTTGAAGAAACCATCCTCCTAATTGCCTTTTCCTTTTGCCTAGTTATAAAGATATATGAGGTAAACCATTATATATGATTTAGTGTGGGTGAACTCTGGCCTTTGTCAGTATTTTTGTCATGTTGAATGTGATAGTGGTTTGAAAAATTATGCAATATAATGTACTGTTCAAATACTTCTTAATTTTTGTTCTTAGAGAAGCCGCATATACTTTAATATTTGGGTAACGCTCTGGTAAATTTCATTCCTGAGAAGACTTTATTTCATTGTTCAACAAGTAACGGGATGTTCAAGGGTTTCTAATAACCAAACACGATGCCCCGCCTGAAACCACCGTTTTTTCTTTCTCTCATCTCCGATTACTGACCGGACACATCCGCAAACGTTTAAGAACGATTTGAGAGGACATGCTGTAGATGCTCTTACAGAGCAATGCACTGGACCGACCGGGGCGATTTGTAATCATGGATGTGCCACAACATTTACTTACCATTAATTTTCTCATGGCAGATAGAGACATATGTACCGTATCCACTAATCTATTGCCTCATCACATGTTGTTGGGTTTAGTCCCACATTAGTTGTGGGGGAGACATAACACGACTTATAAGGGCGGGGGTGTCCCCTCCTAATAGGCTAGTCTTTTGAGGGGAGAGGGCCCAAGTCCTGTCATAAGTCCGTGTTGCTCTCCGGTTGGGCCTGGTTGACGCATGTGAGTCGGAAACGCTGGTGATAGCGGACCCGCGATTGCGTAACACATGTAGTTCCCAAGATTTGCTGGAATTCATCGGCATTGCATTATTTCCCAAGAAATTCATGCCGAAATCTCGCAGGCTGATTTCTTACATTTTTCAGTAGGGAGTCTTGGTGTAGACCTTGACATCCCTCCACCGCGACTCCATGTAGTGTGAGGGGTCCGTCTGCGTGTACACCCCGAACTTGAAGTAGTGGAGGTCGCCGCCGTAGCCTGGGACGACCAGCCTCTCGTTGCCGTCGACGAACACGGTGAGGGCCGACGCCTGGACGTCGTGGACCACGTTGAGTCTGAACCAGCGGTCGTAGATGTGGCCGTCGACCACCTTGGTCTGGTCGTTGTAGTACACGAGCCGTCCGCCGTAGACGTGCAGCATCAGCGTCGTGTTCCGCGGCGGGCCTGCCGCGCCGAACACCTGCATCACCGACACCCCCGTCGTGCCGGCCGGCACGTAGCCGTGCCCCTCGAACTGCCACACCCCGGAGCTGTACGTTACCTGCTCCACCCCGGAATGGGAAACCAAAATCGACATGTCAAACTAACAGAACTCCATGGCTAATCTGTCAGAAATCATAGTGAGAGGGAGGGGTTGGTTTAGAGAGATTGATGCGACTTACATTGAGGAGGATCTCGGAGCGCGGCTTGGTAGGGCTCCCGGCGCGGAAGGGCTTGTCGTCGCAGTAGACCCAGAACCGCCGCACGCCGTCGGCGCAGAGCTCGTAGCGCTGCTCCTGCGGCAGATCGTACGGCTTGTGGAGCTTGAACCGGTCCTCCGCGACCTCCACGGCGGTGAAGCCGGCCGTCGGGTCAGCGCCGACGGCCGGGCTGCACGCGTGCCACAGCGTCGAGAGCACGACCAAGACACTGATCCATGGCGATGGCGGCAAGCGCTTGGCCATGGTTAAGGGAATTACCTGTCAGATAATCATGTTGCATTAGCGAGCACGTAGGGAATAGTGCATGTTTGTTTGTAAGTTTTAGCTTGCATTAGTTGAGTATAGGCTAGCACGTACACGTTCTGTCACGTCTAATTAGCATTTGTCTTTGTTAGCTAGTTTGTTAGCCACGAGCCGTAACTTGTGCGAGCCGTGCATGCATTTGCATGGGCCTGAGATGCATCCGTTTGCATCGGGCCGTTTCCTTCAGTCTAGCATCGCGTGGTAGACACGTTCAGGAGCTCGTGGGATGGCACGAGCTAACCGGATCGTGGCGCTTTGGTAGGATCCTTACCGGCCACGTTTTCCCTTCTGTAACCGAATAATGAGATATAAAGGAAGAAAAGCCGAGGAGTAAGTTGAACGGCACCAAAAAAAATCTCTCGTGTGTGTCTCATCGTTTTTCCTCCACCGTGTAGGAGAACGGTGCGGGGTTGCCAGAGTGTCTCGAATTGAAATTTTGGCTGTGGCGGTGACCTTCACGCCTCACCAATCTTCGTCACACGTGCAATAACAACCTTCACCATTCTGAGCCTTTGGTGGCGACTGGCACTTGTTGTGCACTGGCTGTCTGCTTGTGCAGACATTGTCTTCAATTGCGTGGCATCTCATGTCAAGACCGTGCTACTCATATAACTATTGGGATCGAGGAAAGTAATGGTGGTAGCACATGATGACTTTGATTTGAGGGTGCTTCAGCGGCCAGGACATGCGGACCAGTCCACAGACGTTTGATGCATGTCATTGAATGAGAAAAAAAATGTCCGGACCATGTTGTCTGGACATATAGCAGTGTTTTGATGCACGGCGTTGGAGATGCCGTAAGGTGTCAAAATCAGGACCCATTTATGTACCATGAATTGACTACACATTTCACTGTATCAATGACATCCATAATATTTTGTTGAGTAACATTATTATCACCTCGACAACTATTAATATATTTTTGTTAATTGGTGTACACTCTATAAACAATAATTATATGAGAAAACTCTTTGTGTTTAAGACTAACAAATATGCACACACAAAATTGAAAGGGGGCAATTGGCTTGCTTTATTGTTTTATGCATCTAGTTATGTAAAACAACATAAACCGACCCTTTTTTTGTTATGAACTAGAGAGTTTTATTAATTGATTAACATACAGTTATGGTCTCCCAAAAAAACATAGAGTTACAGTCCCTTTGAAGTAGCTAAATAGTACTCCTCCCATCTCAAAATAAGTCAGTCAACTTTGTACCAAAAGTTGAGTCACTTATTTTGGGTCGAGGGAGAAGTTTACAAGATAGTGGTACTAACCATCTAACAAAGTTGTGCACGGTCCACTAGTTAGCTATAATTTGTGCTAACTTGTGAGCGGTCCTTTTATATTTTCTCTTCGTGCGGCGAGAGAATAAAATCCACCACTCTCTCTTTTTCCAAAAAAAAACTCTCTCTTCATTTTTTTTGAGAAGAAACTTTCTCTTCATAAGCATAAAAGGGCATGTTAGTTGGCCTTTTTGTTTAAAGTCGATTTAAAGATCCTCACTCGAGAGGGGCACTTTGACACCGAAAGCTTCAATCCCCTCAATGAATGTAAGTAGTCAAGCTTCATGGGCACGATGAACATCTCCAAGCGCATGCCATACCGAGAAAAGGAACCCTCCTCGATGGTTGCCCGCTATCACGCCAATGATCACTCTTTCGGCATCACACTCACTATTTACGCGCTATCCTTAACAACTACAAACAAACGCGCTTTAGCTTGCTATTTTCTCACAAATGTACAATATCAACGTGGATAGCCCAACCAATGACACACCAAAGAGGCAAAGCCCCACTTTTAGACATGACATCACCCATGCAAAACAAATGCCCAACATTTATTGACAAATAAGTGTATATGTGGCATTTTTTCCTTTGTGTATTTTGGTTCATAGACAAATCTCTCATTATAATCTAACTGGATGCGAGAAAATACTATGGAGCACACTATCCAAGATACAAAAGAACTGCATAGTCACACAATACTCTCAATTGTGCTTAACCAATTGACATCATAATCTTGAAGTTGTGTTGGGGACCACATGGAGTACGTTGAGTGCTGATGCGGTAAGGTTCACAAATTTTTAACAAAAGGGTAATGGTTATCTTATGGCTTAAGGGCACACTAAAACTAAGGTGGACAAGGACATAGGAGAAAAATAAGAGGATCATCTGCCATACAGTATGTTGTTGCGCAAATTCGAAGTGGTCTTCCAAAATAAGCTTGATCTGCATATGATTGTGTTATTGTTGGCTGCATCAATCAAGGATGCATGAGCGTCATTAGTGGCCAAAGACTTAGGATGCAGTTTTGGATACACATATAGTCATTGGCCATTGGTCCATCCACAACACTTGCATGGATGCTAACATGCTCTTGGTTTGTAATGGTTCAAAGAATGAACACACAAAAGCATGTTTTTTTTACAATATAGAATAAGAAAATAGTTGTAAGATGTTGTGATGATTCAATGTTGGGTATATATAGAACTCGGAAACTACATGTACTGAACCGTGTCCAAAGGCGTGGAGCAAATGCAGCTTTGCAAGCATCCTCACCTTTGACCGAAATGCAGATAGACAGATGATGGGAGTAGCAGCAGGGACAATGTAGAGAAGATCAATGAGAAAATGCATGCAAGCACATAGAGAATTACGAGTGGAAGGAACACATAGTGAACAATAATAAGCTAAAAAAAAGAAAAGAACATGTGTACTACGTGATTCACAGTTGAGATATTCAATCACACATTCACATTGTTAGTCTTCATCAGAGTAATCTTTTCACCAGTTCCAATTGGCATCAAGGAAACATGACCATGTGATACACGCAGTAGAAACAAGATTTCCTTGAAAAGAAAGTTCTTGAAATTAGAGTTGATAGATCTCAACTAATATGCAAAATAAACAAGTTTTTTACTCTATTGCCATAAGTCACCCAATGAAATTCCAAAAGAAATAAAAGAGTTGACAAAGCAAAGAGCAAAAGTGATTATGCACTACCATTTCCGATCATGCTATGATCAGCTATTCAAAAGTATACACATCTATGCGACATGACCGTACGCTAACAATGTTCCTAAATAAAGTAGCTAGAAGTTGTTGTTAGAACAACACTTCCAGCTCCCAAGGAAACATACTACCAGAGCTATCAATATGGTAAATCAATGTGTTCAACGTTTTAGATGTAACATTATTACTAACATGAATTTAACACTAATAGCAAAAGTATCACTTGGATAACTTATCCAACAATATCAAATGTAAAAATAAGAAGATATTCTCAAAATGTATTATTTTTAACATGACCCACTGGAGATGTAATAAAATAAATAAAAATCTCATCCCAAAAAAGGTAATCTACCAAAATACCTACACAATACCCTTTTGATTTGAAATAATGTGTATATAATTAGTAGTCCTGATACAAACATGGTGCGGAGTTGAGTAATTTAGCCATGGAAACTGCAATGACATTACTGCTTGAGAAAAATAGTATAGGTCACTATGCCTTTACATCTACTTCCAATAAGTTACTATTTTCCACTAGGATTACCCACTAAGTGGTAAGAAACATATAATGCCTTAATTTCAAGATGTAACAAACAAATACATGGAAAAACGTCACAATATTTTGATCTCAGTTTCTTTAATCATAACTAAACGAACTAAAATAAATTAACATCTTCTTATATCAATAATCCTAAACCATGAAGAATTATAAGTATAGTGCTCACAAGGTAGCCACTTATTTATGATAAGATCATGAGGGTAAACATATTTTTGTTGCTATAGTTCTCCCAATGAATCTCATATTTTGCTGTTGTGCTGCCTGTCATGAAATACTATAAGAACTGTAGATAACATAAGTCTTCCAAATATTTCAAATGATCATTTTTTTTGAAACATGACTTGAGTTATTAGGTTTAAGATTATAATCAAAGATGAAGAAGGCTAAACAAGGAGATGTAATAGATTAATTAACCTCTCATTACTTGATTAACTGGATGGTGCGGGTGGCTTTTTTCTTTAAATGCAGATAGCAAGTCACTAAAATGTATAAAATTGTCCTAACTATCCTAAAAAATGATGCAGAAGCTTCCATGGAAACAACTGCGGCATTTCAATGCAATACTAGTTGCATGATATTGAAAATTAGGGGAACATGAGCTCTCAAGCTTACATAAAGCAAACTATGTCTCATAATGTTGTGTCAATCAACAATATAGTTCAAGGCACGTGATCATTTCGGCACCAATTAAGTACAACTGCTAAAAAAATGAAACATGGATTTCTAAACTCCTTATTCGAAGGAAGGTGTAGTTGAACCGAGCTGGAAGAAGAAAGTAACTGAGCCACGAAATATTGCAATAGCAAATATAAGCTAGTTTTCCTAGTGTGAAAAATAGAAGATAAAATGGTTATCATCTAACCTCAAATAATGTATGTCCAAACACAACATTCATCAGCTTATCCTTGAAATGTAAAAATATGGAATCAAGTCACAAACAGAATCACCATTGGTACTAAATGGTTTTCGAGAAAGTAAGAAAACATCAAGGGATAAACTTTTTTTGCAAATAAATCAAGGGATAAACTTAGTAGCCTTCCAAAAAAATTCTGGTAACTAAGTCTGATCATACATATACATCAAAAACCAAGAGTCATGCAAGCCTGCAAGTGTTGTAAGTAAATGCTAGTTAGCTAATATAGGTTGCCCATTCTCACTGGCCTTTGGAAAGTACCAATGAAAGAATATGTCGATATACAAATAAACTCTCAATAAATAAAAGCATTGCCCCAGACGCGGTTGCTACTTGTTACTCCAATATACAGGCAGCCTGTAAGCCACTCGGTAACCGGCAAAGCTAACTATGAATTTAGAATTGAGATATTGCGACATTGGCATGAGAGTTTCTGGGAGTTAGCATCTTTAGGAGGAATTGTTATAGAGGCTGGTATTTTTTTATTTCTAGAATCCGAACATAAACCATGACATTGTATTTTTAGGACCTTTTTTTACTCTAACGTAAACATACATAAATGTATTCAACGAAAACTTGCAGAAGAACATAATGCCAGTATTTAAGGTTTACTATCCAATATATTAGATATGCAATGGATGAGGTGAATAAGTGAAAAGGAGAACACAAACAGAATTTTGATTTAAAGATCCATTCTTCCTGGTACAAGGAAATCATCTGCCTAATACATGCTATGAGCGACTTGCATTAGAGTGGCAAATTTCCGCTTGTCTTAGAACTTTGTTGTACTTTCCCTTAACTATCGAAACAGAAAGTAACACCGGAGGTTTCGGAGAAGAGGAGTCAAGAAGTGAAACATGCATAAACCTACGCTCTACTTGGGCGTAGGTGCGGGGCTGCGGCCATCGAGGAGGGAAGGGAGTTTAAGAGATTGGGGTGGCGACAACGGTGATTCTCTCTGTCGGCTGCGTCTCTATGCTAGGGCCGGCGCTGGTGAGCTCCGGTTTCATCCGCGGCCTAGGGTGTGGATGTGAGTGGGCTGCCCGGGGGATGATTTGGGCTACAGGAGCTGATCCATGCATCGGCGAGAGGAGAGCAAGGCCTCACGTCACCGGAGATGAGGCGGGTGGCGGCGGCGGCGAAATTAAACCTAGGATCTGATCCAAGCAAGATAGGTGGCGGGGGCAGAGTTTAATCAAGATAGAACACATAACTGCACGGGGAGGTGCTTGAGATAACAAAAGGAAGCCACGCGTCTACATTTCCTAGACAAATTGGGTCCACCTCAAGGGAAATACACAGGAGCGTTGTGAGCGCTGTAATAGCTGGGGAGCTTAGTAATTGTACAAATGTTGGTTTTGAAAATCTTGTAATCAGAATTGCAACCAGAGAACAAATTGTTTCAAAATCTCTCTTTCTTAAGAAACTTGGCACTGTCTTGTTGCCTTTATATGCATGTACAAAATCAGACATTTCCATTTGGATCTTGGATCTTTCACAAGAAAAGCATCGGACTAATTCCCCATGTGAACAGAGAGAAGCAGTTCTGTGTTTTTACCTTGACTGCCTGCCTGCCTGAGGTCATGGGTTCCAAATCACTAATCCCGCGCTGGTATAATTTTAGTTCTCTCTTTATTTCTTTTTTTCAATAACAGGTGGGACCCGTGCGGCAGAGAGTGTGAGGTGTTTTTTTGGCACGTCGATTGTTTCACTGATCAATTGTTGCTTACGTGGATAGGCTGGCCAGTCAATTTGCCACAATACAGAGCTATACAACGAGCAAGTGATCGTATAATCGCCTCAACACGTACGCAATGACTGTACGCAATAATCTCGAGAAAAATATATGTACTCTGCTTTTACAGAAAACAGAGGAGTCCGGAAGCAGCACGCAGGGAAAGGTTTCCTACCTTCAAAAAAAAAAAGGTTTCCTTTTCCTAACGCGACGTGAATTTGGGCCGTAACTCAATCCGGCACCGACCTAAGCCGAGAGATACCGACTTAACCCTCCCTGCTATTAATACCAAACCGCTGAGCCTCGGATCGCATCTTCCACCGCCGCGAAAACTAAACCCGCTACCCGCCTCGAACTCGAATCCTCGACCTCCAAACCCCAGCACCCACCCAGCCAGCAACCCATGGCGACGGAAACGGGCCCCGCCGCCGCCGCCGCCGCCGCCGCGCCGCGCCTCCTCCTGGGCCCGCCACTGGTCCGCGCAGCGCGCCCCTCGCCCGCCGACGACGCCCCGGAGTCGCACCCGTTCCTCGACCTCCTCGACGCGGCCTTCAACGCGCCCTCCGCCGCCGAGGCCAAGGCGGCGCTGGTCCCGCGGGCGGCGCGCACGGAGAACTGCAACGCCACGTACGCCAACTCGGGCGACCCCTGCGTCGACTTCTTCTTCCACGTGGTCCCGTCCACGCCCGCGGAGCGCGTGCGCGAGCTCCTCGCCGCCGCCTGGGCCCGCGACCCGCTCACGGCGCTCAAGCTCGCTTGCAACCTCCGCGGCGTGCGCGGCACCGGCAAGTCGGACAAGGAGGGCTTCTACGCCGCCGCGCTCTGGGTGCACGACCACCACCCGCGCACGCTCGCCTGCAACGTCGCCGCGCTCGCCGAGTTCGGGTACCTCAAGGACTTCCCCGAGCTGCTCTTCCGCCTCGTCCGTGGCCAGGACGTGCGCAAGGTCGCCAAGGAGGGCGCCGCCGCCGACAAGGCGCGCAGGGAGGGCAAGCAGCTCGCCGAGCAGCGGGTCGGCCTCCGCGCCAGGCTCGCCGGCCGCAAGCGCGCCCGCGAGGCCGCCACCAGGTCCGTCACGGAGGCGGCTGCCGTGGCGGAGCAGAAGCCGGAGGCCATGGAGGTCGATCAGAAGGCCTCCAAGCGGGGCGTGCCGAAGAAGGTCCGGACCATGGCCAAGCTCGCCGTGCAGTCGCTCGAGACCTACTACGGCGACCGCGCCTACCGCTTCCTGTTCGACGCCGTGGCCGACTTCTTCGCCGCCCTGCTCGCCTCCGACATGAAGCAGATGGCCCCCGGCGGCAAGAAGAGGAAGATCGGGCTCGCCGCCAAGTGGTGCCCCACGCCCGGCTCGTCCTTCGACCGCGCCACGCTGCTCTGCGAGGCCATCGCCTGCCGCCTCTTCCCGCGCGACTCCGACCCCGAGTACGCCGAGCTCTCCGACGAGCACTACAGCTACCGCGTCCTCCGCCGCCTCCGCCGCGACGTCCTGGTGCCGATCCGCAAGGCCCTGGAGCTCCCGGAGGTCTACATGTGCGCGCAGCGGTGGGACGAGCTGCCCTACGCCCGCGTCGCCTCGGTGGCCATGCGCCGCTACAAGGCCCTCTTCCAGAAGCACGACGAGGAGCGCTTCGCCAAGTACCTCGAGGACGTGGAGGCCGGCAAGGCCAAGATCGCGGCGGGCGCGGTGCTTCCGCACGAGATCGCCGCGGCGGCCTACCGCGGCGAGGAGGACGAGGTGGCGGAGCTGCAGTGGCGCCGCATGGTGGACGACCTCCGCGCCAAGGGCTCCCTCCGCAACTGCATCTCCATCTGCGACGTGTCCGGGAGCATGGAGGGCACCCCCATGGAGGTGGCCATCGCGCTGGGCGTGCTCACCTCGGAGCTCAGCGAGGAGCCGTGGGCGGGCAAGGTGATCACGTTCCACACCAGGCCGTCCATCCACGTGATCAAGGGCGAGACGCTGCGCGAGAAGATGCGGTTCGTGGCCAAGCTCGAGTGGCACGGGAGCACCAACTTCCAGGGCGTGTTCGACCGCATCCTCGCCACGGCCAGGGAGGCCCAGCTGCCGCCGGAGAAGATGATCCGCACCGTCTTCGTGTACAGCGACATGGAGTTCGGCGAGGCGTGCGGGCGGGGCGTCTACAACGGCATGCCCTACGGCGAGGGGTCGTGGGACACGGACTACGCCGCCATCTGCCGCAAGTTCAGGGACGCCGGCTACGGCGACTCGGTGCCCCAGGTGGTGTTCTGGAACCTGCGCGACTCCAAGTCGACGCCCGTGACGTCCACCCAGCCCGGCGCCGCCATGGTGAGCGGCTTCTCCAAGAACGTGCTCAAGATCTTCCTGCAGAACGACGGCGTGGTTAACCCCGAGGCAATCATGAGCCAGGCCATCGCCGGCGACGAGTACCAGAAGCTTCAAATCTACGATTAGCTAGACAGTTGTTAGATTAGATGGATCGATCCCTTGCTTAGTTCGTGTCGATTCTCTAATTGAGCTCATGCACTAGTACCGTTGTAATTGGTTAGTTGGCTTGTTTTCTCTGGATTGCAAACTTGCTTCTCTGAACTCGGTGGTGAATGCAATGCAGTGATTCAGATTCGGAGGATTTGATTTCGATTTTGATTTCAATTCGATTCTGTATACAGCCTGACGTTAATTGAATTGCTGTTTGAAACCCTGAAAGCCTCTTTTCTGAATTGCGAACATGTGCTTCTCTGAATTCTGTCTCTTTTATACATCCATTTATACAGTTTTGAAATTGACCACTAAAATTTCTGCAGGTTGTATTTCTGCAGTGCAGGCAATAAAATTTATATGATGCAGAGACACACAAACCGCCGATTGGTGGCGCTTTTCAGATCCACGGGCAGTTAGAATGCTGCCAGCGTTGTAGCGCCATTTCAGTCAACAGGAATGAGCCAAAGATGGAAAATTTCTGGAACTCCAGAAGCACATTACCATGATTTGATGAATGTCCCAAAATTCTCGAGCTGCAACGCCGATAGGTCGACGCTTTCACCATGTCCGTAGCAATCAATTGGCGGCGTGTTAACCTAAATTCTTCCGACTGCACGCGCACCATCTAAGAGCAAGTACAATAGAGCTGACTCAGCGGGCTATAAGGAATAAAGTAGTATATTTATGCTTAGTTGGAGGGAAGAGAAGAGGAGAGAGAAGGTAAGCGGGCTCTTCGTGAAAAGCTAGCTCTAGCACGTGCTCCTAGGCACCTAATAAAAAAGTAGTACGCTTTTTTGATCTACTATTGTACATGTTGACTATAAGATGGGCTGTAGATGACATGGCACAGGCTTATAGCCAGCAGCTGGCTATATTATTAACCATGCTCTAAACGATGCTTACTAGTGCATATGATTGGTGGCATTAAATGCGGTTAGATTTGTCACAGGTGAATGGAAAAACAGATCCATGTGCATTTATTTTGGATTTTCAAAATTTTAAAAAGCCATATCTTTCAAACCACGTATCGAAATTCAGATCCGTCTTCACCGTTGGATTCTTCGTGACGAGATCTCCATATCTTTCAAACCACACATCAAAATTCAGATCCGTCTTCACCGTTGGATTCTTCGTGACGAGATCTTTAAAACTACTACATCATGCAACTTTTTTCAAAACAAATTTTTTGATCTGCATGATTCAACTTCCTATGAGATTGCAATCTAGCAATCATGTCAACTTTGATGTGCAACTAGTCTACTGTCTTGACCAACTACCTAGTAGTCGATGTGCAACCCTTCTCCCTACTCGTCGATGTGTGGTTTTTTTACTGTTGGCACACCCTACCCCACCTCTCCCTGCAAGCAATATGTGCAACTTAGTCTATTGTACAAGCCAACTGTCTATTAGTCAATGTGCAACTCCTTCCCCTCCCTATTTGTGGCGGGGGCAACGAATAGAGTTGCACATAGTCTGCTAGTTACTTGGCCAGAGTAACATACGAAGTTGCACATATCATAGGCAGAGACAGTTGAATGGTGAAAATTGACATTCATGAGGGTAGTGAAATGTTGCATATAAATAGAGTGCCAAAGTTGCAAATCTCACTAGTAGGGGTGGTCGGGCCGGGTGCTAGCAGGGAAACTACACATCCACGGAGTACGAGAGAAAGTTGCACGTCACTGTTACACAGTTGGCCGTGACAGTATTCGAAGTTGCACATCCACTGTTAGGCTGTTGGCCGGTGCAACAAACAGTCAAGCACATCCACGGGTGGGAAAGTTGCATGTCAACTACTATGCAGTTGGCCTGAGCAACAAACGAAGTTGCACATTTCACAAGAAGGAGGTAGTTTGGGGGTGGAGGTACCATAGAGTAATACTGTACGTCTACAGTGTAGGAGAAAAGTTGCACATCCCCGTCAGATATTTGCACATTGACGGCTAGTCAGTTGCACAAAACGGGAACAATATTGCACAATTTTTTTCATTGAAACATACTTATGTGAGATCTAGTTTCGAAGAGCATGCCGCATGCCGCGAGGATTCCGACAGTGAAAACGGATATGAATTCCACACGCGATTTGAAAGTTATGCCTTTTAGAAAAATTTAAAGCTCAAATTAAATACACAAAAGACAAACGTGGGTATCGAGCAAGAGACATGCGGGCATCAGGAACACGTGAGATGATTAATTAGCAGCTTCCTTTTTTAACAGTATTGGACCACATAAAGACAAACACTTGCTAAATCTGTAGGCCGCTCACGAACCCTCCCGGGCGCACATGCGCCCACTAGACGCATCCCTTTGTTAATGCGTTGGTGCTTACATGAGGTGAGTGCATTAACAAACTTAAGCCTAAGTTGGTTGCGTAGGCAGTCCAGTTCGTGTTTCAAATCCACCTCGTGATTGAGAAAGACTAGTTGAGTCTTGTGGGAGGTTATGACCAAACCGAAGCAGCCGGCGGGGAGTTTGGGCTTTAGGAATGTTGAATTTCTCAATCTGGCTTTATAGGCCTGACGGGTTATCTAGGACCCAATCTCTGTGTGTGCTCGCATGGCGGCTTAAATTAGTTACTTTTTTACTGAAAAAACTTTTGATATACTCGTAAATCATCTTGGTAGTATAAAGAACATCATAAGTAATGAAAATTACATCGATGTCTGTAGATCACCTGACGATGACTACAATCATTGAAATGAGTTGAAGGCGCGCTGTTGTTGGAGCCGGTTAAATCTTGTCATAGTAGGCAGCCGGGAAGTCATCGTGCTCAGGCTCCTAAGGACCAACGCACTAGAACAACAACCGTTGCTGCTGAAGAGAAATATAGATCAGAATGATCAAACTTGTAGACAAACGAACATAGACTTGATCCAAGCAGATCCATTGAAGACAAACACTGGTCGAGTCTCACGAGATCTCTGCTGGAGACACACATTCAGAAGCCCTCCGACAATGCTAGACGCATTGCCAGGATGGTGCCTAGGTGGCGAGAAGCTTATCCCACCTTCAAGGAGCCGCCACCTCCTCGTTTGCCCAAGCAGGGCACAAACCTAAACAAACTCACAAAAAGACCTAAAAAAAGAAGACCTTCCGACGACAAGAGTCAGGATTCACCTCACGTCCTTGATCCTAAGGCCACAAAAGAAAGGGTGGATCAGCAGCAGTGCCGGTGGGAGGCAGGGAAACCCTAGCTAGCTGGCTGAGAGTTGCTCGTGGGGAGGAGTTGAGGAGAAAAACGATTGGACACGATGACTTCGGCGAAGCGTCCAACCCGGCCAGGCCCAAGGTTTTCATATACGCGGCCGATCGACCTAGCTAGTAGACGTGTACGCAAAACTATCTTGAGTCTCCCTCTGATCGCACGACAACATGGTCCCTGAAGAGACGACGGCGATGTCACTCCCGGGAGGACATGGTCTGCGAGATCCATGTGCGTCTGGAGGATGCGCCAACCTCTTCCATTGTGCCAGGACGTGCAAGCGGTTGAGCCGCCTTGCGGACGACGTCCACCGCCGGAGGCCGTAGCAGACGTCATCATTTATTTTTGGCTTTTTTCACCATGAAAGACAGACAAAGCACCTCACCTCGACGCCAGGATTTGTGTTCGGGCCTGATCGCTGCTTCGGCTCCTTCTTTCAAGACGGCACAAGGGACCTCAATCACGCAACGCCGCTCGCCACGCTCCACGGTCTCCTTCTTGTGCTTCTAACTCCTGTGATGCTTGGGCCCGCTCAAACCAAATCATCGTTCACCTGGCTGTGTGTAATGTGCTCGCCGGTACATGCAATGAGCTGCCAATGCTGGAGAGCGGCTGGAATTATGGCAAGAGTGGCTATGCCATCTTTGCCGATGCAGATTCTTCCTCAAGCGATAAGCAACAATCTCTATGGGGGCTACTCGACTTTGTTCAAAGTTCTAGTCATCTATGGCAGCGCTATAGATAACAAGTCGTGCGTCCTCCACACATTTTCATACAGCGAGGGGATGTGGAACACGCCTACAAATTTGGGTGATGAGGATATAGAGTTCTATGGTTGCGGGCTACTCAAGCTTTGGAACGCTATCATGTGCCAAGGCACGACACACTGGCTTGTTGGGTACAATACAATCGACCACCATCACTTGCATATTATTGATGTACATGCTGAGACTTGCCATGTTTCCCCGACGAAGGTTGTGAACCCGACCCATGACATTTTATCTGGAACGTATGAAGAATCACAACTTATTATTTCTCCTGACGAGACACTATCGTTGCTTTACTTGCAAAAGCTAGGCCTCTGGGTAAAAATATGCATGTGGCAAGTCCGTAGGGGGACTAAGAATGGTGGTAGATGGCTCTGCAAGCGAGTCATCAAGCTAAAGCCACCCAAACAGATTCCAATAGAAGAGATGCACTTGACCTTTCTGAGAGAGAAGAATGGCACTTTACTCGTCAAGGACAACTTCATGAACCTCTACGCTGTTGATCTTAAGACAAAGGGTAATGAAGAGCCTCATATGTTGCCGTAAGGTTACGTACTGTACTGGAAGGTTGTCCCTTTGAAATATATTGGCAGGTGTGCCAATCATTTTTAGTGTTGGTACGCTATAAATGCACATGACTTGACTTCAAGGCACCATCCTCTCATAATTTTATTTCATTTACTTTCAGAATCTGTTGGGTAAATCATTATGTTTGGTGTGGATGGATCAGCTTACTAGTACCCGAAGAAAATGCTTACTAGGAGAATATTAGATTGCATAAAAACGGATATCTGTTTCTGAACCCGGGCTCAGATAATCCCAAAATCTACACCGATAGCTGGCATGTGGATCCGTGCGCCTTGGCGTATTTTGAAGCCGTATGTCGCGAAAATCGCTCCATCCCGCTGGCGCATTTATTGAGACGGCGCGTGGCACTGTTGGTGCAGATAAGCTACTCAATGGATGGCTCGGCAATATTTCTGAGCCCTTGTGGGCCGTGCATGCCATATGTCCCAATTACGGTATCCACACCAACTGCCATAAATATCTCCCCACCCACGCCACCCCTCGCCCACAACCAACCACTTTTGGTAAAAAAATAATCCCCTTCGTCTTCGTGCTAAGAGCATGGTTAATAAGAGAGGCAGTAGCCGGCTCTATAGTCATGTCCATGTCATCTATAGTCTTCACACAACCAACATCATATAATGGGACAGCTATAGGTTGGCTGTTGGGTTGAATTTAAGTATTAATCTTTGCATGCTGGGATTGGGAGGAATGACAAAGCGCTAGTTTACAGGCAGCAGCTCGGGCTGCAAGCGAGCTATTGTGAAGAGCCGGCTCTGCTCTCTCTCCTCACTTCTCTCTCTTCTATGTAGGATTTTTTTGACGTGGCAAGTCTTGTAGTCTGCTGAGTAGGACTCCCCGTCTCCGCCGCCATTAGTTGGATCACCTCGCCCTGAAAATCGGTGGAGAATACCTGCTTCAGCAGTCCTCTAAAGCATGCATTTTGTCCTCTCGGCGGACCTTATTCCAATACCAATCTGCCAATAGTACAAATTATGAAACCGTAGGCCTCGCCCAACGAATCAAAGCTGAGGCCAAGTTCAGGACACACTACACTCTTATCAGGTTCCTCTGCATACTTGTGAATCAACTGCTCCAGAGCGCTCATCCGAGAAGGACATGGTGCTCGGTCTGGTGGTGCACTCTCTAGACAAAGCCTGAATTTGAAAACGTACATGCTCATTTTCAGTACAGTAATCTCAGATGCATCTTGTAGATTAATGTCAATGGTTCTGTACGCTAAATGACTAACAAGGTAAACCACTTTTCTGAAGAAAAATGCACTCTGCATACAAGTGGCATACGTAGTTGAAGAAAAACAGTTGACAGTCAAGGAGGATTTTACATCACACCTTTTTGTCCAGCCAGGGGCCTCTAGATTGACTCTGTCGATCGACTGCGCCGACCTCGTCGGAGATGCATCACGGTTCACGGCAACGGTGCACTTCCCGCGCTCTATCTGGGCCATCTTCTCCGACCTTTTCAGCCATACCAGATCCAGAATTTGAATCAGCAGGAACCGCAAGACCGGCTTCGTTGTCTGAAAGGAGAACGAGGTGAACCGGATCTGGCTGCTCAAGGTTGCCAGCCAACTACTCTCTTAGAGCAACTCTAGCAGACCCCGCAAAAATGCTAAACCTGTAAATTCCGGCGAGTTTACGGTTTCGGACCAATTTGTGTCTAGAATAGACCCCGTAAAAGTTAGCAGAACTGTAAACTTTTTACAGGCCACTGAAAACACGAGCCTCCTATAGGTCCGAGGACAATATACAGGCCATGAACCGGATCCCTCCGCCGCCTCTCCCCGTGCGCCGCTGTCCGTACCATCCGTCTCCAGCCGTCGATTTCTCCCTGCTCCAATAAAATTCTGCACTGCAAAAGGATCGAGCGCGTGCCTGCGGCCATGGTTGATCCCGTTCGGAGACTCCGTGAACGAGATGCAGCGGCTCCGTGACACCAGCGGCTCCGTATATGACAGCTACGGCGAGGGAAGCTAGCTAGCTAGCTCCTGGGAAGATCGATTAGCCAGCTAGCTAGCCACCGTCTGGAGCGATTCAGGCAGCAACGGCGATGGTGACGATGGGGCGCTCCGTGTGAGCCCTGTTGGACGCCGGTGGCATCGTATTTGGTCGCTTTGTGCGCTGTTTGTCGGGTTCGTAGGAGCGAGCTAGCTGGCCGTGGACACGGGCGAGAGGAAGAAGAAGACGTGAGGAAGAATATACGAGAATATTTGATTTTACAGTCTAATTTATGGGGTATGTTCTGCCGCAGCTAAAACCGACCCTTAAGACGCGTTTTCCGCAAACTGCAAACGCGTTTTGCAGGTCAGTGAGATGCGGGGTCTACTAGAGATGTTCTTATAGCGGCTGAGTAAACAACGGCAATCACCGGCAAAAAGGCCAGCTCGTCAGAGTTCTCCTGCGTGGCATACAGCTTTGCCCAAGAAATCCCAAAAGCAATTTCATAGATCTGTACAGACGAACCTGTCGACGGCGTCCAGCAGGAACTCCGTACCAGACCCATCCATTCCCTCGCCGTTGACGGCGAAGAACGATCGTCGCCGCAATGAACAGCCGCAGAATGAGACGAGAGCGGGGGTAGCGGTCAAGCGAGACTTCCGTCCTGAACCATTATCTGATCCCTGGCTCGGCAAAAAGGTTCACGTCCTGCTCCATGGCCCAGCGCGCCATCCCGTGGCCTCCGTCCTTTCCCCTACGCTTCGGCCCCACGCATTCACCATTGTTTCGTACCGTATTCACGTGTACGCCCGAATTACCGCCGCTCGCGTCGGACGCTCCAGCTGGAATTGTTCGCATCCCGAGTCAGGTATTGACGCGTGCGATTTCGGGTGCAGCTGGACTCGGGCACCGAAACGCCGGGTTTGCATAAAAAGCTTATTTCATGCGAATATTCAATTCTGCACTCGAGCTCATCTGATCTCGTTGAATAGTATCAAAGAAATATTTTTTTTAAATAAATCAGTTTCTTTTTGCACGGAAGATGTTTGATTGTGTGAGGTCCATGCCAATTGTAAGTGCATTCAGACATATGAGCAGTTCTCAAGGAAAAAAATCAGTCCAAACATCTTCCATGAAAAAAATTCAGATTATTTTTTGAATTTTTTACTCCCTCCAGTCTTAATTGACGCAGCCTCTACACAACATTGTATACAGGATGCGTCAATTATTTTGGATCGGAAGGAGTAGTATTTTCTTCTTGTGATTTCACTGTTTATGGTGGGAGTAGATAAGCTCGGAAGCCAATTTGCCGCTCTCATTTAACAATCTAATCTTTTATTTGCTTTTGAAGAAGTGAATGTGCAGCTTATGAGGTTTGATATTATTATTTTTATAGCCTCAAGAAAAGACTTTTTCTCCTCCCGCCGGCGCCGCCGCCGATCCACCCCACCTTTGATGGCCTTTGGGCCATGAAGGTGCGGAGGATCTTGGCCCCGCGCCGGCGGGAGGGACCCCGTTCTTGTTTTTGTTAGGTTGAACATCTTGGTTGATGTTGTGTGGCGGTGGCGATGTCCCTTAGTAGGAATAATGTCACCCACGTCCGATCCCGTTCCGATGGTGCGAATAGCGTCATCTGAGGATGTGTGGAGGTGTGTCTCCCTCAGATCTTGCGAGATTTTGTCTGTGGCGGTCTTCGGTGAATCTATTTGGATCCAGTTTGTGTTCGTCTTCATTCTTGTGCTTACAGGTTTGATCTTTTCGATCTATAACTCTCTTCATCGATGATGATTGCTATACTGGTGCGCTGGTCCTTTGGGGCCGTAGAAAGACAACTTCCCGACTGTCTACTACAACAGGTTTGCCGGCTCCTGTGAGGGAGGGGCGATGACGGCGGCGCGCCTTCGGCTTGCTTCGGTGATTGTAGTCGTCGTTATGTAATCTATGGATCTAGTTGTAATTTTTATTACCTCTAGCATTCTTTATACTGTCATGATTGATCAATAGATTGGAAATTTCTCTCGGAAAAAGATGCTGACAACAGTTAGTAACAAGCATAACACAAACAAATTACACATATACATGACGTACCCAAAAAAAAACATATACGTGACATAAATATTAGAACAACAAAAGATCGCTGATGCTGCATCGATACCGACTTGTCAGGCGGCCCGTGAACCGACGAACGAGCCGGCTGCAGGCTGCGCTGGTTTTGTAAAGCATCCTGTCAAACGTCGACACAGAACAGCAACTTAAAACGGAGTTTCTACGCACGGCGGCATGTGCGCACGGAATCGAGGCCTTACGAGTGCGCGATGAGATCGTGAAAGAAGGTGGCAGGCTTTTATGCCTTGTGATGGATGTTCCATATACATAGAGTATTCTATGATGGTTTTAGTACAAGACAGGCACAGGTTGGGTTGTGATACAGCCGTCCTAATTGAGCGCTTCGAGGGCCAATGCGGTGCTGCTGGGGACCGGGTCGTGGTTGGGAAACAAGTACCTGTCTTGTGTTGGCGCCAACTCTTTCGGTCGCGTGCCTCTAGCCTGCTTAAATGCCACGTCTTGCCCATGACGTATCTGGGCAGCCAGTTTGGAGTACATTCAGCCTGGATGGAGTTCATTGACATGGACGGGGGCTTAAGGTACTATAACAAAGCTCATTTTGTTTTGTGTTGTGTCATTTGTTGATGCTGAATCTTCGAACGTCCTGCCCAGGTCTACAGGTAGTTTGATCCCAGCCTCATCTTTCTCTCATCGGAGGGTCAGGTCGTTCTGCGCCACCGAGGAGCAGTGGTCATCTGGTTCGTCCAGAGCTGTTGAGAAAGATGTCCAGAAGGTGGGAGATGTATGTTCACCAAACATGCATCAGGAGAGTGCTGAAGTTTCCCCTCGACGATGTGATCTATATGAGGCGGGTGGGTCTGTCTGCCGGACGACGGCTACTGCTTCGAGCTTGCTCGTCGGTGATAATGCGGATTTGGTCGGGCCAAACGAGTTGGGACGACGCCTGTGGGGAGGCAACTTCAGGCTGGTCGAGAAGGTGAGATCTTGAATTTTGCTGTATAAAAATTCATCATGTTATTTTTTTACTGCCCCGGGTAAGCCATCTGTGCTTAGGTGTTTTTTTGTATAGAAAAAGGGCCAAACAACGAATCTAGCGTATCTATGCATTTATATGTTGTTAATGCTGAAAACTTACTTTCGTCTTATGCAAACTAAAAAAGTTTGGAACATCACTTTGGTGCTTCGTGTGGGAAGGTCGAATGGACCGGCTTGTGAGGGGGATGGGCCAGCCTCTGCGACGGCACCAGAAAATGTGGGCTGTGCGTGGGAGCTTGGTTTTTCCGGGGGCGTGCTAGATTTCTTAGACAGGCTGGTTTTGTCATTCTGATTCGCTCCTTTTGGACTAGTGTGTTGGTGCAAAACTGAAAATTCTAGGTGTGATGAAATAAGAAGTGTATTCTTTTTTCACATGACACAAAAAGGTTGCTTGTAAAAACTGATATTACGATGTCGGAAAAAAATACATTAAACTCGTACATACTGACATTGTTTTTAGAGAAAAACATCTTTACTGACTTGTTTTCGAAAACAAAAACTCCCATTGTGCAGGGCGAGGTTGGTAAAAGTTGACGTGTCAAGGGAATACAACCCGAGCAGGAAGAGTGCTTTGGAAATGTTGATCAGGGGGTTTACTAAAAAGAAGGAGGGGGTTGTCATCAACCCGGTGGTCGGCCTGTCGTTCGATTCTATTGACGAGGCTCATGAATTCTATAACTTTTGTACTCTTGGGAGATTGGTTTCGGGATCTGGTTTGGAATGAGCAGGCTGAACGTTAAAAGAGCAAAGTGCATGCAAGAGGTTGTCTGTGGGTGTGCGGTAAGTAAACAGATTAAGTTCAAATAAGAGTTGTTTTTTTGGGATCGACCATTATTCCCGTTTTAATGTTTATTTCTTTTATCTTCTGTCTAGGGACGACACTCAAGAAACTGGAATAGCAGGTCAAGTAGGTGCGGGAGCGAGGCGATGATAAGGCTTCTCCGTTCTCCAGACAATGGTTGGTACATTAGTGAGTTTAGGAGTGCACACAATCATGCTTTATCACTGACTTGTGGGAAGAAGTTGCATTGGAAGTCGAACAGATACATTGACGTGCACATCAAGGATTTGGTTAAGCAGTTGAGGGAGAACAACATTGTTTGAGCAAGGTTTATAGCATTGTTGGTAGTTTCTTCGGGACCATGGAAAATGCCCCGTTCACGAAGAGGTCTTTGAAAGTACTGTGTGGGAAACTGGGTAGGGATCAATCAGACCACGATGCGACTAAAACTGTTCATCTACTACAAGACATCAAAGCAGCAGACCGCAACTTTTCGTACAATGTGCAAGTTAACATGGAAGCAAGGGTGAAGACATTGATGTGGGTAACTGGGAGGGGCATAGATCATTATAGGTATTTCAGAGACGCAATAACCTTTGATACAACATACCGCACTAACTTATATGACATGCCGTTTAATTTGTTCATTGGGGTGAACAACCACTTCCAGAGCATAATTTTTAAAGCTGTACTAATGAGGTACGAGACAGTGGAGAGTTTGAAATGGGTTTTTAGGGAATTTGTAATGATCGTTGGTGGCAAAGCGCCAATGACTATACTTACTAGTGAGTGGTTGGATTTTTTATTTGATTTTTTGCTTCTTATGTTAGAAGTACATTTTTTGTTAGACTGAAGAGTTGGTTGAATGACACGTGCAGACCAGACGAGGGCAATGGAGCTGGCGATAATAGATGAATTACCAAACACCACACGCAGATGGTGCAAATGGCATGTGCTGAAGAAGGCTAAAAAGAGTTTGGGAGTACTATATGGGAAGAAATCTGAATTCAAGAAAGATTTTCAAATGTTGGTGCACCACGTGTTGACTATCCACAAATTTGAGCAAGGATGGGATGCAATGCTCTTGAAATATAGTTTGCAAAGACATCCGAGGGAGTCCTGGACTAGGGGGTGTCCGGACAGCCGGACTATCATCGTCCGCCGGACTCCAAGATTACGAAGATACAAGATTGAAGACTCCGTCCCGTGTCCGGATGGGACTTTCCTTGGCGTGGAAGGCAAGCTTGGCAATACGGATATGTAGATCTCCTACCATTGTAACCGACTCTGTGTAACCCTAGCCTCCTCCGGCGTCTATATAAACCGGAGGGCTTTAGTCCGTAGGACAACATACATTACAACAATCGTACCATAGGCTAGCTTTAGGGTTTAGCCGCCTCGATCTCGTGGTAGATCCACTCTTGTACTACCCATATCATCAATATTAATCAAGCAGGACGTAGGGTTTTACCTCCATCAAGAGGGCCCGAACCTGGGTAAAACATCGTGTCCCTCGTCTCCTGTTACCATCCGCCTAGACGCACAGTTCGGGACCCCCTACCCGAGATCCGCCGGTTTTGACACCGACATTGGTGCTTTCATTGAGAGTTCCTCTATGTCATCACCGATAGGAAGGATGCCTCCACCCGTCTTCAAAGACGGTGTTTTCACCAAAGGGGCCTTGGCCGCCGGCCAAACTATCCGGCTAGGTGGTTTTCTTATGACCGCCTGTCCGGCCACCACTTCGACAATGACTTCTCAAGTCGTCAGAACCAATCTTCGCGTCAACTCGAAATCTGCTGAACAGTTGGATCCGATAGAGCTCTCGTCCGTTAACGAGCTCTTGGATCGCATCGTCGCCCTGGGAGTCGCTACAGACTACAATCAGATTGGGATTAAAACCGATCCGAGAGAGATTAACTCTCCCCAGGCCACCCACCACGTCGCAGTGGTAGAGGAGCAATACGGCAACTCTTCGCCTATATTGAAAACTAGTCACGTCCGGATTCCCGAACCCTCCATGCCGGATTTCCGCGGAGGGACGGACTTCGATCGAGCATTGAACTTAAAACCATGCATCGCTCCGGACTTGCTGGATCGTATCCAGCAACCCAAGCTTCCGAATTCGGGAACTTCTCGGCCTTTAAGCCCCAAGATGAGCAGGGATCCGGATTTTAGTCCACCCACCTGCCCAGACATATGCGATCTATCTCTAATACGGCAAGAGCCCGCTGAAACAGATACATCACTCTCGGGCGATTCCTCCTGGTTATGGACAGGATAAAGGACTGCCGAGAGGAAAACGCAATCTCAATCTTCTGCAATAATTGCACGGACAAGGGAATACTGAACGCCATCGATCGTCATACAATTACACGCTTCACCGATCTGGCGTCCATAGTACGAAAGTACTGTGCGATGGAGAGTTTCCGGAAAACCGAATATCAATTTTGGAATAATCCGGCCCCAAATCCAGTCCGCAACAAAAGGGCGCCTTACATTCAGGCCCCAGATGCAAAAACAAAAAAACAAAAACCCAATAAGGGAAACGGAACCGTACTGGAGGGATGGCTCAATGGACCCTGTAAGCTTCATAGTACAGAGGGAGCCATCCCAACACATAGCCTTCGAGCATGTTGGATATTACGGCAGGTGGCCAAAAGTGGCGAGGAACTTCTAGCCCCGCAAAACCACTCCAACAATACCGATGCGGTATCAGCGATCTTCAAGACTTTCGCATCAAACAATATGCAAAGCGAACAATCCAGCGGACTCGCGAAGTCTACCAAGTAGCAACAAAAATCCATGGGCGACACAACTATCACCTTCAGCGTCGGCGACGAGCCTAAATTCGAACAGCGAGCACCAGCCGCCTTTGGTGCTTAGTCCCATAGTGGATGGCTTTCGGTGACAAAAGTCCTCATGGATGGCGGCAGCGGTTAAACCTCATTTACGAGGAAACTCTACGGAAAATGGAAATAGATTGGAGCCGTATTGAGCGAAGCAGCACAACCTTCAGAGGAATAATCCCTAGCCGGAAGCGCTGCACGGACAAATCACACTCGATGTGGTGTTCGCTCGCGGACAATTACAGATCCGAAGAAGTCACGTTCCAAGTGGCCCCGTTCAACAGCGGATATCACGCCATATTAGGACGAGAGGCATTCACAATTTTTCAAGCAGTACCTCATTACGGGTACATGAAGCTCAAAATGCCTGGGCCCGGCGGAATAATCACTCTCGCTAGTGATTCGGACATAGCACTCCGCACCGAGAACAAGACAGCAGCACTAGCCCTGGAGGCACTATCCGAAGCCCTAGCAGCAGAAGAACTCACCATGCTGCGCTCTACGGTGAACAGGGACGATGTGATACTCGATAAAAGATCCAAGTCCACCTCCTTCAAACCAGCAGATGAAATAATAAAATTCCAGGTCCACCCGTGGAGCCAACAAAGACGGCCTCCATCGGGGCACAATTGAACCCCGAAGTAGACGCCACACTGCGCGAATTCCTTCGGGAAAATTGGGACATTTTCGCCTGGCATCCTTCGGATATGCCCGGAATCCCACGCAGGTTGGCAGAACACAGCCCAAACATCCTAAAAAGATTTAAGCCAGTCAAACAGGCTCTTCGACGATTTTTCAAACCCAAAAGACAGGCAATGGGAGAAGAGCTAGCCAAACTATTGGAAGCTGGATTCATCAGAGATATCAAACATCCGGATTGGCTAGCAAATCTGGTAATGGTACCAAAGAAGGACAAATCCTGGCGCCTCTGTGTCGATTTTAAAGACCTCAACAAGGCTTGCCCAAAGGATCCCTTCCCTCTCCCCCGCATCGACCAAATTATTGATGCTACCGCAGGGCACGATTCATTGTGCTTCCTCGACGCATACTCTGGCTACCATCAAATCAAGATGGCGGAAGCAGACCAAGCCGCCACGGCATTCATCACCCCTTATGGACCATTCTGCTTCAACACGATGCCCTTCGGACTTAAAAACGCTGGCGCAACATATCAGCGCATGATTCAAACATGTCTGGCTACCCAGATCGGCAAAACAGTCGAGGCATACGTGAGCGGCGTGGTCGTCAAAACAAAACTGCGTCGAAACTCTAGTAGGCGACTTGAGGTTCACGTTCGACAACCTCGAGCTTATGACATCAAGCTGAATCCGGAAAAATGTGTTTTGGCGTACCAGCGGAAAAGCTCTTGGGCTTCATCGTATCCGGTAGAGGAATCGAAGCAAACCCAGCTAAAATCCGAGCTCTGTCACAGTTGGACATTCCAAAAGACCTCAAACAAATACAAAAATTAATAGGATGCGTGGAAGCACTAAGCCACTTCATCTCCCGTCTAGGAGAAAAGGCGTTGCCCCTCTATCGCCTCCTCAGGCGCACCGAACACTTCGAGTGGACGGATGCCGCCACGGCCGGACTCGAAGAAATAAAGGCCATATTGGCATCAAATCCGGTCCTGGCTGCGCCCAATCTGGGCGAACCAATGTTGTTATACATCGCAGCAATGCATCAAGTTGTAAGCTCGGTACTCGTCGTCGAACGAGAGACAGAAGGGCACAAATTCCCTCTTCAAAAACCAGTGTATTATGTATGCATTGTGTTAACCCCACAAGTCCGTTACCGCACTATCGAAAGATAGCATATGCGGTGTTCATGGCGTCCCGGAAGCTCCGACACTACTTTCAAGAGTGTTCGATAACAGTGGCCTCTGAAGTACCACTCAATGACATTATAAATAACCGCGACACAACTGGCAGGATTGCAAAATGGGCCATTGAGCTCTTACCATTCGATATAACTTACAAACCTCGGCGAGCTATAAAGTCACAAGTTTTGGCTGACTTCGTCGCCGAATGGACCGAAGCCGAACTCCCTAAAGAGTACGGCGCATACTCCAATTGGACTATGCATTTCGACAGCCCTAAAATGTTGGCCGGACTGGGGGCTGGCGTCGTATTGACGTCCCCAACCGGGGACACAGTCCAGTATGTACTTCAAATAATGTACACGGACTCCAACAACGCGCCGAATACGAGGCCCTGTTACATGGTCTCCGGATGGCAGTCTCCATGGGCATTCAACGCCTAGAGGTGCGCGGGGACTCAAACCTTGCAATATCCCAAATAAACAGAGACTTTGACGCCAAGGATCCAAAAATGGCAGCATATCGCAACGCTGTCCTAAAAATGTCAGCTCGGTTTGAAGGACTCGAATTTCATCACATAGCCCGAGATAATAACCAAGCGGCCGACGTAATGGCACGCATCGGTGCGAAGCGTGATGCTATCCCTCCAAATATCTTCCTGGAACGGCTCTTCAAGCCATCCGTACTATGGGAAGAGGAGCCCGGAAGTGACAAACCGGAAAAAACCGCGCCAATCGGCGATTCAGCCGATCACATAACACCTTCAGCCCACGACATAATGGCAATAATCGCCCCGTGGACAGAACCGTTCCTAGCCTACTTGCTTAGGCAGGAACTTCCCGAAGACCAAAACGAGGCTCGCTGCATAGTCCGGCGATCGAAAGCCTACAAGTTCCATGAGGGAGAACTGTATAGGAAAAGTACAACCGGAGTCCTTCAAAGGTGTATCTCCGAAGAGGAAGGGCGAAACCTCCTGGCTGAAATTCATGCCGGACTAGGCGGACACCACGTAGCAGCCCGGGCCCTTGTAGGAAAGGCATTCCGTACAGGGTTCTATTGGCCGACGGCCCGGGCAGATGCCCAGGACTTAGTCCAGAGATGCGTTGGTTGTCAGCTCTTTGCTAACCAGAGCCACATGCCGCCCACCGCCCTCAAAACTATACCCATTACCTGGCCGTTCGCGGTCTGGGGGCTTGATATGGTTGGACCCCTTAAAGGGGGAACCCACAAGCAAAGGTACCTATTGGTCATGGTGGATAAATTCACCAAATGGATAGAGGCCAAACTGGTCAAAACGGCAGAGTCCGGACCAGTGATAGACTTTATATCCCGGGTGGTACACCGCTACAGAGTCCCCCACAGCATCATCACCGACAACGGCACGAACTTCACAGCCGACGAGGTTAAGTCATGGTGCAAGAATATGGGCATCAAGCTCGACTACGCTTCAGTCTATCACCCTCAAACCAACGGTCAAGTGGAACGAGAAAACGGTCTAATAATGAGCGGCATTAAACCCAGACTAGTGCGGTCACTTACTAAATCTGACACGCACTGGATCGAAGAGCTCGACTCCGTACTCTGGGGGCTGCGGACAACGCCTAACCGCACTACCGGATTCACACCATTTTTTATGGTCTACGGCGCAGAGGCAGTCTTGCCCTGCGACATTATTCATGACTCACCTCGAGTGCGCATGTACGAGGAAAGAGAGGCCAAGCTTGATCGGCAGGACAGCTTGGACACATTGGAGGAAGAACGCGACGTCGCCAAGGCTCGTTCTGCATTCTATCAGCAGCAGGCCCGAAGATATCAAAGCAGAGAAGTACGGGCCAAGACTTACAACGTTGGCGAACTATTTCTACGCCTGCCGGAAAAGAAAAAGGACAAGCTCAAGCCCAAATGGGAGGGCTCCTTCATCATCGATCAAGTCCTTACCGGCGGAGCATACCGTCTACGAAATGCGTCGGATAACCGACTCGAGCCGAACCCATGGAACACAGCCCGCCTCCGAAGATTATATGCCTAGCGCCGGACTAAGAGTTCGTCCCCACCCTCCGTCCAAATTTTTACACTTCGTCTGTCTTTTGTCTCTCTTTTCATAACCCTTTTACTAAAAATCCCCTAAGGGCCTAATTTTGCATTTTTCGCATACACTTGATGTGCCATCCGCACTCATTATACCTGGGGGCTTCTTTTACAGAAGCTCAATTATAAGGGTTTCATGCCCAGCACATGTGTCCAGCTTCCACGTGTACCTTTTACTCACCATTATATGCATCGATATGACTTAAGTTTTGGCCAAGCTGGGTTGCCTGGCTCCTGTGCTTACCCCTACGTTCCCGATTGTTCGGCTAGGAGGTAAAGGGAGCACCTCTGCGATTGTTACTGCCGGGTCAGCCGGATGTGTACCTCAGACTGGGTGAAGCCGAAAACTAGCGTTCTTAAGGGAATATTCGGTCGGTGACTTAAAAGATGATTTTTTACCTACTCATTTATCCGCCCCCAGATGTTTTTCTGCTTTCTTCGCAGTCCGGACATGCACTTTAGGGCATGCCTCCCAGGGAAAGGAACCCTTAACGGAACTATTCTCCCTGGAAGATGTTTCTTACTAACCATGTAATATAACATAACTAGTTGGGCACTTGTCTGATAAAGCACTAATGACCCCTACGCCTGGTCTCCATGCATACCACGGTTGTTTCTTAACCAAAAAGGTATTCGGACACACTCCGGACTCTAGGGTCCCGAGGTTGAAGCGAAAAGGTCGGCAAAGACAAACGATCTACAATCCGGCTAGAAGGCATTTCACATGTCACTTTAAAGGAAAACATACATTGTCAAAATTACTGATTGTATTCCTCCTCAATCCCGTCTAACAGGCTGTCTAACTTACAGTCCCGTTGGGAAAATTTAGCAGCCAACTCTACTTGGCTGTATACTAAACTCACAGGGATCTCCTTCCCATCGGGCCCCACCGGTCCAACTTCGGCCATATGGTTGGGATCCGCCTTCTTATAACGCGTCTTCACCATGGCCCAAGCCTCCCTGGCACCTTGACGGCAGGCGAAATCTTCCACAAGCAAGCGCTGCCGCACTCTGAAGCTTCTCCGCAAGCTCCCCAAGGCCCTCGGGTAGGGAGAGGGCTGGCCATAAAGCCTGGACGACGCCGCTCATTGCCTGCCGAACTCGTTCGAGCAGTTGCAACAGGTCGGAAAGTTGATCACCTGTTGATATGGGCATCTCCTCCGCAGGGCGACCTGTGAGTATACCTACAAGACATATTATGTCAATTGACTTCCTCGCCGAACTCTTCTTTTCAAAAGAGTTTGCTTAAGCACTTACTATAAATGCCGCGACGAAGCCGCTGATTCTCCTTAACAGAGCAGGACAGCCCGGCTTGAGCGCCTTTCAGCTCTTCACCGAGCTTGGTGTTGGCATCTTGGAGCTTGTTCCTTTCTTGCTGCACCCTACTCAGCACCCTCTCGCCGGCCTTTAGCTGGCGCAGTAATTCTTGCCTATCCGGATCTTGTCCGGCGGCACCTGCAATGTCACTATTAGACTTGCGCGCACGCCGCACAACGCTTATATCTATTAATAAAAATGTGTTACGGGAGGGGTCTGCGTCTCCTCCTGCGGCAGCAAGTCTGCGGCCTCGGTTGGGCCTTGCATTCTTGCAGCTCCGAGACAATTGGGCATTCTTCTCGGTAAGAGCTGCGTTTCAAATGATCCTTAAATCAGTTAACATAACTACTTTAAGTCTCGGGGGCTACTGGTATATATAACCATTAAAAACCCCTTACCCGTATGTCTTTCACATACTGCTCCGTGGCTCTGGTAAAACCATCTTGAGCGGCACGAAGATGTGCGTCCCCTGCGTTAAAGGCATCCAATGCCTCAGGGGAGAAGCACGCTTCACGAAATACTGTCCGGCGGCGCCTATGGTTCATGCTGCTCTCCACCTCAGACTTGGTGGCGGACAGTCTGTCGGTGTCCTCCGTTGGAGAAGGATCCGGCCTGCGTCTTGCGCTTGCCTCCCCCTCCAGGCCGGGCGCTGGAGCCTGGCCGGTGTAGGTCGGATCGGCAACTTCCGCGCCCGCAGTCCGGCGAGCGCTTTTTCTCCTATAAAGATCACGAGCACTCAGACGCTTCCTAGGAATGTTGCTCTGCAAATTCAAATACAAGTTATACCTTTGCGGTGACGTTTCCGTCCGCACCGCGCTCCTTTTCCGCCTGCTGGTCCGGACTGACCTCTGTTGGTCAGCCACTGCGGGCTCGGCTTCCTGCCGTGAAGGTGCTTCCTGTAAAATACCATCGTTCGCGAAGGTTAGAAATGGGCAAGGAAGAGATAATGGTGTCCGGACTTCGGTCGCAGTCACCTGGGAAGCCAGATACAGTCCGGGGTAGTCCGCCATAATGGCGACCAAAGCATTATCCATGCTGAGCTGGTGAAATACCCCGTCGATCAGCTCCACCTTGATGTCCGGATCCTCTTCGGAGGCCGGATCCATGGATCTTCCCGGATCCTCGGGTTGCGGAGCGGGACTTACCATGTCCTCCACAGTCCGGCGTAGATCCTGCGCCGAAGACATAATGTAAGAGGCCTAGGCTTCAAAGGCATGGGTTGAACCCTTAAAAGTGTTCGCTTACCCATCCTCTAGGGTTGTTCATGGAAAACCCATTTAAAGGGTTCGTTCGAAGGAAGTCCTCCTTCTCCCCCTTGTACAGACTGGACAGGATCTTCACCAGGTCCTCGGTCGAATCCGGCCCTTTGCGGCCATGACGGGTAGCATCCTCTTCCCCGTTGAAATCCCACATAGGGTGGCCTCTATATTGCAATGGCTGTACCCCCCGCATGATGCATATCGTCATAACTCCAATCATGGTCAACCCAGAATGGGCCAGCAATCTTATTCGGCCCATCAAGTAATGGACGCTCTTGTCTTCCTCCAAACGGGGGCTCCGTGGGCGTCAGCTGAGGCGTTTCTTCAGAGGAGCAGCACTAAACTCCGGAGGCCAATCCGGATCGGGTCCGCAGCGAGCGTCTCCTATGTAAACCACTCAAGGCCGTCTTGAGCGCCTTCTTAGGAGTCTTGGATGGGTATCCGGTCTGGCGATGCGCCATATTTCAGCGCCGCCCACCTGATATATGGACCCCTCGTGAGAACGGGGTACGAGGCAGAACATCCTCTTCCACAATGCAAAATGGGGCTCAATGCCCAGGAATAGCTCGCAAAGAGCTACGCAGCCCGCGATATGCAGGATAGAGGCTGGCGTGAGGTGGTGGAGCTGGAGTCCGTAGAACTCCAGGAGCCCGCGGAGGAACGGATGTATTGGGAATCCGAGTCCCCTTATCAAATAAGGGACGATGCATACTCGCTCCCCTTTATTGGGGCTTGGGGTAGCCTCCGCTTGCCTCCCACCTTGATAAGTGACCAACCCGGCTCGGACCGGGACCATGAAGGCCGGAGGAGATATCCCCGCTTGAGCTTCACTAGCTCGTTGTGCGAACAGCACCTCCTCCAATCCTGGCGGTGGGCTGGGGCGCGGGAAGAGGAGCAGCGTCGGCGGTCCATGATGGAATGGATTTTAGGTCAAAGGCGCTCCGATGAAGTATTCAAGGGAGAAAGATGGTGTGGTTTGGATCTGGATTTTGCCTCTTTTGTAGGCGGACGACTTCGCACGACTAGGGGTGAAACGTAAAAGACACCTGGCTTTTCGCATTAAATGCGATCGTGGAAAAAGGCCATTATTTGGCGTAGAAGCCGAGGAACACAGATTTATGATGAAACGGACACTATTCGGCGGTACATGGAGCTTGAAGGAGAACCCGCCTTGCAACGCCAAGACTATATACGCTACTGGACTTATCGTCATTGAAGCCTGGTTCGGGGCTCTTGAGGAGTCTGGACTAGGGGTGTCCGGACAGCGGACTATCATCGTCGCGGACTCCAAGATTCTGAAGATACAAGATTGAAGACTCCGTCCGTGTCCGGATGGGATTTTCCTTGGCGTGGAAGGCAAGCTTGGTAATACGGATATGTAGATCTCCTATCATTGTAACCGACTCTATGTAACCCTAGCCTCCTCCGGTGTCTATATAAACCGGAGGGCTTTAGTCCGTGGGACAACATAGATTTCAACAATCGTACCATAGGCTAGCTTTAGGGTTTAGCCTCCTTGATCTCGTGGTAGATCCACTCTTGTACTATCCATATCATCAATATTAATCAAGCAGGACGTAGGGTTTTACCTCCATCAAGAGGGCCCGAACCTGGGTAAAACATCGTGTCCCTCGTCTCCTGTTACCATCCGCCTAGACGCACAGTTCGGGACCCCCTACCCGAGATCCGCCGGTTTTGACACCGACAACATCCTTTCCTAACGCAGATTTTTGTGGTGCGGGGCACAAGTGGGCACGGCCGTACTTCATGGGTGTTTTTTGCGCAAAGATGACGGGCCCACAGCAGAGCGAGAGCGCAAATTACATGCTTAAATGCTATGTGCCGCCCGGGTACCCAATGCATCTCTTCCTCAAACAGTTTGAGAAGATACTGTTTGATCGAGATTCAGAAGAGAGCTATCAATAGAAACGAACGACATTAGTAAGTGCAAAACCAAAATCATTCATTTTTATGGTAGTGTGTTCTATTTGGGAATGTAATTCTTAATATAATTATTGTCTTTCATTAAGTCTGGCGTGGTTCTGAAGGGCAATCGGCCGATTGAATGTCACGCAGGGAAGATTTACACAAGGGAAATGTTCGAGAATTTTGGGGAGTCCCTGTACAAAGCTGGGTCGTATGTGATGGAAGAATTGGTATGTAAGCGCAAATACCTCGTACATCATGTCGATTCTGTCACAAGGCAAACTTGGTGCAAAGCAGTTTTCATCGTCGAGGTCGACGAGGAAATGGGGGAGTTCATGTGTGAGTGTGGTTTCTACCCTCATTCTGGCATACTTTGCTGTCACGTCCTAAAGGTGATCCCCTAATATATTTCCTTCTTTCCATCTCGCATATGTTTCACATAATTAGTAACAAGAAAAAATTGGACAAAAATGTAGGTCATGCTTGATCTCCGAGTATCTGAAATTCCCACTAAACACATTATGAAGCGGTGGACTAGGGATGCACGCGATATCCTGCTGGACGATCTGCTGATGTACCAAAACGACTAGGGCCCCCAATAAAGCTGACACATATAGAAACTCAAAGCTTTACCATGCCTCTCTCGCGTTCGTACGCCAAGGGGATGAGAATGTGCAATCTTATGAGGCTGCAATGCTTTTACTAAAACAAGTTAGTGCAAAGCTGGAGCCACTTTGTGCCGTGAGGGACGGCATGGGTGTTGCAGATTGGGAAGCTGCAGCTAAGAAATTAGCTGAAGACCAAGACAGTGTGATGGCGCAGTGGGACGATTGTGTGGATGGGTCAACTATTGGGCAAGCACCTAAGAAAAAAAGACCAATCGAGCGGCCAACTAATTGTCGTGACAAAGCACCGTACGAGCAGGCAGTGAAAAGGACACGCTTCTATAAGATTTGCCGAGTGGAAGGGCACAAGAGTACAACATGCCCTAAACGTCGTGACATGCCTAAGCCACCAAGGAAAGAGCCGAAATGTGGTAACTGTGGTGTGCTTGGACATAGGCGTAATAATTGCGCAAAGGCGCATAGGGTAGTTTGATAGAATATTTGCTCGCCTGTGGGCTTTAAAAAAACAACTTGCGTGTTTTTATTCCATTTTGTTTTACTTCCTATCTTGTTGTATTGTTCACATTTCATTTCATGCAACGAACTCGAACATTTTGTTTGTGATGTGTCTGGTATTTGTCAAATCGCTGGTGTAGTTGTACATTATTTTACTAACAAATAATTTGCTTGCAAAAGAAAATGTGGCTATTTGTATCTGATTTTTTGTAAACACAAAAAGAATATGTGACACACGCTATGATGCTCGCCCCATGGTATAATGTTTTCCTACATAGGAAATATGTATTTACTATAAAATCAATAGTTTTACCGTATTATATTACCTAAGAAATTATTACTACAAAAAGCTTTATTGGTACTTGTGTTCTTCGATCATGATTTCAAGTTGAAATAATTTTTTCGCTTGGTATATATATTATTGTAGTATTTCCTAAACAATATAGGAAAATGTATGGTTGGGAACATTTTTTCCATACTCGAATTTTTCGGCGGAAGGTTGCTGCTGTGAAAATTCATGGACCGCCTGGAATCTAATGATAAGGGTCTCACAAAAAACGATATAGGACGATGCAGGACACAAAAAATGAGTTAGACATGTCGACATAGTTATAATGAAAAAAGAATTATGTCCTAATGTTGTATATTGCTTCAAAATAAATAAAAAGATTATTTATTGAAAAAAAAAACAAGAAATAAAAAAGAAGCTGCTGATTTCAAACTTATTGGGTCGCATTAGTAAGATCGATGGGGGGCATGAACAAAAATTGATCGATGACTCAAGGTCGAACTAGTTAATGAATGTCAGCAGTGGCAGACAGGCGTTTTTGAAGGATTTGTGAGAGTTGAGAAAAACATACTGCAATACATAGCTTACAAAAACTAGGGGCATGCGGAAAGCCACGGAAATCTTTTCGGTAGTGGTTAAATATTTTGATAGTTGCTACAAATTGTAGAAAGTATATGCGACCGGAGAGAAAACATGATTGTTTTTAGCGTGCGAGTATTGTACCGCCCTTGAAAATATGCTAAAAAGAAGAGTAAAATGCAAATTCTGTGCTACGTGGGAATTTAGTTAAACAGTAAAAAAATTAAAAATAAACATCCCTTGTCTATATTGCTAAACCGAGCCGTACGACCGGATTGGGTGGGGGAGTGGGCTTCGGTACGGTGTGTGCGAGAATGTGGTCTGGGGTGTGCAAGAATATCCATGCACACGTGCGTTGTGGTGCGATGGATCGGGTAGTGGGCTTCTTGTATAAACGATTTCTCTATCCGGGCCGTTAAAAGTCCACTTCGTCAGTACATGCCATTACATGTGGGCGATGTGTTGGATTAGACGTTTCTTTTGTGTCCACGTCGCTCACACGCAACGGGCCAGCCAGGCTCCGGTTAAACAAAAACGCATTAGTATGTACATGTACGGTTCAGGCACAGTTACGTCAGGCTCCGGTCCCACCAGTGAATCGACTGGTCGAGATGGATGCCGACCAGTACGCTGTGCAGCCGAATTTGGTGTCTTGACCCTTTTGCGAAAATTCATCAGGATCTAACCCTAGTTTCAAAAAAAAATAAGGACTTGGCCCTTTTTCCTACCACCGTAGTCTCTGCCGGTAGGGTTACACACCCTACCGCCGAAGTCCATGGCGGCAGTACTTAACTGCGCCGTCACGCCCGTTTTAACGTGAATAATATCCTACCGCCAGAGTCTTTGGCGGTAGGCTGTGTAACCCTACCGGCATTGTACATGGCGATAGGCTATTTTGCTACTACAAGACGCATGTGTGTGCATGCAAGAACTGCTCTCTCTCTCTCTGGCGCACTGCACTCTCTCTGGTGTACTGCACACTAGGCACTCACATCAATCTCTCCTTTTCTATCTACATGCACATGCATCATTACTAGTAGCTCCTAGCTCGGCCAGCTAGCAAACCAGTCTTCTTTTTGCCATGGACGTAGGAGTATATTACTTAAACAATTTCTCTGCAATGACCCCAGGTCCAAGCAAGTGATCTGCTGCTGCATTTCTCAAGCTCCGCTCCACCGTGTACTTTTGTTTTCTCGCATGGATGGATGCGCCAAGGACCTCGAGCTAATCCGTGCCCTGTGCTGCCGAGCTAGCCAGGCAGAGGCAGCAGGCATGCATCAGTTGCCGGCACATCTGCAGCCACGTACTCCAGCCCAACCGGCATGCATGCACAGGTGACCACATTTTTAAAGTGAAGCTAGAGGCAGACCCTACCATCAAAGACCCTGGCGGTAGGGTATAGTGGTCTACCGCCATGGACCTTGGCGGTAGGGTATTTTTCATGTTATGGCGGTGTCATAATGCAGTTAAATCCTACCGTCAAAAACCGTGGCGATATAAAATGTTACCCTACCGCCAGAGACTACGACGGTAGGAAAAGGGTCAAATTCGGATTTTTTTTCAAACAAGGGTAAAATCCTTTTAAAGTTTCGCAAAAGGGTCAAAACACCAAATTTATCCACGCCGTGCTTTTGGCGCGGCTGGCTCTGAGTAATTTTTCTTGCCAGTACATCATCTTTATTGCATCAGAACGGGGGCTGGGTAGCCATGGGGGGTAGCCGCGAGGCAAGGATAAATTGGTGCGAGGCTTCCGGGCTAGCAAAGGGTTTCAAACTGATTTGAATTTGGTTTGATAGCTTTAGGCGGGAAAATGTGTGCATTCGTTGGTATAAATAGAGGTGATCGAGAGAGTGAAAATATATCGGAAGCATCAGTTCCAATAGGTGGGTGTACACATAACTCAGCACCCACTGCTGATTGTCTTGGGATTGGGTTGCGTCAGGTTAGTAAGCAAAGCAAACACTGCTGGGATTTCATCTAAATGTCTTTCTATTTTTTTTTAGTTGGTAACTGCTCTTTTTTTACAGCCTGTGCGTTACTACCCGACGATTAGCTCACTAAGCACTGCTGGGATGGCGAGCTCTCATGGTGAGTTGGACTAGGTCCACGAGCAAGACAAGGTACTGTTGCCATTTTGCAACCCGCAACCAGCCACCCCCTCTATATTTTCTTTGTGAAGCATAAGTGACCGAGTGCATTCTTTCCCCCTGATGTGATATACTAGAAAACAAATGACTGATTTGCTTGGTTTGTTCCATTTCTAGTACAATGACAATAAAGGACAATCTGGTGATGATTGTTCTCTAATATGAGGAGATGATGCTTGTGGGAAAAAGGTTAAAAACTGCTAATGCTTGCATTTGTTGTTTATGTTTTTTCTTAATTGTAATATATGCTTCATTTCATTTTTCAATTAAAAAACAGCTATGTGTGCTGGCTGGTAGCCATGATTCGCCCCGCGAGGTAGCCGTGGTAGAGTTGATTGAAGGGTTTGGCGACTTTGACCCTATCAGAGACCTGGGGTGCGAGGAAGCGATGCTTCTGTGAGGACGAGCTGCTACCGGAGGCTGATTTTTGTGTTTCGACCCTTTTGACAAAGTTTCGCTGGATCTGACCCATGTTCGAAAGTACTTCGGGATCTAAATTTTTTCCTACCACCACAGTCCTTGGAGGTAGGGTAAAACAGCCTACCGCCATTGGTCTTGGCGGTAGGAACCTGGTCAACGTACCAGCACCGTCACAGACTACTGATGTGGATAAGTGGCTACCGTTAGTGTCAATGGCCATAGGCTGTACAAACCTACTACCAAAGAGCATGGTGGTAGCTGTCCAACATGCATGCATGCATCATTCTACAAGGTGTAGTGGTGCAGCCTTATATTCCTATCTTTCTTTCAGTATTGTCACTACCATTCCTAGCCTTATATTCCCACGAACATGCATCAATGCATGCATTCTTGGTGAACAGAGATGGGAACCGAGACATGCGTGTTTGTTTATTGGATCAATCAATCAATCACTCTCTCTCCCATTGCCATGCATGCGCAGGGAGTACTAGCAGCAGCAACTTAAGCTGGTTAGGCATGCATGTAGTAGTAGCAGCTTTAACCGGGTGGGCTGGATGCATGCACATGCAACTTCCGTCTGGAACAAGGACCTGCCCTACCGCCAAGCACACCGGCGGTAGGGTAGAAAGGCCTACTGCCAGAAACCTTGGCGGTAGGGTATTTTCCATGTTACGGTTGTGTGACGGCGCACTCAAACCCTACCGCAACGGACCGTGGCGGTAGCATGTTGCACCCTACCATCGAGGGCTGTGGCGATAAGAAAAAAGGGTCAAATCCCGAAATTCTTCCGAGCAAGGGTCAGATCCGGCTAAACTTTCGTAAAATGGTCAAAGCAGCAAATTTGGCCACCACCAGACAACGCATGCTCGAGCATCGGTGGCGTGTGGAGCAAATTGTGTGATGCAACTGTGGCTGACGATGAGGTGGACAACCCCTTGAGCAAGCGAGCTAGGTTAATGTAGCATGTGATCTTTACTTTCTAGCATGTGTGGTGATGAGAGTATCTACTGAAATCAAGTAGGATGTACTGCTTGTGGGACCATGTGAACGCATGAACTAGGTTCGGATGTGAAAAAATAGCCTGTGGGAGAGGGTTGTGGTGCCATGATAATGCAAATGTTGAGATGTAAATGCATGGCTAGGTGGAAATGAATGTGTGGCCAGTGGGACAGATAAAACGTCTATCTATAATCAATGCAACATTGCGTGTGTTTTTGTTATATTCGTGCTTGCATTTTAGTCGAGCCTCTATGTGTTGTGGTGTTTTCAGTTTTTAAAGTATGAAAAATGCGGTGAAAAAAGAAAAAGTTTATTGAAAATGGGATTATTTGGCAGGGAAATGCCTAGTGATATCTTTACATGGAGCGAGGTCGCGATTCGCTGCAAATGCATCGCCGTCTTTTTGATGGACAGGGGAACCCTAGCACCACGCTGATTCTGGCGGTGGCACGCACCACTGGTAGTAGGCATCGACCAAGAGGTGAGTAGTGTGTCCGGCGTGTTGCGTGCGAGACTCTGTGTAGGGGTGGTTTGTGGGTGGAACTTTCGTTTCGGTGAGGGTTCCGGTTTATACACACCCATCCGAGGGAGTTGTGTGGGTAGTCTACTTGATACTCTATTGCATATATACAACGAAAAAAATGATAGTTTCCCCTGGTGTTCTACCGGCTGTTGTTATGGTATGCAAGCATCTCGTCATATATTACCCTCCCTAAAATCTTTTTCGGTTCGCTCTCGATTAATAATGATCTCATCTTGGTTGCCTACTAACCCATGAAAGAAATTCTATCCATTGATACATGCTGCTATTGTCGGATTTTTTTATAGTAGAGCGGCTACGTCTGCTTGTCCAATGTCCGCTTTTGAATGTTACAGTTGGCTCTTTTTTGTTGGCACTATGCCTCGCGTGGGGCACGGACACTAGCCTTTGCAAATAGTGAATTAGGCAACTTGCGACATTGGAAATCTGCTAGAGGGCTGGTTTGAAGTTGTGACCGATGGGTTCAGGGGCATCGCAAAAACTGCTCTTAGTAGGCGCCGATGTAGCCCCATAACATAGTCAACCCCCTAGGTGTCAAAAAAAAAACATAGTCAGCCCCCCTCATGCTCGGACAAGCTCCCCCTCCCCTTGTGGGGTTGTATTGGGGGTCTTTTTATTCCTAAACCGCTTGCTGATCTGTAGCGGAAAAACGAAGATAGCACGAGTGTTCCATGACACATTCGTTAAGGGCCTATGTTTTTGGCGTCCCGTGGTAGTTGTTACCTTTTTGGTGTACCGGTTTGTGTCATGTAATGCAAGCAGCATGACATGTATTTTCCCCCACTGATTCCTTGACCGCTTTTTTGTTCGCACACGAACACGTCACTGTGTACCGTCGGCGTCGAGCGCGATGTGCAAGACACGTCGCCGAAGGAGGCTCACCGGAAGTGCGATACGCAAGACAATCCAGCGAGCTCTTTTGAAGACCCAAAACACCACTCGGCTGGGAGAGACCCCGTCTGGACGCACGGCGATGATGGGCTGCCCTAGGTCGGTTTGCCCGCCCCTAGGACTTCGTAGATCGAAGCTCTCCAAAGCGAAGAACACCGTTGAACGAGAAACAGAAAACTAGGGCAGGAGATGAAAGTTTGTAGATGGGCTTTTGCGATTGTGTGTTGTTGTTTCAATCGGCCATCACCCCTCATGTATATAAGAGGCAGCTGGACTGTTTGTAGATGGGTTTTTGCGATTGTGTGTTGTTGTTTCAATCGGCCATCACCCCTCATGTATATAAGAGGCGGCTGGACTTCCCGTGCAAGGAAAAGTTATAACTCACGTCCGAAACCCTAGTTTGGGTCCAACTCGGAATCCGAACTTTCCAAAACGGTTCGGTTTACAACCTGGCTGCACCTTGCGGGTCAATTTTGTGGCAGTAAATGACCTCCGATGAAAATGCACCCAAAAGCATATTTACTCGCTTCGACGAGACGAACAACTTTAGTGTTGAACGGTTTTCAATTTGAGGCCATCTTCAGAGCCAAAGTGCTCGCGCAAAACAACTAATTATTCACGCAGCTCATCAGACATACCCACATGTGTGTCTGGTTCCGGGCATCATATTTTTCCCACTGAAGGGTCACGCTGTGAGGGCTCTAAATTTTGCATACATCCTCGGATTGTGACAATCTTTATATCAATATCAATCGTTTTCACGAGACGAAGAAAATTCGTGTAGAATAGTTTTCCATATAGGGCCGTCTTGGGGGCGTAATGAGCCGAAAAGTGTTTTGGATACAAAATCTCAGTACTTCGAACACAATTTCGGCCTTAGAGACGAGATCGGATGGCTATGACCCAAATATCAAAGTTTCTCCTTTCGATGATTCGAAACTTCCTCACATTAAGAACTTTTCCATTTGAGACCTTATTAATTATGTTTTTGACAATGCCAAAATCTGGTGTCAACATTTTTCACGCTATGCTTGGCTCTATTTTGTTGGCACTTCTTAATTCTGCATGATTGGGGCCTCTCTATTTCTGATCAAAACCTAGGTGGACAAAACGAGTCTTTGGGAATAAGCGAGTTGCCACCTTGCAAGACTTATATTTAGCCCGCGGCATGCAGCGCGAGCTCATAGGGGTGAACCGGGTGAGTTCTCAGAAGAAAAAGACACATCATGGCCAACCTCTCCATTTTCGATCAACCCCCTAGGTGGGTTTGTGTTGAGACGTCGACTCCGTACTACACTGCTAAGTCTTGGCTAAAAAAATGTACTACCACAGGCGTTCATGCAAAAATTGCGCCGTTTTATAGAGGCGGATTATGTTAGTTGCCCTTTGTGGTGTATCAATTGGTATTTTTGGTATGGAATCATGTCATCATGGTTTTTCCCCCTAATTCAGGAAGTCTAGGCCTCAGTGATTAATCTCTGGTGTTTGTGTCCAAAAACAAGAATGTGCTGACTAGGGCTCTGTGCTGGTGACGTTGATTGTTTTATTTTTTTGTAGGGCGGCTAAGTCTGTTTCTACAACGACCGTGCTAGCACGTGGTGGCGCTGTATTGTTGTCCATAAGCAATGCAGCATGGGCGGCAATATATTTTTTTGCAAAAATAAGACAGTGACCTCCTTGTGACTGCGGGAACCGCTCAAGCACCAACTCAGAATATTTATCGGTGTTCTTTGTTGTTTCCACCGTTAACCCTAAAATATGTATTATAATTTAATAAGAGATTTTTTTCGTCCGAGACATCTTCTTTAAGTATTGTTTTGTTTTTTCTATCTGGCACGTGTCGTCCAGCTGTTGGATGAGACCGAGCAAAACTACTGTGTGGAAGCCTTGAGTATATTCGGAAGACAAGTTGTTGCAGTGGGAGCAGCAAATCTGAGCACTGTTTGTAAATGATATGGCGATCTGTCCCACGCCAGATCGATGTCTCAAAACATAGACCACCCCCTGCTGGGCTGTCTTATTTCGACAGCTACCGGGGACGACTTACTACGGATTGATGTGGCATATCCCACCACAAACAGGCCTAGAACACCTGTCATAGCCACTGCAATGATTGTCGTCAAAGGGGCACACACGGATGATGCTACTCATATGATTGCTGATGAAAATTTGTGATGTGTCAATGGATTAAATATGAAGGATATTTACATTCTGAGTTATTTTCATGTGAGTAAAGATGACCTGGAGGCCAAGGCATTATTTGTCATTACGTGCAGGCATGCAACATGATGCAATTATCAGACTAAGATAAGACAGACTATGCTCACATTTGTTAATCAGAAAATTATACATGAGCCAGTTATAGGAGCACGCCAGGAGCTAGTCGGATGCATTCGTTCCATACTAAAAGGAACTGGTACGTGCACATATTGTAGAGATGGTACATGCACGTATAGTGGTAAAGAGGATCTATCTTTATTGTAATGGAAAGAAATCAGCCAAGGATTAGTAAATCTGCGGGCAAGTTACTTCTGTTAGTTGGAGATAAAATAGGAAACCAATTTGTTGATTTGTTTGGATGGTTTCCCAGAATAAGGGTCCGAATTCTCTTCTTACTGCTGCCAGGTAAGAGGAAGGATCTGCACTTTGAACCACCAATGAAGCTACGTGATTTGCTCGGCTTATGTGATCTGGAATGGGGTCCACCGGCAGAACAGCTAAAAGTACACGCAAGTCATAGTTAATATTTTGTACAGATTAACTCTCAAAAAAAAAATATTTTGTACAGATTATATTGCTAAACTATAAAGCACTAGAAGAACGCCCGTGCGTTGCAACGGGGGCACATTAACTTTAAGAGTTCAATATTACGACATTGTCGACCTTTTTTATCATCAAATCCTCACACACACACTCTCCCTCCCTCTTCCTCACTCTCTCTCCCCCTCTCCCTCTCTCTAACACACACACATATCCATCTTATTGGGTACGGGACCATAATCCATCTATTTCACACACACACGCTAGTTCATAACAATATGGATTATGTGTATTATATTTGCCATCAGAACCGAGGGAATTAATTTCATGTAAATCGGCCAGCCACGGCTCCAAGAATACGCGGAGGAGGTGGCCCGGGTCAGGGTCGGCGCCGTCCGGCGCGGGCCATGGGCCCGCTTCCAAGTGCACGTGCAATGCACGTCTTCACAAATATTATAACCAGATGTGAGAAATCACATACTAACACGATGTTGCAATCAATTTGTAATTAAAGAAGCCAAAAGTCTTTTTCTTAAACCAGAATTCCTTATGCTGGAGTTTAAACAAACCCCACAATAACATGATCAATTTTTTTTTGCTCTACTTATCACCTAATTAAGCAAATGCATGACTTATGAAGCGGATAAGAAATCATGTTAACTTGGAACTAAAATTCCAACAAAAGAGTGAGGAACAAACCTTTTTATCATTGCTCTGAAGTCTGAACCTCCCCCTATTTGTTAGTGAAATGTGAGTATGCTTGGAAGATAATGATTTCTTATGCAACATATGCTTTTACATCTGAAGAGCTACAAAATATGTTGACCTACCTATGTGCACTTCCTAAATCAAGCGGATAAAATTATTTCTATCGGCAATATAAAATACTAAACATTAGAAAGAAAGGGACAATGTCCACTAACCATGCAAATATTCTGACCATGGGATATTTAGGCTGGCGTATATGGGAAATCAAAGCTAAAAATGACTCGATGAGTTAGGGATATATCAATAAATATTGTAAAAAGTGATAAAAGAAATCTGCAGCAACTCGCGACCCCTGAACTCAGATTCATAATGAGCAAGTTAGTGAGGCCACCACGGTAGGCTAGCACCAAGGGACAAGGGCAACAACCGCCTTCCCATCCAACCTCGATTCTGCTGGCGCTACTTTCATCCTAAGCCCATGAGTACCGTTAGTGTGTTGCCACGTACGGAGAAACTATGAACTGAAATTTTCATCCAAATCATGAAAAATGTTAATGTTCCTCTCCTCTCCCATCCCTCGTGTGAACATACCCAATTCATGGTTGGCTCGCTACATTCAGCGTAGCTCTGATGTGCACTGCCCTCGCTCTTGATTAGTTGTCGCAGTGCCACGCATCTACGCCAACAAGCTTGGGAGACAAATGCAAATGTTACACCGAGTCAAAATCAACCATCCCACAATCGTAACAATAGAAAAGATAATAACCAAAATTTAACAGAAGAACTACTGCTTGGCTCCCAGATCCATCTCGATAGCCCTTGATCTGGCTGCTGAGCTTCTCCTAGCCGCCTCAACATCACGTCATTACCAAACATGTAGTGGATGCCTAGTGGGACAAGGATTAAGAAATAACATGAGGTGAAAAATACGATGGCTGTCAATTCCATAAGACGATCCAAGTAATTTGACAAAACAAATCGGGAGCATCTCAAAAAAGCAACTAAAAATATGAGAAATGAAGTGGTGAAAATCAGCCCCTGCTCTCATTTATGCTCGCTTTTGTAATGGGAGGCAAGGAATGGGGATACCGGAAGGAGAAAGGATCACATGGACGGCAAGCCTCCACCACCAGCAAGTGGGGTTGCTTCACATCCAATCTCCACGGCCGCCGCCTGCATGGGGACGAACTCCCATGTTCACAACCGGGCTCCCAATCGGCCGCTGCCTCGCCGACCTTGACGACGAAGTAGTCCCTCCCTTCGATCCCATTCGCAATGGAGGCAACACCCATCCCAGCGGACGGGTCCACGGTGAGATCCCTACTGGATTGTGGTCGCGCCTCCCCAAACCTCACCGCGAGACACATGAGAGGGCGCCGTTGCCATGGTCAGGCTTGGAACGGGAAAGAAGGCGACATAGCAGCAACGGCGCCTTCGCCGGGATTGGTGGCGACGGCGGCGGCGAGCGAGCGGGAGGACGGCGACGGCGAGAGAGTAGGAGGGTGGTGGCGGCAGTCCATCGGCCGCCGTGACGTGAGAGGAGGATGGGGATGGGGCCGCGATCTGGACGTATGGAGCGGTCGAGAGGAGGGGAAGCAGGCGGCTGGCTTTTTTCATCATGCGGGGTTTGGGGAAGGTCAAACGAGAGTTTTTTTTTTCGTGCGGGAGGCAGAGCAACGAGGGCGGATGTAGGGAGACGGGACGCGGTCGGTTGGCAGGAAAAGGAAAGCTACGCAAAATCACATCAATATAAGAAAATATCCCATCAATACTTGATTGATTGCGATTTATTTTTATATGGTAACTAATCTGATCATCAATACTTGATTGATTGCGATTTATTTTTTATATGGTAACTAATATGATGGGTTTATGTGGGTGGTGAAGCGAAAAGGAAAGCTACACATTTTTTTAGGTAGTAGAGATGATTGATGATAAGAAAGGGAAAATCACATCAATATAAGGAAATATCCCATCAATACTTGATTGATTGCGATTTATTTTTTATACGGTAACTAATCTGATCATCAATACTTGATTGATTGCGATTTATTTTTTATATGGTAACTAATCTGATGGGTTTATGTGGGTGGTGAAGCGAAAAGGAAAGCTACGCATTTTTTAGGCAGTAGAGACGATTGATGTAAAAAAGGAGAAATCACATCAATATAAGGAAATATCCCATTAATACTTGATTGATTGCGATTTATTTTTTATATGGTAACTAATCTGATCATCAATACTTGATTGATTGCGATTTTTTATGGTAACTAATCTGATGGGTTTATGTGGGTGGTAGAGCGAAAAGACAGGTGGGAGGGAGACGAAATAAAACCAGCGAAATAAAACCAACGAAAGTGGTGAGGCGAAATAAAAACCAGCGAAAAATAACCGGCGGACTATTCGTAGATTTTTTTGGTTCATCTGTCTTGGTGCGACGGGATGTTAGGGCCTGGAGTGCGTGGGGGCGGGCGGGGGACTCGGCTTGAGGTTTTTTTGGTTCTATGCGGCTTAGCGTGAGACGGGAGGTTGGGCGTGTGTGGGACTCGATCGCGGGGTTTTCCTTGTTTTTTCGCGGCTGAGAGGGAGGTGGGAGGAAGTACCAAAGAAGTACCAAAAAAGACCGGGTGAGGTGGGACGAAAATAAAACCCGGAACGCGACCTACCAACTGAGACATTAGGAGTAGAGATATAATCTAATATTTAAATATAGTGTCTAAATATCTTTTCTTATGGTTACTTGTGAGTTTTGGTTAGAGTAGGCTTGCTTTTCAAGCCAGACTAGATGGCCCGGCTGCTATATAAAGCCACAGTACGTTGCTGTAAAATAAGGTTATTTTTCTACGGTTTACGGAACCAATAAGTCTCGAACGAGCCACGTTTTCTCTTCTCGCCCCGAACGCACTGATTGTCGTTGGTTTGTGCGCATGAATCTTTGCGTATTTTTTGTTCCACGTTAGCGTGTGAAACCGTTCGGGATTTTCTTTGTTCCTCGCGAACGAAGAGTCTGCCTTATCCTTCCCTTTCCCTTCCCTCTCCTTTCGCCCCGCACCCCACTCTTTTTCTATCTCATTCCCTCCAGCACTTCTCCTGTCGGCGAGTTTCCCGGCGAGCAGCGGCGGAAGCGCGAAGAGCGCGAGCAGATCTGCAGAGTGGGGTGAGCGTGCGTCATGATAGGCTCCGGGGAGGCACGGTACCTGGGGTGACGAGCAAGCCTCGATGTGTGGGGGAGGGGGCAGGGAGGAGGGCAGCCACTGCCGACGGTCGCGACGACGCCGCTCTAGGGGATGATGTGCGATAGCCATTGAGGGAAGTCTCGGCTGCCGACGCTCGCGTCGTTCCGCTCCGGGGCTCGATGTGCGGTGGCTGGGGAGAGGGGCAGCGGCCGCTGAACGTCGCGGCGGCGCCACTCGCGCGCCAGTCCCGGACGGGACAACAAGTGCTCAGAGGACGAGCGGCCACAGCCGCAGGGGCGGAGCCAGGATTTGGACTTGAGGGGGGCGAAAAGCCAATGTTAACACAACTCATGGAACGTCACGATATTTTAAGTCTCGTGATAGTCTCATGATAAATCATAAAAACATATGTTCAGAACTACAAAATCATGTTCCATTTTCTATTAACTTAGATTGAACTCTACAAGCACTAGCGTTGAACAAGTTAATAATGCGAAATTTGCAATTTTCCTGACCAATATAGACAATCATGTAATGTTGAAGGAAATCGTCTTTCTTTTCTTTCGAAAACGTGTCTTAACTAGTTTCAAGGAGAAAGCGTTTTTCGGTTGTCGGTGTTGACACAGGAAGATGTACGACCAACCGTAGTAATCTATCAATAGTTGAGTATGTAGTAGTAGATAACCTGTTTAGAATTATCCAGCGGTCAAATCGGCATGTGAAGTCAAGATTTTAAACTGTAGATGGTTGAGAACATCCAAGTAGAAATGTGCAAGTTGATACTCTAATTGAGCCATCTTGACTAGAAAAGTCTACATGATGATAGATCCATCACGATGCATATATTAGACATGTCAAATAACTCAGGTATGCACAAAGTGTTAAAATCTCTATTTTATATGCAATGCTAATTAATGACCAAGATCATAATTCACGAAAAATATATAAATATTAATAAATACTTGTGCGTAGTGGTACCTATTGCCAATGTCTTCAATCATGGTCACCGGCTAACGAGGTTGTATTCTGACGATCTGATCCACCTGCGTCTAGACGTATGCAGATAGCGGACTGCACTGGATGTGTAGTCTCCGCGATCAGTGGATGGCCATCGCCCTTTGCAGGACACGCGCGATGGCGGATGGCTTGACTGGCGGCCGGCGACAATGGCAAAGGTCCTAAGCACTCAATACACACCTAGATCAGTCAATCGGATGGATCACATTATCTAGATTGTCCATAGCCAAAACAATAGCCAGCCACGCCCCTACCCTACATATGTATGGGCTATTATGGGCTATTGGGCTTAAATCTTCCATATACTAGTTTTTACATGGGCTTAATGATGCAATTATCTGCGGCCATTAGCAATGTACAGTACACAACCTTTTTGTGCTAAAATCTTTTTTTTGGGGGGTGGGGATGGGGTGGGGGGGTTAGCGATTGGCAGGGGTCTAGCCCCATCTCGCCCCCCTTTTCTCTGCCCCTGCACGGCCGCATCACCTTTGTTGTGGCGCTGCCACGAAGGCTGCGGCGGCGGCGAGCAGGAGCGGTGCTGCAGGCCAAGACACCCAACATGGGCGCCATCAGGGAGGCTGCTGTCGCGGCCGTGCACACGAGCTCGGAGCTCATGTGTCGTTTTCTACAGGCACCTCTTTTTGTGTGCATTTTTGAGTATGCATTTGGACATGGCAATTTTGTGTGGAAGATGGTAATTTAGATAGTTGAAATTTTGGTATGCAATCTTTGTTTCCACATGGCAATTTTTGTTGTTCATTTGTGTGCAATCTCTGGAAGACGAGCCCCCCTAGAGATTTTTTGTGTCATGGAAGCATGAAAATGTGTAGTAGTGTAAACAACAGTGATGAATCCACTTTTTTTCACATGGCAATTTTTTGATGTGTTCAATGTGTGTGCAAGCTGTGGAAGATGAATCTCTTAGGATTTTCATCAATCATGGCAATTTAAGTCTACGGAAGCAGAGGCACAACAGATTTTTGTGATTACAGTCTCACTATACTTGTAGAGGAGCAGCATTTTCAGTTTTAGATTAGAGAGCAGATATACATAAGATCATCTCCGTATGCATTAGCTAGACAAGCACGCAAAACACCATGGTAGTTACACCATGACAACTTTCTTAATAAGATGGCAATTTTTTCTACGGACATGGGTGGCAATTTTATGGAGGGATGAGGTGGTTGTTTTAGTAAGGGAAACATGGCAATATTTTAGTACATAATCATGACATGGCAAACATAGTTATCGTATTAACACTTAGTTTACAGAATTGTGGCCTCACCGAACTTTAGCATTGTAGTATTTTTTTGTCGTTTGGTTATTAATACATGCTCCATACAAATTGTATCCACACAACCAAGTTTTTTTCCCATGCTAACATTTTTTTTCTGAATCTGATTTGTACTATTCCATGGCAAATTGTATCCACATAGCCAAGTTGTTGCCATGATTTTCAAGTAGTTTTTTTTACGTACATAGGCATGTTCTACATAGTTTTTTCTTAAATTTATGCCATTGTAATTTTAGCTCTCCGATTTCCCAATACCAGGACTTTTTCCCATGCAAAAACAAAATTTGCCGTTGTAGTAGGCAGTCATCTTAATTGACATGGCAAATTTTACTTTCTACTATGCCATGGAAATTTTTTAACTATTAATGCCATGGAATTTTTTACTATTTATTTGCCATGGAAAATTTACATTTATTTCCATGGCAAAATTATCTATATCGACATGGAAATTTTGACCTTTTATTGCCATGGCAATTTTTACTTTTATTTTGCAATGGCAATTTTACCTAAATTGACATGGCAAATTTACCTAAATTGACATGGCAAATATACCAAAATAGCCAAGGAAAATATTGAACTTTTATTGCCATGGCAATTTTTTCTTGTTATTTGCCATGGAAAGTTGACATTTATTTGCCATCGGAAATTATCAACATTTCCATGGCAAATTTACTTTTACATACATGTCCATTGTACTTTATTTTTATGGCCATTTTTCCTTCTTTTTTCATGGCAATTTCACTTTCCATGGTCCATGTACATTATTTTTTACTTTCAATGCTATGGCAAATTTCACTTTCCTCCTTTTTTCTTGGATTTTTTACTATATTCATGGGACCATATTACAATTCCTTTATGAAACATGACAATTACTACCATACAATATATGGTACTTCCTCCGTAAATAAATATAAGAGCATTTAGATCCTTAATTTAGTGATCTAAACGCTCTTATGTTTCTTTACAGAGGGAGTACACTCTTTTTGTGTTCTACATGATTGCAATTTTTCAATCCACATTTTTTGCGTCTTCATGAATATATTAAAATACCTCATAATGTTTAATGCACATATTTTTTGCCACTATGTACAGACGTGAATTGCCATGAATTTTTCCTTTTTGTGTCATTGGAAAGGAAAAAAAAATCTTGAACTACGGCATATTTTGCTTCTAAAAATGATGGCAACCCTTCTTCTTCATGGTCGTTTTGTATTTTTTGTTTTGTTTTTGAACCATGGATTTCTTTTACTAAAAAATCCTTGGTATTTTTTTTCATTATCTACACGTCATTATTATGTTCCCTTTTTTTGGCCCATGGCATTTTTTTTCATAGTATGTCAAAACATTGGGCTCTATTAGTCACAGCCAAAAAATGGCTTTTATTAGCGAAAGCAGAAGACTGGGCTTTAGTTTTGTTTTTTTCATGAAAGCAAAAATGGCTCTATAAGTACTACTGGCATGGACTTCGATGGTTGGTTGTGTAACCCTACCGGCAGAGACTAGGCGGTAGGAAAAAGGGTCAAATCTTGTTTTTTTAAACTAGGGTCAGATCCTGATGAAGTTTCGCAAAAGGGTCAAAACACCAAATTTGGCTGCACGCGTACTGGTTGGCATCCATCTCGACCAGTCGATTCACTGGCGGGACCGGAGCCTCATGTACATGTGCCTGAATCGTACATATACATACTAATGCATTTTTGTTTAACCGGAGCCTGGCTGGCCTGTTGCATGTGAGTGGCGTGGGCACAAAAGCAACGTCTAATCCAACACATCACCCACATGTAATGGCATGTACTGACGAAGTGGACTTGCCCGGATAGAGAAATCGTTCGTACAAGAAGCCCACTACCCGATCCATCGCACCACAACGCACGCACGCATGGATATTCTTGCACACCCTGGACCACATTCTCGCACACACCGTACCGAAGCCCACTCCCCCACCCAATCCGGCCGTACGGCTCGGTTTAGCAATATAGACAAGGGATGTTTATTTTTTATTTTTTTATTGTTTAACTAAATTCCCACGTAGCACGGAATTCGCGTCTTACTCTTCTTTTTAGCAAAGTTTCAAGGGCGGTACAATACTCGCACGCTAAAAACAATCATGTTTTTCTCTCCGGTCGCATATACTTTCTACAATTTGTAGCAACTATCAAAGTATTTAACCACTACCCGAAAAGATTTCCGTGGCTTTCCGCATGCCCCTAGTTTTTGTAAGCTATGTATCGCAGTATGTTTTTCTCAACTCCCACACATCATTCGAAAACGTCTATCTGCCACTGCTGAAATTCATTAACTAGTTCGACCTCGCGTCATCGATCAATTTTTGTTCATGCCCCCCATCGATCTTACTAACACGGCCCAATAAGTTCGAAATCAGCAGCTTATTTTTTATTTCTTATTTTTTTGTTTTCCAATAAATAAATTTTTATTTTTTCTTAAGCAATATACAACATTAGGACAGAAAATTTTGTTCATTATAACTATGTCGACATGTCTAACTCATTTTTTGTGTCCTGCATCATCGTATATCTTTTTTGCGACACCCTTATCATTAGATTCTAGGGGGTCCATGATTTTTCCTAGTTTAGGAAAATAAACTAATATATTAACTGACAACTATATAGATGTTCTTGTTGCCACTACAATATTTGGATTTTTTTATGTTTAGGTGATAGTTTTTTATTGTGTTCTCCCCACTAGTACGAGACACTAATTAGCAGATGCACAAAAATGTTTTCCAGCTACTCTATGGATTTTTGACCCCCCCGGTAATATATTTACGGCCACCCTACACAATAGCACATGTGTTCAAGAAATTATGGCTATCTTGTAATTCAAACTAACAGTCATTAATGTAGATGTCCAAAATAAAAAAGTAAGCATTAGCGTTTTGGCACTGACTTTGCCAGTTCTGAACTATCGCATTGTTGAACACAATCATACAAGGGCATAGAGATCTCTCTGTCCTTGTATTTGTTGCTCGATCCCATATCAAACGGTGACATCCCAGAAACAACTTGGCTGTGGTTGACAAAGAACCCGTTCCTAGGAGCTGCGAAATGAATAAGAAAACATAAAAATATCATAAATTTAAATCGCACTCTCATAAATATCCCATCTATCAAGTCATAATTTTGAATGAAATGCATGGTTTTGTTTATGTATATAAGAAAGACCAGAACACCAAGTTTTTTCACCTTGGGTCATGACAACATCAGGTAGTGGTTGGAGATCAACAAAGTCTGATGCATGATCAACACATCCCCCCCCCAATCAGCATTAACAGTGCACAGGGTGACATTCTGCCCACATAACCACTCACCACAGCATCGAGTTCGCACTCGATAGGGCTGCATCGCCTAACCTTTGAGTAACGATCGACAAAAAGGCCGCTCCCTTGGTATGAGTCAAATGCTGGGCCAGCAGAGCTAGAACCGGTGTCCAAATTCACAACATCAACACCTGCGCGAGGGGAGATGTTTTATTTGAGACACACCCCACCCAGTGACAAACTAGGTAACCTAAGTCGGATGTACGAAGAAATAGTTTTACAACACCCACCACTCTCAATCGCTAGTGTCGAGAATCCCACCATCCTCTTGAATGTATTGAATTACCGCTCAGGCAGCATAGTTGTTTTTGCCCCTGGTAGAGTTGAATCCCCACACATAGCACCTGAAACAAATGTTCATGGGAACAGCAACACATTTTTTCATCTTGTTTTGCGTTCTATAGCAAGAAATTAAAGAAAGTTTTTTGATGAACTAGATTGTTTTTGTCTATCCTCACCAATGTTTCCACCGAATCCACCCGATGGCGCATGCTCGACATCCATCCAATCTGGTTCAAACACAACAACATTGCTTGTCACCACGTCAACTGGCAAATTTTCCCCCTTGTTATCATGAAGCGCTCTGGCTACGTTGCGAAACGATCTGCTATCCAGCACATGGAAGGCTACCTCATCTGCAATTCGGAACCCAAAAAACACAAGTGTCGTTACCGGTGCCAATAATGCTTCTTTATCATTTGGTTGCTCTTAATGCACCGCAACGCTACTTTTCCCATTTTTTAACCAACTTCATGAAGATCACGTACCATGTTGTTCACTCTCCATTGCTTTTCATGCCCCCTCCCCCTTGTCAAGCGACAATCAAAGCCGAGCCACTACAAAAAATAACAAATGTTTGTCATGTAGTATCAAGTTCAGGACAAAGAAGTTTTCGATCAGCTTATAGCAGAGATGCACATTTCTTAACGATTAAAATCATCATTGAAGCTATGTAGTAAGTAGTTTACATACCAGCCATATCAAACGCCTTCTTCTCACAGCCATAGAACCATGGTTTATCTGGTGCTACCGGGATGAACGGTGATTTTATCCTTTGATGCAACTCCAACTCTGTCTTCTCAGCTAGTGCTCTCATCCTTTTCAACTGTCCAACACGCATTACTGAATCAATTTTCCTTAGCAGAGACGCCCTCTCTCTGTCCATGGCATCAAATGCACAAGTTAGTTCGTTGACCTCACGATCCGACTCAACGTCATCTCGACTACTCTCCACCTCGAACACAAACCAAGCATCGTGGATCTGCTCACAAAACAGGATAAAAGCATGGAGGACACCATAATTATCTCGGAATCAAAGCAAACGGGCACACATTAGACCACAACCATTTGCAATTGAGTACATGACATACCATCTTATCGATATTCGCCATATCTACCAGTGGAGGTCCCCCATCGCCCCACCTATGGAAGTTGCTTGTACCTTCGATGCAGATGCAACATCTTACTCAGGCTGAGGCGTTTCAGCTGGAGTATCTTCCACCTGCACATTCATTAATACAATTCTGGTAAGCGAACTTTTTCCCTTATCAGGTAAGGGATTAAATAAGCATCTATGCGCCCCTCACCCGATAACCGGCATAAATCTCACGCGGTGCATATATTTTGATGACTCTCCTTAATTTGTTCTGCACGTATGCACGTATCCAAGGTTCGACCAGCGTGAGTAGCTGTGCAGTAGTGTATTCTCTCGACTCACAGAACAATATCTGTGGGTTAAGGGCAAACATCTCTTTTAAGTATCCCATTAATAGCAAAATCATCTTAATCCAACGCTAATTATACATCCCCCCTTACGATAGCAAAGTTTGCAAATAAAGTGTTTGCACGCATAGATATAAATTTCCCCTTTTTATTTGCATTTTACCTGTGGAATGATCAAGCACCCCTCCAGCACCATGCTCCCTTCGTCTTGGTCTAGGCTACGACGAACACGTCAAGCACCAGAACGCAGCCCTTGCACTATGTACTCACACACATCAAATTCATCCATCTCGTCAGGATATTGCGCATAGTACAGTATTTCATCGGCGACTTTGGGATATGGCTCTTTGGTGCTAAGAACGTAGAAAAATCTAGCATAGCATACACAGCTTTGATTTTCCTACGCACCGCAGGAGTTAGCGGCTCAATCCTAGCCGTCAAAAGTATAGCTCTCAATCGCAAGATGGATATCGAGGTTGTTCTAGATGTTTTGGTGCCCAATATTTCATGGACTCTTTCTAGCACCTCTGCCCTGTTCGTAAGACTCATCCTACGTAAAACCCTATGCCGGCCTCCTCCACTTACTAGTCCTAATATTCTCTTAACCTCCATCACATTTATCTCTCTGATCCTCCCCGCCCAAAGATCTAGCCTCATAGTTACTGGATCTAAAATGAAGAAGGCACATACAGAACAAACGATCTGTGTTACCACCAGGCCGCAGCGCTAGGAGTGCTGACATCCCTCCATCCCCTAATATTTCTACCAAAGGTGCATTCTAGTTTGAATGAGCATTTAGGAGATGCACTAGGGAGAAAGACGTGAGTACCCTTCCGCAATGATTCAACATGGTAGCAACCTGTTGACAGGCAGCCACTGACAGAGACGGTGCCGTTGCCGAAGGAGGACCAGCAAAGGACGCTGATTCGGTAGGCGCGGCGTGTGTGGCCGGAAACCTGGCCGCCACTCCTAGCAGACACGTGGGAGCTTCATCTTTGGCTGCTCCAACAGAAACAGCTCCATCCATATGGACGTACTCCTCGGCCTCGGCGGCGCTGACCACCTCCGCGACGGCACCACCGGGGAGGACTAACGTAGCCATCACACGGCGCCTCGCAGCTACCAGCACGGCAGCTCGCGCATTGCTGAAGCTCATCTTTTTGGCCGCTCGGCAGCCACGGCTAGGGTTTCCACCTTGCGCTACCCCCGCCCCTAGTTGCACTGCTAGTTTGTGTTTGAGGTGTGCAGACGGAAGAATAGGGAGCCAATTCTTGGTTTGGATTTTTGCCTGTGGAGGGCAGCTTGTCTCTTATACTAAGGAACTGGGGCTGGCGCGTCCCCCAACATGCACAGCTTGGACCCACACCTCAGCAACATAGTAAAGCCCAACCACCCACCAGTCCGTGATGTAGGCATGGTCTCGCATGCGAAACTGACTTGGCCTGATCTTTTACAATGCAAAAAACTTTTCCCTTATCAGGTAATGCATTAAATAAGCATCTATGCGCCCCTCACCCGATAACAGGCATAAATCTCACGCGGTGCATACAGTTTGATGACTCTCCTTAATTTGTTCTGCATGTATATACGTATCCATGGTTTGGCCAGCATGAGTAGCTGTGCAGTAGTGTATTCTCTCGACTCACAGAACAATATATGTGGGTTAAGGGGAAACATCTATTTTAAGTATCCCATTAATAGCAAAATCATCTTAATCCAACGCTAATTATACACCCCCCGGCGATAGCAAGGTTTGCAAATAGTGTTTGTACGCATTGATATAAATTCCCCCTTTTTTATTTGCATTTTACCTGTGGAATGATCAAGCACCCCTCCAGCATCATGCTCCCTTCGTCTCGGTCTAGTCTACGACGAACACGTCGAGCACCAGAACGCAGCCCTTGCACTATGTACTCACACACATCATATTCATCCATCTCGTCTGGATATTGCACATAGTACAGTATTTCATCGACGACCTTGGGATATGGCTCTTGTGGTTCTAAGAACGTAGAAAAAGCTAGCATAGCATACACAGCTTTGATTTTCCTATGCACTGCTGGAGTTAGCGTCTCAATCCTAGCCGTCAGAAGTATAGCTCTCAATCGCAAGATGGATATCGAGGTTGTCCTAGATGTTTCGGTGCCCAATATTTCGTGGACTCTTTCTAGCACCTCTGCCCTGTTCGTAAGACTCATCCTACGTAAAACCCTATGCCGGCCTCCTCCGCTTACTAGTCCTAATATTCTCTTAACCTCCATCGCATTTATCTCTCTGATCGTCCCCGCCCCAAGATATAGCCTCATAGTTACTGGATCTAACATGAAGAAGGCATATACAGAACAAACGATCTGTGTTACCACCAGGCCGCAGCGCTAGGAGTGCAGACATCCCTCCCTCCCCTAATATTTCCACAAAGGTGCATTCCAGTTTGAATGAGCATTTAGGGGATGCACTAGGGAAAAAGACGTGAGTACCTTTCCGCGATGATTCAACATGGTAGCAGCCTGTTGACAGGCAGCCACTGACAGAGACGGTGTCGTTACCGAAGGAGGAGCTGCAAAGGACGCTGCATTGGTAGGCGCGGCGTGTGTGGCCGGAAACCTGGCCGCCACTCCTAGCAGACGCGTAGGAGCTTCAGCTTCGGCTGCTCCAACAGAAGTAGCTCCATCCATATGGACGTACTCCTTGTCCTCGACGGCGCCGACCACCTCCGCGACGGCACCACCGGGGAGGATTGACGGAGCCATCACAAGGCGCCTCGCAGCTACCAGCACGGCCGCTCGCGCATTGCTGAAGCTCATCTTTTTGGCCGCTCAGCAGCCACGGCTAGGGTTTCCACCTTGTGCTACCCCCGCCCCTGGCTGCGCTGCTAGTTTGTATTTGAGGTGTGCGGACAAAGAACAGGGAGCCAGTTCTTGGTTTGGATTTTTGCCTGTGGAGGGCAGCTCGTCTCTTATACTATGGAATTAGGGCTGGCGCGTCCCCCAACGTGCACAGCTTGGACCCACACCTCAGCTACTTAGTAAAGCCCAACCACCCACTGGTCCGTGATGTAGGCACGGCCTCGCACGTGAAACTGACTTGGCCCGATCTTTTACGATGCAAACAACTTTTTCCCTTATCAGGTAATGCATTAAATAAGCATCTATGCGCCCCTCACCCGATAACAGGCATAAATCTCACGCGGTGCATATAGTTTGATGACTCTCCTTAATTTGTTCTGCACGTGTACACGTATCCAAGGTTCGGCCAGTGTGAGTAGCTGTGCAGTAGTGTATACTCTCGACTCACAGACCAATATATGTGGGTTAAGGGCAAACTTGTCTTTTAAGTATCCCATTAATAGCAAAATCACCTTAATCCAACGCTAATTATACATCCCCCCGACCATAGCAAGGTTTGCAAATAAAGTTGTTGCACGCATAGATATAAATTCTCCCTTTTTTATTTGCATTTTACCTGTGGAATGATCAAGCACCCCTCCAGCATCATGCTCCCTTCGTCTTGGTCTAGGATACGACGAACATGTCGAGTACCAGAACACAGCCCTTGCACTATGTACTCACACACATCATATGCATCCATCTCGTCATTGCACATAATACAGTATTTCATCGGCGACCTTGGGATATGGTTCTTGTGGTGCTAAAAACGTAGAAAAAGCTAGCATAGCATACACAGCTTTGATTTTCCTACGCACCACTGGAGTTAGCGGCTCAATCCTAGCCGTTAGAAGTATAGCTCTCAATCGCAAGATGGATATCGAGGTTGTCCTAGATGCTTCGGTGCCCAATATTTCGTGGACTCTTTCTAGCACCTCTGCCCTGTTCGTAAGACTCATCCTACGTAAAACCCTATGCCGGCCTCCTCCGCTTACTAGTCCTAATATTCTCTTAAGCTCCATCACATTTATCTCTCTGATCCTCCCCGCCCCAAGATCTAGCCTCATAGTTACTGGATCTAACATTAAGAAGACACATACAGAACAAACGATCTGTGTTACCACCAGGCCGTAGCACTAGGAGTGCTGACATCCCTCCCTTCCCTAATATTTCCACCAAAGTGCATCCCAGTTTGAATGAGCATGTAGGAGATGCACTAGGGAGAAAGACGTGAGTACCCTTCCGCGACGACTCAACATGGTAGCAACCCGTTGACAGGCAGTCACTGACAGAGGCAGTGCTGTTGCCGAAGGAGGAGCTTCAAAGGACGCTGCTTTGGTAGGCGCGGCGTGTGTGGCCGGAAACCTGGCCGCCACTCCTAGCAAACGCGCGGGAGCTTCATCTTTGTGTGATCCAACAGAGCAGCTCCATCCATATGGACGTACTCCTCATCCTCGGCGGCGCCGACCACCTCCGCGACGGCACCACCGGGGAGGACTGACGGAGCCATCACACGGCGCCTCATAGATACCAGCACGGCCGCTCGCACATTGCTGAAGCTCATCTTTTTGGCCGCTCGGTAGCCACGGCTAGGGTTTCCACCTTGCGCTACCCCTGCCCCTGGCTGCACTGCTAGTTTGTGTTTGAGGTGTGCAGACGGAAGAACAGGGAGCCAGTTCTTGATTTGGATTTTTGCCTGTGGAGGGCAGCTCGTCTCTTATACTAAGGAATTGGGCTGGCGCGTCCCCCAACATGCACAGCTTGGACCCACACCTCAGCAACATAGTAAGCCCAACCACCCACCGGTCCGTGATGTAGGCACGGCCTCGCACGCGACACTGACTTGGCCCGATCTTTTATGATGCAATTTTTTTTCCTTATTAGGTAATGCATTAAATAAGCATCTATGCGCCCCTCACCCGATAACAGGCATAAATCTCACGTGGTGCATATAGTTTGATGACTCTCCTTAATTTGTTTTGCACATATGCACGTATCCAAGGTTCGACCAGCGTGAGTAGTTGTGCAGTAGTGTATTCTCTCGACTCACAGAACAATATATGTGGGTTAAGGGCAAACATCTCTTTTAAGTATCCCATTAATAGCAAAATCATCTTAATCCAACGCTAATTATACATCCCCCGACGATAGCAAGGTTTGCAAATAAAGTGTTTGCATGCATAGATATAAATTCCCCCTTTTTTATTTGCATTTTACCTGTGGAATGATCAAGCACCCCTCCAGCATCATGCTCCCTTTGTCACGGTCTAGGCTACGACGAACACGTCGAGCACCAGAACGCAACCCTTGCACTATGTACTCACACACATAAAATTCATCCATCTCGTCAGGATATTGCACATAGTACAGTATTTCATCGGCGACCTTGGGATATGGCTCTTGTGGTGCTAAGAACGTAGAAAAAGCTAGCATAGCATACACAGCTTTGATTTTCCTAGGCACCGCTGGAGTTAGCGGCTCAATCCTAGCCGTCAGAAGTATAGCTCTCAATCGCAAGATGGATATCGAAGTTGTCCAAGATGTTTCGGTGCCCAATATTTCGTGGACTCTTTCTAGCACCTCTGCCCTGTTCGTAAGAATCATCCTACGTAAAACCCTATGCCGGCCTCCTCCGCTTACTAGTCCTAATATTCTCTTAAGCTCCATCACATTTATCTCTTTGATCCTCCCCGCCCCAAGATCTAGCCTCATAGTTACTGGATCTAACATGAAGAAGGCACATACAGAACAAACGATCTGTGTTACCACCAGGCCGCAGTGCTAGGAGTGCTGACATCCCTCTATCCCCTAATATTTCCACCAAAGGTGCATTCCAGTTTGAATGAGCATTTAGGAGATGCACTAGGGAGAAAGACGTGAGTACCCTTCCACGACGATTCAACATGGTAGCAACCTGTTGATAGGCAGCCACTGACAGAGACGATGCCGTTGCCGAAGGAGGAGCTGCAAAGGACGCTGCTTTGGTAGGCGCGGCATGTGTGGTCGGAAACCTGGCCGCCACTCCTAGCAGATGTGCAGGAGCTTCATCTTCGGCTGCTCCAACAGAAGCAGCTCCATCCATATGGATGTACTCCTCGTCCTCGGCGGCGCCGACCACCTCCGCGACGGCACCACCCGGGAGGACTGACGGAGCCATCACACGGCGCCTCGTAGCTACCAGCACGGCAGCTTGCGCATTGCTGAAGCTCATATTTTGGCCGCTAATGTTTCCACCTTGCACTACCCCCGCCACTACTAGAAAAAGGGCTATAGATGGTATTGACACTAATGGCGCACCACACAAGTGGTGCGCCATTAGTATATACTAATGGCGCACCACCTTCTGATGTGCCATTAGTGTTGAAACTACTAATGGCGCACCCGGCCCACGGTGCGCCATTAGTACCAAAATTTTTTTGAACTAGTGCGCCTGTCCAAACATACTAATGGCGCATCCACATGTAGTGCGACATTACTAGTTGTAACTAGTAATGGCGCACTAGCCAGAAAGTGCGCCACTAATGTTATTATTTTATTATTATTTTATTCCTTTTTTTTGCAAAAGTACTAATGGCGCACTCACACGCGGTGCGCCATTACTAGTTCAAACTAGTAATGGCGCACCGTGGCAAAGTGCGCCATTAGTATGTTTTTTTGCAAAACTACTAATGGCGCACCACGAAGTGCGCCATTAGTAACCTGGATTACTAATGGCGCATTTGTTGCTGGTGCGCCATTAGTAACTGGGCAGCAACAAGATATTTTGGACAGCCTCTCCTCCCACACTCACTTTCTCCGCACTTCATTCTCTCCACCGCCTCCTCCTTGTCTCGGGTGCCTCCTCTTTTTCACCTCATTTCCACCATAGATTCATTCAAATTAAGTGGTTAAGTTACCTTGTTTTGCTAGGTAAGTAAGGGGGGAAGCTATATTTATGTTGTTCTCCCTACAACAATGTGCACATGCACTTTTTATGGCCTAGCTAGATCTGTGTATGTTCGTGGTGTTGCATATGTTTGTGGTGTTGCATATGTGTTTGTGTTTGGAGGTGTACGGTATTTGAAATGCGATAGTTGCCAATATTTTGCGGAATGTTGATTCATTTCCGTTTAGCAGAATTTTGGCATTAAGCATTCTTTTGGTCCTATTTTTAGGAAAGTCATGCCAAATTTTTCTTGGTTCTAAAATATCGTTTTGCTCCACCCCGCAGGCGACCATGGTCCGCACGATGACCGAAGGCATCGTGAATAGGTTTTTGAGGTCCGCGAAGGCCGAGATGCTTCAAAAGAACGAGACGGAGATAAGATGTCCGTGTCGAAGATGCAAGCTGAATAGCCTTATTGCGGATCCGGATTCCGGGCAGGTGCGAGACCACCTGCTCTTGCGTGGTTTCATGGATGGCTATCGGTGGCAAGGTGATGAAGATGACTACGAAGTCCTGCATGGGGGCTGGGCAAGAAATGAGGAAGGGCAGCAAGACAACCACCGCGGCTTGGGCGGGCGAGAAGACGAAGAATCCCCAGGAGATGATCACGACGGTGATGCTGTACACAGTCATCATGTAGAAGATGCAGGACATGATGATGATGCCGGCGGAGCAGACGACGCTGGACCATCGATGGGCTGGGTGCAGGACCCTCATATTCAAGAGCTGCTTCTCAAGCAGACGGATAACGCAAGAGCTGCCGCCCGAGAGAAAGCCAAGATGGATCAACTTGAGTTAGACGCGTTACTCCATTGTATGAAGGATGCAGGCCCGAGGATACCGCTTTGAAAGTAACGCTCATGGCTCGAGATGAAGGTAAAACACAAAATGACCGGCGCGTGCTTCGACGAGAACATGTCATTACGCACGAACGTCTTCCCAAGGGGAACAAGTGCCCGACCAGTTTGGAGGAGGCGAAGAAAATCGTGTGTCCTCTGGATTTACCGCACGTGAAATACCATGTGTGCATGAACAATTGCATCATTTATCGGGACGAGCACGCGGAGTCTACCATATGTCCGGTGTGCGGTGTCACTCGATACAAGAAGAGGAAGAAAGCTCCTCGAAAAGTGGTGTGGTACTTTCCGATCACTCCTCGTCTGAAGTGGTATTTCGCGGACCCTAAGGTAGCAAATCTCCTGCGTTGGCACGCGGACAGGGAGGAGAAGAAGCGAGAAGATGATGCAAATGATCCGGAGATAGATAAAAAAGACAAGATGCTAAGTCACCCTAAGGATGCGAGCCAGTGGCAAGCGTTGAACTTCGAATACCCAGAATTTGGGAACGATCCAAGGAACATCGTGCTGGGCGCAAGCACCGATGGAGTCAATCCGTTTGGCAGCCAGAGAAGCACACATAGCACCTGGCCTGTGTTTGTGTGGATGTACAACCTTCCCCCCTGGTTGTGCATGAAGAGGAAGTACATTCACATGACTATGCTAATTGAAGGGCGAAACAACCAGGAACGACATCAATCAGATCCGGGCTGCTGAAGAGGAGCTTGACACGCTGTGAAAACGCCAACCAATACGTGGGGCGCCGCAGAGAAAGAATATTTCCCTATGAGAGCCGCACTGCTCACGACGGTGCACGACTATCTCGGTTACGGATATCTTGCGGGGCAGGTAGTCCACGGATTTTCTGGATGCGTAAGGTGCATGGATGACACAATGTTTCGCCAGCTAGATAGAGATCCCGGGTCTTCGAAAACCGTGTTCATGGGACATCGAAGGTGGCTTCGCGACGATGACCCGTGGAGGAAACGCAAGGATCTGTTCGATGGTGAAACCGAACCTCGAAAACGCCCGTGTACGAGGAGCGGCAAGGAAATAGACAAGTTGTTGAAAAATTGGAAAGACTGCCCACTGCCGGGAAAGAAGCAAAAGGCGCTAGAGCCGGGAAAGAAGCGAAAGGCGCCAGAGCCGCTGCTGAAGGTATGGAAAACGAGGTGTGTTTTCTGGGACTTGCCGTACTGGAAGATCCACCGTGTGCCTCACAGCCTTGATGTCATGCATGTCACGAAGAACGTGTGCGAGAGTCTGCTTGGTACCCTGCTCAACATGCCAGAGAGGACCAAAGATGGGCCGAAAGCAAGGGCAGACTTGAAATCAATGGGCATCAGGCAGGAGCTTCACGCTATATATGATGATGATGATGATGATGATGATGATGATGATGATGATGATGATGATGATGATGATGATGATGAGGCGAAGCAGACACGAAAAGTCGTCGCAAAGGCAAAAGGCCAAGAAGACCGGAAATGACTACCCTCCCGCGTGCTTCACTCTAAGTCGAGGAGATCGAGCAGTTTTCACCGCCTCCTAGGAGTAAAACTTCCTTCGATTCTGTGGGAAGATAAGCGGATACCTAGACCCAGTGAAGCGAAGTTCAGCGGGATGAAGTCTCACGACCGCCACGTCTTGATGACGCAGATACTTCCAATTGCAATCCGTGGGATCATGGGCGCGCACGTCCGTGAAACGCTATTTGGCCTATGCAACTTCTTCGACGTCATCTCTCGAAGTCGATTGGCGTGAGGCAACTCGAAGGCTACGAGAAGAGATCGTGGTGATACTATGCAAGCTTGAGATGTACTTCCGCCCGCATTCTTCGATGTTATGGTGCATCTGCTAGTCCATATAGTGGAGGATATCATCCAACTCGGGCGACGTTCCTGCACAAAGATGATGCCGTTCGAAAGGATGAATGGTGTCATCAAAGGATACGTTCGCAACATGTCACGTCCGAAGGAAGCATAGCGGGGGCTTTCGATCAAGAGTGCATCTCCTACGCACGCAATTATCTAGGCATCGAGAACCCGTTGGTCTGCCGTCAGCAGCACCTCGGCAGGCTCGCTGGATGGGGTCACCGTGAGGGTCGCCGCGAAATGCATGTCGACTTCGAGGGTCGACTCGCCGACTTTGAAAGAGCAAACCTAGTCGCGCTACAACACATAGACGTGGTCGATCCTTGGGTGGTAGAGCACAAAACCTTTATTAAGAAGACGTACAATGACCGAGGCAAACAGAGGACGGACGGAGATATACTCAAAGAGCACAACTCATGTTTCACGCGTTGGTTCAAGCAGAAGCTTCTGTCGTACCCTTTACATGAGGATTCTTCCGCGGAAGAACAACTCATATTCGCCTTGTCACGGGGCGCCAAGCACAACCTGATGACCTATGAGGCGTATGATATCAACGGCTACACATTCTACACCGAGGCCAAGGACATGAAGAGCGATGGTTATCAGAACTCTGGGGTAACGATGGAATCCTACACCGGTAACGACAAGGACAGATATTACGGAAGGATCGAGGAGATCTGGGAGCTGAGCTACACTGGAGAGAAGGTCCCGATGTTCCGTGTCAGATGGGCCAAGAACGTCATAAAAGAAGACCGGTATTTCACCACCATGGTTATACCCGAAACCAAATCCAAGACCGTGGGCGCAAACGTCACCGCGAAAAATGAGCCATGGGTACTGGCTTCCCAAGTGGACCAATGCTTCTTCATTACCGACCCGCCAAAGCCCAGTCGTGTTGTCGTGAGGAGAGGCAAAAGGAAGATCATCGGAATGGATGGAGTAGCCAATGAGCAAGACTTGACAAATCGGGCGACCGAGGATCGAACATGGCGACGATGATGAAGTAGCAGCATACACCACAAGAAGAAGCAGGACCACCCTACCTAAGGGCGTCCGTTCCACGTAAGAACTCCATTTGCGAAAAAGAAGGGCAAGAAGTTGTGAGCAGATAGCTAGCTAAGATCGATTGTATTTAAATCGTAGCCTTCATTTCTCGATTGTATTTCATGGGTACTTTTTGAACTATCATGAATATTTTAAATTTCATGGACACTCGATCTCGATCCCCCTCCATCTCGATCGCTATCCCACCTCGCCAGATTCAGTCCCCCTCGCCGCCGAGCACCCCCCAGTCCACCGGCCGCCGCCGCCGACCCCCCGCACCCTAGATTCCCCTACTCAACCGCAGCCGCCGACCCCCCGCACCCCACGCACCCTCCCCCGCTCCACCAGCATTACTGTTTGATGATATTTTTTAAAAAACTATTACTGTCTTATAAAAAAAATTACTGTTATGATTTAAACAAGTTTGAACATATTTAAACACAAATAAGTATCAAACAGCTTTTTAAATGCTTAAAAAAATGTGTGGAGCCTGGGAGTCAAACCCAGGACCTCCTGGTGTGAGAACTGGCTGCTGACCAGTCGAGCTAGTAGAGGGGACTTGATGTGCATCAGTTCTGGTGGTAGATAACATGTTGGCCCGAGCAAAAATAAAAAAAAATACTAATGGCGCACCACGGTGGGGTGCGCCATTAGTATGGATGTACTTATGGCGCACCATTAGTATTGTGCCCGGCCCCACCCATATTCCCTCCCCGGCCCCTCTCTCTCCCTCGCCCTCGCCCTTGATCCCCTTCCCCTCTCCTCTCCCGCCGCCGCCGCCGCCCTCGCCCTCTGCCCCGCCGCCCAGCCGCCTCGGCGCTGCCCGCCGCCCAGCCCGCCCAGCGCCGCCTCGATCCGCCCAGCCGCCGCTGCCCGCCACCTCGGCGCTGCCCGCCGCCTCGACCGACGACCCGCCGCCCGGGCGCCGCCCAGCGCCGCCTCGGCGCTGCCCGCCGCCCAGCGCCGCCCGACCCGCCCGCCCCGCGCTGTCCCGCCACCTCGATCTTGCCCGCCGCCTCGACGCGACCCCGCCGCCCGGACGCCGCCCTGTCCACACCACCGTCGCCGGAGCACCACCACCACCCGGACCTCGTCCCCGACATCCTCACCGCGCCCCACTCCCCGGCATCCTCCCCGCGCCCCACTCCCCGGCCCTCGTGAGCTCCCCCTCCTCCTCTGCCCCTCTCCCCCTCTACAGTGTACTTTTAGTGTAATTACTGTGCATTTTCAGTGAAATTTACACTGTAATTGTTAGTGGAATTTACACTGTAAATGTTAGTGGAATTTACACTGTAAATGTTAGTGGGTTTACAGTGTACTTCTAGTGGATTTTTGCTCTGTATTTGCAAGTGGCATTTTTAGTGGAATTATTGTGTATTTCCATGGTTTTTACACTGTAATTATTAGTGTAATTTTCGGCCTTTGTATAGTTGATTCACAGCAGCAGCAACTGTAATTGATCCAAAAACCAGGAATCATTAAAAAGTACTTCTAATTTAGTATGTTAAGCCAGCTGCGCTGACAAAAAAACAAGTGTTTCGGAGTAACATATCACCAAAATACAGCAGTTAGTTAGTCAAATATGGTGTCTATGAACTTTCAAAGCTGCAATAGTCAACATTATACTGACTCGAAAATAAATCAAGCATTTCACAGTAATATATTCCACTAATGTCCCTCCCTCAAATTGTTAATTAGTCAGAGATGGTAAAGCAATTGCAGTTTTCCCACAGCCAACATGCCACAGGAGCACAAAGGTCTAAACTTGTATCCTAAAGCACATCTAGAACTGAATTACTGAATTAATCTTGCACTGTCGTACTAACAGCCAACAGTATTTCTATCTAGTGAAGACTAAAGTTGCATCATCAGCAGCTTCATATAGAAGATAATGATTCCTGTTTTTTAGTCTACTGTAATTGTTTTTTAGCCCACATCACTTTGCATTGTTTTGAGGTTTTGTACATCAGCTTTCTTGCTAATCCAGCCCACGCGGCTGCTGTACTACTTGTCAAGTGATGCTGCTGCTGCTATCTGCGAGTTGTTGCTGCTAGTTGTGATTTTGTCAAGTGATGCTGCTGCTACTTGTGATCTTCTAAAATAACCCCTTTCTCCTGAAATGTTGATTAATTTCCGTTTCGGTTGAGAAATGGGGCACTCCTAGGTCAAGAAAATTAGCAAAGGTCATGCCCAATTTTCTTGACCTAGAAGGTGCCCGATTCTCAACCGAAATAAAAATTAATTTGTTTTAGTGGTTGGATTAGTTTAGTATTTTATTCACACACTCAAACACCCTTGCTTGCCATGTGTGATAGAGAGATAGTGAGAGGAGACAATAAGCTATCTGCAGCTTAATTTGCATTGCATACTAGCTAGATAGCTTTTGTTTTTCAGGACCAACCGAACAATACATACATATACCTGTAGGCACCAGCTTAATTTCCAAGGAAGGACAATTACTTGCTTCATTATATTCATCCATCCATCCATTTTGCATCATGTACAGAACCAAAAATAATCGCAAAAGCCTTAGTTCGAAGCGGATGAGCATTCTATTCTCAGGCAGCAAAAGCATTCTCAATACATGTTGGTGAATGTCAAAACCTACAATTTCTTTGTTTGTTGCAAAATGAATGATCCGAAAGAAGATATCAATAGCCTTTAAAGCCACCCAATTGTTTGTATACACAACATGAATCGCAAAACTTACAGTGTTGAAGATGATCAGAAAGAAGAGGACAAGTCAAACCTTCAAATCGATCAGATCAGCTAACAGCTACTGCAATTCGCCCGCCTTGACCTCGAACTCTTCTCTGGTTGATAGTATCTTCACACGAACCATGCCTCGCTCCCACTCGGATTTCCCAACCAAGATCAGCCTGCTAGCGTTTATCCTCTCCGCGTGTTTGAACACCCTGCGGTGTAGTAAAAAGTAATTACAGATACACTCACCCACATAAGTATTCAACACAATGAAAAAATAGTACAAATTAAGGAAAGGCAATACCATTTAAGACGCTTGTCTTCTAAAAAGAAGAGTGAACTTTCTAGACACACCCCTCAAGAACTAGGTTACCCTGAGAACGTGGACTTGGACCTTAGCAACAACACACTAACAGGTTCTATCCCAAAACACCTAGGCAATATCACAAACATCTCTCAATTGTTCCTTGACAATAACCAACTTTTTGGCGACATTCCTCGAGAATTAGGTTATTTGGTCAACTTAGAGATCTTCTTCCTTGACAATAACCAACTTTTTGACCAAACTTTGTTTCTATTTAGAGAGAAACAGGGCCCACAACGATGAGGCCGGGGGTTCGGGCGGCAAGGCATTCTGGGAGCTGTCCCATGAGATGGAGGAACAACCTCACTTGTATGAGGCCGCCGCCTTCCCCACCGATCCTGAGACCACTGATGGTGCCGCCGAGGATGACCACACTGATGGTGCCGCCGAGGATGCCACCACTGATGATGGCGGCGCCCGCACAGATGGCAGCCAACCGAAGAGGCAACGGAAGGACCGGCGCCCGATCGTGCTCCTCACCCTCAAGGAGGAAGTTACTGAAGTGGACTCCAACGGGAATCCAACAGCGCCCGAACGAATAGTCAAGGGTACTCGCTTCAGCTCGGGTGCATTGTCCGAGACACCGTCTCGATCAACACCGAGAACCCGAGGCATCTGGCCGAGGAATTTGCGCCACCTCCTCTTCACGGCTGCACGAACTATAGAAGTTCCCCGCTGAATTTGCAAACACAAGCCTCAAAGGGAATAAAGTGAACAATGCTGCCCTCACGAAGATGAGCAAGGCCCTGTCTACTTGGAAAAGCAATGTGAAGAAAATAATCGAGAAAGGTGAGAGTTATCAGAAGATCAAGGAGAAAAATCCTTCGATCACCGAAGATGACTACAACGACTTCAGGATCAATTGCTCGAGCACCGCAAGCTCCCAATCAAGTCAGTGGGGGAAACAAATGCGGGAGCGGAACATAGGGGAACACACACTCGGTCCCGTGATTCTGAGTGGCGGAGCCTATATGGGACAAGGAGGAGGCGGACCGTGCGAGCAAGGCCTACCGCCTCTTCGAGAAATACAGCGGTAACAAGCAGACCAGGGAACTTTGTCGGGGCCGGTACAAGAAGGACCCAAAAACAAAGGAGCTTACCACGGATCCAAGACCAGGCAGCTTGAGCTTGTTCGTAAGGAATACACCCCGCGTAATTAGCTCCATATGGTTGCATTCTAATTAATGAAGCCAAATTTCTAAATGGTTCACATTCCTTCCGCAGCGATCGAAAGCGATGGCGCTGGGTCGATTAAACAACCCTTGGGACACCACTCTAAATAGGGCGTTGAATGTAATGAACAACAAGGATAAGCTCGATGAAGCCGACGTCGGCGGTCGTGTGGCGGCAAAGGCTTGTCGACAAAATGGGGTCATACTATACCGCCGGTGTGCGGAAGGAGAAAAAGACCAGCTCGGAAAGCCAGGCGCGAGAGGTTCAAGAACTCAAGGCACAGGTGGCGCGGATTCCGGAGATTGTCCAAGAGCAAGTGGAACAACGACACCGCCATTGTGCCTACCTTGATCTCGGGGTTGAGAGCGTGGATTGCGGGCGGCCAACAGGGGCCGCCCCCGATTCCTAGCTTCACGGCCATCAACTCACATAATGTGATGGCGGGGCCATTGGTGCCTCCGACGGAGGCGGCATTGGTGTCTCCGACGCCGGCACGGGAGCTTAATGCACCCGGGTGTACGCCGGCCGGCACCTCTGCAGCAAGCGGCCCCTCCGTCAACTGCACGCCCGCCGTTGGCGGTGCGTCGACATTAGCCGAGCTCGACGCCATCATCACGGTAACTAATTAAGCCTCTCTCGGCCGAGGACTTCATCTCCTTGCCTTTGACTGGGCATCCCTAACGCCCTACATGTTTTCGCAGGGCGCCGCCGATGTTCCGTGCACTCTCCTCCACTTCATGAACAACGAGTTGGTCGATGTCGCCAAGGGCAAAATCGTTCAACCGGGCAACCCCTTGTTCCACGGTACCCAGATGCCACCCAACTTGTTTAGGGTTCAACTGGTTCGGGTGCTGCCAGGCTGCGACGACTTGTTACCTCCGATTCGACCCGTCGGGGCCGACGATGATGACGTGATGACCCTCGGCGCTGCTGAGCTGGCCCTGCTTTGGCGAAGAGCGGATTCGTTTGGGGCGGGGACACCACCCCAAAGACAACACCGCCCGGTCGTGCGGCGCCAAGTCGACCCATGGCAAGACCGCCGTAACGGTGCCGGACATCCCTATGCCACTGGATCCAAACATGCATATGGCACAGGATCAGAACGACGACGACGACGACGATGATACATTTGGCAACGTCGATCAGTACTTTGCCGATCATGGGTACGATGGCGACTTCATGGGGCCTCCTTCTCAAGAACCAAACCCAACAAAAGACGTGTGCGATCTAGCTGGCACCGCGGAGAAGCCAAGTTGCAACAGGCGCCGTCTGGCGTTCAGCTCTCAGGAGACGCCTCCAGCTACCGACTTCATCGAGCCTCAGATAGGCGAGGTGCGAAATATTATCAGCTCCAACACACTCAAGAAGGTGGTCTGTGAGCAGAACTCGGTCCCATTACAGGAGAAGAAGAAGGCACGCAAAAGAAAGACTAAGAAGGGTGCGAGCCAGCCGGCACCGAGTACGATCCGTGCTCAGGGCGAGCCACCTTCACCGCAGGATATCTCGAGGAGGGTGCATGTGGCAGGTAGGGCGATGCTACCGACAAATATGCTCAATGCTACAACCGGTGCTATGCGGAGTCTGCATGATGTGTTCTTGCTTTGGAGAAGCGGCGTCTCGAGAGAAGGATGTGGCATACCGGTTTTCGCGCCAAGGTGCCATAGGGCAAGGGCTTTGTGGATAACTCCATCGGGCGTCGATCGTCCTGCGTTTTGATGACATCCACGCTATGTTGAACCTTCATCCGCTGCACTACACCTTCGTTCGGCTATTTTCGCTGAGTATGGAGATGCGGATCATTCGCGACAAGACCCGGACATCGTGATAGTCGACCCCTTCTACATGCGTGCCAAGATCTTGGGCAGCGCTGGGACCGCAAGTCGCGAGTTCTTACCTCGAAGGCGTCATTCGCAAACCAAGATAAGGATAACTTCCTCGTGCCTTACTTTCCGAGTAAGTCCTCCCTCAACCGCCCGTAACATATGAATTCTTACATTTTGATCGTTTTCTTTTAACATTCCGTGTTTTCTGCGGTGACACACGTTGCACGCTCATCCTCCTAAGCCCCAAATATTCCATGGCCACGTATTTCGACCGGACCGTCGATCGAACGTAGACTACACAAATGTCAAGAAGGTTCTTGATGATGTTCTCCCGGCTCGCCAAATCTGGAGGCACCTTCACCAAGCCTAATCGTAAATCACGGCAAGCATGTGTTCTCCCACAATACGACGTTCTGCTGCGTCAAGCAGCCGCCTGGCGGTCAGAAGGGTGCCTACTACGCCATCCATCACATGCGAGCGATCGTACGGGACCATCATCAACTTCTGCTACCGAGTAAACTCAAAGATTGGGCAAAGAGCATGTCGGCAATCCAGACGCGGACCTCCGACAAGAATTCTTTCGCATCCAATGGAGTTTGCGAAATCATCCATCAAGATGTCGCCGTACCTCGGGCAGTTCTACCTCAACAATCAACCGTCCAACAAAGACATCGACACAATGCTACAAATGCAGGTGACAACGACCGTTATTTCATGACTCCCACGATGACGGCGGCTTCATCCACGCTCCGGTCCCTTGAGTCGAGTCGAAAGCGGTGATCTTGTGTCTGGTTCGAAACATCGATTGGCTCATGTTGTAATTAAACTTTAATGAACTTGTAGTATGTCTCTTTGGTTTGAGAGTCGTTCAACTTAGATGTAATCGATGCTATTAATGTCTTGCTTTTCTCTTCCGATCGTTCATTTGCATACTTATATATTGCTTATGTATTGTGCGTGAATTGGTACTAACGTTTACGTTTGGCTAGTGCATAGCGATGCCGGCGTATGTCGTGTACAAGGGTAAGGTTCCCGAGTCTCGATGATGGGAGGAGTGTCGGAGACAGGTTCACCGCTTCAGCGATAATATTACAAAGGGTACACCACTAGGGCGAGGCGAATCTAGATACGCCTGCTATCTAGCGGGGAGGAGGGAGCGTTGGAGGAACCGGATGAAGACGAGTTTCATCGTGATGATGCTCATCGTGATGACCGCAGCTCTCTTCTATGTGATGGTAGTTTAGATGATCGATATCGACTTGTAATGTGAAGACAAACTCGCTACTCGCGGTCTCGAGACTTGTAATATAATGTTCTATCTTTGTTCGGTCTTTTCAATTCGGAGACTAATATGATGAATTGTATTCGGAGACTAATATGATGAATTGTATTCAAAGACTAATCTTCTATTGTATTCGATGAATCTGTTGTTGATGTGTGCTGTCTATATTTTGTCAAATTATACATTTTGTAACCTGTGCAAAAACAGAAAATAAAAATTAAAAAAAACCTAATATTCATACTAATGGCGCATCACATGACAGTGCGCCATTAGTATGACAAAGCATACTAATGGCGCATCACTGGATAGTGCGCCATTAGTATGTCGCGGTTACTAATGGCGCATCCAGTGGTAGTGCGCCATTAGTATGCCAAAGCACCTGGGTATACATGGCCCCTGGGAGGCATACTAATGGCGCACCCTGGCCTATACTAATGGCACACATGCGGTGCGCCATTAGTATACCAGATACTAATGGCGCACCAGGTGGTGCGCCATTAGTAAAAATTACTAATGGCGTGCTAGTAATGGCGCACCACAGATGCGCTATTAATGGCCATATTAGGTGCGCCATTAGTAGGGGTTTTTCTAGTAGTGCGCCCCTGGCTAGTTTGTGTTTGAGGTGTGCAGACGGAAGAACAGGGAGCCAGTTCTTGGTTTGGATTTTTGACTGTGGAGGGCAGCTCGTCTCTTATACTAAGGAACTGGGGCTAGCGCGTCCCCCAATGTGCATAGCTTGGACCCACACCTCAGCAGCATAGTAAAGCCCAACCACCCACCGGTCCGTTATGTAGGCACGGCCTCCCACGCGCCACTGACTTGGCCCGCTCTTTTACGATGCAATAAACTTTAATATCCACCTTTAAAAAAACTTTCAATTACACGAGCAGTATGCGTAACCTGAAGCAGGGGTGACGACGACCAACAGACAATACCTCGACACACGAGAAACCTCCCGCCGTAGTAGGCTTAACCAACACGTAACCGGTCGGTGATGACGGACCTCATTTTACAGCAACGCCTTGTGGCTTTATATAGCAGCTGGGCCATCTAGTCTGGCTGGAAAAGCAAGCCTACCCTAAACAAAACTCACGAGTAAACATAAGAAAAGATATCTAGACCGAAAATCCAAATCTGAGCCCGAGCTCATCTGCACCTGCGCTCACCAAACAAATCAAAATAAATACTAAAAAAATTCAAAAAATTCCAAAAAAAATTGGGGTGGTGGACAATTTGATGCGTGAGGTGTGCCCCAATTTTCAAAACATTTGGACTTATGTGCAGCTCTCAGCAAAAAAGACAAATCGGAGGTCTGTAAAAATGTATACTGTTCATATACTGTTTTGGTCTGATTTGTCTTTTTTGCTGAGAGCTGCACATATGTCCAAATGTTTTGAAAATTGGGGCGCACCTCACGCATCAAATTGTCCACCACCTCAATTTTTTTCGGAATTTTTTGAATTTTTCTGAATTTTTTACGAATTTTTTTTGAACGGGTGCAGATGCACCCGGGCACCGAAACGCCGCACTCTATCTAGACACTATATTTAAATATTAGATTATATGCTTTATAGTCTAGCAATATAATCTGTCCAAATGTTAACTATGACTTGCGTGTAGTTTAAGCTGTTCTGCCAGTGGAACCCATCCCAGATCACATAAGCCGAGCAAATCACGTAGCTTCATTGGTGGTTCAAAGTACATATCCTTCCTCTTACGTAGCAGCAGTAAGACGAGAATTCGGACCTTTATTCTGGAAAACCGTCCAAACAAATCAACAAATTGGTTTCCTATTGGACGCCGATAACTCCAGATCGTTCGCTCTGGAAGACGAGAGCTCCTGTTCGGCGCCTTAAGCACCCTAACAGGTACCTGGTGCCCGCGCGCCCCACCTCAAGGGACGGCCCGACAAGCTGCAGAAAAAGCAAATCATGGAGGAAAAGGAAAAAGCGGGAGAAGCGGGATTATATATACTAGTATTATATATCCACTATACTTGTTTGAATATAGAAAACTTAAATTTGAAAAAGCATTCTTAAAAACCATGAATTGAAGGAAATCAAATACTTTCAACAAGGTTTGCACCAATGGAAAAAAAAATCGTAAAAAGGAAAAAGTTCATGAATTTTAAAAAAGTTCATCGAATTTGACAAAAGTTCATCAAATCTGAAAAAGTTCATCAAATTTGAAAAAGTTCATATAATTTGAAAATAGTTCATCAAAATTTAAAAATGGTTCATCAAATTTGAAAAAAAAAGTTCATCGAATCTAAAAAAATCATCAATTTGAAAAAAGTTCATCGGATGTTGAAAAAAGTTCATCGAATCTGAAAAAAGTTCATCAGGTCTGAAAAAAGTTCACAAAATTTTAAGAACGTTCATTATTTTTGAAAAAAATGTTCGTTGATTTTGAAAAAAAAAACTCATATATTATGAAAAAAGTTCACAGAAAATTGAAGGAAGTTCATTGATTTTGAAAAAAAAGGTTCAAGAAAACTGAAAAATGTTCACGAGTTTAAGAAAATAAAAACAAAAAAGGAAAAGGAAAAGAACGAAAGTAGAAATAAAATAAAAGCGAGAAGTTATCACACAACGTCGTTTGGCCGCGTGGTTAGTCGATTTACTCGAGTCCAATAGGTACCTGGTTCGAGTCACCATGCCCATGTTTTTGCAGAAATTGAAGTTTTGACGCAAAGAAAAATCTAAAACGGGCCAGCCCAGGTTGGAGTTGGGGTGTGCGCCGGTTTGCGACTAACACAGTAATGGGCGCAGCGGGCGCCAAATAGGAAACAACCTCCTAGAGAATCGAACTTGAGATCTCCCTCGTCTTACCACTCTACGTTTACCACCACCACAAACCCATATATGCTAAGACCCAAGGTTTCCCTTCTTTTATTATTTCACTTTTCCTTTTTTTCGTCTTTCCTTTTTATTTTCTCTTCCCTTTTAAAAATTTTATGTATAGTTTAGAAATTCGATGAACTTTTTGTCAAATCTGCTGTACTTTTTTCAAAATCGATAAACCTTTTTATTATGATGAACTTTTTTTCAAAATCGATGAACTTTTTTCAGATTTGATGAACTGCTTTCCATTATGATGAACTTTTCAAATTCCGTGAACATTTTTCAAAATGGATGAATTTTTTTTAGATTCGATGAACTTTTTTCAATTACGATGAACTTTTTTTCAAATTTGATGAACTTTCTTTCAGATTCGATGAACTTTTATGGAAGATCATTGAACTTTTTCCATTTTGTGAGTTTTTTCTTTTAAATTCATCAACCTTTTCTTAACCAGTGAACTTTTTTGTGAACAATTTTTTAATTCCTAATTTTCCAATAAACTTACACATATTTTTTAAACAGTCAAGGGTGGTGAAACTTTTTCCCATATTAGTGAACTTGTTTCTTTCAGATAGCGCTGCTAGATTAGCTCTTAAGAAGTGCAGGCTGCACTAAATCACAAGTACCCAAGTAATCCAGTGGTAACCATTCCCTTGCGCGCTATGTACTGCCTGAGTTCGACTCCGCGACGCATGCCTTTTTTGTTTGTTTTTCCGCTACAGCTTTTTTGCGCGCTACGGGCCGACCCACTGGTTCTCCTGTGAGCGCCAATTAGCTTCGGGGGCGCTTAAGGCGCTGACTGGGACCTCCCCTCCAGGAGCGCATTCTTTTTGCGATTTGGAAATGAGAAGAAAAATTTAATGGGTCGGCCCAGCAGACGGGAGGTGGTGTGCGTTGCAGGCGCCTGTTAACGAAATGCACGTTAATCGGCGCCTGCAGCGCTGAAAAGGATTTGCCGATATTTATGCAGCTGGTGTGAACGCCGTTATTGGGACGGATGGCATGCATGGCCCACAAGGGCTCAGAAATATTGCCGAGCCATCCAGTGAGTAGCTGATCTGCACGAACAGTGCCAACTGTCTCAATAAATGCGCCAGTGGGATGGAGCGATTTTCGTGACATACGACTTGAAAATACGCCAGGGCGCACGGATCCACATGCCAGCTAATGGTGTAGATTTTGGGATCATCTGTGCCCGGGCTCAGAAACAGATATCTGTTTTTATGCAATCTAATTTTCTCCTAGTAAGCATTTTCTTCGGGTACCAGTAAGCTGATCCATCCATACCAAACATAATGATTTACCCAACAGATTCTGAAAGTAAATGAAATACAATTATGGGAGGATGGTGCCTTGAAGTCAAGTTCAGGTGCATCTATAGCGTACCAACACTAAAAATGATTGGCACACCTGCCAATATTTTTCAAAGGGACAACCTTCCAGTACGTAACCTTACCGCAACACATGAGGCTCTTCATGACCCATGTCTTAAGATCAACAGCGTAGAGGTTCATGAAGTTGTTCTTGACGAGTAAAGTGTCATTCTTCTCTCCCGGAAAGGTCAAGTGCATCTCTTCTTCTCGAATCTGTTTGGGTGGTTTTAGCTTGATGACTCGCTTGCAGAGCCATCTACCACCACTCTTAGTCCCCCTACTGACTTGCCACATGCATATTTTTACCAGGAGGCCTTGCTTTTGCAAGTAAAGCAACGATAGTGTCCCATCAGGAGAAACAATAAGTTGTGATTCTTCATATGTTCCAGATAAAATGTCATGGGTCGGGTTCAAAATTTTCGTTAGGGAAACATGGCAAGTCTCAGCATGTACATCAATAATATGCAAGTGATGGTGGTAGATTGTATTGTACCCAACAAACCAGTATGTTGTGTGTTGGCACATGATAGCGTTCGAATGCTTGAGTAGCCCGCAACCATAGGAATCTATATCCTCATCACCCAAATTTGTTGGTGTGTTCCACCTCCCCTCGCTGTATGAAAACATGTGGAGGACGCATGGCTTGTTATCTATAGCGCTGGCGTAGATGACTAGAACTTTGAACAAAGTGAAGTAGTCCCCGTAGAGATTGTTTCTTATCGCTTGAGGAACAATCTGTATTGGTAAAGATGGCATAGCCACTCTTTCCATACTTCTAGCCGTTCTTCAGTGTTGGGAGCTCATCGCATGCACCGGCGAGCAGATTGCACACAGCCAGGTGAATGGTGATTTGGTCTGAGCGGACCCGAGCATTGCAAGAGTCGAGAAGCACAAGAAGGAGACCGTGGCGTGTGGCGAGCGACATTGCGTGATTGAGGTCCCTTGTGCTGGCTCGAAAGAAGGAGCCGAGGAAGTGGCAATAAGGCCTGAACACAGATCCCGGCGTCGGGTTGAGGTGCTTTGCTCTGCTTTTCTTGGTGAAAAGGCCATAAACGAACGGCGATGTTTTCTCTGGCCTCCGATGGTGGGCGTCATCCGCAAGGCGGCTCCACCGCTTGCACGTCCTGGCACAATGGAAGAGGTCGGACGCATCCTCCAGGTGCGCGAGAATCTTGTAGACCGTGACCTTCGGGAGCGACATCGCTGTCATCTCTTCAGGGACCAGGTCGCCGAGCAATCAGAGGAAGACTTGAGATAAATTTTGCGTACGTGTCTACTAGCTAGGTCGACCGGATGCGCATATGAAAACCTTCGGCTTGGCCGGGTTGGACTCTTCCTCGAAGTCATCATGTCTGATCTTTTTCTCCTCGATTCCTCCCCACAGGCAACTCTTAGCCGGCTAGGTTTTTCCTACCTCCCACTGGCACTTCTTCTCACAGCCATAGAACCATGGTTTATCCCGGGCTACCGGGATGAACGGTGATTTTATCCTTTGACACAACTCAAACTCTGTCTTCTATTTAGTGCTCTCATCCTTTTCAGCTGTACAACACATCTTACTTAAACAATTTTCCTTAGTAGAGATGCCCTCTCTATGTCCAGGGCATCCAATGCAGAAGTTAGTTCGGCGACCTCACGATCCGACTCAACGTCATCTCGACCACTCTCCACCTCAAACACAAACCAAGCAGCATCGTGGATCTGCTTGCAAAACAAGATAAATTCACAGAGGACACCATAATTATCTTGGAATCAAAGCAAACGGGCACAGTATAGACCACAACCATTTGCAATTGAGTACATGACGTACCATCTTATTGATATTCGCCATATCTGCCAGTGGAGGTCGCCCATCAGCACCTGTACTTGAGCCATCACTATCGCCCCCACCTATGGAAGTTGCTTGTACCTCAGATGCAGATGCATCATCATACTCAGCCTGAGGCGTTTCAGCTAGAGTATCTTCCACCTGCACATTCATTAATACAATTCTGGTGAGCGAGCTTTTTCCCTTATCAGGTAATGCAATAAATAAGCATCTATGCGCCCCTCACCCGATAACAGGCATAAATCTCACGCGGTGCATATAGTTTGATGACTCTTCTTAATTTGTTCTGCACGTATGCACATATCCAAGGTTCAGCCAGCGTGAGTAGCTGTGCAGTAGTGTATTCTCTAGACTCACAAAACAATATCTGCGGGTTAAGGGCAAACATCTCTTTTAAGTATCCCATTAATAGCAAAATCATCTTAATCCAACGCTAATTATACATCCCGCGACCATAGCAAGGTTTGCAAATAAAGTGTTTGCACGCATAAATATAAATTCCCCCCTTTTTTATTTGCACTTTACCTGTGGAATGATCAAGCACCCCTCCAGCACCATGCTCCCTTCGTCTCGGTCTAGGCTACGATGAACACGTCGAGCACCAGAACGCAGCCCTTGCACTATGTACTCACACACATCAAATTCATCCATCTCGTCAGGATATTGCACATAGTATAGTATTTCATCGGCGACCTTGGGATATGGCTCTTTTGGTGCTAAGAACGTAGAAAAAGCTAGCATAGCATACACATCTTTGATTTTCCTACGCACCGCTGGAGTTAGCGGCTCAATCCTAGCCGTTAGAAGTATAGCTCTCAATCGCGAGATGGATATCGAGGTTGTCCTAGATGTTTTGGTGCCCAATATTTCGTGCACTCTTTCTAGCACCTCTGCCCTGTTCGTAAGACTGATCCTACGTAAAACCCTATGCCGGCCTCCTCCTCTTACAAGTCCTAATATTCTCTTAATCTCCATCACATTTATCTCTCTGATCCTCCCCGCCCCTAGATTTGGCCTCATAGTTACTGGATCTAACCTGCTAAGAAGGCACATACAGAACAAACGATCTGTGTTACCACCAGGCCGCAGCGCTAGGAGTGTTGCCATCCCTTCCTCCCCTAATATTTCCACCAAAGGTGCATCCCAGTTTGAATGAGCATTCAGGAGATGCACTAGGGAGAAAGATGTGAGTACCCTTCCGCGATGATTCAGCATGGTAGCAACCTGTTGTCAGGCAGACACTGACAGAGATGGTGACATTGCCGAAGGAGGAGCTGCAAAGGACGCTGCTTTGGAAGGTGCGGCGTGTGTGGCCGGAAACCTGGCCGCCACTCCTACCAGACGCGCGGGAGCTTCATCTTCGGCTGCTCCATCAGAAGCAGCTCCATCCATCTGGACGTACTCCTCGTCCTTGGCGGCGCCGACCACCTCCACGACAGCACCACCGGGGAGGACTGAGCCATCACACGGCGCCTCGCAGCTACCAGCACGACCGCTCGCGCATTGCTGAAGCTCATTTTTTTGGCCGCTCGGCAGCCACGACTAGGGTTGCCACCTCGCGCTACCCCCGCCCCTGGCTGCACTGCTAGTTTGTGTTTGAGGTGTGCGGACGAAAGAACAGGAGCCAGTTCTTGGTTTTGATTTTTACCTGTGGAGGGCAGCTCGTCTCTTATACTAAGGAACTGGGCTGGCGCGTCCACCAACGTGCACAGCTTGGACCCACACCTCAACAGCATAGTAAAGCCCAAACACCCACCGGTTCGTGATGTAGGCGCGGCCTCTCACGCGTCACTGATTTGGCCCGATCTTTTACGATGCAATAAACTTCAATATCCACCGATAAAAAACTTTCAATTACACGAGCAGTACGCGTAACCTGAAGCAGGGGTGACAACGACCAATGGACAATCCGTCGACACACGAGGAACCTCCCGCCGTAGTACACGTAACCAACACGTAACCCGTCGGTGATGACGGACCTCGAGCCAAGTACAACTTTCACATAGAAAATTCACACACACAAAATAACGACGACGCTCAAAGAGGGTCGCTTAATAGTCAATACACATGTTATCTAAACTATAGAGAAATAACCTCATTTTACAGCAACGCGTTGTGACTTTATATAGCAGCCGGGCCTTCTAGTCTGGCTTGAAAAGCAAGCCTACCCTAACCAAAACTCACGAGTAAACATAAGAAAAGATTTCTAGACACTATATTTAAATATTAGATTATATGCTTTGTAGTCTAGCAATATAATCTGTACAAAATATTAACTATGACTTGAGTGTACTTTAGCTGTTCTGCCGGTGGACCCCATTCCAGATCACATAAGTCGAGCAAATCACGTAGCTTCATTGGTGGTTCAAAGTACAGATCCTTCCTCTTACCTGGCAGCAGTAAGAAGAGAATTCAGACCCTTATTCTGGGAAACCGTCCAAACAAATCAACAAATTGGTTTCCTGTTGGACGCTGATAACTTCCGACCTTTCGGTCTGGAAGACGAGAGCTCCTGTTCGACGCCTGAAGCGCTCGAACAGGTAGCTGGTGCCCGCGCGCCCCACCTCATGGGCCGGTCTAGCAAGCTGCAGAAAAAGCAAATCATGGAGGAAAAGGAAAAAGTGGGAGAAGCGGGATTCGAACTGCGACCACCAATGTGAATGCCTACACGCTCTACCGCTAGGACACGCTCAATTAGTTCATTACTAGTCGAAACAAATATCTTTTGGCCACTGATTCAGTACAAACCTTAAAACATATATACGAGTATTATATATCCACTATACTTGTTTGAATATAGAAAACATAAATTTGAAAAAGCATTCATAGAAACCGTGAATTGTACGAAATCAAATATTTTCAACAAGGTTTGTACCAATGGAAAAAATTCGCAAAAAGAAAAAATTTCATGAATTTTAAAAAAGTTCATCGAATTTGACAAAAGTTCATCAAATCTGAAAAAAATCATTGAATTTGATAAAAGTTGGTCGAATTTGAAAAAGTTCATATAATTTGAAAATAGTTCATCAAAATTTAAAAATGGTTCATCAAATTTGAAAAAAAGTTCACGGAATCTGAAAAAAAGTTCATCAATTTGAAAAAAGTTCATCGGATATTGAAAAAAGTTCATCGAATCTGAAAAAAGTTCATGGGATCTGAAAAAAGTTCACAAAATTTTAAAAACGTTCATTATTTTTAAAAAAATGATCATTGATTTTGAAAAAAAAAAGTTCATAAGTTCTGAAAAAAGTTCACAAAAAATTGAAGGAAGTTCATTGATTTTGAAAAAAAAGTTCACAGATAACTGAAAAATGTTCACACATTTGAAAAAAGTTCACTAATTTTGAAGAAGTTCATCAATTTGAAAAGGTTCACGAATTTAGGAAAATAAAAAACAAAAAAGCAAAAGCAAAGGAACGAAAGTAGAAATAAAATAAAAGCGAGAAGTTATCACACAACATCGTTGTGGCCACGTGGTTAGTCGACTTACTCGAGTACAATAGGTACCTGGTTCGAGTCACCACGCCCTTGTTTTTGCAGAAATTGCAGTTTTGACGCAAAAAAAAAATCTAAAAAGGGCCGGCCCAGGTTGGAGTTGGGGTGTGCGCCGGTTTGCGATTAACACAGTAACGGGCGCAGCGGCCGCCAAATAGGAAACAGCCTGGAAGAATCCCAGACCGAACGACTCGTTCGGTACTGGAGGGGAGATCGATCGAACAAATTTGTTCGGCCCGGGAATTCTTTCGAGCAAGGGTCAGATCCGACTAAACTTTCGTAAAAGGGTCAAAACAACAAATTTGGCCGCCACCGGACGTCGCATGCTCGAGCGTCGGTGGCGTGCGGAGCAAATCATGTGATGCAACCGTGGCTGACGATGAGGTGGACAGCCCCTTGAGCAAGCGAGCTAGGTTAATGTAGCAAGTGATCTTTTAATTGCTAGCGTGTGTGGTGATGAGAGTATCTACCGAAATCAAGTAGCATGTACTGCTTGTGGGACTGGGTGAACGCATGAACTAGGTTCGGACGTGAAAAAAAATAGCCCGTGGGAGAGAGTTGTGGTGCCATGATAATGCAAATATTGATATGTAAATGCATGGCTAGGTGGAAATGAATGTGTGTCCAATGGGACAGACACAACGTCTATCTATAATCAATGCAACATCGCGTGTGTTTTTGTTATATCCGTTCATGCATTTTAGTCGAGCCTCTATGTGCTATGGTGTTTTTCATTTTTTAAAGTACCAAAAATGCAGTGAAAAAAAGTTGATTGAAAATAGGATTATTTTGCAGTGAAATGCCTAGTGATATCTTTATATGGCGCGAGGTCGCGATTCGCTCCAAACGCGTCGTCATGTTTTCGATGGATGGGGGAACCCTAGCACCACGCTGATTCTAGCGGCGGGACCCATCGCTGGTAGTAGGCATCGACCAAGAGGTGAGTAGTGTGTCTGGCGCCGGGGGATGTTGCATGCGACACTCCGTGTAGGGGTGCTTTTGTAACGCCCTCGATGCGGCTATATCTCCCACGTGTCGAAGCACGACTTAGAGGCATAACCGCATTGAAAGCAATGTCGCAAGTGAGGTAATCTTCACACAACCCATGTAAAACATAAGGGGAAAGAGATACATAGTTGGCTTACAATCGCCACTTCACACAATTACATGAATAAAGCATTACATCAACCAGATGCAATCAAGGTCCGACTACGGAACCAAAATAAAAGAAGAACCCCAAATGCGACAAAAGGTCCCCGATCGACCCCAACTGGGCTCCACTACTGATCAACTAGAACGAAACAACACAAAGGACACGATCTTCAACGAGCTCCTCCTTGAGCTTGGTTGCGTCACCGCCTTTCGGTAACATAGGCACCGCAAACTGGTTTTGAAGTATCCGGTGAGTCACGAGGACTCAAAGAATCCCATTACCATGGGTATCAAGACTAGCAAAGCTTAATGGGAAAGGAAGGGGTAAAGTGGTGAGGTTGCAGTAGCGACTAAGCATATATGGTGGCTAACATACGCAAAGAAGAGCGAGAAGAGAACAAGCGGAACGATCGTCAACTAGCAATGATCAAGAGGTGATCCTGAACACCTACTTACGTCAAACATAACACAGAAACCGTGTTCACTTCCCGGACTCCGCCGAGAAGAGACCATCACGGTTACACACGCGGTTGATGCGTTTTATTTCGGATCAAGTGTCAAGTTATCTACAACCGGACATTAACAAATTCCCATCTGCCACATAACCGCGGGCACGGCTCTCGAAAGTTTATACCCTGCAGGGGTGTCCCAACTTAGCCCATGACAAGCTCTCGCGATCATCGAAGGAATAGACCTTCACCCAAGAAGACCCGATCAGTCTCGGAATCCCGGTACATCAAGACATTTCGACAATGGTAAAACAAGACCAGCAAAGCCTCCCACAGCCGACAAATCCCGATAGGAGCTGCACATATCTCGTTCTCGGGCACACCGGATGAGCAGACGTCGGGTTGGCATAGACCCTGGTTGCCAGGGGCGCCGGACATCGCTTCGGTTTGGACCAGCACTTAGACAAGCACCGGCCGGGGGCTAAAATAAAGATGTCCTCGAGAGAGCGACTCCCAAGGGAAAAAGATAGGTGGTGGTGAGGCAAATGGTAAAAGTCAATGTTGGGCCTTCTTGGACAAGTTTTATTCAAAGCGAACCGTCGGGGGTCCCATAAATCACCCGACCGCGTTAGGAGCATAAAATCCGGGAACATAACACCGGTATGACGGAAACTAGGCGGCAGAGTGGAACAAAACACCCAGCATAAGGCCGAGCCTTCCACCCTTTACCAAGTATATAGATGCATTAATAATATAAGAGATATTGTGATATCCCAACAAAACCCTGTCCACCATGGAGAAATCTTCAACTTCACCTGCAACTAGCAACGCTATAAGAGGGGCTGAGCAAAAGCGGTAACATAGCCAAACAACGGTTTGCATAGGAAAGGTGTCAAAGGATTAGAGGTTCATGTCAATATGGGATGGCTGGACAAACAGGTAATAGGTAGCGCAGTATGGCCAAAGAACGAGGCAACTAGCATAGCAATGATAGTAGTGAGATCCAGGGTAGCGGTCATCTTGCCTGAAATCCCGCAAGGAAGAAGAACGAGTCCATGAAGAAGCTGAACGGATGAAGCCGAACCAAACGTAGACGAACGAATCCTCACGAACGCAACGAAACAGGAACTAACAAGAAGAAGCACACAACATAGGTAAACACACTACACATGAGCAAGGCATGATGCACAACAAGCATGATGCATGACCAAGCTACATGAAGCTACTCATGGCAAGAGATGATGCAAACAAGAACAACACATCAAGGCAAGTTTAAATAAGGCCGGGAACAACATATAACAATTCCGGTAAGTCCTCATATGCAAATTTTGAAATGGGTCCAGAACTGAATAAACCTTATGTTGAAGTTGTTAAACAGCAAGTTAAAGATCACCAAGATGATCTACACGAAATTCTAGTCAAGTTACATATAAAGTTCATTAGATTCGGAGCTACGGGCTAGAAGATATGAGCAAAACAAGTTAAACATGGCATTGATGCAGAATGCACCCAAACATCAAGAAAACACACCAAAACAAGGATGCAACATGATAATATGAAGCTACATACAAAAACAAGCAAGTATCATATAGAGCACACTCAAAACGGAGCAACGGGGCAACACATGCACACTATACAAGTCATAGCAGCAATCTGTCCAAAACAGCAACTAGGCATCTTACAAGCATCAAAACAACATGCTACAGCAACCCAACATAAGAACAAAAGGCATGGGCATGAAGTACACGTAAAGCATAACAAAACATGAACACTGAGCTATCTCCAGAAATCACTAGAACATGCTCAAAATGACATGGAGATATTGCAAGTAATAACAATTTCAGACTTTAGCAGAAATAACATCAAGTTGCAATGTTTAGAGCTATCAAACAACATGTTACAGGAACTTATCATGGCAAACAAAGACATGGCATGAATCTACTAATAGCATATATCAGAAGACCCTTACTGACCATGAGCCAAAAAGGATCAGAAAATATGATGGCACCCATGTAAACATGGCAAGTTATATTACAGATTCATACATGGCAGGAACAACAATAAGTAGGCATGTTCGTGAGCTCAAACCACTCACCACAGAGCAATACATGGCATGGCAAGGCAACCAACAGTAAGAAGGCATGTTTATGAAGCTAAGCATGGCAAGAGCAAGTTCATAGGGTGCATGGATCACTAGGAAAACACATGGGAACAAGTGAATCTAATGATAACTGGCTGACAAACAACATTTTCAAGCAACTTTAGAGCAAGATATGGACATGTTCCAGCAGGCTATAATTGCAACAAAGGGCATGAATGGATAGAGCAAGACATGTACATCAAAACATGTTTATAGAGCATCTACAGATTATGCATAGAATGATTAATAGAAGCATCTTAACATAGCATCAAATTATAACAGAATCTGCCAGGAAAACAGCAACAGCAACTACCCTACTTTACAAGCTCGATGCACTCAGCACACAACTCACAAAAATACAAGGTCAACACCTCTGGAAAGATGGCATGGCCTAGTTCAACATTCATGTAGAGCTCATACTCATAGGATGCACACATTAATCATGGCAAAAATGACAAAAGAGCTCGAGCTGATAAGATTCTGGAACTAACGTTCTGAAGCCCTCTTCCAACAGCATTTCGGGCATCAAGATGAGCTCACATGCAAATGATACAATGGAATGAAATGATTTACTCGTCGAGACGAACAATTTGACATATTATACGCACGAAACAGACCTACGAATGCAGAGATGTGATGCTATGAAAATGCAAGAAAATAACTGAAATCTGGGACTTGGTGATTTCGGGAACAACCTCCAGATTTGCACGGTTTTCGAGGCTCACCGGAGGGGTCACCGGAGTCGTCGCCGGAGATGGAGGAAGACGTCGGGGAGGTCGGGGACACCGGATCCGGGGCTCCCGCAGCCGGATCTGGCCCGGGAGGGCCGGCGGTTGGTGGAGACGGCGGCGGGGTAACGTGGCGGCGGTGGATTGGGCGAGGAAGCGGCGGGGGTGACGTGGCGCGAGCGGGTTGGCCAGAGTGAGGTGGCTGCGGGCGGCGGACATGTCCGGGCGACGCAGAAGAAACGTCCGGCGGCGCGGATGGGAAAAAGATCTAGGGTTAGACCGGGATTTCGGGGGAGATGCACATATTTATAGGTAGAGGGAGCTAGGAGTGTCCAAATGAGGTGCGGTTTTCGGCCACGCGATCGTGATCAAACGACCGAGAACATGGAGGGGAGTTAGATGGGCTTTGGGCCACTTTGGAAGGGGTGTTGGGCTGCAAACGAAAGAGGCTTTGCGGTTACCCGGTTAACCGTTGGAGTATCAAACGACCTCCAAATGACACGAAACTTGACAGACGGTCTACCGGTGCTATACCAAGGCCGCTTGGAAAACCTCGGGCCATTCCGAGAAAGTTTAATACCCGCACACGAAAAGAGAGAAGAGGGGACGCCGGGGACATAGGAGTGCCGGATTGCAAAACAGACAACGGGGAAAAGGCTCGGATGCATGAGACGAACATGTATGCAAAATGAAATGCACATGATGACATGATAAAATGCATATGATGACATGGCAAAGTGCAACACGCAAGCACATGACATGGCAACGACGACGAATAACTGGCGGACACCTGGCGCATCGGATCCGGGGCGTTACAGCTTTGTGGGTGGAACTTTGATTTCAGTGAGGGTTCCAGTTTATACATGCCCACCCGAGGGAGTTGTGCGGGCAGCCTACTTTTTACTCTACTGCATATATATAGCGGAAAAAATGATAGTTTCCCCTGGTGTTCTAGCGGATGTTGTTATGGTATGCAAGCATCCGTCATACCCTTCCTAAAATCTTTTTCGGTTCGCTCTCAATTAATAATGATCTCATCTTGGTTGCTTACTAACCTAGGAAAGAAATTCTATCCATTGATACGTGCTGCTATTGTCAGATTTTTTTTATAGTAGAGCGGCTACGTCTGCTTTTCCAATGTCTGCTTTTGAACGTTACAGTTGACTCTTTTTTGTTGGCACTACGCAAACTCGCGCGGGGCACGGACACAAGCCTTTGCGAATAGTGAATTAGGCAACTTGCGACATCGGAAATCTGTTAGAGGCCTGGTTTGATTTGTTGTTGTGACCGATGGATTCGGTGGCGTCGCAAAAACTGCTCTTAGTAGGCACCGATGTAGCCCCATAACAAAGTCAGCCCCCCTCATGCTTGGACAAGCTCCCACTCCCTTGTGGGGTTGTATTGAGCGTCTTTTAGTTCCTAAACGACTTGCTGATCTGTAGCGGAAAAACGATGGTAGCACGACTGTTTCATGGCACATTCATTAAGGGCCTATGTTTTTGGCGTCTCGTGGTAGTTGTTACCTTTTTGGTGTACCAGTTTGTGTCATGTAATGCAAGCAGCACGACATGTACTTTCCCCCACTGATTACTTGACCACTTTTTTCACGCTATGCTTCTATTTTGTTAGCACTTCTTAGTTCTGCATGATTGGCAACCCCTCCGTTTCCGATCAACACCTAGGTGGACAAAACGAGTCTTTGGGAATAAGCCAGTTGCCACCTTGCGAGACTTATATACCCCGTGGCTTGCAGCGCGAGCTCACAGGGGTGAACCGGGGTCTCGGAAGAAAAAGACACATCATGGCTAACCTCTCTATTTCCGATCAACCCCCTAGGTGGGTTTGCATTGAGACGTCGACTCCGTACAACACTGCTAAGTCCTGGCTAAAAAAATCTACTACCACAGGTGTTCATGCGAAAATTGTGTCATTGTATAGAGGCGGATTATGTTAGTTGCTCTTTGTGGTGTACCGATTGGTATTTTTGGTATGGAATCATGTCGTCATGGTTTTTTATCCTAATTCAGGTTGTATAGGCCTCCGTGATTAATATTTGGTGTTCGCGTCCAAAAACAAGTAGATGCTGACTGGGGCTCTGCGCTGGTGACGTCGATTTTTTTATTTATTTTGTAGGGCGGCTATGTTTGTTTCTACAACGACTGTGCTAGCACGTGGTGGTCATTGTATTGTTGTCCCTAAGCAATGCGGCACGGGCGCCAATGTATTGTTTTGCAAAAATAAGACAGTGGCCTCCTTGTGACTGCGGGGAACCGCTCAAGCACTGACTCAGAATATTTATCGGTGTTCTTTGTTGTTTCCATCATTAACCCTAAAATATTTATGATAATTTAATAAGAGATTTTTTTCGTATGATACATCTGCTTTAAATACTGTTTTGTTTTTGTCTATCTAGCACGTGTCGTCCAGCTGTTGGATGAGGACGAGCAAAACTACTGTGTGGAAGCCTTGAGTATATTTGAAAGACTAGTTGTTGCAGTGGGAGCAGCAAATCTGAGCACTGTTTGTGAATGATATGGTGATCTGTCCCAGACCGGATCGAGGTCTCGAAACATAGACCACCCCTGCTGGATTGTCTCATTTCGACAGCTACCAGGGACGAGTTACTACGGACTGATGGGTGGTTGGGCTTTACTACGCTGTTGAGGTGTGGGTCCAAGGTGTGCACGTTAGGGGACGCGCCAGCCCCAGTTCCTTAGTATAGGAGACGAGCTGCCTTCCACAGGCAAAAATCTAAACCAAGAACTGGCTCCCTGTTCTTCCGTCCGCACACATCAAACACGAACTAGAAGTGCACCTAGGGGCAGGGGCAACACAAGGTGGAAACCCTAGTCGTGTCTACCGAGCGGCCAACAAGATGAGTTTCAGCAATGCGCGAGCGGCCGTGCCGGTAGCTGCAAGGCGCCGTGTGACGGTTCCGTCAGTCCTCCCCCGTGGTGCCTCGTGGAGGTGGCCGGCGTCGCAGAGGACAAGGAGTGCGTCCATGTGGATGGAGCTGCTTCGGTTGGAGCAGCCGAAGATGAAGCTCCTGCGTGTCTGGTAGGATTGGCGGCCGGGTTTCCGGCCACACATGCTGCGCCTATCTACGTAGCGTCCTCTGCCGCTCCTCCTTCGGCAACGGCACGGCCTCTGTCAGTGGCTGCCTGTCAACAGGTTACTACCATGCTCAATCGTCGCGGAAGGGTACTCATGTCTTTCTCCCTATGCATCTCCTAAATGCTCATTCAAACTGGGATGCACCTTTGGTGGAAATAATAGGGGAGGGAGGGATGGCAGCACTCCTAGCATTGCGGCCTGGTGGTAACATAGATCGTTTGTTCTGTATGTGGCTTCTTAGCATGTTAGATCCAATTACTATGAGGCTAGATCTTTGGGCGGGGAGGATCCAGTAACTTATTTAGCTTTGTTATTTTGTACTAACTTCTGCTAACAAGTGGACCCCACCCACATGTCGGGCTTATCATACCATCCTGATCTTTTTTGGTGCCACATAGGAAATCCCTGTTTGGATAGGACCGCAAGGTAAAAACAACCGGGATTAAAAAGGACATGGTACAAACTTTAGGGATTCAGAGTTGAGGGTTCATTCTAGACGAGCCCTAAAACTTCAAGGTTCAAATCAAACTTCACTCCGTTGCCGTGTGTCGTGCATGTCGGGCGTCAACGGGATGAGGAGTCCGGGCCGCCGGATGTGCCACGCGTCGTGTGGACGGGCATGCGCGTGAGGGTCTCAATTCTCGAGCTGCAACACCCTCTGTATAGGTCGACGCTTTCACCATGTCTGTAGCACCACCCATAAATTGTTCTTTACCAACCATATGGGTTGCAATGCATGGCATGGGCAGGGAGACTTTATCTTTCAATACATGTTCTTGTTGGCAGCAGAGAGCCTTTCATGCATTTTAAAAAATGAATCAAGTCATTTCACTTAAGCGGATTGTTACGTGTGGCCTCGTCATCAATGCCGGTGAACCACCTACTCTTCACAAATGACAGCCTGTTGTTTCTCATGTCCTTTAGTGTGTGTGTGTGGGGGGGTGGGGGGGTGGGGGGAGGGGGTGTTGTTCAAAGAGTATCTCAGACTCTTCAAACCTATTGTCAAGCTCGGGGCAGAGGATAAACCTTAAGAAATCTTTGGTGTTTCTTAGTAAGGGATGCCCACGTGTAGTAAGATATGAGGTTATGGTTATTTTGAATATTCAAAATGAGTCACTTGCTAAGAAATATTTGGGAGTGCCCATTGATGTCGCTAACTCGAAGAATGAAGTTTTCAAATATTTGAAGGATCTTGTCTGAAATGAAATTTGTGGATGTGTGGAGAAAATCTTATATATTGGGGTGAAGAAGGTCCTTAGGCCCTTCCAGTGCTCCACGGTGTACATGTGCTAAGGATGCCACACATAGGCAAATAACTGATGTGGTAAAGCAATTAAAGAGAAGGGAGAACATTATGGTGGCCCCAGGAGGAAACAGTGATAAGTGTGTGGACCTATCCAAAAAAACTATGCACCAATGCATGAAAGAGTTTAATTGTTAAACAATTCAATGAGGGAAGCTTAGTTACAAAAGCTAAGCACCAATGCATTAGGGAGACTAGTCGCTAAGGTTTTTAATGCACTCACCTTATTTAAGTACCAATGCATTCGAATTGGCCTTAAGTCGGTTTCATAGGTAGTCCGGTTCCTGTTTCATAGCCACCTCGTGATTTGTGCCATCACATTAATGCTATGATCAAGAAAATTTTGTTGGGACACCGAATAGGATTGAGAAAGACTAGTTGAGTCTTGTGGGAGGTTATGACCAAACCGAAGCACCCAGCGGGGAGTTTGGGCATTAGGAATGTTGAACTTTTCAATCTGGCTTTATAGGCCTGATGACTTATCTAGGACCCAATCTCTTTGAGCGCTCGCATAGCGGCTTAAAATATTACTTGTTTACTGGAAAAAAAACTTCCGGTATACTCATCGAATGTCTTGGTAGTAAAAAGAACATCATAAGTAATAAAACTTACATCCATGTATGTAGATCACCTTACGATGACTAAAATCATTGGAATGAGCTGAAGGCGCGCTACTATCATTGTCCCTTCCTCAATGGAGCCTGTTAAATCTTGTTATAGTAGGCAGTTGGGAAGTCATCGTGGTCAGCCTCCAAAGGACCAGCGTACTAGGACAACAACCATCGTCGATGAAGAGAAATATAGATCAGAAGGATCAAACTTGCAGAAAAACGAACGTAGACTTGATCCAACTAGATCCACCGAAGACAAGCACTGATCGAGTCCCACGAGATCTACTGGAGCACACCTTCAGATGCCCTTAGACAATGCTAGACGCATTGCCAGGACGATGCCTAGGTGGCGAGAACCTTATTCCACCTTCAGGGAGCCGTCGCCTCCTCGTTTTCCTGTGCAGGGCACAAACCTAAACAAACTCACTAAAAACAAACCAAAAGACCTGCCGATGGCAAGAGTCAGGATTCACCTCACGTCATTGATCCTAAGGCCATAGAAGAAGGGGTGTATCGGCAACAGTGCCAGTGGGAGGTAGGGAAACCCTAGCCGGCTAAGAGTTGCTCCTAGGAAGGAATCGAGGAGAAAAAGATCAGACACATGACTTCGAGGAAGAGTCCAACCCGGACAAGCCGAAGGTTTTCATATACGCGTCCGGTCGACCTAGCTAGTAGACACGTATGCAAAATCTATCTCAAGTCTCCCTCTGATTGCACAGCGACATGGTCCCTGAAGAGATGACAGCGATGTCGCTCCCGGAGGACATGGTCTGCGAGATCCTCGCGCGCCTGGAGGACGCGGCCGACCTATTCCATTGTGCCAGGACGTGCAAGCAGTGGAGCCGCCTTCCGGATGACGCCCACCGTTGGAGGCCAGAGAAAACATCGTCGTTCGCTTCTAGCCTTTTCACCAAGAAAAGCAGAGCGAAGCACCTCACCCCGATGCCAGGATCTGTGTTCATGCTTGATTTCCACTTCCTTGGCTCCTTCTTTCGAGCTAGCACAAGGGACCTCAGTCACGCAACATCGCTCGCCACACGCCACGGTCTCCTTCTTGTGCTTCTCGACTCCTGCAATGCTCGGGTCCGCTCAGACCAAATCACCGTTCACCTGTCTGTGTTCAATCTGCTCGCCGGTACATCCGATGAGCTCCCAACGCTGAAGAACGGCTGGAAGTATGGCAAGAGTGGCTATGCCATCTTTACCAATGCAGATTGTTCCTCAAGCGATAAGCAACAATCTCTACGGGGACTACTTGACTTTGTTCAAAGTTCTAGTCATCTATGCCAGCGCTATAGATAACGAGCCGTGCTTCCTCCATACGTTTTCATACAGCGAGGGGAGGTGGAACACACCTACAAATTTGGTGATGAGGATATAGAGTTCTATGGTTGCGGGCTACTCAAGCATTCGAACGCTATCATGTCCCAATGCACAACACACTGGCTTGTTGGGTACAATACAATCTACCACCATCACTTGCATATTATTGATGTACATATTGAGACTTGCCATGTTTTCCTAACAAAAATTGTGAACCTGACCCATGACATTTTATCTGGAACATATGAAGAATCACAACTTATTGTTTCTCCTGATGGAACACTATCGTTGCTTTACTTGCAAAAGCTAGGCCTCCGGGTAAAAATATGCATGTCGCAAGTCAGTAGGGGGACTAAGAGTGGCGGTAGATGGCTCTGCAAGCGAGTCATCAAGCTAAAACCACCCAAATAAATTCAGGCAGAAGACATGCACTTGACCTTTCCAGGAGAGAAGAATGACACTTTACTCGTCACGAACAAGTTCATGAACATCTACGCTGTTGATCTAAAGACAGGGGTCATAAAGAGGCTCATGTGTCGCGGTAAGGTTATGTACTGGAAGGTTGTCCCTTTGAAATATATTGGTAGGTGTGCCAATCATTTTTAGTGTTGGTACGCTATAGATGCACATGAACTTGACTTCAAGGCACCATCCTCTCATAATTGTATTTCATTTACTTTAAGAATTTGTTGGGTACATCATTATGTTTGGTGTGGATGGATCAGCTTAATAGTACCCGAAGAAAATGCTTACTAAGAGAAAATTAGATTGCATAAAAACATATATCTATTTCTGAGCCTGGGCTCAGATGATCCCGAAGTCTACACCGATAGCTGGCATGTGGATCCGTGCGCCCTGACGTATTTTCAAGCCGTATGTCGCGAAAATCGCACCATCCCACCGGCGCATTTATTGAGACGGCGCATGGCACTGTTCGTGCGGATCAGCTACTCGCTGGATGGCTCGGCAATATTTCCGAGCCCTTGTGGGCCGTGCATGCCATCCGTCCCAATAACGGCGTCCACACCAGCTGCCATAAATATCGGCAAATCCTATTTGGCGCTGCAGGCGCCGATTAAAGTGCATTTCGTGAACGGCCGCCTGCAGCGCACACCACCTCCCGTCTGCTAGGCCGGCCCATTAAAATTTTCTTCTCATTTACAAATCGCAAAAAGAATGCGCTCCTGGATGGGAGGTCCTCGTCAGCGCCTTAAGCGCCCCTGAAGCTAACTGGCGCTCACAGGAGAACCAGTGGGCCGGCCCATAGCGCGCAAAAAAGCTGTAGTGCAAAAACGACCAAAAAAGGCATGCGTCGCGCGGAGTCGAACTCAGGCAGTACATAGCGTGCAAGGGAATGGTTACCACTGGATTACTTGGGTACTTGTGATTTAGTGCAGCGCGCACTTCTTAAGAGTTAATCTAGTAGCGCTATCTGAAAGAAACAAGTTCACTAATATGGGAAAAAGTTTTACCACCCTTGACTGTTCAAAAAAGATTTGTAAGTTTATTGGAAAATTAGGAATTAAAAAATGGTTCACAAAAAGTTCATTGGTTAAGAAAAGGTTGACGAATTTAAAAGAAAAAACTCACGAAATGGAAAAAGTTCATTGAACTTCATTAAAAGTTCATCGAATCTGAAAAGAAAGTTCATCAAGTTTGAAAAAAGTTCATCGTAATTGAAAAAAGTTCATCGAATCTAAAAAAAGTTCATCGATTTTGAAAAAATGTTCACGGAATTAGAAAAAAGTCCATCATAATGGAAAGAAGTTCATCAAATCTGAAAAAAGTTCATCTATTTTGAAAAAAAGTTCATCATAATAAAAAAATCATCGATTTTGAAAAAAGTTCAGGAGATTTGACAAAAAGTTCACCGAATTAGAAAAAGTCCATCGAATTTGTAAACTATACATAAAAATATAAAAAGGAAAGAGAAAATAAAAAGGAAAGACGAAAAAAAGGAAAGTGAAAGAATAAAAGAAGGGAAACGTTGGTTCTTAGCAGATCTGGCTTGGTGGTGGTTTGGTAAATGTAGAGTGGTAAGCCGGGGGAGGTCTCAAGTTCGATTCTCCAGGAGGTTGTTTCCTATTTGGTGCCGGCTGCGCCCATTACCGTGTTAATCGCAAACCGGCGCACACCCCAACCCCAACCTGGGCCGACCCGCTTTAGATTTTTCTTTGCGTCAAAACTACAATTACTGCAAAAGCATGGGCGTGGTGAATCGAACCAGGTACCTATTGTACTCGAGTAAGTCGACTAACCACGCGGCCACAACGACGTTGTGTGATAACTTCTCGCTTTTATTTTATTTCTACTTTCGTTCCTTTCCTTTTTTTTCTTAAATTCGTGAACCTTTTCAAATTGATGAACTTTTTTCAAAATCAGTGAACTTTTTTCAAATGTGTGAACATTTTTCAGTTTTCTGTGAACTTTTTTTCAAAATCAATGAACTTCCTTCAATATTCTGTGAACTTTTTTTTAGAATTTATGAACATTTTTTTTCAAAATCAATGAACATTTTTTCAAAAATAATGAGTGCTTTTAAAATTTTGTGAACTTTTTTCAGATTTGATAAACTTTTTTCAACATCCGATGAACTTTTTTCAAATTGATGAACTTTTTTCCCATTTGATGTTCATTTTTAAATTTTGATGAACTAATGTCAAATTATATGAACTTTTTCAAATTCGATGAACTTTTATCAAATTCAATGAACTTTTTTTTTCAGATTTGATGAACTTTTGTCAAATTCGATGAACTTTTTTAGAATTCATGAACTTTTTTCCTTTTGCAAATTTTTTTCCATTAGTACAAACCTTGTTGAAAATATTTGATTTCCTTCAATTCACGCTTTTTATTAATGCTTTTTCAAATTTATGTTTTCTATATTCAAACAAGTATAGTGAATATAGAATACTAGTATATATGTTTTAAGGTTTGTACTGAATCAGTGGCCAAAAAATATTTGTTTCCACTAGTAATGAACTAATTGAGCGTGTCCCAGCGGTAGAGCGTGTAGGCATTCACATTGGTGGTCGCAGTTCGAATCCCGCTTCACCCGCTTTTTCTTTTCCTCCATGATTTGCTTTTTCTGCAGCTTGCTGGGCCGGCCCATGAGGTGGGACGCGCGGGCGCCAGCTACATGTTCGGGTGCTTAAGGCGCCGAACAGGAGCTCTCGTCTTCAAAACCAAACGGTCGGAAGTTATCAGCGTCCAACAGGAAACCAATTTGTTGATTTGTTTGGACGTTTCCTAGAATAAGGGTCTGAATTCTCTTCTTACTGCTACCAGGTAAGAGGAAGGATCTGTACTTTGAACCACCAATGAAGCTATGTGATTTGCTCGGCTTATGTGATCTGGAATGTGGTCCACCGGCAGAACAGGTAAAAGTACACGCAAGTCTTAGTTAATATTTTGTACAGATTATATTGCTAGACTATAAAGTATATAATCTAATGTTTAAATATAGTGTCTAGATATATTTTCTTATGTTTACTCGTGAGTTTTGGTTAGGGTAGGTTTGCTTTTCAAGCCAGACTAGATGGCCCGGCTGCTATATAAAGCCACAGTGCGTTGTTGTAAAATGAGGTTATTTTTCTACGGTTTAGACAACATGTGTATCGACTATTAAACGACCCTCTCTGAGCGTCGTCGTTAATTTGTGTGTGTGAATTTCCTATGTGAAGATTGTACTTGGCTCGAGGTCCATCATCACCGACGGGTTACATGTTGGTTACGTCTACTACTGCGGGAGGTTCAATAACTCTGTCGAGGGATTGTCGTCGTCACCTCTGCTTCAGGTACGCGTACTGCTTGTGTAATTGAAAGTTTTTTATCGGTGGATATTGAAGTTTATTGCATCGTAAAAGATCAGGCCAAATCAGTGGCGCGTGCGAGGTCGTGCCTACATCACGGACCGGTGGGTGGTTGGGCTTTACTATGCTGTTGAGGTGTGGGTCCAAGCTGTGCACGTTGGGGGACGCGCCAGCCCAGTTCCTTAGTATAAGACACGAGCTACCCTCCACAGGAAAAATCCAAACCAAGAACTGGCTCCCTGTTCTTCCGTCCGCACACCTCAAACACAAACTAGCAGTGCATCCAGGGGCGGGGGTAGCGCAAGGTGGAAACCCTAGCCGTGGTTGCCGAGCAGCCAAAAATATGAGTTTCAGCAATGCGCGAGCGGCCGTGCTGGTAGCTGCGAGGTGCCGTGTGATGGCTCCGTCAGTCCTCCCCGGTGGTGCCATCGCGGAGGTGGTCGACGCCACCGCCGACGAGGAGTACGTCCATATGGATGGAGCCGCTTATGTTGGAGCAGCCGAAGATGAAGCTCCGGCGCGTCTGCTAGGAGTGGCGGCCAGGTTTCCAGCCACACACGCCGCGCCTACCAAAGCAGCGTCCTTTGCAGCTCCTCCTTCGGCAACGGAACCGTCTCTGTCAGTGGCTGCCTGTCTACAGGTTGCTACCATGTTGAATCGTCGCGGAAGGGTACTCACGTCTTTCTCCCTAATGCAACTCCTAAGTGCTCATTCAAACTGGGATGTACCTTTGGTGGAAATATTAGGGGAGGGAGGGATGGCAGCACTCCTAGCGCTGCGGCCTGGTGGTAACATAGATCATTTATTCTGTATGTGCCTTCTTAGCATGTTAGATCCAGTAACTATGAGGCTAATTCTTGGGGCGGGGAGGATAAGAGAGATAAATGTGATGGAGGTTAAGAGAATATTAGGTCTAGTAAGCGGAGGAGGCCGGCATAGGGTTTTACGTAGGATGAGTCTTACAAACAGGGCAGAGGTGCTAGAAAGAGTCCACCAAATATTGGGCACCGAAACATCTAGGACAACCTCGATATCCATCTTGCGATTGAGAGCTATACTTCCGATGGCTAGGATTGAGCCGCTAACTCTAGCGGTGCGTAGGAAAATCAAAGCTGTGTATACTATGCCAGCTTTTTCTACATTCTTAGCACCACAAGAGCCATATCCCAAGGTCGACGATGAAATACTGTACTATGTGCAATATCCTGACGAGATGGATGAATTTGATGTGTGTGAGTACATAGTGCAAGGGCTGCATTCTGGTGCTCGACATGTTCGCCGTAGCCTAGACCGAGACGAAGGGAGCATGGTGATGGAGGGGTGCTTGATTATTCCACACGTAAAATGCAAATAAAAAAGGTGGGAATTTATATTTATGCATGCAAACACTTTATTTGCAAACCTTGCTATCGTCGTGGGGATGTATAATTAGCGTTGGATTAAGATGATTTCACTATTAATGGGATACTTAAAAGAGATGTTTGACCTTAACCCACAGATATTGTTCTGTGAGTCGAGAGAATACACTACTGCACAGCTACTCACGCTGGCCGAACCTTGGATACGTGTGCATACGTGCAGAACAAATTAAGGAGAGTCATCAAACTATATGCACCGCGTGAGATTTAAGTCTATTATCGGGTGAGGGGCGCATATATGCTTATTCAATGCATTGCCTGATAAGGAAAAAAGTTCGCTTACCAGAATTGTATTAATGAATGTGCAGGTGGAAGATACTCCAGCTGAAACGCCTCATGCTGAGTATGATGCTGCATCTGCATCTGAGGTACAAGAAACTTCCATAGGTGGGGGTGATAGCGATGGTTCAAGTACAGGTTCTGATGGGGGACCTCCACTAGTAGATATGGCGAGTATCGATAAGATGGTACGTCATGTACTCAATTGCAAATGGTTGTGGTCTAATGTGTGCCCGTTTGCTTTGATTCCGAGATAATTATGGTGTCCTCCGTGCTTTTATCCTGTTTTGCGAGCAGATCCACGTTGCTGCTTGGTTTGCGTTCGAGGTGGAGAGTGGTCGAGATGACGTTGAGTCGGATCGTGAGGTCGCCGAACTAACTTGTGCATTGGATGCCCTGGACATAGAGAGGGCATCTCTACTAAGGAAAATTGATTCAGTAAGGCGTGTTGGACAGCTGAAAAGGATGAGAGCACTAAATAGAAGACAGAGTTTGAGTTGCGTCAAAGGATAAAATCACCTTTCCACTACTAGGGAAAACCTTATACACAGAATGTTACCAGTAGCGCTATACAAAATCAAACGCTACTCCTACTTAGTAGCAGCGCGCGTAAATAAACAGCGCTACTGCTATGACTTTAGCGATGCGCAAGCGTACAAGCGTTGCTGCTATGTTTGAACTGGCGCACATGGCTAGCCCAACCTAGCGATAGCGCGATATCTTGCCCAACGCTATGCTACTCTCCTTAGCTGTAGCGCTTACGTGTAAGCGCTGCTGCTAACGGAAATAAAATAAAGTGAAAAACAAGTAGAAAAGTAAATGAAAATGAAAGAAATAGAAAAAGGAGAGAGGAAAAAAATAAAACGTAAAGAAAAATAAAAGAAAAAAGGGAAAAAGGAGAAAGGAATAGCAGTAGCGGGTTTCAGGAAACGCGCTGTAGCTAACTTAGCTAAAGCGCGTTTCGGAAACGCGCTACCGTTACGTTTCACTTAAACAGCGGTTTCCCCCCGCCTCCCGGCCACCATACTTCTTCCCCAAATCCCTCGCCTCGCTGCCGTCTCCCCAATTCGTCGTCGCCCCACTTCGCCGCCGTCTCCTGCCGGCGTGGACGCCCGCAACCTCATTGTCTCCCCCGAGGCCGCCGTCATCCTCACCGCCACCGCCTGAGGCCGCCCTTAGCCTCACCGCCGCCGCCCGAGGCCTCCCTCGACGTCACCGTCGGCGCCCTCCACCTCACCGCCGCCCGAGCCCGCCCAGGACCGTCGTTGCCCGTGCCCGAGCCCGCCCTCTCCGCCCCTGCCTCCGTCACCGAGCACCTCCCCGCCACCGTCTCTCCCCTCTCTGTAAGTCCCCCACCCCTCCCCCCGACTCCTCTCCCTCTGCATTTTAGAGAAAAAATTAGTAGAGCAAAAGTTTGTTTGTAGCAAAAAATTTAGTTTAGAGCAAAGGATGTTAAGTAGTAGATGTTAGAGCAAAAATTAGTTTAGAGCAAAAAATTTGGTTTACAACAAAAGTTAGTTAGGGCAGTAGGGTTTAATTAGGGTAGATGCTGCTTGTATAGTATATAGTGATACTAGTAGATGTTAATTAGGTTAGGGCAATAGTGGTACTAGTAGATGTTAATTAGATGTTTTTCGTTTAGGGCACTAGAGTTTTGCTAGGTTAATTAGGTTAGTAGTGCTGCTAGTAGTAGTGGTACAGTAGGTTAATTAGGTGATGTTAAATGAATAACCTAAATGAATGAAATTAGTAGTTAACTGACTTTTTTTCCTTTCATCATTATAGAGCAATAAAGTTAACTGAGTTTTGTTCTATTAATAGTTAAATGAAGAGAGGAACATTAGGAGCCACCACCTCGGAAGCCGTGGTTACGGCGGAAAGAGGTCCAAATGGGCCAAGGAGGACGCGAAGCCATGAGTCAGGGCATCCTGACCCTTGGTGGATTTCACCGTCCCGCAGGAGCGTGACGTCCTGAGGGCCCGGCACCGTTGGGACCCAGTGAAGAAGTTTACGAGACAACACCGGTCATTACGGAGTTCATGAGACTGCTGGTAATTTTAGTTTCTGATCAATTCGACTGCACACGTTAGTCATATTTTTAAACGATCCTTGTGCCTTTTGCAGAGAGAGCAGCACCGGATTGCGGCCGAAAGCGGCTCGCCGTCTGAGGCATTGGCGAGGCCCAAGTGGGACACTCCATTCAACCGGGCGTTGAACATATTGAAACGACAACCGGTGGATACTCGACCGTCGTATGGACGCGTGCACGGTGTCAGAGATGGCGCCACATGGAAGAAGTACTACCGTGAGACCACGGAGGAGAGAAAGGAAAGATGGAGGTTAACTGAAGAAAACATTGACAAGAAGGTTGAGATTGCGGTTGAGAAGAAATCATCTCAGACAGTCGCAACAGCGGTAGCTGCCGCAAAAAAGGTGGTTGCCGATTTGTCTACTTCCTTGGTGATGGGCGTTTTCACTTGGACAAGGCAAAATCCAGAAAAAAATGCAGAGGACTTTCCCCTTGCGGATTTCTTGGGAGCACCTGCTCCCGCACCGGCTCCCGCACCGGCTCCCGCACCGGACGTGCTCGGCGGTGCTTCATCTTTGGCTGAGCTCGACGCCCTCATGGTATCTGTCACACCGGCCCCCTTCAATATAAATGTATAATCTCCCATTTTTGTTGCCTTTCGGATGTCTCACGTCGCAGACTTTTCTTTGGAGGCCGACGAAACCCTGTGCACCATATTGTACACCATCGGCGACCAGAAGGTGGATGTGGGGAAGGCGACGATAATGGAGCCGAAGGAACCATTGTTCCACAGCCGGCCAATCCCCCCGAACGTATTCAAGGTTTCTATGGCCAGTGTCGAACTGGGCCACGAGAATTTGCCTCCTCCAATACTACTGGTGGATGACAAGGAGACACTGCGGCAGCTTGGTGATTGTTGCAATGGGTGGGTCCTGTTGTGGCCAAAGAGTCTGCTTCGTCTGGAGGCGGTCAGGAGCACACCCACGAGCACGCAGCCTCAGCAAGGTATGAACATCAACACCCCACCTACCCAATTAGCGTCGGGTGTCGGGTTGGGTGATAGCGGACGGGGTAAGGAGGAGGCTCCATTAGTCGCTGATGACGTTGCCATGGATGAGGATGAGGACGACGGTGGCGCTGAACATTATGTCTATACTGGCGCCTCCTCAGGGTTTGAGCGTCATGAGTCGGTGCCTGAAATGCCGTCTCAACGTATTATGGACGACCTTCCAGTAGTAAAGAAGTCTAGGAAGAGAGCGAGGAAAGGCAAAAAAACTGATTCTATGATCCAGCCGCCTCAGCAGCCTCAGCTTCAGGACCGTATAGATATCCCCGATGCGGATAAATGGCATATCCCCGGTCAACCAATCCTACCTGCAACAACGCTATAGGCCAGATTCGGCGATCTAAGGAGACTTCATGACGATGTGCTGCGGATAGAGAAAGGCCTCATCGCCTCGACAGATCCAGGATACCCGCTCTACGTGGTTAACGTTCCGCGACAAATGTCGTACGTCGACAGCTTCCCCGCGGATAAGTTCTTCCTCCGATTCGATTACATATTCGACATGTTTCACGTGAAGAAGCTAGATTTTACGTTTGTCCGCCTTTATGCCTTGCACATGAACTACATCTCATATCTGTGTCGCTGACCCGTACTACATGCACGAGGGCTTCTTGGGAGTCTGCGCAGAGCACCGTGTATATGCGAGGGAATACATCGTCAATTTCATGCTCGCCAATAAGGACAAGGGGGCGATTCTCGCGCCTTATCATCCCGTGTAAGTCATCCGCGCTTCTATCCTTCCTTCGATTTCAATCATTCATTTGCACGATGGAGGCTAAGTAATTTGAGGTGTACTTATTTTGCGCAGCGGCGGGCGCGCCGTCCTGATCATCCTATACTCCCGATTCTCCCACGCTCTTTACTTGGACTCGTCGAAGAATATTCACAAAAAGGATTACACCCACATCAAGGATGTTCTCGACAGTGCTATGTTTTACTACCAAGTAAGGGGTGGAGAGGTCATGGACAAGAAGAGAAGGGGCGGCAGGGGCGCCTTCGGCCATAAGACCGACTTCTGCTGCATCCAGCAACCGAACGATTCTCTTAATGATGGATTCTATGTCCTACACCACATGCTGGAGTACAGATGGGATCACCAGAACCTTCGCATGTCACCTAGATCCGGCGATGCCCATATTCTGCAATGGGCAAAGAACGTAGGAGATATCGAGGATCATCGACTTCGAGCCGAGTTCTATCACATCCAGCGCGAACTTGGCCAAATCATCATGAAGGAGGTCGTCGAAAAAACAGGGATGCTCTACAAAGAAGGACAAATATCGCGGGAAGACGTCCGAACATGGGTAGCCGCTCAGCGTCTCGACCTGAAGCCTTTCACTAGGCTCGGGGACTATCTCCCTGACATGGATGGATGGAACGACATGTTGGAGTGATTGTCAATATATGACAATGTGTCCGTTTAGTCCATACTTTCTGTATGACAAAACTTTGAGTTATGCACGGTGAAACTTTATTTGTGATGTAATTAAACCGCCCTCCTCCTCGACTAGCGAAAATCACTCTAGTTAGGGCATTTTGGGTACGATGAACTTTGTTATTTATGCTTATGATATGCTGTTTCTATTTTTACCAAGTCTGTCTCTTTCTGTTGCTCAACTATATATGTTGCATATCATCTACTCATGTGACGATGCAGGTCCATAGATCATCGATGGTGAATAAGTGCTACGCCAAGAGTATATACACGACAAGAGACCGGAGTGTCAGGCCCAGGTGTACCGGTTTCCGGTTTCCGAGCGACATGCAGTAGTTAGTTTAGTTTCACGCTAATGCGAGAGAGGGATACGAACTCATGTACTCAAAGTGATAGCTCTTCTCGCGTATACCATTGTTTAGATGGATGACGATGTATTTGCAAGTAATCGAGACTTGTATGGCTATTTTCGAGATGATGACAAGAGACCACTTTGTGTTGGATGATGATTATGATGATGACATGATTTAATGAGACTAATTGTATGTATATGCTATGATTATATTTGTATGTGTATGATATGCTAAAGATTATTATATAAAGCCTATTCAAATACAAAACAAATACAAAAACAAATATACAGGAAAAAAACTAATAAAACTAGTATTAGCGAGGGGGAAAATTTAGCAGTAGCGCCGCATTACCAGTAGCGCTTCCCAGTAAACATCGCTGCAGATAATATCAGCAGCGCCCTTTTCTAAACAGCGCTACAGCTATTCATGTATAGCAGTAGCGTGGGACAACATGCGCTGCTGCTATACGTTAGCTGTAGCGCCTTATTAGTAGCGCCGGCCCCCGCGCTACTGAGAGACCCAAAACCCGCGCTGCTGCTAGGCTTTTCCCTAGTAGTGTTCATCTCGGTAGCAGCAGATAAACCATGGTATTTCATTTACTTTCAGAATCTGTTGGGTAAATCATTATGTTTGGTGTGGATGGATCAGCTTACTAGTACCCGAAGAAAATGCTTACTAAAAGAAAATTAGATTGCATAAAAACAGATATCTGTTTCTAAGCCCGGGCTCAGATGATCATGAAATCTAAATCGATAGCTGGCATGTGGATCCATGCGCCCTGGCGTATTTTCAAGCCGCATGTCGCGAAAATCGCTCCATCCCACTGGCGCATTTATCGAGACGACGCGTGACACAGTTCATGCGGATCAGCTACTCACTGGATGGCTCGGCAATATTTCTGAGCCCTTGTGGGCCGTGCATGCCATCCGTCCCAATAATGGCGTCCACACCAGCTGCCATAAATATCGGCAAATCTTATTCGGCGCTGCAGGCGCCGATTAACGTGCATTTCGTTTACAGGCACCTGCAGCGCACACCACCTCCCGTCCGCTGAGCCGGCCCATTAAAGTTTCTTCTCATTTACAAATCGCAAAAAGAACGCACTCCTGGAGGGGAGGTCCTAGTCAGCGCCTTAAGCGCCCCCGAAGTTAACTGGCGCTCATAGGAGAACCAATGGGCCGGCCCGTAGCGCGCAAAAAGCTACAGCGCAAAAAAGACCAAAAAATGGCATGCGTCGCGCGGAGTCAAACTCAGGCAATACATAGCGTGCAAGGGAATGGTAACCACTGGATTACTTGGGTACTTGTGATTTAGTGCAGCGCACTTCTTAAGAGCTAATATAGCAGCGCTATCTGAAAGAAACAAATTCACTAATATGGGAAAAAGTTTCACCACCCTTGACTATTCAAAAAATATGTGTAAGTTTATTGGAAAATTAGAATTAAAAAATTGTTCACAAAAAAGTTCACTGGTTAAGAAAAGGTTGATGAATTTAAAAGAAAAAACTCACAAAATGGAAAAAGTTCATTGATCTTCCATAAAAGTTCATCGAATCCGAAAGAAAGTTCATCAAGTTTGAAAAAAGTTCATCATAATTGAAAAAAGTTCATCGATTTTAAAAAAATGTTCACAGAATTTCAAAAAAGTCCATCATAATGGAAAGAAGTTTATCAAAGCTGAAAAAAGTTCATCTATTCTTAAAAAAAGTTCATCATAATAAAAAAATTCATCGATTTTGAAAAAAGTTCAGCAGATTTGACAAAAAGTTCATCAAATTAGAAAAAGTCCATCGAATTTGTAAACTGTACATAAAAATTTAAAAAGGTAAGAGAAAATAAAAAGGAAAGACGAAAATAAAGGAAAGTGAAAGAATAAAAGAAGGGAAACGTTGGTTCTTAGCAGATCTGGCTTGGTAAATGTAGAGTGGTAAGACGGGGGAGGTCTCAAGTTCGATTCTCCAGGAGGTTGTTTCCTATTTGGCGCCCGCTGCGCCCATTACCGTGTTAATCGCAAACCGGCGCAAACTCCAACCCCAACCTGGGCCGACCCGCTTTAGAATTTTCTTTGCATCAAAACTGCAATTACTGCAAAAGCATGGGCGTGGTGACTCGAACCAGGTACCTATTGTACTCGAGTAAGTCGACTAACCACGCGGCCACAACGACATTGTGTGATAACTTCTCGCTTTTATTTTATTTCTACTTTCGTTCCTTTCCTTTTTATTTTTTGTTTTTTATTTTCTTAAATTCGTGAACCTTTTCAAATTGAGGAACTTTTTTCAAAATTAGTGAACTTTTTTCAAATGTATGAACATTTTTCAGTTTTCTGTGAACTTTTTTTCAAAATCAATGAACTTCCTTCAATATTCTGTGAACTTTTTTTAGAATTTATGAACATTTTTTTCAAAATCAATGAACATTTTAAAAAAAATAATTAATGTTCTAAAAAAATTTTGAACTTTTTTCAGATTCGATGAACTTTTTTCAATATCCGATGAACTTTTTTCAAATTGATGAACTTTTTTTCACATTTGATGTTCATTTTTAAATTATGATGAACTAATGTCAAATTATATGAACTTTTTAAAATTCGATGAACTTTTATCAAATTCAACGAACTTTTTTTTCAGATTTGATGAACTTTTGTCAAATTTGATGAACTTTTTTAAAATTCATGAACTTTTTCCCTTTTGCGAATTTTTTTTCCATTAGTACAAACCTTGTTGAAAATATTTGATTTCCTTCAATTCATGGTTTTTATTAATGCTTTTTCAAATTTATGTTTTCTATATTCAAACAAGTATAGTGGATATATAATACTAGTATATATGTTTTAAGGTTTGTAGTAATGCTATTCATCACTAAGGTTGCAGAATAAGTTATTCTTCACCCGAGGTAATCTTACAGTCGCTTCATAAATAAATTATGCTTGAAATATAAATACTTACATTCATATTGATTCACTACGTAAAATTTGGTATAAGAAAAAATAAAAAATAGGTTATAAGACCAGAAATATCGCATTTTATGTATGTTTTTTCGTCCTTAACTTTACGTAACATAAAATATTTTTTACGGCGAGATATTTTCTTACGTTCTCTTTTTACGTATGAAATAAGACAAAATTTACGAAACCTAAAAATACAGTGCATTGACGTCAAAACAGAGAGGGGGTGGAGAATAACTATTCCTCACCCAGGGTGATGAATAGCGCGACCCTTAAGGTTTGTACTGAATCAGTGGCCAAAAAATATTTGTTTCCACTAGTAATGAACTAATGGAGCGTGTCCCAGTGGTAGAGCGTGTTGGCATTCACATTGGTGGTCGCAGTTCGAATCATGCTTCTCCTGCTTTTCCTTTTCCTCCATGATTTGCTTTTTCTGCAGCTTGCTGGGCCGGTCCATGAGGTGGGGCGCGAGGGCTCCAGCTACCTGTTCGGGCGCTTAAGGCGCCGAACAGGAGCTCTCGTCTTCCAGACCAAACGGTCGGAAGTTATCGGCGTCCAACAGGAAACCAATTTGTTGATTTGTTTGGACATTTCCCAGAATAAGGGTCTGAATTCTCTTCTTACTGCTGCCAGGTAAGAGGAAGGATCTGTACTTTGAACCACCAATGAAGCTATGTGATTTGCTCGGCTTATGTGACCTGAAATGGGGTCCAGCGGCAGAACAGGTAAAAGTACACTCAAGTCATAGTTAATATTTTGTACAGGTTATATTGCTAGACTATAAAGCATATAATCTAATGTTTAAATATAGTGTCTAGATATATTTTCTTATGTTTACTCGTGAGTTTTGGTTTGGGTAGGCTTGCTTTTCAAGCCAGACTAGATGGCCCGGATGCTATATAAAGCCACAGTGTGTCGCCGTAAAATGAGGTTATTTTTCTACGGTTTAGACAACATGTGTATCGACTATTAAGTGACTATCTTTGAGCGTCGTCGTTTATTTGTGTGTGTGGATTTCCTATGTGAAGATTGTACTTGGCTCGAGGTCCATCATCACCGACGGGTTACATGTTGGTTACGTCTACTACGGCGGGAGGTTCCTCGTGTGTCGAGGGATTGTCGTCATCACCTCTGCTTCAGGTACGCGTACTGCTTGTGTAATTGAAAGTTTTTTTATCGGTTGATATTGAAGATTATTGCATCGTAAAAGATCAGGCCCAATCAGTGGCGCGTGCGAGGCCGTGCCTACATCATGGACCGGTGGGTGGTTGGGCTTTACTATGCTGCTGTGGTGTGGGTCTAAGCTGTGCACGTTGGTTGACGCACTACTAGGGAAAAGCCTAGCATCAGGGCGGGTTTTAGGCCTATTAGTAGCGCGGGGGCAGGCGCTACTAATAAGGCGCTACAACTAACGTATAGCAGTAGCGCGGGTGCCACTCGCGCTACTACTACGTCCGTTAGTAGTAGCGTGGGTAAAAACCCGCGCTACTACTACTTCCGTTATTTTTTTGAACTTTTTCGAAAAAAAATTCAATATTTCCCCCTAATTTTCAAATTTCTGAATTATTTTAACCTCAAATCTCTAATCACCCCTCATCATTCCAAATCATATAACTTCCCGAACAGTCACCCTTCCTCTCACTACTCCAGCCTGAGCACGCTTAACTTCCGGGTTCTATTCTCCCTCGTTTCCAAGTCTGCACTTGTTGTTTTCCTGACAATACTAAGATGTCAATCCTATTAACCCCAGGAATTTAGCTTGAGCATTAAGTCACACATTTCATTGTTTGAGTTTGAAACTATTGTTCTAAAAAATTAGTAACACTAATATTTCTTGAATAATTAGTTTGACCATTGTTTGACCATAGTTTGACCATAGTTTGACCAGATTTGACCAAAATTCAAAAAAACTAAAATAATTATTTAGTAACACTAATATTCTTGAATAATTAGTTTGACCATAGTTTGACCAGATTTAACAAAAATTAAAAAAACCTGAAATATGATGAATTTTTTTGCCTCCAAATCTTAAAAGCCCCGTAACTTTTTTTTCTGTTAGGTTTTTGAGGATTTTGAAAATGTTTAACGGGGTTCCCCCGTTTAAATTCGGATGTAACTTTTCGGGTAGATGATTTTTCATATAAAAACTTTTTCATCCGAGTTAGTATGCAAAAGTTATGCCCATTTTTACAAATTCTCGAGAGATGTTGCAAATGAAGTCGAAATTCATATTTGCAAATTTTCCCAACAAATAGACCACATATCACATGGGAAACTTATTTTCTTTTATTTATTTTTTTGACATTTTCATCATTTTCTTTTATTTTTTTAAAACTAAAAAGGCGATCCACGGGGTGGGGGGGTAGAGTTTGAAAAATTTGCAAACAGGCCATACCCCGCGCTACTACTGTGGCACACGATTAGTAGTAGCGAGGGGTAAAAACCCCCGTTACTACTATCAACTTAGTAGTAGCGCGGGTTTATAACCATCGCTACTACTATGACATGGTCCAGGGGCACGGTAGAGACCACTTAGTGGTAGCGAGGGTTAAAAAACAATGCTACTGCTATCAACTTAGTAGTAGCGTGGGTTAAAAACCCGCGCTACTACTATGGCATGTCCCGGGGGGCACGGTAGAGACCGCTTAGTAGTAGCGAGGGTTAAAAACCCGCGCTACTAGTAGCAGTAGCGAGGGTTTTTAACCCTCGCTACTAGTAAGCGTCTGTGTATAAGCCAGCCCCAGTTCCTTAGTATAAGAGACGAGCTACCCTCCATAGGCAAAATCCAGACCAAGAACTGGCTCCCTGTTCTTCCGTCCGCACACCTCAAACACAAACTAGCAGTGCAGCCAGGGCGGGGGTAGCGCAAGGTGGAAACCCTAGCCGTGGCTGCCAAGCGGCCAAAAAGATGAGCTTCAGCAATGCGCGAGCGGCCATGCTGGTAGCTACGAGGTGTCGTGTGATGGCTCCGTCAGTCCTCCCCAGTGGTGCCGTCGCGGAGGTGGTCGACGCCGCCGACGATGAGGAGTACGTCCATATGGATGGAGCTGCTTCTGTTGGAGCAGCCGAAGATGAAGCTCCCGCACGTCTGCTAGGACTGGCGGCCAGGATTCCGGCCACACACGCCGCGCCTACCAAAGCAGCGTCCTTTGCAGCTCCTCCTTCAGCAACAACACCGTCTCTGTCAGTGGCTGCCTGTCAACAGGTTGCTACCATGCTGAATCATCGCGGAAGGGTACTCACGTCTTTCTCCCTAATGCAACTCCTAAGTGCTGATTCAAATTGGGATGTACCTTTGGTGGAAATATTAGGGGAGGGAGGGATGGCAGCACTCCTAGCATTGTGGCCTGGTGGTAACATACATCGTTTGTTCTGTATGTGCCTTCTTAGCATGTTAGATCCAGTAACTATGAGGCTAGTTCTTGGGGCTGGGAGGATTAGAGAGATAAATGTGATGGAGGTTAAGAGAATATTAGGACTAGTAAGCAAAGGAGGCCGGCATAGGGTTTTACATAAGATGAGTCTTACGAACAGGGCAGAGGTGCTAGAAAGAGTCCACCAAATATTGGGCACCAAAACATCTAGGACAACCTCGATATCCATCTTGCGATTGAGAGCTATACTTCCGACAGCTAGGATTAAGCCACTAACTCTAGCGGTGCGTAGGAAAATCAAAGCTATGTATGCTATGCTAGCTTTTTCTACGTTCTTAGCACCACAAGAGCCATATCCCAAGGTCGCCGATGAAATACTGTACTATGTGCAATATCCTGACGAGATGGATGAATTTGATGTGTGTGAGTACATAGTGCAAGGGCTGCGTTCTGGTGCTCGACATGTTCGTCGTAGCCTAGACCGAGACGAAGGGAGCATGGTGATGCAAGGGTGCTTGATCATTCCACAGGTAAAATGCAAATGAAAAAGGTGGGAATTTATATCTATGCATGCAAACACTTTATTTGCAAACCTTGCTATCGTCGGGGGGATGTATAACTAGCGTTGGATTAAGATGATTTTGCTATTAATGGGATACTTAAAAGAGATGTTTGACCTTAACCCACAGATATTGGCTGTGAGTTGAGAGAATACACTACTGCACAACTACTCACGCTGGCCGAACCTTGGATACGTGCATACGTGCAGAACAAATTAAGGAGAGTCATCAAACTATATGCACCGCGTGAGATTTAAGTCTGTTATCGGGTGAGGGGCGCATATATGCTTATTTAATACATTACTTGATAAGGAAAAAAGTTCGCTTACAAGAATTGTATTAATGAATGTGCAGGTGGAAGATACTCCAGCTGAAACGCCTCATGCTGAGTATGATGTTGCATCTACATCTGAGGTACAAGAAACTTCCATAGGTGGGGCCGATAGCGATGGTTCAAGTATAGGTGCTGATGGGGGACCTCCACTAGTAGATATGGCGAATATCGATAAGATGGTACGTGATACGTCTCCAACGTATCTATAATTTTTGATTGTTCCATGCTATTATATTACCCCTTTTGGATGTTTATGGGCTTTATTTTACACATTTATATCATTTTTGGGACTAACCTACTAACCGGAGGCCCAGCCCATATTGCTGTTTTTTTGCCTATTTCAGTATTTCGAAGAAAAGGAATATCAAACGGAGTCCAAACGGAATGAAACCTTCGGGAGCGTGATTTTTGGAATGACCGTGATCCAGAGGACTTGGGGTGCAAGTCAAGAAGCAGCCAAGGAAGCCACGAGATAGGAGGCCGCCCCCCCCCTATAGGGCGCGCCCCCTGTCTTGTGGGCCCCTCGGGCGGCCACCGATGTACTTCTTCCTCCTATATATACCTACGTACCCCGAAAACATCCAGGGGCAACACAAAACACAATTTCCACCACCGTAACCTTCTGTATCCGCGAGATCTCATCTGGGAGCCTTTGCCGGCACTCTGCCGGAGGGGGAATCGACCACGGAGGGCTTCTACATCAACATCCTTGCCCCTCCGATGAGTTGTGAGTAGCTTACCACAGACCTACGGGTCCATAGTTATTAGCTAGATGGCTTCTTCTCTCTTTTTGGATCTCAATACAATGTTCTCCCCCTCTCTTGTGGAGATCTATTCGATGTAAACTATTTTTATGGTGTGTTTGTCGAGATCCGATGAATTGTGGGTTTATGATCAAGTTTATCTATGAATAATATTTGAATCTTCTCTGAATTCTTTTATGTATGATTGAGTTATCTTGCAAGTCTCTTCGAATTATCCGTTTGGTTTGGCCTACTAGATTGATCTTTCTTGCCATGGGAGAAGTGTTTAGCTTTGGGTTCAATCTTGCGGTGTCCTTACCCAGTGACAGAAAGGGTTGCAAGGCACGTATTGTATTGTTGCCATCGAGGATAACAAGATGGGGCTTATATCATATTGCTTGAGTTTATCCCTCTACATCATGTCATCTTGCTTAACGTGTTACTCTGTTCTTATGAACTTAATACTCTAGATGCATGCTGGATAGCAGTCGATGTGTGGAGTAATAGTAGTAGATGCAGGCAGGAGTCGGTCTACTTGTTATGGACGTGATGCCTATATACATGATCATGCCTAGATAATCTCATAACTATGCGCTTTTTTATCAATTGCTCGACAGTAATTTGTTCACCCACCGTAATACTTATGCTATCTTGAGAGAAGCCTCTAGTGAAACCTATGGCCCCCGGGTCTATCTCTTATCATATTTGTTTTCAATCTACTTTTATTTGCATCTTTACTTTTTGCATCTATATTATAAAATACAAAAAATATATTTATATTATCATACTATCTTTATTAGATCTCACTTTCATGAAGTGGCCGTGAAGGGATTGACAACCCTTTATTGCGTTGGTTGCGAGTTCTCGGTTGTTTGTGTAGGTGCGTGGGACTTTTGAGGAGCCTCCTCTTGGATTGATACCTTGGTTCTCAAAACTGAGGGAAATACTTACGCTACACTTGCTGCATCACCCTCTCCTCTTGAGGAAAACCAACGCAAGCTCAAGACGTAGCAAGAAGTATTTACGGCGCCGCTGTTGGGAGGTCTTCGCTCAAGTCAAGACATACCAAGTACCCATCACAAACCCATCTCCCTCGCATTTACATTATTTGCCATTTGCCTCTCGTTTTCCTCTCGCCCACTTCACCCTTGCCGTTTTATTCGCCCTCTCTTTCCCAATCTCCTCCTCTCCTTTTGTTTTCCTTTTGTTTGCTCGTGTGTTAGTTCGTTTACCTTGTCGTTATGGCTAGTCCTCCTATTCTTATTCTCACTCCCGAACAAGAAAAATTTTAAGCAAAGGGAAAGAGAAAGCTTAAAATATGCTTGGCATAGAATTTGCAATGCCCAATATAAAGCTACTAGGAAGCTTGCTACTTCCGTTCTTCTCCGCAATTTTTATGTAGGCATTACTCCTTGGAATAGATGTGTTCTTGATATTGCTACCGGAGGTGATTTCATGAGTAGCCATACGTTTGATGCTTATAATGCTATGTTAGATTTATTTGGCCCACCACCTCTTTTGGTTAACGGAACGGTTTTAACTCTAGAACATGTGCTGCAACGGCTAGATATTATTGAAAATAAAATTGCCACTGTTGAGTTGATTGAAAATTTGGATAAAAAGAGTCATAATCACATTACCCAATTTGGATCTAGGGTTGGAGTTACTTTGAAAAATCTTAAAGAAAAAGAACCTATAGCTAATGAGAAAATAGATCTAGACTCTGCTAGAATCGGTAAACTTGAGGATATTATTACAAACTTAGGTTCCACGTTTTCCCCCATGAAAAGCACTCCAAAACCCCCTACTAAAACTACCAAGTTTATTTATGTTCATAAAAATAAGGGTGAATCTTCTAATAAGGGAGATGCGGATCTCAAATCCATGAGTGTTCTTCCCAAGTGTCTCTCTATCGTTAAGGAACCTTTTGCTACCAATGAATTTCTTGAATTTTTGCCTAAAGATTTAACCATTGATAAAAGGGGATAAATCCCTATAGATCACAAGGGCTCTATCGATAAATTTAGTGCCAAAGATGGCACTCGTTAGATCTATCTTTGCTTTTTATGCCTAGCTAGGGGCGTTAAACGATAGCGCTAGTTGGGAAGCAACCCAATTTTCTTTATGATTTTTGTTTTTGCTCCTGTTTAGTAATAAATCTTGCATCTACCTTATGTTTATATATGTTTTTATCTTTTAATTAGTGTTTGTGCCAAGTAGAACCTATAGGATAACCTACGATGATAGTTGATTTGATTCTGCTGAAAAACAGAAACTTTGTGCGCACGAATATAATTTTTTTAAATCACAGGAACGTGCTTTTGCGTTGATTCTTTTTGCTGATGTTCAATAAACAAATTTTCCAGGACTTTCTATTTTGGTAGGATTGTTAGAGTTCCAGAAGTTTCCGTTAGTTACAGATTTCTACAGATTGTTCTGTTTTTGACAAATTCTGTTTTTCGTGTGTTGTTTGCTTATTTCAATGCATCTATGGCTAGTAAATTAGTTTATGAACCATAAAGAAGTTGGAATACAGTAGGTTTAACGCCAAAATAAATAAAGAATGGGTTCATTGCAGTACCTTATGTGGTGGTTTTGTTTTCTTTTACCAACGGAGCTTATAAGATTTCCTGTTGAGTTTTGTGTTGTGAAGTTTTCAAGGTTTGGGTAAAGCTTTTATGGATTATGGAATAAAGGGTGGCAAGACCCTAAGCTTGGGGATGCCCATGGCACCCCAAGATATTCAAGAATAGCCAAAAGCCTAAGCTTGGGGATGCCCCGGGAAGGCATCCCCTCTTTCGTCTTCGTTCATTGGTAACTTTACTTGGAGCTATATTTTTATTCGCCACATGATATGTGTTTTGCTTGGAGCGTTGTGTATTATATTAGTCTTTGCCTTTTAAGTTTACCACAATCATCCTTGCTGTACACACCTTTTGGGACAAGCCTATTTGATTAGAATTTGCTAGAATACTCTATGTGCTTCACTTATATCTTTTGAGCTTGATAGTTTTTGCTCTAGTGCTTCACTTATATCTTTTAGAGCACGGTGGTGTCTTAATTTGGAAGAAATTGCTAGTCTCTCATGCTTCACTTATATTATTTTGAGAGTCTTTTAGAACAGCATGGTATTTGCTATGGTCATAAAGTTGGTCCTAGAATGATGAGCATCCAAGTTGGGTATAATAAAAACTATCATAGGAAGTGAATTGGATGCTATGATCAATTTGATACTTGATAATTGTTTTGAGATATGGAGGTAGTGATATTAAAGTAATGCTAGTTGGGTGATTATTAATTGAAAGAATGCTTGTGTTGAAGTTAGCAAGTTCCGTAGCATGCACATATGGTTAAAGTTGTGTAACAAATTTGAAACATGAAGTGTACCTGGCTTGTGCATCCTTATGAGTGGCGGTCGGGGACGAGCGATGGTCTTTTCCTACCAATCTATCCCCCTAGGAGCATGGGTGTAGTACTTGGTTTTTGATGACTTCTAAATTTTTACAATAAGTATATGAGTTCTTTTGACTAATGTTGAGTCCATGGATTATACGCACTTTTACCTTTCCACCTTTGCTAGCCTCTTCGGTACCGTGCATTGCCCTTTCTTATCTTGAGAGTTGGTGCAAACTTCGCCGGTGCATTCAAACCCCGTGATACGATACGCTCTATCACACATAAACCTCCTTATATCTTCCTCAAAACAGCCACCATACCTACCTATTATGGAATTTCCATAGCCATTCCGAGATATATTGCCATGCAACTTTCCACCGTTCCGTTCATCATCTTGACATACTTTACTTTTGTCATATTGCCATTGCATGATCATGTAGTTGACATCGTATTTGTGGTAAAGCCACCATGCATTATTTTTCATACATGTCACTCTTGATTCATTGCACCATCCTGGTACACCGCCGGAGGCATTCATATAGAGTCATATCTTGTTCTAGTTTCGAGTTGTAATTCTTATGTTGTAATCAATAGAAGTGTAATGATCATCATTATTAGAACATTGCCCAAAAGAAAAAAAAGAAAAAAAAGAAGAAAGGCCCAAAAAGAAAAAAAGAAAGGCCCAAAAAAAGAGAAAAAGAAAAAAAAGAAAAAGAAAAAAAAGAAAAAAAAGAAAAAAATAAATAAAAAGGGCAATGTTACTATCTCTTTTTCCACACTTGTGCTTCGAAGTAGCACCTTGTTCTTCATGTAGTGAGTCTCATATATTGCGCTTCAAAATAGCACCACGTTTTTCATATAGTGAGTCTCATAAGTTGTCTTTTTCATACTAGTGGGAATTTTTCATTATAGAACTTGGCTTGTATATTCCTATGATGGGCTTCCTCAAATGCCCTAGGTCTTCGTGAGCAAGCAAGTTGGATGCACACCCACTAGTTTTCTTTAGTTGAGTGTTCATTTATAGCTCTAGTGCATCCGTTGCATGGCAATCCCTACTCCTCATGTTGACATCAATTGATGGGCATCTCCATAGCCCGTTGATTATCCTCGTGAATGTGAGACTTTCTCCTTTTTGTCTTCTCCACACAATCCCCATCATCATATTCTATTCCACCCATAGTTCTATATCCATGGATCGCGCTCATGTATTGCATGAAGATTGAAAAAGTTTGAGATTATTTAAGTATAAAACAATTGCTTGGCTTGTCATCAGGGGTATAGAAGTTGGGAACATCTTTGTGTGACGAAAATGAAACATAGCCTAACTATATGATTTTGTGGGGATGAACTTTCTTTTGCCATGTTATTTTGAGAAGACATGATTACTTTGATTAGTATGCTTGAAGTATTACTATTTCTTTTATCAATATGAACTTTTATTTTGAATCATTTGGATCTGAACATTCATGCCACAATAAAGAAAATTACATTATGAATTATGCTAGGTAGCATTCCACATCAAAAATTCTCTTTTTATCATTTACCTACTCGAGGACGAGCAGGAATTAAGCTTGGAGATGCTTGATACGTCTCTAACGTATCTATAATTTTTGATTGTTCCATGCTATTATATTACCACTTTTGGATGTTTATGGGCTTTATTTTACACATTTATATCATTTTTGGGAATAACCTACTAACCGGAGGCCCAGCCCATATTGCTGTTTTTGCCTATTTCAGTATTTCGAAGAAAAGGAATATCAAACGGAGTCCAAGCGGAATGAAACCTTCGGGAGCGTGTTTTTTGGGACGAACGTGATCCGGAGGACTTGGAGTGCAAGTCAAGAAGCAGCCGAGGAAGCCACGAGATAGGAGGCCGCGCCCCCTCTAGGGCGCCCCCCTGTCTCGTGGGCCCCTCAGGCAGACACCGACGTACTTCTTCCTCCTATATATACCTACGTACCCCGAAAACATCCAGGGGCACCAGGAAACACAATTTCCACCGCCAGAAACCTTCAGATCCGCGAGATCTCATCTTGGAGCCTTCACGGCACTCTGCGGAGGGGGAATCGACCATGGAGGGCTTCTACATCAACATCCTTGCCCCTCCGATGAGTTGTGAGTAGTTTACCACAGACCTATGGGTCCATAGTTATTAGCTAGATGGCTTCTTCTCTCTTTTTGGATCTCAATACAATGTTCTCCCCCTCTCTTGTGGAGATCTATTCGATGTAAACTCTTTTTGTGGTGTGTTTGTCGAGATCCGATGAATTGTGGGTTTATGATCAAGTTGATCTATGAATAATATTTGAATCTTCTCTGAATTCTTTTATGTATGATTGAGTTATCTTTGCAAGTCTCTTCGAATTATCGTTTTGGTTTGGCCTACTAGATTGATCTTTCTTGCCATGGGAGAAGTGTTTAGCTTTGGGTTCAATCTTGCAGTGTCCTTACCCAGTGACAGAAAGGGTGGCAAGACACGTATTGTATTGTTGCCATCGAGGATAACAAGATGGGGTTTATATCATATTGCTTGAGTTTATCCCTCTACATCATGTCATCGTGCTTAATGCGTTACTCTGTTCTTATGAACTTAATACTCTAGATGCATGCTGGATAGCGGTCGATGTGTGGAGTAATAGTAGTAGATGCAGGAAGGAGTCGGTCTACTTGTTATGGACGTGATGCCTATATACATGATCATGCCTAGATAATCTCAGAACTATGCGCTTTTTTATCAATTGCTCGACAGTAATTTGTTCACCCACCATAATACTTATGCTATCTTGAGAGAAGCCTCTAGTGAAACCTATGGCCCCCAGGTCTATCTCTTATCATATTTGCTTTCAATCTACTTTTATTTGCATCTTTACTTTTTGCATCTATATTATAAAATACCAAAAATATATTTATTTTATCATACTATCTTTATTAGATCTCACTTTCGCAAGTGGCCGTGAAGGGATAGACAACCCCTTTATTGCGTTGGTTGCGATTTCTCAGTTTGTTTGTGTAGGTGCGTGGGACTTTTGAGGAGCCTCCTACTGGATTGATACCTTGGTTCTCAAAACTGAGGGAAATACTTACGCTACACTTGCCGCATCACCCTCTCCTCTTCGATGAAAACCAACGCAAGCTCAAAACTTAGCAGTACGTCATGTACTCAATTGCAAATGGTTATGGTCTAATGTTTGCCCGTTTGCTTTGATTCCGAGATAATTATGGTGTCCTCCGTGCTTTTATCCTGTTTTGCGAGCAGATCCACGATGCTACTTGGTTTGTGTTCGAGGTGGAGAGTGGTCGAGATGATGTTGAGTCGGATCGTGAGGTCGCCGAACTAACTTGTGCATTGGATGCCCTGGACATAGAGAGGGCATCTCTACTAAGGAAAATTGTTTCAGTAAGACGTGTTGGACAGCTGAAAAGGATGAGAGCACTAAATAGAAGACATAGTTTGAGTTGCGTCAAAGGATAAAATCACCGTTCATCCCGGTAGCACCAGATAAACCATGGTTCTATGGCTGTGAGAAGAAGTGCCAGTGGGAGGTAGGGAAACCCTAGCCGGCTAAGAGTTGCTCGTGGGGAGGAATCAAGGAGAAAAAGATCAGACACGATGACTTCGAGGAAGAGTCCAACCCGGCCAAGCCGAAGGTTTCCATATACGCGTCCGGTCAACCTAGCTAGTAGACACGTATGCAAAATCTATCTCAAGTCTTCCTCTGATTGCACGACGACATGGTCCCTGAAGAGATGACAGTGATGTCGCTCCCGGAGGACATGGTCTGCGAGATCCTCGCGCGCCTGGAGGACGCGGCCGACCTCTTCCATTATGCCAGGACGTGCAAGCGGTGGAGCCACCTTGCGGATGACGCCCACCATCGGAGGCCAGAGAAAACATCGTCGTTCGTTTCAGGCCTTTTCACCAAGAAAAGCAGAGCAAAGCACCTCACCCCGACGCCAGTATATGTGTTCAGGCCTGATTGCCACTTCCTCGGCTCCTTCTTTTGAGCCAGCACAAGGGACCTCAGTCACGCAACACCGATCGCCACACGCTACAGTCTCCTTCTTTTGCTTTTCGACTCATGCAATGCTCGGGTCCGCTTAGAACAAATCACTGTTCACCTGGCTGTGTGCAATCTGCTCGCCGGTGCATGCGATGAGCTCACAACGCTGAAGAACGGCTGGAAGTATGGCAAGAGTGGCTATGCCATCTTTACCAATTAATGCAGATTGTTCCTCAAGCGATAAGCAACAATCTCTACGGGGACTACTTGACTTTGTTCAAAGTTCTAGTCATCTACGCCAACGCTATTGATAACGAGCCGTGCTTCCTCCACACGTTTTCATACAGCAAGGAGAGGTGGAACATGCCTACAAATTTGGTTGATGAGGATATAGAGTTCTATGGTTGCGGGCTACTCAAGCATTCGAACGCTATCATGTGCCAACGCACAACACACTGGCTTGTTGGGTACAATACAATCTACCATCATCACTTGCATATTATTGATGTACATGCTGAGACTTGCATGTTTCCCTGACGAAAATTGTGAACCCGACCCATGACATTTTATTTGGAACATATGAAGAATCACAACTTATTGTTTCTCCTGACGGGACACTATCGTTGCTTTAGTTGCAAAAGCTAGGCCTCCGGGTAAAAATATGCATGTGGCAAGTCAGTAGGGGGACTAGGAGTGGTGGTAGATGGCTCTTCAAGCGAGTCATCAAGCTAAAACCACCCAAACAGATTCGAGCAGAAGAGATGCACTTGACCTTTCAGGGAGAGAAGAATGACACTTTACTCATCAAGAACAAGTTCATGAACATCTACGCTGTTGATCTTAAGACAGGGGTCATGAAGAGCCTCATGTGTTGCGATAAGGTTATGTACTGGAAGGTTGTCCCTTTGAAATATATTGGCAGGTGTGCCAATCATTTTTAGTGTTGGTACGCTATAGATGAACATGAACTTGACTTCAAGGCACCATCCTCTTATAATTGTATTTCATTTACTTTCAGAATATGTTGGTTAAATCATTATGTTTGGTGTGGATGGATCGGCTTACTAGTACCCGAGGAAAATGCTTACTAGGAGAAAATTAGATTGCATAAAAACGGATATCTGTTTCTGAGCCTGGGCTCACATGATCCTGAAATCTATACCGATAGCTGGCATGTGGATCCGTGCGCCCTGACGTATTTTTAAGTTGTATGTCGCGAAAATCACTCCATCCCACTAGCGCATTTATTGAGATGGCGCGTGGCACTGTTGGTGCGGATCGGCTAATCACTAGATGGCTCAACAATATTTCTGAGCCCTTGTGGGTCGTGCATGCCATCCGTCCCAATAACGGCGTCCACACCAGTTGCCATAAATATCGGCAAATCCTATTCGGCGCTGCAGGCGCCGGTTCAAGTGCATTTCGTGAATGGGCGCCTGCAGCGCACACCACCTCCCGTCTGCTGGGCCGGCCCATTAAAATTTTCTTCTCATTTACAAATTGCAAAAAGAATGCGCTCCTGGAGGGGAGGTCCTAGTCAGCGCCTTAAGCGCCCCCGAAGCTAACTGGCGCTCACAGGAGAACCAATGGGCCGGCCCGTAGCGCGCAAAAAAAGCTGTAGCGCAAAACCGACCAAAAAAGGCATGCGTCACGCGGAGTCGAACTTAGGCAGTACATAGCGCGCAAGGGAATGGTTACCACTGGATTACTTGGGTACTTGTGATTTAGTGCAGCGATCACTTCTTAAGAGCTAATCTAGCAGCGCTATCTGAAAGAAACAAGTTCACTAATATGGGAAAAAGTTTCACCACCCTTGACTGTTCAAAAAATATTTGTAAGTTTATTGGAAAATTAGGAATTAAAATATTGTTCCCAAAAAGTTCATTGGTTAAGAAAAGGTTGACGAATTTAAAAGAAAAAACTCACAAAATGGAAAAAGTTCATTGATCTTCATTAAAAGTTCATCGAATCTGAAAGAAAGTTCATCAAATTTGAAAAAAGTTCATCATAATTGAAAAAAGGTCATCGAATCTAAAAAAAGTTCATCGATTTTGAAAAAATGTTCACGAAATTTGAAAAAAGTTCATCATAATGGAAAGAAGTTCACCAAATCTGTAAAAAGTTCATCGATTTTGAAAAAAAGTTCATCATAATAAAAAAAGTTCATTGATTTTGAAAAAAGTTCAGCAGATTTGACAAAAAGTTCATCGAATTAGAAAAAGTCCATCAAATTTGTAAATTGTACATAAAAATTTAAAAAGGAAAGAGAAAATAAAAAGGAAAGACGAAGAAAAAGGAAAAGTTAAACAATAAAAGAAGGAAAACGTTGATTCTTAGCAGATCTGGCTTGGTGGTGGTTTGTTAAACATAGAGTGGTAAGACGGGGGAGGTCTCAAGTTCGATTTTCCAGGAGGCTGTTTCCTATTTGGCGCCCGCTGCCCCCGTTACTGTGTTAATCGCAAACCGGCGCACACCCCAACTCCAACCTGGGCCGGCCCATTTTAGATATATATTTTTGCGTCAAAACTGCAATTTCTGCAAAAACATGGGCGTGGTGACTCGAATGTGTGAACTATTGTACTCGAGTAAGTGGACTAACCACGCGGCCACAACACCATTGTGTGATAACTTCTCCCTTTTATTTTATTTCTACTTTCATTCCTTTCCTTTTTATTTTTTGTTTTTATTTTCTTAAATTCGTGAACCTTTTCAAATTGATGAACTTTTTTCAAAATTAGTGAACTTTTTTCAAATGTGTGAACATTTTTAAGTTTTCTGTGAACTTTTTTTCAAAATCAATGAACTTCCTTCAATTTTTTGTGAACTTTTGTCAGAATTTATGAAATTTTTTCAAAATCAATGAACATTTTTCAAAAATAATGAATGTTTTTAAAATTTTGTGAACTTTTTTAAGATCCGATGAACTTTTTTCAGATTCGATGAACTTTTTTCAACATCCGATGAACTTTTTTAAAATTGATGAACTTTTTTTCAGATTCGATGAACTTTTTTTCAAATTTGTTGAACCATTTTTTAATTTTGATGAACTATATTCAAATTATATGAACTTTTTCAAATTTGATGAACTTTTATCAAATTCAATGAACTTTTTTTCAGAGTTGATGAACTTTTATCACATTCATGAACTTTTTTAAAATTCATGAACTTATTATTTTTGGCGAATTTTTTTCCATTGGTTAAAATATTTGATATCCTTCAATTCATGGTTTTTATGAATGCTTTTTCAAATTATATTTTCTATATTCAAACAAGTATAGTGGATATATAATACTAGTATATATGTTTTAAGTTTTGTACTGAATCAGTGGCCAATAGATATTTGTTTCCACTAGTAATGAACTAATTGAGTGTGTCCCAGCGGTAGAACCGGTTCGAATTGACTGTAGGTATTCGATTTTGGCCCGGTACTAATGGTACAATTAGTACCGGTTCGAAAGGCTATGCACTAATGCCGGTTCGTGCCACGGACCGGTACTAAATGGGTGGTGGCAGGCTGGCGTCAGGCCGGGGCCCCACGATCACCTTTAGTACCGGTTTGTGCCACGAACCGGGACTAAAGGTGTTTGACCTATGGTCCCGGTTGGAGACACAAACCGGGACTATAGGGATATTTTCAAACTCTACCCCCCCCCTCCCCCCGGTCGTGTATTGCCATTTCAGTTTTGAAAAATACAAAATAAAATGATAAAAAATTCAAAAAAATAAAATTCTTCGAGAAGTAGTTATAATACTACATCTACTAGTTAGGAAAATTAAAAAACTTAAATGTGGACATGTTTTGCAAAAAGTGTAGGGAAAATGTAAAACGGCTATAACTTTTGCATACGATGTCAGAAAAAAAACGTATATTTTATCAAAAATTTCAGAACGAAAATCCGCATCCGATTTTGACAGCCTATTGCCTGTTTGCAATTTTGTTGAACTAAATTCAAATTATATGAACTTTTTCAAATTTGATGAACTTTTTTTCAGAGTTGATGAACTTTTTTAAAATTCATGAACTTTTTATTTTTTGCAAATTTGTTTCCATTGGTAAAATATTTGATTTCCTTCAATTCATGGTTTTTATGAATGCTTTTTCAAATTTATGTTTTCTATATTCAAACAAGTATAGTGGATATATAATACTAGTATATATGTTTTAAGGTTAATCTTGAATCGGGCCAATAGATATTTGTTTCCACTAGTAATGAACTAATTGAGTGTGTCCCAATGTAGAGCATGTAGGCATTCACGTTGGTGGTCGCAGTCGAATCCCACTTCTCCGTTTTCCCTTTTCCTCCATGATTTGCTTTTTCCGCAGATTCTTGGGCGGCCCATGAGGTGGGGCGCATGGCGCAGACTACTTGTTCGGGCGCTTAAGGCGCCGACAGAGCTCTCATCTTCCGGTGAGCGGTCGGAAGTTATCGGCGTCAATAGGAAACCAATTTGTTGATTTGTTTGGACGGTTTCCCAGAATAAGGGTCCGATTTCTCTTCTTACTGCTGCTAGGTAAGAGGAAGGATCTGTACTTTGAACCACCAATGAAGCTACGTGATTTGCTCGGCTTCTGTGATCTTGGACGGGGTCCACCGGTAGAACAGCTAAAAGTACACGAAAGTCATAGTTAATATTTTGTACATATTATATTGCTAGACTATCACTAGTGGAAAAACAGGCTTTCCGTCCAGCCCCATAAGTCGCGAAGCTGTAGGAACCGCGACCAATGGGACCTTTAGTCATGATTCGAGGTGAACCGCGACCAAAGGCTCGGGCCTGTGGCGCTCGGTGGCGGTGGTGCGTGAGGGGCTTTAGTCATGGTTGGCGGAGACAACCGCGACTAAAGGTTTTCGGCACCTTTAGTCATGGTTTGCCGTGCCAACCGCGACTAAAGCCCTCCCTATATATACCCATCCAGCAGCCAACACTTAGCCATTTTGGAGCCATTCTCTTCACAAGTGGGTGTAGGTTTGCTTTTGGTTCCTCTTATGCACATAAGGTGTTTGATGAAATGCCCCAAGAGCATGAAACAAACATGACATGAAGTGTTGGAGCCACACTCTTGATCATGTTAGCAACTTGATGAACCTTTGATGTGTCAATATGCATGTGTATAGTTCATAACAAATGCATGATGGTTAATTATATATTTTATATTATAATAATGCAGATGAATCGGCAATGGATGTACGATAACCGACTCTCCGTGAGTTCACTACGGGTTTGAAAGATTTCCTCGTAGTGGCTAATGCGAACAAGCGGGGGTTTTGTTATCTGTCCATGTGTTATCTGTAAGAATGAGAAGGGTTACTCTTCCTCAAGAGTTGTTCACATGCATCTGCTTGAAGGGTTTCATGCCAAGCTATAATTGTTGGACCAAGCATGGAGAAAGAGGGGTTATAATGGAAGAAGATGAAGAAGGGATGATTTCATCGATGAAAGCTATCTTGCTCATTTCGGTGATACTTTCATGGAGGATCTTTGAAGGTGAAGGGAAGGTGAAGAAGAGGCACGTGATGATCCGTTGATGATCTTGGTCGGACCATTGCCGATGCACGGAGACGCCGCTGGCCCGAAAAGGAGAGGAGAATTTGGATCGCATGTTAGAGGATCACGAAAGGCGCTGTACCGGATGCGATGATGGTCTGAAAAAGCTGGGCTGCACTGGATTTGCTGAAATGGAAGGCGAGGCGGTGTAGCTGACTCGGCATTTGAAAACTTGCTGAAAATGTTGAAGAATATGTTTCCAAAGGATAACGAGTTGCCCGCCATCGTCTGAAGCAAAGAAGGTTGTCGCCCTCTAGGTTTAGAGGTTACGAAGATACATGCATGCATCAACGATTGCATCCTCTACCGCGTGAATACAAGAATTTGAATGAATGCCCGGTATGCCTTGCATTGCGTTATAAGATCGAGGCGATGACCACGGTGACGATGTTGAGGGCCGAAACCGTGAAGAGGGTTCCGCCAAGGTGATGTGGTATGCTCCTATAATACCACGGTTGAAACGTCTGCTCATGAACAAAGAGCATGCCAAGTTGTTGCGATGGCACAAAGAGGAACGTAAGTCGGACGGGAGTTGAGACACACCGCAGATGGAGCGCAATGGAGAAAGATCGACAGATGGTTCAGAGATTTTGCGGTGACGCAAGGAACATAAGATTTGTTCTAAGCACGGATGGCATGAATCCTTTTGGCGAAGCGAGCTCCAGCCATAGCACTGCCCGTGACTCTATGCATCTACAACCTTCCTCCTTGGTTGTGCATGAAGCGGAAGTTCATTATGATGCCGGTGCTCATCCAAGGTCCGGCAACCCGCAACGACATCGATGTGTACCTAAGGCCATTAGTTGATGAACTTTTACAGCTGTGGGTGGTGTCCGTGTGTGGGATGAGCACAAACAAGAGGAATTTGACCTCTGACGTTGCTTTTCGTAACCATCAACGATTGGCCTGCTCTTAGTAACCTTTCGGACTGTCAAATAAGGGATACAATGCATGCACGCACCGCTTACATGAGACCGAAAGTGTACATTTGCCAAATTGTAAGAAGAACGTGTACCTTGGGCATCGTCGATTTCTTCCAAAATTCATCCAAGAAGAAAGAAAGGCAAGCATTACGACGGCAAGGCAGATCACCGGCGAAGCTCGCGAACGACTTAGTCCGAGGTATTTGATATGGTCAAGGATTTGAAAGTCATCTTTGGAAAGGGTCTGGCGGACAATCGGTTCGAAGGGAGCCGGCGGGCACGCAGCCATGTGGAAGAAGAAATCTATATTCGGGAGCTAGAATATTGGAAAGTCCTAGATGTCCGCTCTGCAATCGGCGTGATGCACGTTACGAAGAATATTTGCGTGAACCTCCTAAGCTTCTTGGGCGTGTATGGGAAGACAAATGATACAAAGGAAGCACGGCAGACCACCAGAACGTTTGAAAGACCACGATGACCGGCATCCGGAATGGTTTCAAGGTCGTGCCAGCTACGCTCGACCAAAGAAGAGAAGGTCATCTTTTTGAATGCCCGCGCAGATGAAGGTCCCGTCTGGATTCTCGTCCAATATAAAGGGAATAATAAACATGGCGGAGAAAAAGTTCCAAAACACAAGTCTCACGATCGCCACGTGATTATGACGCAATTGCTTCCGATTGCTTTGAGGGGCTCTGCCGGAAAATGTTCGATTAGCCATTGTGAAGCTATGTGCATTCCTCAATGCAATCTCTCGAAGGTAATCAATCCGGAAGTTCTACCACGGTTCTGAGCGATGTGATCCAATGTCTTGTCGGTTTGAGTTGGTGTTCCCGCCATCCTTCTTCAATATTATGACGCACCTCATGGTTCACCTAGTCGAAGAGATTTCCGTTCTCGGTCTGTATTTCTACACAATATGTTCCCCTCGAGAGGTTCATGGGAGTATTAAAGAAATATGTTAAGAACCGTGCTAGGCGGAAGGAAGCATCGCCAAGGGCTATGGAAATGAGGAGGTAATTGAGTTTTGTGTTGACTTTGTTCCCGACCTTAAGCCGATTGGTCTTCCTCGATCGCGGCGAGGGGAGACTAAGTGGAAAAACACGATCGGAAGGAAATCAACGATATGTATGGACGGCCATTCTCGATTGAAGCACACCACATTTGTCTTGACCAATTCCAACTTGGTGGCTCCGTACTTTGAGAAACACAAGAATATTTTACGCCGGACAACCGGGAAGCTGAATCTGGATTAGGAAGGCCCACATGGAGACTTTCGGCGGTTGGTTGAGAAAACATTTAATGAATGACAATGATGTTGTAGATCAGTTGTACATGTTGGCCAAGACACCATCTTCGACTATAACGACTTTCCAAGGGTGCGAGATAAATGGGAATACATTTTACACGATCGCCCAAGATAAAAAGAGCACCAACCAAAACAGTGGTGTCGCTTTGATGCAAGAACCGAGAATGGGCAAAAGGTCACATATTATGGTTACATAGAGGAGATATGGGAACTTGACTATGGACCCTCCTTTAAGGTCCCTTTGTTCGGTGCAAATGGTTCAAGCTAACGGGAGGTGGGGTAAAGGTGGACCAGCAATACGGAATGACAATGGTGGATTTCAACAATCTTGGTTACCTTGACGAACCATTCGTCCTAGCGAAAGATGTCACTCGGGTTTTCTATGTGAAGGACATGAGTAGCAAACCGAGGAAGCGGAAAGATAAGAAAACGATCGATTACATCATGCGATGATCCAAAGCGCCACATTGTTCTTTCAGGGAAAGAAACATCGTGGGAGTGGAGGACAAGACAGACATGTCAGAAGATTATAATATGTTTGCTGAAATTCCGCCCTTCAAAGTGAACACCGACCCAAGCATTAAGTTAAATGATGAGGATGCTCCATGGATACGGCACAATCGTAAGCAAGCGAGGACACAAGGGAAGAATTGATGTGTAATAATTTATTGTACCAAACTTTGTATTTGGTCGATGAACTGAATGATGTATCAAACCTTTTGTCAAACCTTCAAGGATTAGTTTTATTTTTCTGATTTTTTGATATATAATTGTATTTTAAGATTTTAAAATGAATTAGTTTTATTTTTCTGATTTTAAAAGGAAAAGGAAGAAGAAGAAAGAAGGGAAAAGGAAAAAAACAGAAGAAAAAACAGAAGAAAAAAGGAAAAACAGAAGAAAAAAACAAACAGAAGAAAAAAGGAAAAACAGAAGAAAAAAACAAACAAAAGAAAAACATAAGAAAAAACAAACAGAAGAAAAACAGAAGAAAAAAGGAAAAGGAAGAAAGGAAGAAAAAAAAGAAGAAAAACAAGAAAAAGGAAGAAACAAACAGAAGAAAAAAAAGAAGAAAAAAGGAAGAAAAAAACAGAAGAAAAACAAGAATTTAAAATGAATTAGTTTTATTTTTCTGATTTTTTTGATATATAATTGTATTTTTAAGATTTTAAAATGAATTAGTTTTATTTTTCTGATTTTAAAAGGAAAAAGGAAGAAGAAGAAAGAAGGGAAAAGGAAAAAAAACAGAAGAAAAAAACAGAAGAAAAAAGGAAAAACAGAAGAAAAAAACAAACAGAAGAAAAAAGGAAAAACAGAAGAAAAAAACAAACAGAAGAAAAACATAAGAAAAAAACAAACAGAAGAAAAACAGAAGAAAAAAGGAAAAAGGAAGAAAGGAAGAAAAAAAGAAGAAAAACAAGAAAAGGAAGAAACAAACAGAAGAAAAAAAAAAGAAAAAAAAGGAAGAAAAAACAGAAGAAAAACAAGAATTTAAAATGAATTAGTTTTATTTTCTGATTTTTTGATATATAATTGTATTTTAAGATTTTAATAACATAAATAAATAAGTAATTAGAAACTTTAATAGCAAAAATAATTATCATAAAGTAAAATAAATAAGTAATTAGAAACAAAATAAAATAAAATAAATAAGTTTTTTGTTGTAAGTAGAAACAAAACAAAATAAATAAAGCAAAAATGAAAACAATACAAATTAAACAGAAAACAATACAAATTAAACAGAAAACAATACAAATTAAACAGAACAGGCCTTTAGTCGCGGTTGGCGGCGAGACCCGCGACTAAAGGTACCCTTTAGTCGCGTTGGCGGACAAGCCGCGACTAAAGGGGGGCGCTGAACATAAAAAACCCTTTAGTCGCGGCTGGGCAGGCAACCCGCGACTAAAGGCTACCCTTTAGTCGCGGGTCTCGTCGCCAACCGCGACTAAAGTGGGGGGGCTATAAATACAAGGTCCGATTCTCGTCTTCTCCGATTCCCTTTGTTAAATCGCCCTCGCCCTCGGCGACGCTGGTTACCGCTCGACGCCGATCGACGCTGACGCTGACGCTGGTTACTTGCTTGACTTGAAGCCTCGCCTGACGAGCCTGCAGCGCCGCCGCCCCTCCCAGTGAGCACCGCCTCCGCTTGCGTGCCTGCCCTTGCCCGCCCCGTGCCCTGCGCCCTTGCCCGCCGCCCGCCGCCCGCCACCGCCGCCCGTGCCTGCGCCCTTGCCCGCCGCCCGCCGCCCGCCGCCCACGCCTACCGCGCCACGCCAGCCTCCTCTGCCGTCCTCATGTGCAAGACGGAGAGGCTCACTGAGTCTCTCCGGCACCCGCCACTGGTCCCATCATCATACACATGAACACACTGCTGGGTGCACTTCGTGTACCCTTAGCAGTTCAGATTTAATAATTTGAATTAAATTAAATCAGGATATTAGAAAATGAACCAAAACTTTGAAAATTAATAGAAAATAAACCGTAACTCGGATGGGAAAACTCTATACATGAAAGTTTCTCAGAACGACGAGACGAATCCGGATACGCAGCCCGTTCGTCCATCACGCATCCCTAGCATAGCGAACACGCAACTTTCCCCCTCCGACCCATCTGTCTGAAAACGCGAAACACCGGGAATACTTTCCCGGATGTTTCCCCCCCTTCACCGGTACCACCTCGTACCGCGTTATGGTACACCTAGCAAATAAAAAACTTGCCATGATGAATTACTAAAATTTGTCATGATCTATCAAATAATTTTGACATGATTCATAAGTAAAAAAAGAAATATGTCATCAGTTATTTTAACAATGCATGGTCACTGGCTCAAATTTGGCATGAACTATAAACTAAAACTATCATGGTGAATTACTTAAATTTGCCACGATACAAGTACTAAAATTTGCCATGGTTCATACAAAAATGTGTAAACCCTCTCCCACCCCTTCCTCGCCCCCTCTTTTTGCCACCGCCCTTTCGCCACCGCCACCGCCACCGCCCCCCTTCTTCACTTAATTAATTTGTTTTACTACATGTTTTCGGATGACATAATGGCGGACGATAGAGCTGACCGATTATGGACAACTATGATCCGGACGGTGAAGCACATATGTTCGGCATCATAAACGGCGATATTCAATATGTGCCGACCGGAGAAGAAGAAGATGATATCTCTTCTTATCTCGAACCTTGACGGTGAAGATGAAGGCGCCGTCGAGAAGATGATGTCAAGAAACGTCGATAAACGAGCGATCTTCAAATGGAAGTAGCAACCACCTCCGCGCCGAGGTATATATATACATTGAGCCTCTGTGATACAAACTAACTGATTTGAATAAATATGTGTGTACTAACGCGCGACTCTCTTTCTTATTTTAGCCCTCGGCGGATCGTCGAAACAATCGAGTACGTCGTCAAAGCGTGGCGCAACCAAGAAGATGAAACAAGGAGAAACATGCACCATCGCGGTTGTCGACGGTGGTAACCGCAAGTCACCGGAGCCCCGCAAGAACGCCACCAAGTTTGTCGACCAATGCGGAGCCATTGTTAGAGACAACGTCTCGATCACCGTCCAGAGTGGAATGAGCCAAAGAAGGCACGAATTGATGGTTTCACTTTTGTCGATAAGAGAACAAAAAGATTGCTTCAAGAAGCTTATGGAACATTTCGTTCTACCTCCGAATACAACAAATTCGATGAGGAGGGTAACAAGATTGAGGAAAACAAGGAGAGGAGGAGGCTAGTCAAACAGTTCGCTCTTCATAAGATGGCCGACGATTCGGAAATTCAAGCAAAATCTAGCCCGTGACTTTGTCAAGCGTAACAAGACTCGGATTTCAAAGGACAATATGAGAAATCGAAAGATGATTGGCCAGAATTTGTGAAGCAAAAGAAATCGGAGCAGTTCATTCAAATATCGAAACAAAATAAGGAAAATGCGGCTAAGAAGGAGTACAATCATGTTATGGGGCCAGGAGGGTATCGCATTTGGGTGCCTAGGTTCGAGAAGATGGAGAACAAGCTGAGGGCGCGAGAATCCGTCCAGTGCGGAGGATGGGACCCAAGGGCCAAAAGCTGGTGGTACGGGCATGGGGAACGCTGAACCCGGAGACGGGAGTGTGTTTACCGGGCAAATTAATTAAACCCACCCAAGCCCTTATTGACGCAATGAAGGATGCTCAACAGGGAAGATCAAGTTCAACAGAGAGAACGACGCTACCGACAAAAGCCCTCGGGAATCCTGAACACGGAGGACGTGTCACGAGGCATGGGGCACATTCCGTGGAAAATAGGGTTCCCCGAGCGATGACCCGTCTGATTCTGAAGCCGTAAGAGAAAGATGGATCGGGAAGCGGATGTTGTGGCGCGGTTGGCATCGGAAATGGAAGTGATGAAGAAAACCATGAGTGTACTAGTAGCGAAAGAGATTCAGCTCGGTGCAGATGAAGATCATCCAATGGATCTCGGAAGCCAGAAGCGGAGAAGCAGCGTGGCTTCCACGGAGGCCCCACCGGCTGGTGCAGATGCACCGACGATCGAAATTACTGCACCGGAGCCTCTGGTGATCGAAATTACTGCACCGGAGCCTCCTCGCTACCCCGTGGACGATATAAAGGAGATGAAAGAATGTCATCTGTATTATCCTATCGGGAACATGTCCATGAAGGTAGCCATCGGCAGTGCTTTACCATGTTTACCTGGAGCACTCCACCACAACAACCCCATTCAAGATGGCTATGCTCGTGTCACGGTGGAGGACATAGTCCAAGGGTTTGAGCACCGGAGATTGACATTGCTACACCTCAAGGGAGAAAAGACTTGAGATGTCAAGCGCCATTACATTCTATGGCAAAAGAAGTTTATCAAGTTTCGAGCGGGCGCCAAGGACAACAAGTCCACCCCTACGGTGGTGGTGGTGGCGGTTCACCTACACCTCCGTCACATCAGCCGGCGCCGCCTCGATCCCACAACGTCCGGCGGTGATCATCCGCCGCCCCAGTCCTCGTCCGGCGGGTGATCGACGCCGCCCCAATCCACCTCGGCAAAGAAGGTAGCAGTCTGGATTATTAACCCGGACCCTTATGTACCTAAGACCACAAAGGTACCGGAGCCATCACTGAAGCCTCTCCCCACAAGGCCTTGGGAACGTAGTGCCGAGCAAGTCGACGCGGGTGCGGCTGCTGATTTGGAGAAATGGAAGGCGGACTGCAAGAAGAAAAGAGAGCCCGAGCCCAAGCCAGTATTTTCTGATGAGCAAAAGAAGTGGGCTAAGTCATTTTTGAGCACACCGTCCCAAGCCGCGAAGAATCTGCCTAACGACTATGAACGTGAACTTCGCAGGCAGGCACTCATGTTCAAGGAGAACAAAGAGCGGGAGAAGGCCGAAAGTAAAAAAAGCGGGAAACAAGTTGCCCAGCTCGGGGAACAAAGTAAACAATCGATTGCCCCGCTTATAGTGGAAGCCTTCGTCCGGATGCCCCGAGATCATACAAGCTGCGGCAGACAGGATTGATTAGAACGAAGTGCGAGAACAAGCGGCCAACTTAGGTATTACTCTTCGTGAACTATTAGACCTTGATGAGTTGCCGGTGAAGGAGGTAGTAATTACATATGTCAAGAATGGGCCTCTCGTCGAGCCTCGCAGAAAAAGGATCTACGACCAAATGAAACGTCTGCTGAATTGGTACAAGGGTTACATAAAAATAAAACGCCAAAGAATATATTTATGCGGAAGTTAGACATGAGCATCACTTCAAACATTACTATGTACAAATTGAACTGAGTGAATTGTTCCAGCTTTTCAATCTGCGCGAGCTCGACAAATCTATCATCGGTTGCTACGTTACGTAAGTGATTTATTAATTTCTACCCCATCTCGTTCATATTGCCTGCACTATATATATGTCCTAACTATATTGTTGTGTCCTCTATTATACATGCGAATGAAGATTAAGGAATGCAGAGTAAGGAACATCCATGATGTTGGGTTCATTGACCCACACATCGTTAATGATGTTGTGTTGGAGCATTACCCGCCGACGTGGAGGCGGACTGTGCGATTTCTTACAAAGCAGGAACTCAAAAGTGATATTCTATTTCCTTACCATTTTGGGTGAGTGTTTCGTCTTGAGCACATTCTCTTTTGTTTACTCCATGCATGGTATGTGGCGGCTAATCGATGAGTTATGCATGACGTCTTGTGCATGTATCGTGTCCGCAGGTTCCACCGGATTCGCTAGTAATTAAAGTTAACACCTCGTAATGTCTCGTCCACGACTCTCTGAATAAGGATCCAAAGCTTTGGGCCGACATGAGAAAAATGCTGCGAAGTAATTATTTTCATTCATTTGCGCTCTATATCGATCGGCCTATTTGGTTCATTTCCTAATATCAAGTAACTAATAACTCTCTTGTTCATTTAATTTTCTTTGCCTCGTAGGGTTTGGAGACGGTTCGTAGATACAAAGGTCGGTGAATTCAAAAAGAGCTAGAATTCAAATTGTTAAAGCCTAAGAATGTTGGGATATTCAGCCACCGTTGACCAATCTATGTGCATACTATGTGCGTGAGAGGATCCGAGATACACCTCTGAGCGGGTTGATCCGAGTGATACCAATGCTCGGAAGAATAACCTCCGGTGGATGCTTAGTCCGAAGCTCGCTTCCGACCACTTCAAGAGGAACTAGCTGGATGGTTCGAAGGAAGTCCTCCATCCTAAAGGAGAACACTATTACGAGGACGTAGAAATTTATATGGATTAAATCATGTATGGAAACTTGTTCAAAATTGTATATGGTCATCCGATGATATTGAATATATATTGTATATTCCTCTTGAATTCTTTTGGTTCTAATTTCAAATTTATTTGAAATTGTACATTCATATGCATGTATGTAGTACCGTAGAATATATGAAACTCCTTCAAAATTAAAATAAAGCACAAAAGAAATAAAACAATACAAATTAAACAGAAAACAGGTTTAGGTGGGGGGCTAAAACCCTAAACTCTGGCGGCCTTTAGTCGCGGTTGGCGAAGAACCGCGACTAAAGGTCCTCCGCCTGACGGCCGCTGGCGCCCACGTGGGCGGGCCGTTAGTCGCGGTTCTTAAGCAGCCGCGACTAAAGGGGGGCTTTAGTCGCGATAGTTAGTCGCGATTGCGCAGAGTCATGACTAAAGGCCTTTATAACCGCGACTAAAGGCCTTTTTTCTACCAGTGTATATAGCATATAATCTAATATTTAAATATAGTGTCTAGATATCTTTTCTTATGTTTACTCGCGAGTTTTGGTTAGGGTAGGCTTGCTTTTCAAGCCAGACTAGATGGCCCGGCTGCTATATAAAGCCACAATGCGTTGCTGTAAAATGAGGTTATTTTTCTACGGTTTAGACAACATGTGTATCGACTATTAAGCGACCCTCTTTGAGCGTCATCATTATTTTGTGTGTGTGAATTTTCTATGTGAAAGTTGTATTTGGCTCGAGGTCTGTCATCACCGATGGGTTACGTGTTGGTTACGTCTACTACGGCCGGAGGTTCCTCGTGTGTCGAGGGATTGTCCGTTGGTCGTCGTCACCCCTGCTTCAGGTTACGCGTACTGCTCGTGTAATTGAAAGGTTTTTTATCGGTGGATATTGAAGTTTATTGCATCGTAAAAGATTGGATCAAATCAGTGGCGCGTGCGAGGCCGTGCCTCCATCACGGACCGGTGGGTGGTTGGGCTTTACTATGCTGCTGAGGTGTGGGTCCAAGCTGTGCACGTTGGGGGAAGCGCCAGCCCTAGTTCCTTAGTATACCAGACGAGCTGTCCTCCACAGGCAAAAATCCAAACCAAAAACTCGCTCCCTGTTCTTCCGTCCGCACACCTCAAACAAACGGCTAATAAAAAGCAAACCAATGAAACTACATGTGTTAACGGACTAGCTCCGCTATCTTCATAAGTCTGCAATACTAAATTCTCAACATATAACATCCAATTGATGCAATTTAGCATTGTTTATAAGGCGACCTAAGGCGAGCACCATCCGCCCTGATGCCTAAGCGTCTAAGGTGGACGCCTAAACGCCTAAAGTGGGCACACTTGCAAGGCACTGGGTGCCTTACTGCCTAAGCGTCGTCTAAGCGTCAAAGGCCGGACGCCATATTAACAATGCAATTTAGACCTACTTGACATGACGTCAAAGGTGGGACTCCCTTGTTTCGAAATCAGTTATATCGATCCGCATGTTCTTTGTGTATTGCTTGCTTGAGAAAGAATTGACACGTTGCACAAATAATTAACTGGTAAGTAGATTACACTAGTAGAAAAAGGAACTAATGTGAGACACATTAGTCTCGGTTCGATTTTGGCCCAGTACTAAGGGTACAATTAGTACCGATTCGAAAGGCTATGCATTAATGCCGGTCCGTGCCACGAACTGGTACTAAATGGGTGGTGGCAGGCTGGCGTCCGGCCGGGGCCCCACGATCACCTTTTGTACCGGTTCGTGCCACGAACCGGGACTAAAGGGGTTTGACCTATGGTCCCGGTTGGAGACACAAACAGGGACTATAGGGATATTTTCAAGCTCTACCCCCGTGTGTATCGCCATGTCAGTTTTGAAAAATATAAAAGAAAATGATAAAAAATTCAAAAAATAAAATTCTTCAAGAAGTAGTTATAATACTACATCTACTAGTTAGGAAAATTTAAAACTTAAATTTGGACATGTTTTGTAAAAAGTGTAGGGAAAATGTAAAACGGCTATAACTTTTGCATACGATGTCGAAAAAAACGTATAATATTTCAAAAATTTAAGAACGAAAATCCGCATCCGATTTTGACAGCCTATGGCCTGTTTGCAATTTTGATGAACTATATTCAAATTATATGAACTTTTCAAATTCGATGAACTTTTATCAAATGCAATGAACTTTTTTTCAAAGTTGATGAACTTTTATCAAATTCGATGAACTTTTTTAAAATTCATGAACTTTTTATTTTTTGCAAATTTGTTTCCATTTATTAAAATATTTGATTTCCTTCAACTCATGGTTTTTATGAATGCTTTTTCAAATTTATGTTTTCTATATTCAAACAAGTATAGTGGATATATAATAATAGTATATATGTTTTAAGGTTTGTACTGAATCAGTGGCCAATAGATATTTGTTTCCACTAGTAATGAACTAATTGAGTGTGTCCCAGCGGTAGAGCATGTAGGCATTCACGTTGGTGGTCGCAGTTCGAATCCCACTTCTCCCGCTTTTCCCTTTTCCTCCATGATTTGCTTTTTCTGCAGTTGCCGGGCCGGCCCATGAGGTGGGGCGCGCGGGCACCAGCTACTTGTTCAGGTGCTTAAGGCGCCGAACAGGAGCTCTCATCTTCCAGACCGAACGGTCGGAAGTTATCGGCGTCCAATAGGAAACCAATTTGTTGATTTGTTTGGACGGTTTCCCAGAATAAGGGTCCGATTTCTCTTCTTACTGCTGCTAGGTAAGAGGAAGGATCTGTACTTTGAACCACCAATGAAGCTACGTGATTTGCTCGGCTTCTGTGATCTTGGACGGGGTTCACCGGTAGAACAGCTAAAAGTACACGGAAGTCATAGTTAATATTTTGTACATATTATATTGCTAGACTATAAAGCATATAATCTAATATTTAAATATAGTGTCTAGATATCTTTTCTTATGTTTACTCGCGAGTTTTGGTTAGGGTAGGCTTGCTTTTCAAGCCAGACTAGATGGCCCGGCTGCTATATAAAGCCACAGTGCATTGCTGTAAAATGAGGTTATTTTTCTACGGTTTAGACAACATGTGTATCGACTATTAAGAGACCCTCTTTGAGCGTCGTCGTTATTTTGTGTGTGTGATTTTTCTATGTGAAAGTTGTATTTGGCTCGAGGTCTGTCATAACCGATGGGTTATGTGTTGGTTACGTCTACTACGATGGGAGGTTCCTCGTGTGTCGAGGGATTGTCCGTTGGTCGTCGTCACCCCTGCTTCAGGTTACCCGTACTGCTCGTGTAATTGAAAGTTTTTTTGTCGGTGGATATTGAAGTTTATTGCATCGTAAAAGATTGGGCCAAATCAGTGGCGCGTGCGAGGCCGTGCCTCCATTACGGACCGGTGGGTGGTTGGGCTTTACTATGCTGCTGAAGTGTGGGTCCAAGCTGTGCACGTTAAGGAAAGCGCCAACCTAGTTCCTTAGTATAAGAGACGAGCTGTCCTCCACAGGCAAAAATCCAAACCAAAAACTGGCTCCCGGTTCTTCTGTCCGCAAACCTCAAACAAGCGGCTAATAAAAAGCAAACCAATGAAACTACATGTGTTAACGGACTAGCTCCGCTATCTTCGTAAGTCTGCAATACTAAATTCTCAACATACAACATCCAATTGATGCAATTTAGCATTGTATATAAGGTGACCTAAGGCGAGCACCATTCGCCCTGATGCCTAAGCGCCTAAGGTGGACGCCTAAACGCCTAAAGCGGGCACACTTGCAAGGCACTGGGTGCCTTGTGAAAGTGCAACTAATTCCCGGGTGGTTTTGGTAATTAATAACAACATATATATCATTGAACTAATAGTTACTTGAGAATCATTTCAGAGAGTTCAGTGATATGGGTATGGCAAGGACTGAAGAAGTGGACCCCCCAAAATGCTAAGGCAAGCATTGGCAAAAGCTCAAGACTCCATTTTTGGTTTAGTGATCCAAGATCACATTGAGTCCATAGGAAAAGCCAATACTATTAAAAGGGGATGAGGTTATGATGATGATCTAGTTGCTCAAGTGCTTAGTGATACATCTCCTAAACTATCAGCAACTTTCACTGCCATAGACACTCATAAGTAGTCTCGGTCCCACCGATATTCCAAACTCAGTCACACCGAGATGAACCACCTCAGCCATAAGCCAAACCCTAGTAAACTCAGATTTTCCGATTCGAACTCGGTCTCACCAAACATGAGTTGCCAAGTTTCAGAACCTTCATCATCAAATCGGTGTCACCGAGATGATGAAGTCGGTCCCACCAAACTGGCATGCTCTTGTCATTGCACGAATCAGACTAACCGAGATTGTATATTCGGTCCCACGAAAATCCTAACGCTCACATTATTTGAACTATCGGTCTCACCGAGTTGTCCACTTCGGTCCCACCGAGATTGCTCAAATGTGTGTAACGGTTGGATTTTGTGTGGAGGCTATTTATACCCTCCACCCCTCTTCATTCGTGGAGAGAGCCATCGAAAGAACTACCACTCCTACCTTACATTTCGAGAAGAGAACTACCTACCCTTGTGTTGAGATCAAGTTGCTCCACTCCCACCATATGAAGCTTGATCTCTAGCCTTCCCAAGTTGCTTTCCACTCAATCCTTTCTTCCACCACAGCCAAATCAGTGAGGAGAGCTGAGTGTTGGGGAGATTATCATTTGAAGCACAAGAGCAAGGAGTTCATCATCATCTACAACATCTATTACCTTTTGGAGGGTGGTGCCTCCTAGATTGGTTAGGTGTCGCTTGGGAGGCTCCGTCGTCGAGATGTGGAGTTGAACCAAGAAGTTTGTAAGGGCAAGGAGATCGCCTACTTGTGAAGATCTACCCGAGTAAGGCTAGCCCTCCGTGGGCGTGGGCCATGATGGAATAGACAAGGTTGCTTCTTCGTGGACCCTTCGTGGGTGGAGCCTCCGTGGACTCACAGCAGCCGTTACCCTCCGTGGGTTGAAGTCTCCATCAACGTGGATGTACGATAGCGCCACCTATCGGAACCACGGAAAAATCATCGCGTCTCCAAAATTGCGTTTGCTCTTCTCCACCTCTCTTTACTACATGTGCAATTTACTTTCCGCTGCCTATACTCTAGAATTGCATGTGTAGGGTGATGCTTGACTTGATCATAATTGTGAATCTGCCAAAAACTGTTCTTTGTCAAAAGGCAGAATTTTATATATTGACAAGTAGTCTAATCACCCCCTCTAGACATACTTTCGATCCTACAAGTGGTATCGAGCTTTGGTCTCCATTGTATTGGTTTCCATTGCATTGAACTCCATAAGCTTGGTTTCACAACCTAGGAGAGTATGGCGTCTAGTGAGGGTAATTTTCAGAGAGGTCCTTACTTTGATGGTACAAATTTTGCTAGTTGGAAGCATAAAATGAAAATGCATATTCTTGGTCATAACCCAGCCGCATGGGGCATTATTTGTGTTGGTATGCAAGGTGAATTCTTCGAGGAAGGAAAAGTTCGGATCGCGGGCTACACCGGAAGAATTGCGGATGTTGCAAAACAATGCTCAAGCTTGTGACATTCTCTTCAATGCCTTGTGTCCCGAGGAGTTCAACAAAATCAGCCGCCTTGAGAATGCAAAAGAGATTTGGGATACTTTGGTTGAAATGCACGAAGGTACCGAGTCCGTGAAGGAATCAAAGCTAGATATTCTTCAAGGTCAACTTGACAAGTTCAAGATGAAGGATGGTGAAGGAGTCGCTGAAATGTACTCTAGGCTTGCTCTCATCACAAATGAGATTGCCGGCTTAGGAAGCGAAGAAATGATGACCGATTCATCATCAAGAAGATTCTCGAGCTTTGGATGGAAAGTATGACACCGTGTGCACTTTGATCCAAATGATGCCAAACTACAAGACTCTCAAGCCAACCAAGTCATTGGAAGAATTGTTGCTCATGAGATGACACTTAAGGATAAGGAAGAGCTTCACAACAAGTCAAGTGGTGCTTACAAAGCTACAAGTGATGCTCCCACAACCTCAAGTGACAAGTTAGTTTCAATGAAGAGATAAGCCTAATGGTCAAGAACTTCAACAAATTCTACAAGAATAGAGGCAAAGAGAGAAGCTCAAAGTCTAGATCATATGATGAAAAGAGATCTTCTAGTCGTGATCGAATCTGCTACAATTGTGGAAGACCGGACACTACTCAAATGAGTGTACGGCTCCCCACAAGAGAAGAGAAGAATCTCCAAGAAGAAGAAGCTCAAGAGATGAGTCACCTCGGAAAGAGAGAAGGAGCAGAGATGATCGTTATGAACGAAGACCCTCTCGGAGAAGCAAGGATTCGGAGAGGAAAGACAAGTCATCAAGGAGCTACACAAGAAGAAAACATCAAGCTCATGTAGGTGAATGGGTCTCCGGCTCCGACTCCGACAATCAATCCGAAGGAAGCTATCACTCCGACTCCGACTACAGTCAAGATGAAGGTGTTGCCGGTCTTGCTCTCGTATCCTCCAACTCCAACTCCTACGACTTATTTGATTCACCAAATGAGGGAATTGGAAGATGCTTCATGGCTAAAGGCCCCAAGGTATCACACCCTGAATTCATTGACTTCGATAGTGATGAGGATGACTTGCTTGGTGAAGATGAGCTCTTGCATGATAAATCTAGTGAGCCTAGTAACGATGAACATGCTAGTAGTCTTTATAGTCGAGAAGAGTCGAATGACAATGCTATGAAGGAGATTGAGCGTCTAACTAAAGAACTAAACACTCTTAAGTTAGCTCATGAAACAACTCAAGAAGATCATAGAGAGCTCCTAAGATCTCATGAGAAGCTACGCTTCGAGAAGCTCACTCTAGAGCAAGAACATGAGTTTCTAAAAGCAATCAATGACGATCTTCGAAAGAAGAGTTCTTCATATCTTGCCAAACGACTTCTCTTGTCTAATTTCTTGCCACCCATTAAGACTAAGCATGACAAGCATAAGAAAAATTCTTCCTCTAGCAGTACAATAACCATGCTAAATCCAATGTTGTTGCTTCTAGTAGTTCTCTTGATTCCACTAACAATGTTTCAAGCCAAGTTACACTTGAGCAAGAGAATAGTTTATTGAAAGGGATCATAGAGAAAGGTGTCTACAAGAGCCTTGCCGAAGCAAGAACTTTGAGGAAATTGTTCGCAAGCAAGGAAGGCACCGGAAGAATCAAGGAATTGGTTTTGAGCGAAAGTTCAACGCCAAGGCGTTGAGTGGAAGAAGGTCAATATCCTACTCCACAGTTTGTTCCTCAAAAGGAGAAGTATGATCCTACTTCTTCCAATGTGGAACAAGCTCAAGATTACCTTCCACCACAAGACCACAAGCTAAAAGGCAAGGACAAGCTTCAAGAGGAGATTGATGCATTTTTTGAAGCACCTCAAGCCATGGTCAAGTGGGTTCCCAAGGAAACGTCAAGTTCTACTTCGTCAAGCTCAACTACAACCCCAAGGATTCCCATCAAGATGATGTGGATCCCGAAGAAGAAGAACTAGAAAGTTCTTGAGGGTGACTCCGCCAACATACTTCACTCACATTCATTTTGGCAAAAACTTGTGCAATCAACTTCCACATCGTGCACTAGTTCATGGAGTCACAAACCCTCTTGTTGGTAAGTCAAGGGACAAGGTAATCATTGCTTTCATGGACATCATCTATTGTGAACTTCAATCTATGTCCATGGATATCCTTGTTTGTTCCTTGTGGGACTAACCCATGTAGGTATTGAAAGTGCCCGAATCCAAAGGATAGCTCCCAACTCTTGATGATCTCCATCAACATTGAGCATCCACATCTTCAACATCTACATGAAGTCTTCTACGACAACCCAAGGTTAGTTTGACCCTTTAAAAGGGTTCTCACATCTAGGGGGAGCTTTGCTCAAAAAATTGAGCTAAAGCATCTTCAAATGATGTGAACACATCAATGCTTTATGTAAAAGTGGTAACCCCACTTGTGCTTAAACGATGAGTATGACCTATGATCAAATGTTCTCATTTGGCTCCTAAGTCAATATACTCATATAAAGATGACCTAGTCATCGACAAATTGTGTGTTAGTTGCTAGAGTTTTGGTTGTGCATGTTTGACACATATTTCATTTGCTATCTTATTGTGTGAGCATGTTGGATGCATGATTTTATCCATTCGAGGACATCCATTTGTTGTTTTGGTCGTTTTGATTTTTCGACCAAATGGATGGACAAGAATGCCTAAGTACCTCCCCTAGCTATCTATGCTTTCTTGTCTCAAATTCTATTCATGCTTACATCACCAATTTTGAACAAGTCATTTTCGGACCCTCCGGTGAGGAGCACTCGAGCCACCGATCCGTCAAGGGCTAATTTCCAAAACCTTCTAATTGATTTCGGTCGACCAACTCACTCAAACTCGGTCGAACCGAAAGCATTTAGACAGATCTAGGTTTTCATCTCGGTGAAACCGAGTTGTGATTTTCGGCGTGATCAAGTGCATAACGCCTAGCAGTTATCCATCTCGTGCCACCGAAGTTTTACAACTCGGTCCCACCGACAAATAAGGGGTATATATTCCGAGGGCCGCGCTGATTCCTCCTTCAAACGTTTAGCCCCACACCCTTTGCTGCCGTCACCTTGGTCTCCGGATCGTCGCCGTTGTCGCTTTATGCGCCTCGCCGCAGTCTCCGTCGCCGTCAACGGCCATCTCCTCCGCGCCGTTGCGCCAGAGAAAAACTCCACCAAGTTAGGGTGAGTTTTGATCCCACTCGTGCTCCCATCTCCGATTCAATGCACGTTTGGATTGCCTAGTATCTTGCCACGATTGAAATCCTCCTGTACACCAGATTGGTTCGTTTGAACTAGATTCGAGTAAAAGTTTTAGGGTTAGGTTTCATGAAACACATCTCGGTGAGACCGATTTTATATTTTCGGTATGATCGATTTGGCCTATGGCCATTACCTTGCACCCTTCAGTCCAACCGAGCTATGCAAAATCGGTGTGACTGAAATGAAGATTCTGTGAAACCCTAGTGTT